>JAULUF010000019.1:14637500-15310000 GCA_031834385.1 Semotilus atromaculatus | reverse complement strand
TGTTCTTACCGACTCAGCACCCACACATCTTTCTTAAACCTCCTTTTCAGTTACATTTAATATAGAATTTTAATAACAATTATCAAAGTAGTTGTATACTTTTTGAAGTTTGGCAGACATGATCACTGATCATTTTTAATGTAATAAACTTGTACCAAATATAAGTATAAACTGAAATCATTATGATCAATGTGTAGTAAAACGGCCAGGGCTGAGCACCTCAGCAAATTAATAGAAAACAACCAAAACAATCCAAGGTTTTTATTGGCTAGACTAACAAATAAACAGATGTCGTCTGAACAAAATACCTCGTTACAGTTTAGTAGTAATGATTTCATGAACTTCTTCACCGAGAAAATTGAAAGCATCAGAACCACAATTGTAAACGTTCAATCTTTGCTCGCGCCTTATAATTCAGCCGCAATTATCACCCCGCAAGAACAATTACAATGCTTTACAACCATAGAACAAAAAGAGTTAAATAAACTTATCACTTCATCTAAAACAACAACATGTTTATTAGATCCTATACCAACTAAACTACTGAAAGAAGTGTTACCTGTAGTGGAAGAGCCTCTTCTCAATATTATTAACTCATCTTTATCTTTAGGTCATGTTCCAAGAACGTTCAAGCTGGCAGTTATAAAACCTCTTATTAAGAAACCACAATTAGATCCAAATAACCTAGCAAATTACAGACCCATTTCAAATCTTCCATTTATGTCTAAAATATTAGAAAAAGTTGTGTCCGCTCAACTCGGCTCTTTCTTGCAAGTAAACGACATCTATGAAAAGTTTCAGTCTGGATTCAGACCGCATCATAGCACTGAAACTGCACTTGTTAGAATCACAAATGATTTACTTTTAGCTTCGGACCAAGGCTGTATCTCAATACTAGTTTTACTTGATCTTAGTGCTGCGTTCGATACTATAGATCACACAATACTCTTAGATCGACTGCAAAATTATACTGGTGTTCAAGGACAAGCATTAAGCTGGTTCAGGTCATACTTATCTGACCGCTACCATTTCGTCTACTTAAATGGAGAAAAATCGATCATAACTCCGGCAAACTAAGGAGTGCCGCAGGGATCTGTGTTAGGCCCTTTATTATTCTCAATATATATGCTGCCACTTGGTAATATTCTAAGAAAACATGGAATTAGTTTCCATTGTTATGCCGATGACACTCAAATATATATTTCATCACGGCCAGATGAATATGCTAAATTATCCAAATTGACAGATTGTGTTAAAGATATAAAAGATTGGATGACGCGTAATTTTCTTTTACTAAATCCAGACAAGACAGAGGTAATACTTATCGGTTCTAAGAACCGTCTACAAAACCTTTCACAGCACGACTTTAACATAGTAGGATGCCCTGTTACTTTATCCGCTACAGTAAAAGACGTGGGTGTTACATTAGACTGCAACCTGTCTTTTGAAAAGCATATTTCATATGTTACAAAAACAGCCTTTTTCCACCTTAGAAACATTGCTAAGCTACGTAATATGCTATCAGTCTCTGATGCAGAAAAGTTAGTTCATGCATTCATGACCTCGAGACTAGATTACTGTAATGCTTTATTAGCTTGTTGTCCTGCATCTTCAATAAACAAGCTACAGTTAGTCCAAAATGCAGACGCTAGAGTTCTTACTAGATCAAGAAAATATGATCATATAACATAATTATCATCACTTCATTGGTTACCTATAAAGTTCCGTATTAATTACAAGGTATTGCTTTTGACTTATAAAGCTCTAAACGGTTTAGCTCCAGTCTATTTAACGGATCTTCTATCGCCCTACAATTCATAGCGCTCTTTAAGATCACTAAATTCGAGGCTTCTGGTCACTCCTAGGATATCCAGATCCACCAAAGGAGGGAGAGCGTTTTCACATTTAGCTCCGAAGCTTTGGAATAGCCTTCTTGATATTGTTCGTTGCTCAGACTCGCTCTCCCAGTTTAAAACTAGACTAAAGACGCATCTATTTAGCCAGGCATTCATATACATTTTTTATCTTACAGTTACTGTAAATCCGGCCTCTAGTTCATAAACGCCAGAGGAGAACTGGCCCCCAACTGAGCCTGGGTTCTCCCAAGGTTTTTTTTTCTCCACTGGGTCACTTGATGGAGTTTTTTGGTTCCTTGCCACTGTTGCCTTTGGCTTGCTCAGTTGGGGATATTCAAATTAATTAACCAATCATACCATTGATCAGCTCTACCAAACTTGGATGTCTTTTTTCCAGTAATAAACAAACATTGTTAAGTTGTTTTGATTGATACTGTGAAGCAGCTTTGATACAATCTGTATTGTGAAAAGCGCTATATAAATATATTTGACTTGACTTGACTTGACTATTAATTGCTTGAATGAGCTTATTGTTTTCTGCCTAAATGAATACGTGATGTCAGGCAAACTGCATGATTTGAGATGTGGACATTATTGACAGTCACCTCTGATAAAGGATTACTCTAAATTGTAATAAAGAACCATGGATTTTCTGTTTTGAAACGATATACATGGTGAAATGCGCTATAAAAATAAATGTGAATTGAATTTAACCAAACTATGAACTTTTATTGTATGCAAAATATCTGTGTGAATCATTGTGTTCCACAGAAAAAAAAACAGCATACAGTACGAGCTCTGAATGAATGAGGGTGAGTAGCCTAAATAATGACAGCATTGTTATTTAGAGGTGATCTGTACCTTTAAGACCAGGGTTTAACTCTCATTGGTAAAGTCTTATCTTGTCTCCAACAACTGGAACTTCTGCCTGGATCCAGAGCAAACTTGTGTTATCGACTGTGTGATTTCTCTGTCTATTGCTCCTCATACAGGACACTGTATCAGAATGTATTCAGCATGCTATATTCTCTGAGATTTCTTTGCACAGAGCTCAGAGACGATGATGATAGAGGTTACATTCCACATAAACACATAACAGCGCAGAGATTAATATATAAAGGCTGGTCTCTCATGAATAATTTAGCATACGCCATAAATCGAGGGCAGTACTATAAAGGGGTTTTATTCGCCTATGATATTACACACCAGGCCCTCCTCGAGTGAACCACATTTGCAACACGATCTCATGAAAGTGCGTATATAGCACAAATAAAATTTTTCGTGCCATTTATAGCTACGCCAAAAATAGTTTTTTTGCGTGCAAATACGCAATGTAAACCCCTTGGGTAGGATTAGGGGTGTGGACTGCGTGTGTATTACACGCCATAAAGTGCGTATCATATGCACGCAAAAACTATTTTTGGCGTATAAATGTTACGAGAAATTAAATTCGCGCTATAGATGGGCTTCGCGCACTTTCATTTCCCGCTGTTCTAATGCTGCGTTTCTTTAATCTCAGAAAGTCGTAAGTTGAAATGGAACAGAATAATTCCGAATTTATGATGTCATGCTTTTACTTTTAAGCACAAAAAAATATGGTGCACCATAAAAATATGCACCAGTCAGTCAAAGCCTATGACAATACACACACAGTTTAGAAAACGTTTGCAGAGCCAGGAGTGTAAAACACTGTAATCCACACCTGCAGAATAAATGCTCGCCTTAAACAGCATCGGTTATTTTTCATAAACGTCTTTGTTGACAATGGAACACCTGCAAAACTATTATGTATTTATTTCTGAGCAGAAACACTGGAAAACCTTTATGCTGGGAAGTTTGGAGATATCAAGCAGGAATATCCTTCATTTACTTCGAATGGAACACAGAACTAAAAACATTCCCAATTATCTAGAGTGTTTTGCAGCAAACACTATTATGAATTGTTCTTCTTCGGTCACTTTATGTAGCCCTATTTCAAATGCTATTATGTAATTCTTCGGTGCATTCACTTCAAGTGTTTTTCATGCATTATTCAGCTGGAACTTACACTGGAGATCAATGCAAAAAAAAAAAAAAAAAATGCAAATAGTCATGCAGTTATGTTATGTAATTGGTCACAAACTTTTCCTCCTTTTGAACTGCAAGGAGTTCTAACATCAGATTGGTCACATGGGATTTACAGCTCACGTGATTGGCTCAGAAATTCCAAGCAAAGATGACAGAATCCAGGTTACAGACTTCACATTGTTCAATCAAACAGCTGCCAAGCCATGATGATGAATATGAATGCTGGATGACATGTTTCAGGACCTATTGGGATCAACAACACAAGTGTCAAGATGTGCTTTTTAAAAGTCTGTGATCACTGACTGCTTGCATTACATGGAAAAGAGCAAGTACATTCTGCTTTTGTGTTGCAAGGAAGAAAGAAAATCCTAGAGATTTAGAACGACAATGGTGAGTAGAGTTTCTTTTTCAGGCGACGCTCCATACGCTCACACTGACGCTGGGGAATTTAAAGTGACACAGAATGGTCTAATATTAGTGAGTCACGGTGTTTCTTTGTTCTTGCTGACTACATCACTTCAGTGGGTACATCAGGCAAACGTGTGCAGCAGCTCCTGCACAAATAACTCACAGAGAAGCAAAAAAACTAAAACAACAGCTTGTGTATTCCTCCTTCTCTCTCTCTCTCTCTCTCTCTCTCGTCCAGCTGTCTATCGGTGCATGGGCTCTTTCATTCCAGTACAAGAGAGCAAAAAAATGGTCTATTCATTTGTCTCGACCAAGATGCTGTTCTGAATGTGCAGAAGATTGAAAAACAGGACTAGATGATTGTAGATGTGCTCCTGACGGACAGGAGAGATTGAATTCAGGACAAATTCCATTGAATATATAATCAGAAGTGAAGCAGTAGATGCTCGATTCTTCAATTACGGGAACTTTTCTGTCCCCGGGAAGATTTTTAAGGAAAAACTATTGAAAAAGTCTATCATTTTAAATCATTCATTATAGCTTTAAGCCTTGAATTACTTTATTTTTATGTTACATTTTGTGTTTTTCCCCTGACTATAACTTTGCAGCTTCATGAGAACCTTATTGTAGTTTGTGTGAACAATGTGCATTTATTTATAACAAAGGATCACTGTCCCCATAATTGCCTCCACAACCCAGCATTTCGGAACAACAAAAATGTAAACAAGCAAACAAATGCATCCATCCATCCATCCTTTTCTTGTCTTTTTATATATTATTTATTACATTATATACATAATTAAATAATTGTAAATATATTAATTTATCAAAATATTTTAATAAATATAAAATTATATATATTTTTTATATTATAATCTGAGCCCAAAAGGGCACTGGTAAAACATTTAATTTAAAATCATCAAATATTTGTGATTTATATGTTGCTGGCAGAATAATACCAGCTGGAAAATACTGGAATACTGGAAATACTGGAAAATACCCACACTGAAAAAAAAAGAAAAGTTGGATTAACTTAAAAAAGTAAGTTACCTGGTTGCCTTAAAATTTTGAGTTCATTGAAATTAAAATTTTGAGTTATACAACAAAGGAGATTGGTTTAATAAATAGAAACTCAAAATATTATGTTATCTGAACTACATTAATTATCTAAGTTGATTTGACAAAATATAAAAAGTTGTGATAACAAATCATCAAAATTAATTTTTTACAGTGCAGCTATTGAATGAAAGGCTTACTGTAAGTGCAGTTACAGCATCTACCAGCAGGGGTGAACTAACTAACTAACCAGTCAAACTTTGACCTCTTGGTTTAGGGTGCATATAAACTGTATATCTGGAATCTGCAGACACATTACATTTCATTCAAATCAACCAAAATCTGTGCACATAAAAACAGTAAATGTGAGTGTGATGTGCCATGTGAAATGAAACAGGAGTAACACTCATGCACCTCTATACCAACAGGGGAGCTGTCCTAATTACAGTTTCTGTCTGTGCGTTTGTATTCGCTCCTTCCTGCGTGATCATCTGTAAACTGCTCCCGTGCCGGCTTACGCAACACTCATCTGATCACTCGAGGTTTAGAGCATCTGCACACATCTTCAAAGCAAAGCTTAACGACAGAAACACAACACATTAACCAATCCAGTCCTGCGCTCCGAGGGACTCGTGCAAGGTGATCCGAGCCCTCTTCCCTGTGGCAAACACGACGACTCCACACGCCACTGGTCTTTGGAGGATTTGCATTAGTGTGTGTGTGTGTGTGTGTGTTGGCAAAATTCACAATTTAAGAATTGTCTATACCTTTTCATTTGAGTTGAGTTGGTCACGACTCATAGGATGTTGAATTGGAGTGGCAGGAAGAGGAATTTATTCAATTGCACTCCAATGAAATTCAAGTCACTCAGTTGAGAAATTTCATTACATGTTTGGTGACAAATCATAAATAATAGTTGCTTAATTCCATTTTTAAGATTTTGCAGAGCATTGTTCTTCCACAACGGTCCATAATATGAGTTTTGAGTTATTTATTTGAGAGAATTTATTACATATAATAAAATAAATGTTGAAATGTTTTAAATAAAATGCTAAATAACTAAATATCTAATAAATTTTTTGATCAAATCTGACATTTCATCATCATTAGGCCTACTCCATTACTCCTTCAGAAATCATTTTAATATGCTGATTTGCTGCTCAAGAAACAATCCTGATTATTATCAATTTTAAACACTTTTGCTGTTTAATATTCTTGTGGAAGATTTTCAAAAATATTAAGAACCTAATTACCCATTCAATATGCAGGCTATATTTTAATAATGTTGTTCCCATATGCTGTGTATGAACATAATAATGGGCAATTCATACTTTAATATTCTATAGGCCTATTTTTAAAAACAGCACAGCATTTTGAATGAATTACAATTGCGTGCATACATTTGAATCCCAATTCTGGATCTGTTGGCCACTTCAAATCAAATTCAGGGATTGAACTGGAATGTTTTTGGCATTCTCACTCCAGTTTCCAACACTGGTTTGCTGAGTGTGCCTGGAATGAGCGCAACCTGTCCGTTCCAATGTGTTTTTTTAGCATCCACGCCCCACTGGAGCTTCTTTGAGTTATTTCCACACAGGGGTGCAGAGACACCTAAACAAATGGGTCTTTGGTGGAGTTACGCATGCGGCTCTGCTGAACGCTGACTCAGCTCCCGCGAGCACACACACACACACACACACACAAACACACACACACACACACACACACGCACACACACACACACACACACACACACACACACTGTTATAGGTGAGCAAGCACCCCCCCCCCCACCTGCCCTGCTCACTCCATCATCCACTGCAGATCATCTCACGTCTACCATCTGCAGTCGCGGACGTGTCACAGATGTGGGGTGTCTCTGGTCCCACGAAAGACTTTCCCTGGAAGAGCTCGTGCCGTCTGTGTTCAGTCCAGCAGAGCCAAACGCAGATGGAGTCTGAAAGCAGACTGGGATGCTTCATGATCACGTGCGGCGAGTAGGCAACATTTTTAGCCTCGAAAGTGATTAGCAAGATGTGAGGCATTACTTAAAGCGGTAACACTTTAGAAAACGGTTCCTTCGTTAATGAATAACTTCCCAGATACTGAAAAAGTTTCATAATTCATGCAAAACTAATAAATAACTAATGCAGGACAAATGACTAGACATATGACTCAAGTGTTACATACTTCTAAAGAAATTACTAAATATTTGGATCCGTATTCTAAAGTGAAGATCATGGTAACTAGCTAGTAATGACTCAAGTGTTACATATACTTACATGCACTACAAACAAGTGTTACTACATACATAGCTAGTAAGTTACCATGATCTTCACTTTAGAAGACGGATCCAAATATTTAGTAATTCCTTTGGAAGTATGTAGTAAAACTTGAGTCATTCCTAGTAGTTACCATGATTCTTACAGTAGTTACTAATGAAAAGCCAATCCTAAAGTGTAGAATCTTCTAATCATTCACAAGATACACACACACACACACACACACACATGTCTGGTTCGCTATCTTTGTGGGGACTCTCCATAGGCGTAATGGTTTTTATACTGTACAAACTGTATTTTCTGTCCCCTTACACTAACCCTGTCCCTAAACCTACCCATCACAGGAGACATTCTGCATTTTTACATTTTCAAAAAACATTACTTAGTGTGATTTATACGCTGTTCTCCTCATGGGGACCGCTGGCTGGTCCCCACAATGTAGGTGATTTCAGGTTTTACTATACTTGTGGGGACATTTGGTCCCCACAATGTAATATAAACACGAGCACACACACACACACACACACACACACACACACACACACACACACACACACACACACACACACACACACACACACACACACGAGCTAGGAGACATACATAAAAACATATTTTTGAGAGGTAGGTTTAATAATAAAATCCCTGTATATGGTATGTGGATGGCTGATGACTCAGTGTTCCAGTATTCATCATGACTCTATATTGAGGAATGCCGGAAAATTGGCCACAGGACGAGTAAGGTCACGACAACTGCATTTAAAAACCCATTTCTTTAAAATTATTCAGTTGATAAATAGTTCTAGGAGATAGCATATTAATTATTAAAACTTTTGCCAAATCATAAGTCTGCTATGCTATAACATATTGATAATGTAAACAACCTTGAGTTGTTTACAGTTAGTCATTTGTCCTGCATTAGTTATTGATTAGTTTTGCATGAATTATGAAACTTTTTCAGTAGTTATCTGGGAAGCATAAAATAATAGTAGTTATTGATTAGTTAATAGTGAACAAACACTTTCATGTGTGTGCTATTACTTACTAATTAGTTAATCAGAGTTTCTTGTTAGTTAATAGTTGTTACTATATTCTTAATATTGTGTTACTCATTTGTTCCTGTGTAGTAATTCATTAACGAAGGAACCATATTCTAAAGTGTTACCCTTAAAGCAATAATACACCAAAAATGAAAACTTGTGTCATTCCAAAACCATTTGCTGTTAGTTTTTTTCTGTGGACCAAAAAAAGATTCATAAGAATAACTTGTGCACAATATCTGATATACTATTTTCTTCTTCTTCTATCCCCTGGTTTCACAGACAAGGCATAAACTAGTCCCAGACTAAAACCCATGTTTGAGTTGTTTTAACTAAAAGCATATCTTAAAATATGTCAGTGTCATTGTTTTATCTCAAGATTCACACTAGTATTTTTTTTTTCCACGGCATGTTTATAAAAGCTAAATGTCCCAATTGAAGGCCTGATCCTGGCTTAATGTAAGCCCTGTCTGTGTAACCGGGCCTATATTTAATATTATATAAGCCATATGCTAGATTTTTATATGACCAAAATGCAAGGCATTAATAACTCTAAAATATGATTTGCTCACACGCAGATCAAAAAGTCAAGGAAGTCAGTTTGATGATGCAAAACAAAAATTTTACAACAGAGGTTGACAGCTCTCATTTTATAATATAATATTTTTTTTGGAATTAATTTGACTTAGGGAACCATACATATTGTAATAAATGTTTTTTTTTTTTGTTTTTTTTTTTTGCCTATATGTATTAGAATTTATGACCAAAATGTAAATCACTATTGACTTAAAATTCGGCCAATCTTCCCATTTTTCTCATTTTATTTATTTGATCTTTGAGTAAAGCTACTGCTACATAATAATTGTTGCCTGATGAGGAACATATTTTATATACTTTTTATATATACTTGGTTATGGTATTTATCTGACAAAATTATTTGACAAAAAGGGCCAACTACAGCAACAGGTTTTATTTTACTATGCAAAAGAAAATGCATATAAAAGCTGACAGGATGAAGCATACATTGCTAACAACATAACCAGTAATTAATATTTCATTGGTTCTCTCTTGTTTTTGCATGTGTTCATAATTTCTTTATATGACTTTGGTGTGCCTGGGGAAAAATTATGTCGGTACAATTTGGCATGTTTCATTGCGTTATTAGCACAAATAAAACAATGGACTCCAAGCACTAGTCAAGCCAAGTCATCTTTATTTCTATAGCACTTTAACCAGATTGTTTCACAGAAACTTTACAGTGATAACAGGGGAATGATTCAATGATGCAAACGGTTCATTTGGTCTGTAGCAGCTCTAAAAAAAAACAGCGTCATTGTTCAGCTGAAGACAGCTCAGTGTTGATTCAGATCCTTTGTAAAGATCATTAATTATTGAATTAGTTCATTTCAACTTTAAAACAGAAAACAGTGATGTCATCATCCAGCTCTGTTCAGTTTATATACAACAGTGTCAGTACGGTCAGATCAATAATACAATACATAGCTAATCCTTTTTACAATATGTAAAATAAGTCTCTGATGTCCCCAGAGTGTGTATGTGAAGTTTAAGCTCAAAATATCCCACAGATATTTTTTTACAGCATGTTAAAGCTTCTGCTCCCGGCATATAGGGTGGAGCTTCAAGAGCGTGTGTGTGTGTGTGTGTGTTAGCAGCTCCAAGTACCTCACACAGACATATATATATATAATATAATAACTGGAGTAAACAAATGTCTGCTGGCTCTCAAATAGAAAAAAAGTGTATTAGCCTTGTCCAAAAACTTGTTCTCCGTGTTCGTCCTGCGTCTGATCCTCTGTAATGTCAATCACATACGAACACTACTCTCTTCTTCAACATAATGCAGGGCACAACTCTGGAGTCGCCATGAAGAGAGTGTTTTGTGTTCTGTCATCATTCAGGCTCAAGAAGGGTTTATGAGGTGCTTCATTTTCAAAGAAACATGTCTTTCTCTCTCTCTATGGCTTTTAGAGAAGCCCGGATCCACTCTTTATGGCCCAAAGCGCTCCAGACGTCTCTTAGATTAAAGCAGAGTGATCCGAACAGCTTGCTAGCACTTTCCTCTCACACTGCAATGATTTGCAAACTGATTACTGTAGGACCAAACAGCCTCCGAGAGCAACGTCTTATCATTGCTTTTTTTTTTTTTTTTTGCCTTAGAGAGGTGTATAACGAAGATGGAGGAAGAAGAGACAAGTGCCGGGGAATAAAAAAGATGAGGAAATTATGGGAACACGCAGAAGGAGATATTCAATAGGCCACAGATGAGGGCTTCAGACAGGAGAGAGTAGGCCGAAGAAATGGATCATATCCAGAAATTGATAACAGCGTGCCAAGTGCGTAACAGCCGAGTGAATAAAAAGCACTGAGGGAATGAAGTAAATAAAAGCACTGGGGTCTCGTAATGTGCATAATGTGTAAATTCACGAGGTGACTGCATGCACGGATAGGGATAGGAATAGAGAACTGGTTTTATTTTGTAAAAATACGTTAATGATTTGCATGATGGACTGTTGTGTTAACATCTGCATTGTGTCACCAATGTGGACTGAACTGTCGTGGAAATCCTCAAGAATACAACCTAAATCTGACTTCTTCACCACAGACAATTCAAACAACTTCCAGTTGTTAAAGGAGCCGTATGTAAGATTGTGGCCAAAACTGGTACTGCAATCACTTTCAAATTACTGACTCAAGGTTGCCAGATAGGCTGCAGGATCCGATTACGACACGTTATTATCTGCAGCTGTGGGAACTAGAGCAGAGCTGGCAACCCGAATGCTGCAACACTACAGACTCCGTGATTGGTCGATCGGTGGAGGGTGGAGCTCAGACCGAAACACAACATGACAACATCAACATCAGTTGAGGGCTGCAACTTCACTTTTTAAATGACAATATCCTGGCCGGACTACTGTTGTCAGTGATAGAAGTATTTGAAATGAACATGATTTCTTAAAGGCACACCGTGTAACTTTTTGGCCACTAGGGGCACGATTTTCCTTGAGCACAATCCCTCTCGCGTTTTCTCTTTTTTGTCTCCTCAGAAGCAGTTTTAAATTTTTTCATTTTTCCTCAGCCATGGCCAGGATCGAGCATGCGGAAAAATAGTAGCAAAAGCTGAGTAAATCAGAGCCTGTGGTCACGTGACGGTCGTAAAGTGATAGGCCTATATGTTCTCCAGGCATTTCTCCAGGTCACATGACCTGGCCAAAGCCCTGTCGGGGGCGCCTTCTCCAAACTTACATAGTCCAAGAGGGCAGCCCCGCTCGGAGCATATAGTGTCAAGCGCTGTATATTGGCCTGAGGAATCATTTAAAATAATTCATATGCGTCAACTCTTTAAGTCACAAAGTCCGCAGTGTGCCTTTAATGTCTAGTGACATATCAGGGAAAATGTATGATTAATTAAAATAAATTTCTTACATACAGCTCCTTTAATATTTGTTTGTTCGAAATTAATTTCTTAGGATTAACCCCCTGAGATGAATCTTCTTGTTTTCGAGGGGGTCCCAGCACAGCGTATAACAGCCACAACATTTAAAAAACACAACAAAAACAAATGAACAATACATCAACAAACAACAAACATTAATAGAAAAATAACACCACAAAGTTTAAATATAATGACAAATAATACATGTACAACAAAGTATATTCATCAATTAATCTAATTATTAATAAACTATAAACTAAAATATAATAAAATAATATACTATAGGATCTCAAGGTAATTCCCTGAATACTTACAATACAATACAATTGTCCTTGAAGTAAGATGACGCTGTCGTACCTCAATCAGCCTGTTCTCACGTAAGCGTCTCTATAACACGCATGGTGTATTGTCGTGTAATATATACGCGAAAATGAGTTTTTACGTGCATATGAGACGCAGTTTTTCGCATGCATTTGATACGCAGTTCATTTGCGTATAATACACACGCACCCCACACACACCTAAACCTACCCTAACCAACCAATGCGTATCATATGCACGTAAAAACTCACTTTAGAGTATAAATTACACGACAATACACATGCGTGCTATAAAGACGCATTTAGTGTGATCGTCTTCAGCAGACAGTCAAAATACATGTATTCAGACTCCTTCAACACTTCTCACATTATCACAGTTTATTCGCTATAGACTAGAAAATGGTAATAAAATATGACAAGAACTCAAGAGTTATCAAATCAGTTGATATTTCACTGGTTTTGTCCATCCTTCTGTTAGACTGTCTGAATAATGTTGAATATCTGTCAGCTGTTAAATTTAACTACACAATTATATAATACCAATTTAGCTCAAACTATTACCAAGCAATGTTTAATGAAGGCGAAGCACTGCTACTTGGGCGGAGTGATAACCGCAGCACCTGAGACGCGCTCTCTGCTCCTCACCACTGCGCGTCTCAGGTGCTGCGGTTATCACTCCGCCCAAGTAGCAGTGCTTCGCCTTCAGAGAATATAGTTCCCAGTATTTATACGGTTAAAATATGTCTGTGTCTCATGTGACTTTGTTTTTTGTACACTCTGTGACTATACAAATCACAACATGTAAATAGGAAAATGTTTGCGTTATTTTGTCACTTATTTGGATTAGTATGCTAGCTGTAACCATTTACATCCAGTCTTTGTGCTAAGCTAGGCTAGCGGTGGGTGCATCAAACAGACTTATAGCACGCACGGAGATGAAAAAGGTATGTATGGACTTATCTAACTCTGGGGGATAAGGTGAATAGGCTAAAGTCCCAAAAAGTCGGAGTGTTCCTTCAAAGAAAAATACACTTCAGCAAAACATGATCAGCTCAAAGTGTCTGAATAATATTTGGTCCCAAATGTTTATACATTTTACTGGTAGTCACTGTATGAAGAAATTTTGGGTATAATATGTCACAGTTTCTTTTATTTTGCTCTCCTCACTTACATAAATGATCTATAGTGTCCTGCAAACAGCGTTTTTTGGCACGGGCGAACCGGGCAGTCGCGTGTCCTTGCTGAATAAAAGTAGGCCTATTAATTTTTACTCTTTAAAAAAATTCTCATTATGTTTAATAAGTGAGTCATTTTCAGGGCCACGATGAAAGAATTGAACACAATTTCAGATTAAACAAAAAAGGTTTAAATAAGGTCAGACCTACAGACTGGACGGGCATGAAAGCAGTTTATCATCCAAACACTCTTCCTCAAAATGACTAAAACACAGTGATTCTTCAGATTCACAATCCTTCAGATTCCTATATGCACAGGAGTGTTTGCTCTCGCTATAAGGTCCAGCCATGGTCCACAGATCTCAGGTAATGTGAGCGATTACGGGCGCTCTGGGAAGCTCCCTGGTGAGGGATCGTTTCCTCGGCCTGTTTAGAAAAGTTGGCAGCTGTTTGAAAGATGGATGAAGCCTCTACACACACTGTCTGTCTCTGATCCACTGCCACACAAGGCCAGCCAGCCGAGAGCCCCGAATCCTGAGGAGATCTGTGTAAAGAAGACACTTCATTTAATCTTGGATGGCTAATTTAGTCAGGGTTTGACCTGATTGTCCTTGATGCTCATAAACTGCTGCAGAAACTCATTTTTTAGAGAAATACTTGAACCAAAACGGACACTAAAATACTGTGACTAGAACAACAGTGTTTCCTGCACCGAATCTGGAGCAACGAGGCAAAACTGAATGGTTTGACCTGAGCTGTGAGATTGCTGTGTGAACTGAACATGATGAGAGAGAAAGATGCGCACCTCAAAGTAATATACTGATAATAGATAACACTTATTTCATCCTTGCTTGAATGCCACAACAAACACAGAACATCCAGTATAGACCCATTAATACATTTAATGATGGTCAACTAACAAGAAATATTAATTTAATTAGTTGCAAATTAATCGCATATGTCAATATCTGTATATATATATATATATATGTATGTATGCATCTGTGTGTGTATGTTATATATAGTTCAAAAGTTTGGGGTCACTGTCAAAGTGACAGTAAATACCTTTATAACAATACAAAAGATTTTATATTTCAAATCGATAGTGTTCTTTCTGTTAATTTTCATTCATCAAAGGGTCATGTGAAAAAAAATGTATCACAGTTTTCTCAAAAATATGGGGAACAACAACAATTTAATCATTAATAATAATCAGGAATGTTTCTTGAGCATCAAATCATCATATTAGAATGATTTCTGAAGGATCATGTGACACTGAAGACTGGAGTATAATGATGCTGAACATTCAGCTTTGATCACAGGAATAAATTATACTTTAACATTCACATGGAAAACAGTTATTTTAAACTGTAATAATATTTCACAGTTATTAAGTTTTTACTGCAATTTGGCCAAATAAATACAGCCTTGCTGAGCAGTTTTTAGAGGCCTCTTTCTAGAACATAAAAAAATAAAATAAACTATGTATAATTGGTAATGCAATATATAGTTTGTGTAGTTTTTGTGTGGTTTCAGCTGTCAGATGGTGTAGTTACAGTATCGGCCAGCAGGGGCTAACAGGGCAATGCTAACCAACCAATCCTTTACCTCTTGTTCCCATCCCTCCTTCTGCTCTCTTTCTTTATCTCCAGTTTCCCGCGTGTGAGCCAGTTCTCTGACTGATGTGATGTGTGTGTCTGCGGGGAGGAAGCGGATCAAACACTTTAATTACTGAAAGCGTGTAGGAGACACTACAGGTGAGGCATGGATGAAGGTATCGCTGCCTTAACAAGACAGATATGCTCACAAGCCAATGCCAATGATGAGACAGGATCATTTGCATGGAGATATAATCATATGCACACTACAAACAAACCAGCGAACATTAGCTAAACACGAGCGTTCGCAAATGAGCAACCGACATACTGTAACATGCTCGCGCTGCTACGCCAATGTAAATGAGCTCTTTCGTGCACATAAGCACGTACACACATCCATTTCCCGCCAAGCATTTCGCCCTCATAAATTGCAGGCCTGTCACATCGAAACATTTTAAGTTCTGTCTTAAAGGAGGAAAAGATTATTTACTTCCTGAAATTACACAAGTGCCTGGTGGTCCGTGCCACCATTTACATAATCAGCATTATGTCACGTTGTGCGTGGAAAACATCAGGCAGAGGCAGGGTTGGCAAACGCTCGCTTATTTGGATTTTGCATTGAGTCTGGAGGAGGCCGTGCTGAACTCTTTTGGGAACTGCTGCAACCAGGAAAATGTACTATCAAACACCATCATTTTCTATAGTTTTAGACCTGATAATATAGCCTATATTAAATAGGTGAAGGTAACTTTTTGCCCGGGTAGGGAAAGAATACAATGTATGTTTGATGCATGAAGCCTACAAAACTGCTACACCAGCAATGGCAAAATGAATATAGAGAGAGGAAAATTGGCTGTTTAATACAAATTAGAAAATGTGCAATGGTAAATCTGCATAGCCTACATCTAGCTATATAACTATAGCCAAATATAAAGTTTGTCAAATATGACACGTGCGTAAGTGAAAAGAATGAATGTTTACACATTTGTAATTTGACATTAAATTGTTCACATTTGATGTCTCGGAAATGAATACAGACTCCAGATCAATGTCTTGAAGATACAAATAGGACAGTTTTACAGATAAATTCATGTATAAACCAAAGGTTTGTGCCAATAAAATAAAAAAATAAATTATATTAATTATTTTATATATTTCTTATAAAATACTAAATTGTATATTTTTAAATATTCAGTCATATTAAAATGATATTTGGAATGTTGGCGAAGCAAGTAGGCCTATCTAAAATATAGATACTTAAACATAATCTGAATTGAAGTCCTGATTTGCAACTGTAACAAATTATATGATCAATAAGTCAACAAAATATGTTTTTATGTTGCTTTAACTCATCAAGTTCAGCCATTTTCATCTTTTTGTTAATTCTATGAGATTAAATTTAAAAAAATAAAATAAATTTTAAGTAAGTTAATTGTACTTAAAAAGTTAAGGCAGCAATTGGTTTTCTGGCAAAAGTGTGGCTAATGAATATTAATTTGGTTACATGAATGGAGGGTCTATCAAGGTTTTCTGGCAAAGTTAATATTAATTAATATTCACTGCTGAATTCCATCTATGGTTTCTATAGTTTGATGTTTGTCTTTCTGTTTAGTTCACACTTCATGCTGCATGTCATGTCCGCTGGTATTGCGATGACTGCAGATGAAAATGCAATAAATGTTTCCCAGAGAGCAAATAATAAGAACAGAATTATCATCAATCAGGCATTAAAGAACCAAAGAAGCCATCGAAGAAAGTGTGACAAATCCTGTGGAAACAAAAACATCCAGGCATGGGTTTTTGTTTGCTGCATGTTTTATCTCGCTCATTATGTCTTATTTATTTCACTTTTCTGTCTATAGCAGCTAAAAATATGCTGCTTTTTATCTGTGGTTGTCCAGCAGGCTGTAAAGTGATTTTATTTTTCATTGGAGGTGATTTTGCTCTTTGATTTTCATGGATCAATCGCTCAGAAGTGTTTTTTCTCCAGTGGCAACTCAGCCCAGATGGGTGGGAGAGATAGATCGCCAGAGAACATGTAAAATATGAGTTCAGAAAAATAAAAGCAAACATAAAAAATAAGGCGAGAGCGAGATGAGGAGAGGATCTGGGAGGAATAAGAAAGTGTGTGACAGATGGAGTTTGAGGCAGCAGTGATGTGGGGCAGAAGAATAAATATTTATGTCCTGTAATGTTTCTGCATGACAGATTCTATATAAAATTGAATGCAGTGCCACGTCTCAACCGTGAGAAATGTGTTGGCGATACAACGAACGCTGCACCAATAAAGCACATTTGGGATTTGAGTGAGAGTGAGGGAGAAATGGAGAGAAACGCAGAGAGGGAGGAAATAAAGAAGGGATGATGGTAATGGGATAAATAATGGAGGATGTGGGATATATGAGCGAAAGAGGGAAAAAGTGCAAATGTTTGTGATTGTAAAAACATTTACGGTGGGATATTGTTTTTATAGATGAAATTGAGACATTTGACTTAAAAAAATTAACACAGAACACACACACACACACACACACACACTTACTATTGCTTGCACAAAAATTTAGTAACACTTTATTTTGCAGTGTCTTTATTACATGTTACATAGTTACTATAGTAATAATTATAAATTATGCATAATTACATGCAACTAAACCAAACTTAATCCTACCCTAACCCTGTAGTAAGTACATAGTTCATTAATATTACTCAATACTTAAATGTAGAATTACACTGTAAGGACACCTTAAAAGAAAGTCTAACCAAAAATTGTTATACTGTATATTACTGTATACATAGTCATAAATACAAACATAGAATAGAACAATAGAAGCCATTCTTTCATTGTGATGATCTCAGTACTGCTTGAATTTCTTCTCTTTCATTCTACTAAAAATGTACCCAGTATTTGGGTATGCTGTATTTTTATGCTTGCTCATCAGAATGGACTGTCGAGCGTTTCAGATCAATCACGTGAGGGTGCGTTTCACTTAAAAGGCAGCGGTCTATGTTGGCAGCTCACATTCAGGCGGCTCATAGGCTTTGAAACAGAAGAGCTTTTCAATGCTCTAATACAGCTTTTTCAATCAGAATCTGAAGGAGAGAGACAGATGTGTGTGTGTCAGAGGTCATGTGATCGCAGGAGGGAGGGATGGAGACAGGAGAGGAGGACAAGGACCATTAACCCTGAGAACATACCTGACCACTGGACCTTCAGAGCGTGACCGCGTACATCTCAACTGTAGGAGTGTGTGTGTGTGTGTGTGTGTGTGTGTGTGTGTGTGTGTGTGTGTGTGTGTGTGGAGGAACAGAGATAGCCTGCAGTGGATTCAAAGGGGTCCTTTTATGCTCATTTACGTCATCATTTTGTTTATGGAATAATTTAAAGGCGTTATGACATGGATTTTTATTATTATTTTAATGTGTTTTTTGAGGTTCACTTTTAATGTTATACCGTCATTGCATAGGAAATAGTATCAATCCCCACTCACTATGTGTTTTTACGTTCATTTATGGGTTCATAATTTAGTTCATGGCATCATTTACAGGGCTCATTTTTTTATTATTTTTAATGTGTTCCTTGATGTTCGCTTTTAATGTTATAACGTCACTGCATAGGAATTAGTATCGATGCCCACTCACTATTGCATTTAAAGGGGCTCTGTGTGAGATTTACTCCCATCTAGAGGTGAAATTGTATTTTGCATTCAAACGAATTGTGCTCTCCAGCGCCTCGCTTTTTCAAATGCGTGTTGCATCTACGGTAGCCGTTATGTACCAAAAAGCTATGACAGGATGTTTTCTAATAGCACTTCGTCGAGTTTTCCTTCAGGTGAACAGGTTTGTAATTTTAAACAAACTGCAACTTAACACAGCGAACAAACAAATTACTGTATGAATTACTTACTGTGAAAAACATGAACTATTGTAATTAGTATGTATGCCTTCTTTATTCGTCACATTAGTCACACAGAAATAAATTACCGTTAGGTTTCACAAAAGAAAGAGGACACACTTCTTCAGTCGCTTCTGTTTCTGTTTATTTGGTAACTTAGTTGCAGGACTTCTTTCTAAATGTGATATAAATATGTCCTGTAACTAAGTTACAGGACATATCGGGAGCTTTACTCTGGACTCCCAGTAGGCTACAGATATCTTCAGTCAGAGAAAAAGGAGGAAGCTCCCGAAAAAAAAGTTGCTTTATTTTATGGTAGTCAGGTATAAAGAGACAAGACGTAACGTTAGGCTATCTGACAGATAAAATAAAAACATGATTGTGATAGCCTTTATGATTGGTCTGATTTCTTCAAACGTTCACCATGTATTTTTTTACTATGCGTATCTTCAAGCGTTTACTATGTAGCCTATGAACTATGTTACTACTATGTTTACTACAGTATGAATTATTGACTGTAAAAAACATTGACTTACCTGTCGAGGAGAAAGCAGGCAACTTCAGCGTCTCCTTTGAAATCTTTCTCCTTCATTAGCTCTTTCCACCTGGAAAAAGCTATCCCGACATTTACTCTTGTTTTTTGTACTAGCTCTGCGGTCACGTTTCCTTTTTCGTTCAATTTGGGACTTTGGCGACGAGGATTTCTTCTACTGTGGCTCGGCATACGTATGATCCGCCATTGAAAATAAAATTGCAATTGAGCTTTTTAAAATTGCCGGGTTTAGACCTCCTATGGTTTAGACAAGCGCCTCTCACTCACTGCTCTGCTTGTCCGGTTCTGCTGCTTCAAGTCACGTGACGCTGGCTCAGAACGAAAACGCGTTGTGTAAACGCGTTGGCCTAGGACTTTTTGACCCTCTCTGCTATTATAGTTTTTCAAGATGGCGGAATGACATGGAAGCCTCCGTGGACTTACCCGTCCCATGTATATAAAGATAATAAATTCTTCGTTTACGAGGATAAGTCAGATATTTGGCAGAGGTATTTGTACACCACTGTGGACATATTTATGAATAAAAATATTGATTTTAGATAATAAGTTACCTAAAAAGTTACACACAGTCCCTTTAAGTGTTTTGAAAACTTTATCCAGTCAGATCCAATACATCCGGCAGCTTCATCTGTCAACAACAGTTTCTTTGCGAACTCTCCATTACTGACTAAATAAAATGCTCAGAACAAACATTGAATCCTCTGAAATTAAAATGAACCATCCACTTGTTTCTGATGCTGAGTTACAAAAACAAACTGACTCGTCAAAGTGAACGTTCTCGTTCTTTCACTCTTCCATTTGTCCTGTTGTATCAGAGTATCAGTGTCAGTCATTATAATCTGAACACACATCTGTATACTGTATCAGTGTATCAGTGTCAGTCATTATAATCTGAACACACATCTGTATACTGTATCAGTGTATCAGAGTCAGTCATTATAATCTGAACACACATCTGTATACTGTATCAGTGTATCAGCGTCAGTCATTATAATCTGAACACACATCTGTATACTGTATCAGTGTATCAGCGTCAGTCATTATAATCTGAACACACATCTGTATACTGTATCAGTGTATCAGTCATTATAATCTGAACACACATCTGTATATACTGTATCAGTGTATCAGTGTCAGTCATTATAATCTGAACACACATCTGTATACTGTATCAGTGTATCAGCGTCAGTCATTATAATCTGAACACACATCTGTATACTATATCAGTGTATCAGCGTCAGTCATTATAATCTGAACACACATCTGTATACTGTATCAGTGTATCAGCGTCAGTCATTATAATCTGAACACACATCTGTATACTGTATCAGTGTATCAGTGTCAGTCATTATAATCTGAACACACATCTGTATACTGTATCAGTGTATCAGCGTCAGTCATTATAATCTGAACACACATCTGTATACTGTATCAGTGTATCAGCGTCAGTCATTATAATCTGAACACACATCTGTATACTGTATCAGTGTATCAGTCATTATAATCTGAACACACATCTGTATATACTGTATCAGTGTATCAGCGTCAGTCATTATAATCTGAACACACATCTGTATACTATATCAGTGTATCAGCGTCAGTCATTATAATTTGAACACATCTGTATACTGTATCAGCGTATCAGTGTCAGTCATTATAATCTGAACACACATCTGTATACTGTATCAGTGTATCAGCGTCAGTCATTATAATCTGAACACACATCTGTATACTGTATCAGTGTATCAGCGTCAGTCATTATAATCTGAACACACATCTGTATACTGTATCAGTGTATCAGTCATTATAATCTGAACACACATCTGTATATACTGTATCAGTGTATCAGTGTCAGTCATTATAATCTGAACACACATCTGTATACTATATCAGTGTATCAGCGTCAGTCATTATAATTTGAACACATCTGTATACTGTATCAGCGTATCAGTGTCAGTCATTATAATCTGAACACACATCTGTATACTGTATCAGTGTATCAGCGTCAGTCATTATAATCTGAACACACATCTGTATACTGTATCAGTGTATCAGCGTCAGTCATTATAATTTGAACACATCTGTATACTGTATCAGCGTATCAGTGTCAGTCATTATAATCTGAACACACATCTGTATACTGTATCAGTGTATCAGCGTCAGTCATTATAATCTGAACACACATCTGTATACTGTATCAGTGTATAAGCGTCAGTCATTATAATCTGAACACACATCTGTATACTGTATCAGTGTATCAGTGTCAGTCATTATAATCTGAACACACATCTGTATACTGTATCAGTGTCAGTCATTATAATCTGAACACACATCTGTATACTGTATCAGTGTATCAGTGTCAGTCATTATAATCTGAACACACATCTGTATATACTGTATCAGTGTATCAGTGTCAGTCATTATAATCTGAACACACATCTGTATACTGTATCAGTGTATCAGCGTCAGTCATTATAATTTGAACACATCTGTATACTGTATCAGCGTATCAGTGTCAGTCATTATAATCTGAACACACATCTGTATACTGTATCAGTGTATCAGCGTCAGTCATTATAATCTGAACACACATCTGTATACTGTATCAGCGTATCAGCGTCAGTCATTATAATCTGAACACACATCTGTATACTGTATCAGTGTATCAGTGTCAGTCATTATAATCTGAACACACATCTGTATACTGTATCAGCGTATCAGTGTCAGTCATAATCTGAACACACATCTGTATACTGTATCAGTGTATCAGTGTCAATCATTATAATCTGAACACACATCTGTATACTGTATCAGTGTATCAGTGTCAGTCATTATAATCTGAACACACATCTGTATACTGTATCAGCGTATCAGTGTCAGTCATAATCTGAACACACATCTGTATACTGTATCAGCGTATCAGTGTCAGTCATAATCTGAACACACATCTGTATACTGTATCAGTGTATCAGTGTCAGTCATTATAATCTGAACACACATCTGTATACTGTATCAGCGTATCAGTGTCAGTCATAATCTGAACACACATCTGTATACTGTATCAGTGTCAGTCATAATCTGAACACACATCTGTATACTGTATCAGCGTATCAGTGTCAGTCATAATCTGAACACACATCTGTATACTGTATCAGCGTATCAGTGTCAGTCATAATCTGAACACACATCTGTATACTGTATCAGCGTATCAGTGTCAGTCATAATCTGAACACACATCTGTATACTGTATCAGTGTATCAGTGTCAGTCATTATAATCTGAACACACATCTGTATACTGTATCAGCGTATCAGTGTCAGTCATAATCTGAACACACATCTGTATACTGTATCAGTGTCAGTCATAATCTGAACACACATCTGTATACTGTATCAGTGTGTCAGCGTCAGTCATAATTTGAACACATCTGTATACTGTATCAGTGTATCAGTGTCAGTCATTATAATCTGAACACACATCTGTATACTGTATCAGTGTATCAGTGTCAGTCATTATAATCTGAACACACATCTGTATATACTGTATCAGTGTATCAGTGTCAGTCATTATAATCTGAACACACATCTGTATACTATATCAGTGTATCAGTGTCAGTCATTATAATCTGAACACACATCTGTATACTGTATCAGTGTATCAGTGTCAGTCATTATAATCTGAACACACATCTGTATACTGTATCAGTGTATCAGTGTCAGTCATTATAATCTGAACACATATCTGTATACTGTATCAGTGTATCAGCGTCAGTCATTATAATCTGAACACACATCTGTATACTGTATCAGTGTATCAGTGTCAGTCATTATATCTGAACACACATCTGTATACTGTATCAGTGTATCAGTGTCAGTCATTATAATCTGAACACACATCTGTATACTGTATCAGTGTATCAGTGTCAGTCATTATAATCTGAACACATATCTGTATACTGTATCAGTGTATCAGTGTCAGTCATTATAATCTGAACACACATCTGTATACTGTATCAGTGTATCAGTGTCAGTCATTATAATCTGAACACACATCTGTATACTATATCAGTGTATCAGTGTCAGTCATTATAATCTGAACACACATCTGTATACTGTATCAGTGTATCAGTGTCAGTCATTATAATCTGAACACATATCTGTATACTGTATCAGTGTATCAGCGTCAGTCATTATAATCTGAACACACATCTGTATATACTGTATCAGTGTATCAGTGTCAGTCATTATAATCTGAACACATATCTGTATACTGTATCAGTGTATCAGTGTCAGTCATTATAATCTGAACACACATCTGTATACTGTATCAGTGTATCAGTGTCAGTCATTATAATCTGAACACACATCTGTATACTGTATCAGTGTATCAGTGTCAGTCATTATAATCTGAACACATATCTGTATACTGTATCAGTGTATCAGCGTCAGTCATTATAATCTGAACACACATCTGTATACTGTATCAGTGTATCAGTGTCAGTCATAATCTGAACACACATCTGTATACTGTATCAGTGTATCAGTGTCAGTCATTATAATCTGAACACACATCTGTATACTGTATCAGTGTATCAGAGTCAGTCATTATAATCTGAACACACATCTGTATACTGTATCAGTGTATCAGTGTCAGTCATTATAATCTGAACACACATCTGTATATACTGTATCAGTGTATCAGTGTCAGTCATTATAATCTGAACACACATCTGTATACTGTATCAGTGTATCAGTGTCAGTCATTATAATCTGAACACACATCTGTATATACTGTATCAGTGTATCAGTGTCAGTCATTATAATCTGAACACACATCTGTATACTGTATCAGTGTATCAGCGTCAGTCATTATAATTTGAACACATCTGTATACTGTATCAGTGTCAGTCATTATAATCTGAACACACATCTGTATACTGTATCAGCGTATCAGTGTCAGTCATTATAATCTGAACACACATCTGTATACTGTATCAGTGTATCAGTGTCAGTCATTATAATCTGAACACATATCTGTATACTGTATCAGTGTATCAGTGTCAGTCATTATAATCTGAACACATATCTGTATACTGTATCAGTGTATCAGTGTCAGTCATTATAATCTGAACACACATCTGTATACTGTATCAGTGTATCAGTGTCAGTCATTATAATCTAAACACACATCTGTATACTATATCAGTGTATCAGCGTCAGTCATTATAATTTGAACACATCTGTATACTGTATCAGCGTATCAGTGTCAGTCATTATAATCTGAACACACATCTGTATACTGTATCAGTGTATCAGTGTCAGTCATTATAATCTGAACACATATCTGTATACTGTATCAGTGTATCAGTGTCAGTCATTATAATCTGAACACACATCTGTATACTGTATCAGTGTATCAGTGTCAGTCATTATAATCTAAACACATATCTGTATACTGTATCAGTGTATCAGTGTCAGTCATTATAATCTGAACACACATCTGTATACTGTATCAGTGTATCAGTGTCAGTCATTATAATCTGAACACACATCTGTATACTGTATCAGTGTATCAGCGTCAGTCATTATAATCTGAACACACATCTGTATACTGTATCAGTGTATCAGCGTCAGTCATTATAATCTGAACACACATCTGTATACTGTATCAGTGTATCAGCGTCAGTCATTATAATCTGAACACACATCTGTATACTGTATCAGTGTATCAGTGTCAGTCATTATAATCTGAACACACATCTGTATACTGTATCAGTGTATCAGTGTCAGTCATTATAATCTGAACACACATCTGTATACTGTATCAGTGTATCAGCGTCAGTCATTATAATCTGAACACACATCTGTATACTGTATCAGTGTATCAGCGTCAGTCATTATAATCTGAACACACATCTGTATACTGTATCAGCGTATCAGCGTCAGTCATTATAATCTGAACACACATCTGTATACTGTATCAGTGTATCAGTGTCAGTCATTATAATCTGAACACACATCTGTATACTGTATCAGCGTATCAGTGTCAGTCATAATCTGAACACACATCTGTATACTGTATCAGTGTATCAGTGTCAATCATTATAATCTGAACACACATCTGTATACTGTATCAGTGTATCAGTGTCAGTCATTATAATCTGAACACACATCTGTATACTGTATCAGCGTATCAGTGTCAGTCATAATCTGAACACACATCTGTATACTGTATCAGCGTATCAGTGTCAGTCATAATCTGAACACACATCTGTATACTGTATCAGTGTATCAGTGTCAGTCATTATAATCTGAACACACATCTGTATACTGTATCAGCGTATCAGTGTCAGTCATAATCTGAACACACATCTGTATACTGTATCAGTGTCAGTCATAATCTGAACACACATCTGTATACTGTATCAGCGTATCAGTGTCAGTCATAATCTGAACACACATCTGTATACTGTATCAGCGTATCAGTGTCAGTCATAATCTGAACACACATCTGTATACTGTATCAGCGTATCAGTGTCAGTCATAATCTGAACACACATCTGTATACTGTATCAGTGTATCAGTGTCAGTCATTATAATCTGAACACACATCTGTATACTGTATCAGCGTATCAGTGTCAGTCATAATCTGAACACACATCTGTATACTGTATCAGTGTCAGTCATAATCTGAACACACATCTGTATACTGTATCAGTGTGTCAGCGTCAGTCATAATTTGAACACATCTGTATACTGTATCAGTGTATCAGTGTCAGTCATTATAATCTGAACACACATCTGTATACTGTATCAGTGTATCAGTGTCAGTCATTATAATCTGAACACACATCTGTATATACTGTATCAGTGTATCAGTGTCAGTCATTATAATCTGAACACACATCTGTATACTATATCAGTGTATCAGTGTCAGTCATTATAATCTGAACACACATCTGTATACTGTATCAGTGTATCAGTGTCAGTCATTATAATCTGAACACACATCTGTATACTGTATCAGTGTATCAGTGTCAGTCATTATAATCTGAACACATATCTGTATACTGTATCAGTGTATCAGCGTCAGTCATTATAATCTGAACACACATCTGTATACTGTATCAGTGTATCAGTGTCAGTCATTATAATCTGAACACACATCTGTATACTGTATCAGTGTATCAGTGTCAGTCATTATAATCTGAACACACATCTGTATACTGTATCAGTGTATCAGTGTCAGTCATTATAATCTGAACACATATCTGTATACTGTATCAGTGTATCAGTGTCAGTCATTATAATCTGAACACACATCTGTATACTGTATCAGTGTATCAGTGTCAGTCATTATAATCTGAACACACATCTGTATACTATATCAGTGTATCAGTGTCAGTCATTATAATCTGAACACACATCTGTATACTGTATCAGTGTATCAGTGTCAGTCATTATAATCTGAACACATATCTGTATACTGTATCAGTGTATCAGCGTCAGTCATTATAATCTGAACACACATCTGTATATACTGTATCAGTGTATCAGTGTCAGTCATTATAATCTGAACACATATCTGTATACTGTATCAGTGTATCAGTGTCAGTCATTATAATCTGAACACACATCTGTATACTGTATCAGTGTATCAGTGTCAGTCATTATAATCTGAACACACATCTGTATACTGTATCAGTGTATCAGTGTCAGTCATTATAATCTGAACACATATCTGTATACTGTATCAGTGTATCAGCGTCAGTCATTATAATCTGAACACACATCTGTATACTGTATCAGTGTATCAGTGTCAGTCATAATCTGAACACACATCTGTATACTGTATCAGTGTATCAGTGTCAGTCATTATAATCTGAACACACATCTGTATACTGTATCAGTGTATCAGAGTCAGTCATTATAATCTGAACACACATCTGTATACTGTATCAGTGTATCAGTGTCAGTCATTATAATCTGAACACACATCTGTATATACTGTATCAGTGTATCAGTGTCAGTCATTATAATCTGAACACACATCTGTATACTGTATCAGTGTATCAGTGTCAGTCATTATAATCTGAACACACATCTGTATATACTGTATCAGTGTATCAGTGTCAGTCATTATAATCTGAACACACATCTGTATACTGTATCAGTGTATCAGCGTCAGTCATTATAATTTGAACACATCTGTATACTGTATCAGTGTCAGTCATTATAATCTGAACACACATCTGTATACTGTATCAGCGTATCAGTGTCAGTCATTATAATCTGAACACACATCTGTATACTGTATCAGTGTATCAGTGTCAGTCATTATAATCTGAACACATATCTGTATACTGTATCAGTGTATCAGTGTCAGTCATTATAATCTGAACACATATCTGTATACTGTATCAGTGTATCAGTGTCAGTCATTATAATCTGAACACACATCTGTATACTGTATCAGTGTATCAGTGTCAGTCATTATAATCTAAACACACATCTGTATACTATATCAGTGTATCAGCGTCAGTCATTATAATTTGAACACATCTGTATACTGTATCAGCGTATCAGTGTCAGTCATTATAATCTGAACACACATCTGTATACTGTATCAGTGTATCAGTGTCAGTCATTATAATCTGAACACATATCTGTATACTGTATCAGTGTATCAGTGTCAGTCATTATAATCTGAACACACATCTGTATACTGTATCAGTGTATCAGTGTCAGTCATTATAATCTAAACACATATCTGTATACTGTATCAGTGTATCAGTGTCAGTCATTATAATCTGAACACACATCTGTATACTGTATCAGTGTATCAGTGTCAGTCATTATAATCTGAACACACATCTGTATACTGTATCAGTGTATCAGCGTCAGTCATTATAATCTGAACACACATCTGTATACTGTATCAGTGTATCAGCGTCAGTCATTATAATCTGAACACACATCTGTATACTGTATCAGTGTATCAGCGTCAGTCATTATAATCTGAACACACATCTGTATACTGTATCAGTGTATCAGTGTCAGTCATTATAATCTGAACACACATCTGTATACTGTATCAGTGTATCAGTGTCAGTCATTATAATCTGAACACACATCTGTATACTGTATCAGTGTATCAGCGTCAGTCATTATAATCTGAACACACATCTGTATACTGTATCAGTGTATCAGTGTCAGTCATTATAATCTGAACACACATCTGTATACTGTATCAGTGTATCAGCGTCAGTCATTATAATCTGAACACACATCTGTATACTGTATCAGTGTATCAGTGTCAGTCATTATAATCTGAACACACATCTGTATACTGTATCAGTGTATCAGCGTCAGTCATTATAATCTGAACACACATCTGTATACTGTATCAGCGTATCAGTGTCAGTCATTATAATCTGAACACACATCTGTATACTGTATCAGCGTATCAGTGTCAGTCATTATAATCTGAACACACATCTGTATACTGTATCAGTGTATCAGCGTCAGTCATTATAATCTGAACACACATCTGTATACTGTATCAGTGTATCAGTGTCAGTCATTATAATCTGAACACACATCTGTATACTGTATCAGTGTATCAGTGTCAGTCATAATCTGAACACACATCTGTATACTGTATCAGTGTATCAGTGTCAGTCATTATAATCTGAACACACATCTGTATACTGTATCAGCGTATCAGTGTCAGTCATTATAATCTGAACACACATCTGTATACTGTATCAGTGTATCAGTGTCAGTCATTATAATCTGAACACACATCTGTATACTGTATCAGTGTATCAGCGTCAGTCATTATAATCTGAACACACATCTGTATACTGTATCAGTGTATCAGTGTCAGTCATTATAATCTGAACACACATCTGTATACTGTATCAGTGTATCAGTGTCAGTCATTATAATCTGAACACACATCTGTATACTGTATCAGTGTATCAGTGTCAGTCATTATAATCTGAACACACATCTGTATACTATATCAGTGTAGACGGCGTCAGTTTTTATAATGGCTTCTGTTTGCTTTTGATGTGACGCTCACGTCCACTATATGCAAATGTCAGCCGTTAAGGCAGTGGGCCTATGATGGGGCCTATGATGTGATGATGTATAACTATTTGTCCATGTCTTGCTGTGGAGGCGGGCATATGCAAGTGTGTTTGCCTATGTGACATCATAAATCCCACAATATCCAAATGGAGGTATCCATTTTTGGAGCTTGATTAAATGCTTTGTTTATAATTAGGAGGACGTTTTAAACTACGAAACAGGATGTTTTAATGGTACAAAGACATCTTAAAAGATCAAGGCAAATTAGATTTCTCATGTCATGACCCCTTTAACTTGAACGCTCTGTTTTTAGCTTGGTTTCTGTAAAACCCGCCTTCCGAAAAGCACAGTCTGCTCTGATTGGTCAGCCGGCCCCAGTCTGTTGTGATTGGTCTACCGCTTAGAGCTTGTGTTGGGGCAACTGCATTTAAACAGGCTTGTTGTAGAGATTGAAGGCTTATTTCTCTCTGCCAAAAAGATTATGAGTTTCCATGCTGGAACTGGTTTTTGCTGGTTGAGCTGGTTAACTAGCACGGCCCTTCTGGTTGACAAGCGGTTTCCTATAGGAAAGAATGGCAAATGAGATCTCATTAGTCTTAATTGTTTCTCCTAGCAATGTGATTAAATAGATTTTTCTCCTGAGCAAGAGATTCAGGTAATCTCACATGTTTGCTTAGTTTCAGACAAAATCTCAAACGGTGCTTGGTCAACTCTAATTTCAATTCATACTCAGACATTTACATTTGTGCATTTGGCAGATGCTTTTATTTAAAGCAACTTGCAATGCTTTGAATATATGCATTTGATCAGTTCATGCATTCTAGTTCTTTGAGCAACAGTAATGCTTTTATCATGAAATTCTACCAAATTGTCTTAGCTATATATCTCGGCTGTATTCTCCTTTGTGTGTCTATTTTTATTTCTTCAAAGGAATTTTAAGAGAATCATCAAAAAAAAAAAAGGTTGATACAGTACATCTTAGCAACTGAGAAAGAGCTGAGCAATTGTTTTATTGTTGAGGAGATTCAGTCTGCTCCTCATATAACGCTATCATATACGGCTCCTATGGACTACTTTTAAGATACTTTTTGTCTCATGGAGCTTGACGATGCAAATCACCATCCATTAACTTTGACATTCTGCCTAACATCTGCTGCTTTTCACAGAAAGCTGAATAATATGGGGTTGGAATGACATGAGGGCATGAAAATACTCATTTTCTTTGAGTAAACAATGGTACTTTTAAGCATACAAATCTTTGAATGACTGTGTTGGTCAGACTGATGCAGTGTCCTGTACGTGTTGAGATTTGATGCTATAGGGGCGATCACTGATCCGAGGACGCCTGTCTTCAATGCCTGACTCTGTGGAATCACTACAAGCCACTGGCCCACATTTCCTAAATGAAGGAGATGAAAGATTGAGGCTCTGTTCCAAAACCCAGTGAGCTGGGCAGTATTTTAAGGCATAATTGATTTCCAACAGGTATTCAAAGATTTTTATTCAGCAAGGGCACATTAAATTGATCAACAGCGACAATAAAGACATTTAAATGTTACAAATATCTCTATTTCAAAGAAATACTTTTCTGTCATGACAACTCTCACAGTGTTTAGCATGGTAATGGCTATGACAATGTTTTTATGTTTGGTCTCGCAGGATTAGACCTGCTTTGCTGCTGTTGGTTAGTGCTAATGCTGCAGAGCATGTATGAGACTTACACACACGACATGCTGCTGCTGTACAATATAGTGTACATGAATTACCCGCAGCAGATCTATACAGGTGGAGCTGGGGAAGTGGAGGGTTTCTGAAAGCGCACTGTAACTGCTACAGCAAATGCTGACCAAGTATTTGAAGGTTGAGCAGCGAGCTCATTGGCTACTGATACGGCAGGAACCAATCAGATGTGCCCTATAGAGAATGATGTGATTGCAAGCAGATTGAGTTAAGGACCAATCAGCCTGTGCCATTTAATGACAGAACTTTGCATTTCTTTCAAACTTGAAGCAGTCTTTGAATATGAAGCAACACAACTGACTTCAACATTGATAATAATGAAAAATGTTTCTTGAGCAGCAAATCAGCATCCCAGCTGCTAACAAAAAATGTTTTAAGACACGCTTTGTTAAAGTTCTCAAAAAGTCACGAAAGCGTTATTTCTGAATGTTTTCTGAAAGTTCAAGACGTCCACATTTAATTTTTTTTTAAACGTTTTCAAACGTTTTAATTTTATTTTTCTTCTCAGTTGTGAACGTTACGGGAACATTCCACTTCATAATTTTGCAAACATTATGGGAAAGTTACTTTTGAATATTCTCTGAACATTCTGAAACTAGTAGTATCATTTAAAAAAAAAATGTTAGACGAACCTCTGTTTCAGGAAAAACAAAACATAAAAAAATTTTATGCTAAAGTTTTCAAAACATTATTACAGACCAGAGAACTTTGCCAGAACGTTAGCCAAAGTCCTGAGAACGTTCCCTGTTAGCTGGGACATTATACTGATTTCTGAAGGATCATGTGACACTGAAGACTGGAGTAATGATGCTGAAAATTCAGCTTTTGATCACCGGAATAAATAACATTTTACTATATATTCACATAGAAAACAGTTATTTTAAATTGAATTAATATTTCACAAAATTACTGTTTTACTGTATTTTCGATCAAATAAATGCAGCCTTAGTAAGCAAGTGACCGACTCCAAACTTAAGTGTAAGTAAGCTTGTTTTTACGACAGTAGTTCTCAACTAATGGGTTTAAATGCAAAAAAAATTAAATGCAATGATAAATGCATATACATTCATATAAAGTGCCTTACTGTAATCTTGATTTTTGCATAGAAATCCTGTAACATCAAACATCAGGTTTGAGATACCTTCTTTTAAGTCATTGCATATATCCTTGGGGGAGAAGGCAGTCCCATAATGCACTGCAACAAGTTAAGACAAAGCAAAGAAAATGTTGGTTGCAAATATACTTAAAATTAGGGATGCACGATAGGCCACCATATCAGTATCGGACGATATATGTTCATCGATTTTTAATGTTACCGTTATCGGCCCGATAAGAAGATTCGGCTGATATATTAAAGCCGATAAGTAATGGATTATTTCCTTCAGCTGAGACACTTCAGATGTGTGCACTGCTATGATGGTTTTATAAAGCTTGAATATGATTGAAATCACTTCAGTAAAGGAAAATACAATTAAGTGCAACATTTAGATTTAGATTTATTGGCTAATATATCGGTTGTCGGCTTTCAAATATTTTCATGTCAGTGCATCCCTACTTAAAATGCATTCAATATCAAAACAAGCAAAACTTAAAATATACAGCACTTTGAACAAGGAATGCACTGTTGTTATTGTTAACTAATACTAAAACTGTTCAAATTAGTTTTGGGTAATTTAAATAAAGGAGAAATTAAATAAAATATATAAAAAAAAAAATGAATTGGCTTTGCAACCAACTGAGATAAATACATTTGAGTTGAAATATAAAAAGTATAAAAATGACTAAAATAAAAATACAAATACAAATAACACTGAAAGTGCACAGTTTGATATTTCCAAAGGATGTTCCATTTCTGTTAGGATCATGTCTTAAAGGCAGCTTTCTGTGTAGGGAGCAGACAAGGCCACTCAGTAGGCTTTGGATCGGAGCCTGAAAGCGAGAAGGTTTTAGTCGGGGGATTTAGGGGATTTATAAAGGAAGTCGAGAGTGTTGCTATAGAGGTGTGGAAATGGACATATGCTGAGCTGAAGGGGGGTGAGGCTGAAGCGCGGGACCCCCTGCTTCACCTGTCATCTGTCGGCAGTATAGAGAATACAGGAGGCTGGAAAGGTGCAGTAGAGGAGAGACGAGACGTGAACCAGACACAAGATTTTGAACATTTACCAGCTAAGATCAGTGTCAAATGTGGAACAAGCACATCACGCTCCCTGCCAGGCAATGAGTTGGTTTGATGGATCGGACAAGCCTGTCAGTGCATGCATATGGAAGAATAACAGATATGATTGAATTTCTGTTGTTTGTTAGACAGGAAAATGACCCACATATGAAAACTAGCTCTCCAAAGTTCATCTAAAAGGAATGTTCTGTGTTGAAGTCAACACGAAACAGCATTTGCAATCCATTTTATTTGAGCAATATGTCAAATCCAAACAAAACAGGAATTTCTGTGAGAAAATATGGAGGACTCCATTGATTGTAAAAACTTAAGGGCAAACCAAAATTAATTTTAGCTGGTAATCAATATGCTGTTGACAAGCTTAAATTGTATTGAACCCAGAATAAATGAAGCCTGTATTTGGGATAAAAACATACAGTAGATTAGCTTGCATATATACTTTCCAGGATCGTATTAATAAGATCTTTAGTTTCGTTGTGTCTCTCACGTCTGAGGTTTGTGTTTTGTGTCGTGTTACACACATCATTCTGAGTGTCTCTCAAACCGTTAAGTGCAATCAGAGACTGTCAAGTTAATAGGCACTTCTTTGGCTCATCCATAAAACTTAATAAGCTTGAGTCTATTAAGATCAACCAAAGATTAGATAAACGAATTACCAACATCCTTCCAACAACATCCTTAAGAGGATTGCATGAGAGCCGAACGTCTACAGGCAAATCCTCGGATTGGACAGACTGTTCGTCACAGAAACATCACCATCATCATCGGCCACGCGTCTGTAGACGGATGAATCAACTTATCCAGTCCTTCACCATTACTGGATAAGGACTTCACAAAAAATAATCATTTCTGGGGATGATTTCCATTTGTTTGATATACGAGTCCCTAAAATTAACAGAATTATTTAATTATATAATAATGTTTATAAAAATACATATTTTAAAGTAAATATTTGATAATTAGTTGTGCAATAAATAATCTATAAATAGTACATACGTATATATTTTTTGCAGATAAAATATTAGGCCTATATAAAATAATAATATATCCTCATAACTTTTAAGATAAATTTCCATGCCTTTTATTTCTTTTTCCTATTTGAAAAGCTATTTTAAGAGCTAAATGAATGTGGATAGCTGCTCAGATCATTTGATGAGAAATGTTTGGAGTTCATATTGAAATCCCTGACGTTTGAGACTCGTTGAAATCTCTTCTGAAACTCTAGACGACACTCATGAGAGATCACTGGACTCATTTTCTAAGGAGAAACATCTGAGAATCAGGAGACTATCATAAGCCGTCTGTAATGAGATTTGCTGTGTTTCTTTCCTATGGGAAAGCACATTAAACATGGTTTATGTTTCTCTAATAGCACCTAATATGATGACTATAAATCCAGCAATTTGAATAATGGCCAGCTGAAGCAATTTTAATGCATTAAATGCATGAAGAGAAACACAAAAAAGGACTGAATCAGATTAGAGCTCATTATACTGAGATCACTAAAGGCCTATTCAAGTGAAACACACAACCTTTGCCCAGATGAAGGAAAGACACGAGTTTTCTGAACACCTAAACGTGAAGATAATATGAAAACCACAACAAATACTGCTTTGGTAGCAATCTCAAGGCATTCTTAGATTTTAAAGGAATAGTTCACTCAAAGATGAATTTGAAAATCAATGCAAATTATTCTGCCAAATTTACTCACATCTTTTAAGCTGTAAAAAAAGAAAAGAAAACAATTGTATAAAAAGAACATAGAAAGTCCATTGAAGACAAATGATAACTTTGAAACAATTGAAAATATTCTTCTAAGCTAATCTTCCCTTTTGACATCAAGCTATATGACCTCAAAAGACTTCAGAATATATATTCTTGGTTGATTTATTTGATTGACATCTCTATGAGCTTTTATTGTTGTGCAAAGGCTTCAAATGATCTTTCTCTGTTAATTCTGGGTGAATTACTCTGGACTTTTCTGTAAATAGCCATTAGAGCGCAACAGTCGGGTTCCTCGGGGAAACTGATTTCAATGATAACTTATAAACCGTTAAAGTCAACCATACTGTGAGCTACTAGGTTTTTAATCGAAGGGATTTGCTTCTGTTGAAGACCTCAGCCTGCATTATTTCAGCTTTTTTTTTTTTAAATACCCATGTTTAACAAAAAACTACATTACCCATGATACTGTACAGAAAATTCCACCAATCAGAGTCGAAACAATCAACTCTTGCCAAAAGATCTTGTTAGCTCCGCCCACTCCCATGAAGGAAATTGTAATTTTGCAATAAACTTATATATATGTATGTATGCATGCATGTATGTATGTATGTATGTATGTATACATATATCAACATAGACGTATCAACAAAATCAACATTTATAAATGAGTAGTTTTATATGTATCCATCATTTTTTATGTTTCATGGGAAAGCCGTTACGTTCACAGTCTTGTACCTTTTGTATTTTTGTCCAATTTTCAAATACTTTTTTTGCTACAAATCAAAGTTTGACATTTTTATGATTTCACCTTGTTAATGATTGTCATGGTTCATGTCTTATAATTCTTTAACAAATACTTTTTATTTAGAATCCCTATGGGAAAAATGAATGGAAAAAATACTTCCGGAACCAGCAGCACTGAAAAAGGGGAACGAGAGCTAATGCACTTTATAGGATTTAGTGACATTACAGGGGCGTTCTCATTCTGGAGAGCACGTGATTGGACAAAAATCAGTGTAGTGCAGGATGATGTCATCAGGGTCCACTTTCCTTAAAGAGAAAGACTGAATTTTAAATGCATGAATCTGAGAAGGAATACACTGACATATAGTTGACCTCAAAGAAAACACACATGGACTAACAGCCACAAAACTCTTTTAAAAAAAACACACATGCACACAAGGCTTCATGCTAATCAGCTGCGCAACAATACATGCGATGAGAACGCGCCTGACCTTCTGAGAGAGATTGAGGGACGAGTGAAGCTCTGTGACCCCGGCTCACCCCGATCAGTGTGTGAGATGCGTTCGCTTCGTCCCAGAGAGCCTCTTTCACACTCATCTGCTTCATTCTCAAAGGGCAAAGCTTGTCGTGGAGCTGTAGAGCAGAGCGTTTGACGGGAATACTGAACGCACACAGACTCTTTCCTTCATTACCGAGTCCGGATCGTGAATAGATGGGTGTCAAGGTTCGTGTAATTTGCACTGTATGCTATCTCACCAGCAAAGTAAGAAATCCTTAAGGACAGAAAATAGGCCATTCAGGCCAAGAGGAAAGAGTTTTCAACTTTTCTGCATTCACATGCTGCTGTTCTGTAATGAGATGAACATATCTCATTTAAAAATCTCTTCCATCTTTATTTATATAATTATACCACAGACAAACGCCACTCTTACAAACGTGGTAACCGTAACATTGAAGTCAATATATGTGGTAACCGTAATATTGAAGTCATTGATATATTTGGTCTTGGTTTAGAAAATAGATCTGCTACGCTGCTGTTGTTATTGGTTATTGTATGTAAGTAAGACATTCTGCTGCTGTACAATATAGCGCATGAATTACCTGTAGCAGATCTATACAGGTGGAGCTGGGGAAGTGGAGGGTTTCTGGATGTATTTGAAGGTTGAGCAGCGAGCTCATTGGCTACTGATACAGCAGGAACCAATCAGCTGTGCCCTATAGAGATTGATGTGATTGCAAGTAGGAGTTATTAGCTTGTGCCATCTAGAGTTTCATGACAGAACTTTGTATTTATATGCACAAGAATATATGGTATTAGAAGGTAATATTTCATTTCATCAGGTTTTTTTTATTAAGGTAAGTTTTATTTTTAATGGGCCTTTTCCAAGCAATCCTTCTTTTAATTTATAATCTGACCCTATACATAAAATGGCAAAATAATAATTTAATTAATTCATTAATTAATAATAAATTAACAAAATTTAAACTGTTGCTCAGAGACACATAATGGCTCCACTTTTTGGATTTTTGTTGGCAAAATAGAGGACGAACCGACAATATTGTGTCTAAAATGAAAGTAAAACGTACTGAAAACGTATTGAATTGTTGTATAAAATCAACTCTACATTTGCAAATGTGCTGATATTCGGGAAAACAACACTTTTGCTCATGTGAGATTCCTTATAAATATTACAAACAAGACCTTATAGAGACTTTTTGGCTCCATTTATTTGTTTTTGGAAGCATTTTTATTCAATTTGGTGCCATTCCCGGGTGTGTGTGTTATTATTTTTATTTTAGTATTAGTATTTGTCTGTGCACTTTCTATATATATTAATATTTACAGTACCTTCCCAGCTTGTGGAAAAGCTGCTTGTGATGAGTTTTACATTTATGCATTTGGCAGACACTTTTATCCAAAGCGACTTACATTGCATTTCAAGGTACACATTTTACATTCTTATCAGTTCTTGCTTTCCCTGGGAATTGAACTCATGACCTTGGCGTTGCAAGCGCCAACGCTCTACTGTTTGAGCTACAGAAAAGCTTTGATTAACCATGTGACTCTTCACCAGCTGTTTTTAGTGGTTGTCAGTGTATTACAAAGCTACAAAACAGATATTAGGTTAGTATATCAACATTATATCGGTTAAAGAACAGTTTTTTATTTTTTTTGTTAAATCTGGAAAACCTAAAATGTTGCTACCATATTTTTTACAGTACATTTCTGGCAACCACAGCTGCCAGTTTTTCACTGCAAATTTCACTGAATTTTTGTTCCTCACCATTGGTATCTTCATCTCATTCTGTAGAGGCCGACACAAATTAATGCATATTTTCTGATAGGGACGCAACGACGGCCCAGAGAGTGAAAAGACGTCTTTGGGCAAAATGGGTCTGAGGCAATGCTAAAGCTAAGCTACTGAGACGCAGGCTGGCACGTTAGCCTGAGCCTGACTCCAGCTGGCGGGCGCTTTTCCTCAGAAGAGGCTTACAATGTGCTGTACACAATTCGGGGCCTTAATTGTGTGTAACCGGACAGATTGGGCAAAGTCTGAGGTTTGTCCAGGCTGGAGCCAGCTGAATGCCAGCTACAGGTGCAGATGATGCCTGCAGGGCACTGCTTAGACGTTATGGTCATTTTCGACATGTCAGGTTTTGGCGATACAAGTTTTCAAGGCACTGGTCTTCAGTTGAGTAGCCCGGAGGTATGTTGTTATGGCTCACTTTCTGAAAACATGAAACGAGCAAAGAGAGAGCGAGGCAGCTCTCACACTAAATCTGTTTGTGGAAAAAGATTTGTTAGAAATATATGTGCACTAGTTCAGGTGTTCTCACTGGTGTGTCGGTCTGGACACCTGAGGCAGGATTCAGTTTCCAAAATATAATGAAATTGTTCAGAAATTACAGCACAGGGCATTTCTTGCTCAAAAGTCTCAGTGTATATAAATAACAAAGATAACAATGAATAGACAGTAATAACCATAACTCTTCACAATTGACAAGAAACAATCATATTCTTAAAGTATATAAAATAAATATTATTGTAATAATATGTAGTGCCACTAAGTGGTGCATGAAACGCACGGAATAAAAGTAGGTCAAAGGTCATTAAGTGGAATGTTAAATGTGACGAACGACAATCCACACAATATATCAAATACTATAAGTTTACTTCCAACAAACATCACTTAAAACTATTGAATGAAGAATTAAACTTAAGACGGAAATACAGCAAGATGAACTACACGCGAATTGCTTTTAGCGATGGGATGGGATTTCCATGGTTACCACGACAAGTAAACATTTGAACCATGTGTAAATAAAAATAGAATCTAATGCATTAAAATGCATTTCAAATATAATGGTAAGTGGGGACCATTTTAATCTTAGTAATTAGTAATTAAAATGTAAAAGTTCAGTTTTGAGGTATCGTATTATCGGCGATACTGGCCTTGAAGATATCGGTATCGTATCGAAAACAAAATAAGTGCTTTCGCCCATTCCTAATTGCTATCACTGCTCGTGCGAGTAAACAAGCTAGCGATAATAGAGTGGCGTCACTTTTAGGCCAATCGGCATCTCGCATCACACTGGTTCCCTCGAGAAAAACCCAATAGGATTTTCCCATAGGCTTTTGGGTTATCGCTAAAACAAGGCTGTGATCTACAAAAGTTTATGATGTTTTGTCCATCAAGATAATTATCACAGATGAACACAATTTTTATGAATTTTGAATCCTAAATGCAGTCGCCAGAAGTAAAAAGCTAAAGGCTATAAACAAATCCAGCGTCAGTTTCCAACAACTCTTTCAGTTTTCATCTAAAGAATTAGAATAGTTTACAATTATAAGCATAACGATGCTGTAAAGCGAATGATGTTTATAGCCAGTTGTTAGCAAACGCCTTTTTCAAGACACGTAACAGCTTAAAAAAATCACGAGTGGGGTAATATTGATGTATTTTATGACGTAGAATAAAGCGTGAAAGTGTCTTGAGCTTCTGTTCACCACAGACCTTATTGCAGCCATTTAACAAAAAACACATTCAAAAACCCATTGACTTCGGGACGATGAAACCGCAAAAGCAAAGTCGTCAGACCACAGAAGCCCTTAGTAGCCTACAGCTCTCTGCTGAAAGGGCAAAGACGGGTTATTCCTGCAGACAGTTCTTTAGTCAATTTGAGCCCTTGAAATCAGATACAATCCCTCTAGTGAATAAAAATGTGTTTAAGAGGCTTTTATTCCAAATGCTATTAAAAATCTCAACTCTGCAAGTGATCGATAAACCAAATGATAATGGCATGACCTATATCTTTATATCTGTGTAATGTGAATCTGTCTGTGTTTTTTCTTTTTCTTTTTTTCTTTACTACTGCCCATATAGTTATTTTATGTGCTGGTGAGCCAAAGACAATTTCCCACCTTGGAGGACAATAAAGAAATACAATACAATACAATATAAATATAGAGTCACCACAGCAAATCACACTTGCATCTTTTCTATGAGTCACGAAAGGGAATGTCCACTTTATGTAAAATTATTGCTGTTGTTCAGAAAACTTGATGCTCATGTTGTTTCAGCGGTCACACACACTGGCTGACGTCACACACACAGTAAAGAGTGCTCTCATTGGCTGTCTTCTTAACGAGGCCGAGTCTGTTTGCTGCATATTTTGTTTTGTTTGGTTGCAGTTTTCCGAACTCATGCTTGCGTTTGGTACGGTATTACCCCAAGTCCAACATAAAACATGGAAGTGAACAGTCATTCTGTCAAACAAAAGCGAAATACAGTAACGTTGACAGCACTTCACTTAAGTGTTTTTTTAATTGCCAGCTATAGAGGCAGCATTTTTGATCCTATTTACAGAAATGTCATGGCCCCCAGAATATTTTGTTGTCTGAATATCTGAACATACAATACATCAAAAGAAAGAACGAAGCCTCTGCTTTAAACAAACTAACAAAACCATTTTTTTTATTCTAGCTTCATGCATTCATTTTTTCAACACTTAAATGCATATTCATAAAAAGAAACATTTTGTTTCAACAAAAATCTGAGGAAATCATGTTTTTGTCAAAGACTTTTTCAGAGCGATGCCCAAAACACAGATGGAGTAGATCGAGTCCATCTACACCCCCGAAGCTTCAGTCATTTCTCTTTCAAAGGTTCAACATTTCATGTTTCGATGTATATGCTGTTTAATGTTTGATGATCGTGTTAGATTACATGTGCGTCAGCAGTGCTTCTATCGCTTGTTTGTTTCTTCTTCGCCTGTGTTTTGATCTGGAGATTCTGTACTCTTTCCGTTGATGTGTATAACCGTATAACAGTGAAAACAGGAATGGCGGGGAAAAAGAGTTAAAATAGCATGAAAGGTTTTCGATTGAAATGTAAGTGTTTTGATATCGATTTTTGGTACTCTTGTTGAAGATGCAAGTATACCAGACCCAAAAGTACCAGGATTTACTCCAAGAAGTCAAACCAAATGTGAAGACAACCTAAAACAGAAGAACAGACAATGTGATTTCAGCCACAAATATGTGCATACCTCCTTTTTATGGTTGATGAATCCAAATTATTCTAAATGAGGGAGTGTCTGCTGTTAGTAATTAGCATACTACACTCCCAAATATATACCTCCCAATAATCCATACATTTCTGATTGCTATCAGTGTTGTGGAATATTTTTTTTAATTTAGAACAGCATTTAATTAAAATAGTAAAAACTAAAAATACTAAAGAATAATATTAATAATAAAAAAAACTTTGCACTTCCACTTATTACAGGCTTCAAAAGAATAAGTGCAAACTTATTGATGCATCGTGATCAGTGATGTGAACATCTGCATCATTGGTCACTGTGACAGATTGTCTGGAAAGGACGTGCGTTTACAGATTTAATTTGCGCGTCAGGAAACTCTACATTCAGACGGTTCATCTGAGGATGTTTACAGCCTTCATTCTTCAAAAGGCAAACAAATAGACTCGCCTGTTTGATATCGTCTTATTGTGGATGCTTCCTTTGGCTTGTGAAGCCAGCTTTCTAATTAGTTTTGCTCGTCGGATAAAACTGATTTCGTGATGTTGTCCTTGAATTGTGTGAAAGATCACTTCTTTCGTTTTAAGGCTTCTGCAGGGAATATAGGAAGTATTATGTCACATGATGCAACATCAGGCTATTCACTTTGCCTTTAATTCACCCACAAAGGAAAATATATTTCATAAGCAGATTTTTTTTTGTTTTTTTTTTAAGAATCTTCACATAACTTTTTCTTTCTGATGACATTTTATCATCTGTCAAGGTCCAAAGGGACAAATCATAAATGTCCATATGACGTGCACTATATACTGAGGACATAATTTACAGAAAATATTTCCTTGGATTTTCAAGTGGCTTGAAAATCTCATTCTCCATAATGCATATTTGAAATGGCGCATCACAATCGGTGCAAGATTTGTCAGTATGCCATTTTTTTTATCTGAATGCAAACACATTTTTTTGTCATTATGCAAAATTCTTTAAAATGAGGAATGCATAAAAAATATATACCTTGAATGCAATTTAAGTCACTTTGTCTGCCTAATGCATGAATGTAAACTGACATGCATGTATAAATGTCCAAAATCGATCTATCTATCCATTCATACATGCATACAAACATAATAACAGTTAATATGTATTAAAATAAACATTACATTTTAGAGTTATTTTTAATTGCAAAATAAAACATGCTGTTCATGATACTGGTGCAAAGCATTGAGATCTTAGATCAGTCTAAAAAAGCTTTATAAGCCACAGGATTACTGCTTTTATAAAAGAGTGGCAACTGCAGGATGAAAAAAGACACCAATGTTCAATGAATAGTTTCATTTTGATAATAAAATTAAATAGCTCACTAGCATAATTTTATTTAGTTTCCAGCAGTTTCCACCTTAATAAAATAATAAACTAAATAAATGTGTGACGATGATATTTTAGTAGGATTGATATACCTTTATGGTAACACTATAATACAGCATAAAGATATTCATAATGACATTATAATGCATTATGTCTTTTCATAAGTAATTGTAATCAAAGTTAAAATGCATTATAATGTTCACAGAGTCCTTGTTACATCTGAAATTGGTTGTTTGTCATGTGTTTTAAAGGATTATACTTTCTAAAGGTGTAACGATGAAGTATTATAATATATTATAACTGGTTACATGATATCATGCACTATAAAGTGCATTACAAGGCACTATATTTTTTATAGTGTATTATATGTAGTCTTGAAGTAAAAAGTTGCTTATACATTTTCTTAATATTTTTAATTAGATTTTATTTTACTCTTAAAGCAATGTCTCCTTTTGTGTTCTATAAAAAAAAAAACCTGACATGACAGTGAGTAAATAATGTCAGAATGTGATTTGGCTGGACTATTGCTTTGTCTCAGTCCCTTTTTGTCTTTGCACACAAGCATTCTCACAGCACTTCTCCAACCGTAACGGCAGGGCCTTGACCTTGTCATTCATTCCCCCAGCGGTTGCTTCAGTCCTGGTCCCCGAAACGAGCTCTTGCAATCCCCCTCGCCCCAAACTGCACTGCAGCCATTCATGAAAACCGAGTCTGTGTGCAATGACGCTCTCACTGTTTCCATGCACTGTGATCGAAGCGGAGGCCAAGTTCTGTGATGGCGGAGATTTGTGTGAAAAAGCCAGTAACAGCAGGCCAAAGCCCTCCTCTCTCTCCTCAAGGACACATGAAGGTCGCCGGGACCGTTTGGAGACCAATTTACATTGATCAGCTCACCCTAGTGTTGTTTATGGTGTTTATCTGCTGAGGTTTCCACTGCAAACCAACGATAAATCACCCAAAGATTCAATCTAACTGCAGAAAGAAATACAGCAGTTCTCCAGGATAAATAGGAGAGGATAAAAGAATCTTGTTGAAACTCATTGCTTAAAGGAATAGTTTTATTTTATTTACTCACCTTCATGCCATCATGTGACTTTCTTTCGTGGCACACAAAACAAGACATTTATCATTATCTTTTATGTGTTTTTGTTTTTCAATACAATGAAACTAAGTGTAAACAGAGATCCATAAATGACAGAAACGCACTGTAAAATTATTTTGTATAATGCTATATTTCAGGACTTCTAAAGTCATACAATAGTTTTGTGTGAGACACTGATCCAAATTTCATCTTCCGCTCCAATGCAGCTTTCAAATGTCATGATTAAAAAATGCTGCATTGTGCCAGAGTTGACACGCATGATGCCAAACACCATTTTCTTCTTAGGGATTCATTTCTCCATACTGTGCATTGCACTTTCTCCCATTCATATATGAGTGCACTGTATATCTAATGTCTTTGGTTATTAAAAGTATTAAAGTATTTGGCTATTATACGCTTATATTATTATGAAAGAGTACTGAATCTCCTGATCAAAACACAGGTGAAGCAAATGCATATTTAAGCATCATTAAACAGCATATCAAAACTGCCCAATGTTACTGAATGAAATGTCGACCCAGATGAGCTGTAGGACTGAAGCTTTGGGGGTGTTGATGGACTCAATCTACTGTTTTTATCGTCATTCTGAATCTGATCTGGATATAATCTGACAAAACACGATTTTCTCAGCTTTCAAAATGTTGCTTTTTTTATTGAAATTTAAATTTAGTTAATTTTGAACAAAAAAAGTTACATAGTGTACCTTTAAGTAAACTATTCCTTTTTTTTTTAACTATGAAAATAACTGGAACCAAAACAATCTGTGTGACTCTACTGTGACCATTTGAAAATGATAGTAAACAAACATTTTTATGAAAGAAAATCCCCCCCCGACACGTGTTTTAGATGTTGTTTGCTGCCAAGCTGTTTGTTTTGCTCAATTAATAGTCATATGCTGCATGTTTCAATGGAAATCTGGATAATTACCAACACAATTAGGTTTCACCTTCACTTGTGGTGGAGCTGCACGGCTGGCTGAACAACAGCACCTGTCGCCTGAACATGTTTGTGTGCCGATCGACAGTCCCTTTAAAGTCCTCCAACCCATACAATTTAGTTTGTTTGTGACTGACTACCTTCAAATACGACACAAAAGAGCATTCCCTAAATTTGCGCCACTACCGGCAGCTGGAGATATGGAGAAATGCAACATAACCTTTCACCTCAATGCATTATTTTTTGCTCACACAAAAATCGCTGCAAAAAATGCTTTTTTTAAAATATCCATTGCATGCCCAGTGTTTTTCACTTAGATATACATATCAATGGAGTTACGCTAAAACCTGTTGGAAAGCATCTTTTGCAGCGATGTTTGTGTGAGCTTATCAGTGAACACCCCAGACCACTCGATGAGTTTCACGTCTTTGTAAACTAAAGTTTAATGCTTGTGGTGGGGGGTGTGTGGGGTGTGGGGGGTGGGGGGTGGGGGGTGGGGGGGGGGGTGTACCACAGAAACCCAACACTCTCGGGCCAGCAGCATGAGTCCACATTTACAATCTTAAAGGTGCTTTATGGAGATTTTAGCGGCCTCTAGCGGTGATGTTTCAGATTGCAACAAGAGCGCTCGTGCTCGTGTGCGTGCGCGATCTCAAGAGCGAGCATTCACTACCGGCCACACGGAGACTTCCAACGCAACGGCGAAAGCATCACACAACATGCTGGAAACTCATGTAAACTCCCACTGCCACTTTACAATAATAGGCTTTTATCATCTTGACGATGATAAATATATCTTGACAATATATTTCACTTGCTTTTAAGTAATGTTAGCTTACCTGTCCAAAAGGAGGAAAGCCAACTCAGGATCTGTTTTTATACATAAAACAAAGCGGAGGTCTCTCCACAATTCAAAAGCTCTGGCGATGTTGATCCGTGTTTTCGTCCTGACTCCTGAGGCGATCAGAATCACGTTTGGCTTGACGAGCTTCAGCAGATAAAACTTTTTTTTGTTTTTTATATTTTTTTGGAGTTTGTGTTGTGCTGAAGGCAGGTCGTTTTGGGGTGTTATCAGACTCCATGTCGTTAGCTGAAGTGCCGTCGGTCGCATAGACTGTATAAGGAGAGAGGCTCGGGCGCGCGCATGCACGTCACTTCCGATGGATTTCGCTGTAAATCCGACCCGGAGACTTCACATAAAATATGAATACTGGCCTTCAGAGGTAATAGCAAAACCCGACAAGTGGATAATTGTAATGTGTGATTACAACCCCTTCACACACAGGCAATAAAAAAAGGATTCATTGTAGAAGAAAAGTTCCATAGAGCACCTTTAACCGTTCTATTTCATCAGAAATTATCTTAAAACAGGGCTTTACGTGTAAAATACCAAACTTGTCCTTTAACTACAAATTCCACAGTAAAGCGAATTACTCTGGTAAAAATATGGTACACATTGTGGGCACTGGGCTTTAACTAGCAGGATCGAGCTAATGTTACAGTTACTGTGATAAAATCACATTCATTCAGTGGCATTCACAACTGATTTGTAAAGAAAACATCAAACTACTCTTACTTACACACGAATTGCCGACGGTCACAACGATACATTAAAAAAATCTTTAAATAAAATAAAACAGACCTTGATTACGGCGTTCAGGGTCACTCCTTTCTCTCACCGCATCTTTTTTATTGGTAACGACAGTCAAAGGTCATTTGATGACGACACACCTAATAAACGAGACTGTCGTTATTTAGAAGACTGCTAGAGGGCGCTTCATTTTAAAACATCACTATAGGTCGTAATACACTGGATGTAAACGACATCCAGCATTGTGTGCTCAAGACATGATTTGAGTCCGCGCTCGGGTCGCTGCTCCTCGCAACCTCAGACAATGCCACATATCTGTCCCAGAAACAGGTGAAATATGCATTGTGAGATAATAAGTAACAGGTGAAATATGCATTGTGAGATAATAAGTAACAGGTGAAATATGCATTGTGAGATAATAAGTAACAGGTGAAATATGCATTGTGAGATAATAAGTAAGGTCAGACGCGCAGAGGGAATGCATGTTTACAGATGTATGATATGCTGTGAAACGGCCCTCGAAACTAATTAACATCCTCGACTATAACAGTTTCAAAAAAACTTCCTCTCACATGTTTTGCGTCAGCATTGCCCAATGCACTGAACTCTATGGAGCGAAGCATCAATATATAGCCTAGCATGTGTGCTGGTCAAGCATTTTTCAAGTTCAAACAATTTCAACTTTGACCCCAATTGCTCCTGACCTTTCGAAGCACTGAAGAGTTGAGGAGGCTACTAACTTAAACATATTTGTCAGTAGCTTGACAGTGGCTCAGTTGCTGTACATAACGAGCGTAGGCTACGCTCAATGACGCTAGAGAATACCCATAATGCACCGTGAGAGTCTCGCGCCAAATTATTTCCCGGGTCTGACCAGAACTAATATGGCGATCACTAATGTTGTGTTTTTCACCATTGCTTTGGCAAAGCATCTGTCAATGAACAGAAAACAAAATTTGCTTATCACACAACAAAGGCTGTGATCTAATTATCTAATAGGTTTCAGAAAGAAGCCAGTTTGTGTCTCTAATGATTCACGTGAGAGCGGCTCAGTTCACAGTAAATTATGTAAGCTTCAATTTAAATTGCATATAGTTCTTGCATTGATGACACAATTTGTAGCAATTTGCACAGTCAGTTTGAGATATATATTTGAGTATTGTGTGTCTTTTGATAGTTTGAAAAACTAAAACAATACTATTTGAAATCTTGTCGTGCTCTCCAGTCAAAAGGTCTAAATGTCGTTAAAACAAGTTGAGAAGCAAAACTACATGATATTAAGGTTTGAGGTCACTTATTCAGTAACCATCTGCAATCTCATTTAACCAGGTGCTAAATGTGCCACACACACACACACGCACACATGCACACTCGCACGCTCACAAAAGTATTTAGATGAAGTCATTGTAATTTTTTTAATTTAGTGTAGCATTAAAGCAAATGCATCCTATTGGAGGTTCATGTTAGGGAAAAAAAACTTTATAAAGAAAAATACAACTGCACATTCACCTAAAAGTTACTTTTTTTCCAATTTTTCCCCCAAAAAATTAACTTATATAAACTTTAAAAAACGGTGTACCTTTGGCTTGTTGCCAAAACTAAACATACACTTTTATGTAAAACTAAACTTAAGTGAGTGAATCTAAACTTAAGTGAGTGTGCAGTTATATATTTTTTTGCATTACAAACAAACCTGACACTTTTTTGACCTGTTGCAAAATGTTTTAAAATAAATAAATAAAATAAAGCCTCACTCAATGTTGTTGGATTTATATTTAAAACGAGAAAGAAAAAAAAACTTGGCAATAAAAGAAATGCATTTAATAATGGTATTTTTGGGACTTTCATGGGTATTCATTGATTTTAAATGCTTTATCTACAGTATTTCCACTGCAATGGTTTAAAAAGTCCGAAAAACATATAGATATATTCTTGAACAATTTTGCTTCTCAATTAAATTGATCTTGTTCTTTGTTATTTTGTAATTTTATTAGTTTTTAGTTTTAAAAAATATTGCTATTTAGGTTTAATTTATTTAATATTGAATATAGCCTAGTATATTTCTTTATTTCCAGTTAATATTTTTTAATGCTATAATTGCCAAGGCAACATTTCCAAATACATAAGGCCTATTTGATTTTACATCAGCTTTATTTTAATTAACAGTTTTTGATAGTAAAAACCCCAATCTTGTTTTATCGATGGCTAGATATATTTGTACTGGAAAACGAGACACAAATACTGATTCAGACAATGATTTCTGCGGTGTGGTATCTGCCGTCTGCTGCAGATTAACAAACAAACTATTATGGAGAACAGAGAGAGGTAAAGACAGATAAACTGACCGAGGGATGGAGAGTGAAACCTCAAAAGACAGTGCGAGAAGAAGCACACATTGATTGGCACCCGATGCTGGAGGCCAGACCTGCATCAGCACTAAGGAGTTCGATCAGGAGAGCATTGACCAGACCTTGATGGACCCGTGAAGCGCCGGGACGTGTTTAATTAATGGCCAGCAGAACATGTCTGTTAGGAGATTAACAGGACGAGACCAGCAGCAAATGGAGGGGTGAAAGGGAAAGAGGACGAATCAATAGATAAATTGAACTCGTTGGCACCTCCTGAATGCGACGTGCAGCGTAACTGCAAGAGTAGCCATGCGTGCGTTGGGCTTTCATACTTGATGGGTTTGCGTACTTCAATGGACTATTTACCTACAAAAAATAAACTTCTCTCTAAATGGCCACTCCGCAGGAAATTTGTCTTCATTTTCGTCAAAGAGCAGGCATGAGAGACTCTTTTTCTTATTACAGTACACAGAATTCTGAGAAAATATTTATCTTTGTAAGCATGGTATCAAAAATATACTCTAAGAACATTTTTCTAAGGTTAAGTTATACAAACCATTATTTCTTCTGAATTTACTCAGGACATTCCAAATAAAAACCTTTCTTCTTGGTGCAATAAGGGAATGTTTTCTCTATTTTATCATGTTGTAAGTATTGTGGTAAATGTTACATGTTCTCTGAACAATCTGAGAATAATGTTCAAACATCATCAGAGTGACGTCCAACTAAAATGTTTCAGAGAAATAGTTCATTAATGATGTATGAGTAACGTTTGTGTACCAACGTTCTGAGAACATTATTAATGACTTTGAATGAACATTCTATTAAAGTTACTGGAAGAACTTTTGTTCATTGCAAGAACGTACTAAAAAAGTTGCCTTAGCAGGGAACATATGAATCACATGAAATATTCACAAAATACTTTCAACGATTCTCCTGTAAACAACAAAATTGCAATATAGTATGAAGCAATTATTTGGCATTAAAGTTTCCCAAAGATGTTGAAAGTGTATTGCAACTCTTAAAATACATCGTGTGAATGCATCTCTAATTTAAAAATGACATTTGGGCTGGTTTGATTTTGTTGTTGTTGCGTGAATCAGTTCAATGAATCAATTTAAACTGATTTAACAAGTTAATGGAAGTGTCTGTAGTGGCATTTTTATGAAAAAAAAAATTTCTTCTTTATATTGATTTAGAGAAAAACACGGTGGAAAACAGGCCTCGCATTTAGAAGCTCAAAATGATGCTTCATCTGTCTGAACAAATTTCTTTTTAAGCTGTTGCAGTGGAAACACTGTGGATAAATATGGAGATATGTATCGAATTTCAATGAAAGTCTCCAAAATATCAAGATTAAATTCATTTTTTTATTGCCCAGCACTAATACGCAGTCTTTGGAATGAAGCAAGGTTATGATAAACCTCTTTGACAGGGACCATTTCCTTGAGATTGCAACTCGTGAGGGAGATGCCAGAAAGTTTCTATACAACCGGAAATAATATGTAGATTAAACAGAAGAGCTCACTCTGAAACGGGCACATCAGCTGTTCTCCTGAATGATGAAACGGTTCAGAGAAAAAGCCATTCTTTGACTATCCTCGCTGAATGCACTCGTCCATCACAGTCAGCGCATTTGGTTTTTCCAGAGATGCGCTGTGCTGTTCGGGTGGCCTTGACGAGGGGAAAATATTTTCTAGGTCTCTGAATGCGGCTTTAACAAACAAGGAAAGCAAAACCTTCCCCGGCAATGTCTGAGTACATGTAATATTCTGGCAGCCATTTGTTTACTTCATCATCTGACCATTGATTTTTATCCATTTCTAAAAAGTTAATTCGCATGATTACTTGTTCGATATCATGCTCTTTCTTGTGTTCGTTTGTTGCAGTCATTGTTCTGTCATTTATTTCAAAAGTAAAGACATACATTTTGCCCATGACAATGGAAATTCAATAACCTCATAAAGTCTAAAAACCTCATGAAGTAAAAAAAAAAAAATGCACATGCGTGAATGCATCTGATACGCTTTGAGGTTGTGGGAAAAGAATAAACATGTGCATGGCATGGTGAAATAATTATTTATATATTTAATCTGACATAAATTGACGCTGATGCTCTGTCTGAAATCAAATTCTATCAAATTAAACAGTACGACAAGTATATAGTATAGAAGAGTATAGTATGTAAAAATACGTATTGGAAAAACAGTAGTGAAAGGTGTCCTGTACTTCCGGCGAGATTCTGAAGTGTGCATACGATGGAGACTTTATTACAGGAGACGATATATGAATGGCAGTGAAGTAACACAACTTTTGCTGGTGGTCAAATGGCAACATGGACAACTATGGTGAATGTAGTAGGTCTGAATTTATTCATGCTATTTAGAACATACTTGTTTAGGGGTCCCAAAGTAAATTCACCAACTCAAACAATCTGCGATTACGGACACGTGTGACTGTTTTTAAGGCAACTGGAGCTTCTAATGGCAGCTGCAGTGATGCAATGACTTTACCAATCAGCCATTGGCTCTTTTATTTAGAAGGCGGGACTAATTCCGCCATATTGGAATCATATTGCACTTTCTCCCATTCATAGTAATATGCATGCACCATCTTTGTATAAAGTCTTTTGAATGTCCAACTAAGAAAAACGTTCCATGTACAATGTATAAATAACGTTTTTGGATGTTTGATAACTTTGATCGAATGCTCTAATAACGTTTCTGAAACTTTGAGAGAACCTTGCCAGAAGGTTAGCCAATTTTCTGAGAATGTTCCCTTTTAGCATGGGCAACTATTCATTGTTGCATAAAAAAGAAAATCTGTTGAGCATGAGGCACACAAACAGCATTTTCAACTCGAGGAATATGACTTACTACCAATGTGGTGTTTAGATGATCTTGGGTTTCCTGTGACAGACTGCTGCAAAACATCTGACTGCAAGTTCATCCCAAATCCTTGTATTGAGTGGATGTCTGGACAGGAGCTGACAGTCTCTCGGCAGACCACGAGTACATGATTCAGGCGTGTGAAACTCTTCTCTGATGCAACAGTGACGGATGCTGTTAACACACAGCAATGCTCAGGAACCTGTCAGTGTCATTTTACTACACACACACACACACCCACACTCTGTGATCAGAAACAGAGATGGAGTCTGAGACTTTGACTTCAAATTGACAGCAAATACTGAGCGCTGGTGTTGTGCGACGGGCTTTTGCAGTCTGCATTTCAGTTCATAGTCATAATGAAGCCGTTCAGTAGAGTTCAGTTCTTCCACTGCAGACTCAAAACAAAAATGCAAAAAACACATCACATTATTATTTTTGTCTTCTATTATTTTGTCTTTATTAATATTTAAACACACACACACACACATGTCTGGTTCGCTATCTTTGTGGGGACTCTCCATAGGCGTAATGGCTTTTATACTGGACAAACTATATATTCTGTCCCCTTACACTGCCCCTGTCCCTAAACCTACCCATCACAGGAGACATTCTGCATTTTTACATTTTCAAAAAACATTACTTAGTGTGATTTATACGCTGTTCTCCTCATGGGGACCGCTGGCTGGTCCCCACAATGTAGGTGATCTCAGGTTTTACTATACTTGTGGGGACATTTGGTCCCCACAATGTAATATAAACACGAGCACACACACACACACACACACACACACACACACACACAAACACACACACACACACACACACACACACACACACACTACCCCTATCCCTAAACCTACCCATCACAGGAAGCATTCTGCATTTATACATTTTTAATAAAACATTGTTTTTTATGTTTTTTAAGCTATTTTAATTACGAGGACTCATAAAATGTCCTCTTAAACCACATTTAAGTTGTAATACCAGTGTAATACGCATGTCATTATACAAATTTGTGTCCTCATAAATCACATAAACAAGAACACACACACGCGGACACAATAGTGGTGTCAATCGATTAATTAAAAAAATTAACTATTGAATCGTAAATTTTTTATGTAATTAATATATATTTTTTAAAACATTAATGATAGACATTCAACATTAGATTAGTACGATTATAATTGATTTTTATTAGGCTGAAAAAAACAACAACTTTTAATATAAGTGAACTGAAAACAATCTTCACATAAACCCATTATAATAAATGTCATATTTACCTGTGGCCTTCCTAACCTGTCTATCAGGTATAGGAAATATACAGAAATTGAATAAAGTTATCAAACACTTTACAGTCTTAAAGGCATGAATTATAAATTAAATATAAATTATTCCTTATTAAAGCTGCAATTTTCTCTGTTACCTTTGTTCTATGATTAACGTTAATGACAGATATCACATCAGCTGGGTTATTAGGCTGCTGTCACTTTAAGATCAGACTCTCATTCATTTCAGTTAAACGTTGTTGAGTAATTTCCACTTAGTTGAAGTTTACTTTGAAAGTCTATTTCTAGTCTAGAAATAAAGTCTATTTCTAGTCTAGAAATAAAGTCTGTTTCTAGTCTAGAAATAAAGTCTATTTCTAGTCTAGAAATAAAGTCTATTTCTAGTCTATAGTAAAATAATAGTCTATTTCTAGTCTATAGTAAAAAAACATTTTACTCAAACAATATAACAAATAATTAAGCCAAGCTTTTCAAATTTAAGTAAATAAAACAATAGATATTGTAGACAACATATCTGATGAACGCTGTACCGACCCGAACACAGAGACCTCAATACTTGGTAACATTCGTTTGATAATTTATCCATTTTGAGTAGAAAATGACCCCCTTATGTCACAAAACAGCAAGTTACTAAACTTAACAACAAACGCAGTGATAAAACAGTGAAAAATGTAACCTTACTAATTAATCATATCCCAGTGCATGATGGGAACACTAGCATCAGAAAGTTGAGTAGGTGTTACTTAATTTTATAACATTGATTTTTATGCTTTTATTTTCTACAAGGTTAAATTGAGTTCTAATATAGAATTTACTTCTTTTTTTAAAAATTATTATTCTTACCTGGACCAATTTATTCAGATTTTTTTTTTTTTCTAGTATTTACTTCAACACAGAATAATTTTTATCAGTGTGGGAAAAAATACATGCAGAACCAACGGCGCTGAAAAAGTGGGCCGTCACTGTTGGTCTCTATTACATTGCAGCATTCTGAGGTGTTACTGGTGAGATTTCATCTTTGCTCATATAGTGCCCAGGTCGCTTTATCAGATTTGTTTCTGGAAGCCATCAATCCGATGGAAAACCCTCCTGAACCTCCGTAAGCTGAGAGATATTTCCCTGCCTAAACCTGTGAGAATCCTGCAGACCGGAGGTCAGTCGCTAAACAGCTCTAGGACAGTCATAGAGTCATAAAGTTTGAGAGTAATGGGCCACATTTACAGATGAATTCAAGCCAGCCATTGCAAGTGCTTCTTCAGGCAGAAGTGTGGCGTGTGGTTGGACAGGAACACATTGAGATGGTATCAGCAGGATCCTGTGATGGCTTTTTAAATGCATATTTCGTTCTATATGATAAAATATGCCTTGCTTTGGCTTTCTATCTTCATTTGAACTAGGGGTTGGTCAATATAGTCAGTAAATGGGTGAAACTACACATACATCCAAGCTCTTGTTACCTCTGGAGGTACAGTAATAGCATAACATTAATTACAACAGAAAAAAAACCCCGTTTGTGCATAAGATGCACTCTATAATAAATTGGTGACACTTTATTTTGATGGTCCCTTTTGAACATTCTGTTGACTATAACTTTGCAACATGTCAACTAACTCTCATTAGAGGATTAGTAGATTGTATACTTAATATCTGCTAACGTTTTATTGTGATGGTCCTCCAACAGACAATCTGTTGTCTATAATTAATGGTGGGGTATGTGATTCTCTTTTTTGTCCATTTTTTCAAAATCACTTGAAATCCTATTCCTAACCCACTTACAGCCACTGAGTTAGAAGCACTGAAATGAAAATTAAGCAATTTAATCTTCTGTGGAACGGGCAGGACTCGAAAAACTCCAGCCAATCATTTCCAAGACCACCTAGAATTATTGGACAGTAAGTCCATCAATCAAACGGTCGTACTTTAATTTTGCAACTACATGTCAATTTATTCTAACCCTAACCCTACCAGTAATGCTCTACTTACACTTAATGAGAGTTAGACATGTAGGTGCATTGTTACTTATAGTCAACAGACTGTGTTAAAGGGACCATCAAAATAAAGTAAATAAACTTAATTTGCATAGAAAGGGGGCGTGTTTGCACCAAAAAGAATGACAGTGACTTGATTATTGAGTTGAAATACTGCACACTAAAACGGCATAACTGTGTTGAGAATTCAGGCCTCTTTTTGCATCTAGTGGTAGAGCGTCTAAATGAGTTAGAAGAGGGAAGAGGAAGTGACAGATGAAAGGGATAGAGATAAATGTAGGCGGGGTGAAGACAGCGGCGTTTACAATAAAAAATTTCACAATCAATTCAGGCCAAAATAAGCACGATTGATTTGGGTCTGTAACAAAGGAAAGCAATATCTGGAGGGTTGCATGAGAGAGAATGAGCATGCTAAAGTACATGTTGAGTAGGAAGCAAGAAAATTGTGAAGACTTTGAGATGTATGGTAAATGACAGACGGAATCAATAATATGGTGTGGCTGAGAGTAAGACAGAGAGAGAGAGAGAGAGAGAGAGAGAGAGGAGAAAAGAAGCAGACAAACACGAGAGGCTGCAAAAGCCATTAAACCAACAGCACTTTTTTAAACAATTTGCTAGTCAGCAATAAAGTGTCAATTTCCAAGTCTTTTCCTGTTCTAAAGCTGTTTTTCACCCCACTGAGATCTGCATGACATTTACAAATGCAGAAATAATGTAAAACAAATTAGATTTGTAAATGTTTCTGAAGAATATGTGAATGGTGCTGCAGGTGTAAAACTCATTACCATAATACTGGGGTTCTGTCAGTGGTAGCCAAGGTGTTGCTTTGCGGTTTCTGTGGGTGGTTGCTGGTGTGTTGCTATGCAGTTGCTAGTGTGTTAGATGGTTGCCATTGCATTGCTATGTGGTTGCTTGGATGTCGTGGGTGGTTGCGGTTTCAAGGGTGTCGTGTGTGGTTGACACAGTGTTGCTATGTAGGTGCTATAATGTTGTGGGTGGTTGCTGCTGCATTTCTATGTGGTTGCTAAGGTGTTGTGTGTGGTTGCCAGGGTGTTACTATTAGTTTATAGGATACAGTAAGCAGTTGCTAGGGCGTCGCTATGCGGTTTTAAGGGTGTTGTGTGTGGTTGCCAGGGTGTTGCTATGTAAGTGCTAGGATGTTGTGGGTGGTTGCTGCTGCATTGATATGTAGTTGCTAGGATGATGTGGGTGGTTGCCAGGGTGTGGCTCTGTGGTTTCAAGGGTGTTGTGTGTGGTTGCCAGGGTGTTCCTACATAGGTGCTAGGATGTTTTGCTTGGTTGCTGCGGCATTGCTAGCTATGTGGTTGCTAGAGTGTTATGTGTGGTTTCCAGGGTGTTGCTATGTAGTTTATATTATGTTTTGGATGGTTGCCAGGGTGTGGCTATATGGTTTCAAGAGTGTTGTGTGTTGTTGCCAGGCTGTTGCTATGTAGTTGCTAGGATGCTGTGGGAGGTTGCCAGGGTGTTGGTATATAGGTGCTAGGATGTTGTGGGTGGTTGCCAGGACGCGTCTGTGGTTTCAAGGGTGCTGTGTGTCGTTGCCAGGGTGTTGCTATGCAGTTACTCTGGTGTAATGGGTGGTTGCTAAAGCATTGCTATGTGTTTGCTAAGGTTTTGTGGGTGCTTTATGCAGCACTGCAGTTTTACTGTTGCTAACGTGTAGCTATGTTACAATCTTTTTTAGCAGGTTGCTTTGAGTTTGTAAGGTGTGGTTTTTGTGTTGCTATGCATTTTCTAAAGAATTCTTGGTGGTTGCTATGGCGTTACTAGGCAAATGTTCTGAATGGTTCTTATTGTGTTGTGATGCAGTTGTAAGGGTTTTTAAGTTGCACTAATGGTGCTGTCAGTTGTGATTAATCGCATTTTACAGAAATGTTTGTATCTGTGTATACATATATATGGCCTATACACAAACTTAGATCCAATTAATCACATTTTATATTAGATGCAATTAATCGATTTGAAAGCACTAATATATTAGGTATATATTAGGTTTGATTAAATTGCTATCCTTAATATGAGCAATAGTTACAGTGATGCATGACTTGGCAAACAGCACTAATAAGCAGAGAATGACTGTTCATGTAGGAGTAGTTTGAATCTCAGCGGGAGAATTTTCTTTTGCTGGCAAATTCCACATTTCTTCTAGTTCTGTCTCACTTCAGGCACAAATGAAGGTCGCTCGACTCATTAACTTCCTAGCTGAGTCTGGCTCACCCCCGGCCAGTCACACTTTCAACATCACTCACCGCAGTCCAATCAGGCCACTTCATTGATATATATAGAGAGACTGACACCAGAGAAGACAGGAGAGGACACATGAATAAAAAGACACGACAAAGACAATCAAACAAACAATGGCATGAGGACAACCTGTAGAACAAGAAAATTACCATTTATATCTTGTCAGTAGTTTGTTTTATAGACAGAAAAAAGATTAATAGGAGAAAACTGAAGAACAAAGCCTCAATAATCTCACTTTTATCTCCTCATGAGATTCAGGAGAGATCAAACTCAAACTATGCACCAATGGACCAAAGATTTACCTCAAAGTCTGCAGAGAAAAAATCTGAAATTTCTATATGAACTCAAACTTTCCTCCTCAATCTTGTCGCAGCTCTTTTCCTACATCTGCTCTTTCCCAGCTGCTCCCGACGAGCTGGATGGCGCCTTGCATGGCTGACACCGCCGTCGGTGTATGAATCATAGACATAGACAGTAAAAGAAATGGACACAGCGACCCCATAGACTTCAACGGAGAAAAGTGAAGTCAATTAGAAGCACTCTCTTCCTGATTGCCAAGTGCACTGCGCAGGCTCACACTGAGCTTGACGACGTAGATGTGACGTAAGACACCTGTCTGACAGTGGGACGTCTTCTACTAGCTGTGCCAAGACAAATCTGAATTCCTCAAAACGTTGTTGAAAATATTTTGTCCCGTTGCTTTTATGGACTCTCTATGGGCTTCTCCCTTGACTTTATCGGACTTTATGCCTCCTCGTCCCCCAATTGCCTGATAGACAGTAAAAGATTGCCCGCGAGCTTATCCTCTTATCTGTACGGTAATTTCTCTACTGTGTGACAGAGAGTCGCATGTTATGACGCAATCGTTAGCCTATTTTTACAAAAAACTGCTTCTACGAGGCCATAACGTAAGATACAAGGTAATGGAGCCCTTTATACATTGTCGTGTTTCTTTTAGAAATAAACAAATGTGGTTTGGGTTATTTTATTTGGATTACTTTATCAATGCAAAGCAATTTCCTTTTAATTGGATAAGTAACTAAGTGAATTACACATTTTACCTCAGTAATACAAATAAATACAATTACATTAATTTTGTAATTTGATAACATAATTGCATTACACGTGACTAGTCACTCCTCAACCCTGCATACATTTTGTTCTAAAATATAGGTAATGATAAAATTCTTGAAATAAATTACCCCCTCAATGTTGTTTAATTAGTTTTGTTCCAATTTTCATTTCAAAGTAATCAAATAACACAAAGTGCATAATGCAATCATATCTGACATATAGCCTACTGTAAAGCTTCATTGTTAAACACTTCATTTAAAATATGTATTTGAATTTCTTTGAATTTTTATTGAATTGCAATTCTGATTCCTTTAAGTCAAATTCGAATTGTAATTCTAGATCCTGTTTTTGACATCAATTCAAATTCAATTCAAATTCAAGAATTGAATTGGAATTAAGGAGTCATTCTCAATTCAATTCTGAATTGTGCACAAGCCCTGGTGAATGTGAGGCAATTTGTAAAGCGCTTTGGTTTTGCTACTGTAAGACCACGATTGTGTTAGATTCCACCCATCTATTGTTTTTGTTTTTTTGTAACTAGGCTGGCTAATTTTCGTAATGGTTAACGTGACTAACTCTATGAAGACGGTTAAGAAATCAAATTCAGTTCTGTACTTGTTGATAATACAGTGACGACAAGAATATGAATATAACATGATGAACCCCTAGGTGTTACTGATGCAGCTAACGTCAAGTCACTGTAAATCATATTCATTTTTTAAATGTAAGTTAGCTAAAATCACACGGCAGCTCAAAACATACTGTTAACCTTTCCTGCTCAGCTTCCAGATCATAGTCAGTTGAGATTTTGCATGGAACATATTCTGACATGTATAATATGTGTAAATGTAATACTGAGTTTTAAAATAACTTACTTTTTTGTGATTTCAGGTCATGTGGAAAGCAGATGATCATGCCAAACAAGGTAAGAATTAACTTTAAAAAATCGTAATGACGAGTCTTCTGATTCCATATGATTGCACTAAAAGTGTGCACAAGGTTTGGTTTTGCTACTGTAAGACCACGATTGTGTTAGATTCAACCCATCTATTTTTTTATTTATTTTTTTTAAACTAGGCTCTGTCGTTTAGATTTAGAAACATGGCTTTTCCTGTCACTGCTATCATTCCAGCCAGATGATCTGACGGCTGCCCGCATCTCGGCCTAGCTGATGGAAAATTTTTGCTGGATGAATGACCTTCACCTTCAATTCAACCTTGCCTAGACAGAACTGCTTATGGTTTCAGCCAAACCATACTTGCTGTGATCCTGCTGATTTGCCTTATACATCATTAGGAGGATCAGGCCCTTCCTATCGGAGCTACACAACTCCTGGTCTAAGCTCTTGGTCTATCCAGACTGGACTATTGTAATGCTCTCTTGGCAGCTCTTCCAGCATCAGTCAAACCTCTGCAACTGATCCAGATGCTGCAGCAAGAGTGGTCTTTAAAGGTAGCCCTATAAACTCACTACTTTAGATCTATGTGTCCTCCAGAAGCTTGTGGTCTGCAAGTGAACGGCGCCTTGTGGTGCCATCATCCCAAAGAGACACAAAACCACTTTGACTGACCTTTACCTGGACTGTTTCCTGCTGGGGGAATGACTGGCACAACTCAACACATTTTCAAGAAACTGCTAAAGATCCATCTTTTTCGTAAACACTTGACCCAATAATACTAAATCTTTGTTAAAAAAAAAAAAAAAAAAACTTGCTATGTGTACTGTGCTAGACTAACTGGGACTTGTCACTGCACTTGTTGCTTCTATTGTCATCTTAATTGGTAAGTTTAATTAAATTAGTTACATTTTTTTAGTTTAATTAAGGATTAAATGTTTAAAATAAGTTATATTAGAGTATAAAGGTATACAGCAATTGCCTTTTAATGTGGATATTTTTACATGTTCTAAATTATATACTAAGCTTCTATATCCTATTAATCACTTATCTTGATGTTCAGTGTTTGTTCAATTACTAATACAGTAAATGTGCAGGTATTCTGTACTTGTGAAAGTTGTAAAATTGGATCTGTACAAATAAAAATTTAAACAAAATTTACGAACATTTGTATTTGAATTGATGTATTTATTGCATTTTTATACATAATTTCATTGTTATTTAACAGAAAAACTATATAATAAAAGAAAATTAGATAGACAGCATTATTATATAAAATAACATTATAAAACCCTAAATTTACAGTTTAACTTGTAAGTTAAATGTAATTTTAATGTAATTCGACATCATTTATCCAGTTTTCCACGGTTTATAAGCCATTATCAACAGTAATACAGTATACTGTAATTTAATCAATTTTGACTAAAGTAAATTCTGTATTTTTACGGTTTTTGCATGTAATTTTGTGAAATGGTTATTTGGTTATTTGAGATTCGTTCAAAAACGCTGATTCATCCAATAATGAAACAAGTGACGTCTTTATGAGGGAGTCATTAATCATTCACTCAACCGATTTTTTAATAATAATTCATTTCAATTAGTTAAATATTTTTAAATAGACTGCAGCAATTAACATTTTGTCAGAACCTCTTGTAAATTATGTTATTTTTTGTTGTTGTCTATTTAGAGTCGTGGGAGTGTAACCCCTCCACCCGGGTCCCACTCGACCCGCTCCGAGCGGGCCTCGAACCCGGGTCTCCGGCATGAGAGTCAGGCGCTCTAACAAGGAGGCTAAAGACTGCACTAGAGTCACTAGAGACTGTCGCTAGAGAGCCTTTTGAGATCAGGGGAGTGAGGTTTTACTCGCACAGCAACTACTAGCTGGCCTCCGTTACAGGAGGATCAATCTGTATTTAAAAAAAAAAGAAGTGATTCTCAATTTATCCACAATCATGCAGCTCTATTCTACAAATAACTTTTTTCTAATGTTATTAAGTAATACACATTTTATTTCTGAATGTTTATTGAATGTTCAAAACAACCAGTTTTTAATGATTATTATTATTATTTTTTGGTTATGTGAATGCTTAATAATTTTGCAACTTTGAAACATTCTAACTTTGATCTAAAGTTCTGAGAACGTTCCCTGATCGCTGGTTATGATCTTTCATTGTTTGAATAGGAACTTCATAAATATCTCAAAAGGTATCCTTTAGTGCTCCACAGACACGTAAATTATAGCATACAGTTTTGAACTGAGAATGAGTAAATGATGATCGATTTTGCATGTTTAGTTGAACTTCCCCTTTAAAGGAACTTTGCTGACACTAACATACATGTGGACGTTTCAGTGTCCAGACTCATTTGAATGTCTGCCATGCCGCTTTCTAACGGCCGAGTCAGAATCAATATGGCTTCATTGATTAGCGGGCGCACAGATTTAAGTGCAGCATTGGGAAGAGCCTTACATTGCGTGTAGATAACAGGGAGGCATGTCAGCACATTTCATCAGGCTCATCTCATTTTGAACAGCTTCCAATATTTTCTCAAATTATGCAAGTAAGCGTGCCATGAAACAGAACACCCTCTGAGGTGCATCATCAAAATGACAAATGCAACTTACCTGACGAAGCATGCAAGATGCATCTCTGGTGTCCACTTAAGCGTTTGAAGAGACAGTAGATGAAAAAGACAGGTAAAGACAACAAAGTGAGGCAGAAAGACTGTGTGTGTGTGAGAGAGAGAGAGAGAGAGAGAGAAGCATGACAGTTGAAGACATGATTAAATTTCAACATCTATTATAGCTCAGGCTTTGATCCGTCTTCAAGGCTTCTTACTCTGGGCTGTAACGTTTTGAACTTTCCGTCTTAAAAGGTGAAGCTCCAACGGCTGTTTCATCACAGATTTAATAGCAATAATTTACGCTGCCCTTGGGGGAGAAACAAAATTAAGTACACACTCCTTCGCAGGTTAAGAAATTTAAATTAAGCATTGATAAACAGCAGCGGGACAAAAAAAGAGTTTATTATTGCTGTTTGAAGCTTGAGATCCTCAAACACTCTCCCACACTCTTTTCCCCCAGTTCACTTCCCTGCCAAATTTGAGTAATAAAAAAAAAAAAAAAAAAAAAATGTTTTACTCAGTAAAAACCTTTTCATCAGTTTACAGTTAGTTAAGATAAACTATGGAAGATTTAATATTTCAAACACCTCCACGGTTTCTCTATTTAAATACAGTTACACGAGAAGTTACACGATCAAGTATGGTGACAAAATAAAACGTGGAGGTGTTTGATCGCTTCTAACTTCATCTCTGTTTGGATTCTAATGAACTGAGCTATCAGTATCAAAGTGTCGTGACGCGCCAGAGCGATTTAGTGCACACACTGAGACGAGAGAGGTATCAACTCGTCTTAGTTAAGGGAATAACATAGTTTAATAATTATGAAAAAACGATGGAGTGTTCCATTAAAACCGGAGCAAAGAACAACACTCGGGAGATGTTTCTCCGTCGCTCTGCATACGTCATCTCCTTCATCGCTCTGATTGGTTTTAGGTCTATCCAGAGGCGTTTGAGCGACGTCCGTTGGTGACGCCCCTCTGGAAAGGGGTTCTCTATGACGCTTTGCCAGATCCTAACTCAGTTACAACTGAGAATGGTCTGGTTTTAACCAGGCTACCAAGAATGTGTATTAAGAAAGTAAATAGGGTCAGTTTTGATTTTATAATTTCTTCAAACCAGCAGGTCTCCATAGCCTGTTTTTTTTTCTGTTTTTTTTTTTTTCTTTTAATTCAATTTCAAGGTGATTTACAGGCATGAAACGTTGCGTTAGAAAGTCAACAAAGGCAACTCTGATCACAAAGTACGGCACATTCAATTGCGGCAGCTTTTACAGTACAAATGGTGCAAACCTTGAAAATGAACCAGATTAACAGTGAATAAATTATTCCTCTCTGTAGTAAACACTCCATTCCTCTTGGCCGTGGGTTGTTTACTTCACACAGTCCGTTTAAAGAGGAATGAAGTCTCCACGTTTCGAAACACAGCTCTGTGGATGGAATTTCTGTCATTTCCCATAAGCTACACACTATAGTCGACACTCTTTGGATGCTCACTTTCATGTTTTTCAAATCTCTATTATGAGGCTTTAGTGGGTAATGTGAAGGGGGACTCAAGGTCCACTTTCTTCTGCCTCTTCTATCTCAAACCCCCTGCCGGGCCCTTCATTCTCAGGGGTATCTGCCATCCTCAATGGGCAATGCCAGACTGACTCTCTCTCTCTCTCTCTCTCTCTCTCTCTACACAGAATGTAGATGACCTATTCATGAGGCTTTTATATAAAGGACCCCTACCCCAACATTAAGAGACCTTTAGTGATTGATTTTGCACTGTTGCAACAGAAAATTTGAACTTTTATTGTAACACTTTACGATAAGCTCTTATTTGTTAACATTAGTTAAAGGTGAAGTATGTACGTTTTTTTGTTAAAACACATTCTCTTAACCCAGTTTGTTGCTCATTCATGGCTTTATCTCCCCCAAAAGTGTAAGCAATGAGCCTCCCATGCATCATTTAAACACTGAGAGCGTCTCCTCAGTTCTGTCAATCTCTTTCCAGCTCAACCAATAGCGAGAGTTATGGGCGTGGCTACTGTAGTAGGTGGAGCTAGAGGGTGTTTAGCCGCTGTGACACCATGGCTGTGTCTGAAATCACCCCCATAGGGCACTATTTGAGGGGACAGCCATTTGAAGTGCCCGAAACCATAGTGAACGTTAAAGTGCACTCATTCAATCCCACAATGCACTGCAATAAAATGCACTCTAAAAAATGCACATTTGGGTCAAATATGGACGAACCCAACCGTTTTTTTAACGCAATGGCTGGGTTTGTCCATTTTTGGCCCCAATTTGGGTTGAAACAACCAAGCATTTTTTTGAGTGTGTGTACAACTGATGTACACTCAACGTCTTGAGAATACCCATAATACACTGTGAGAGTCGTGCCGAAGGAATTGCCTGAAGATGGCTGACCGCTGAAATGAACTTCATCCTGCCTCATCACATGAAAATTCAGCTAATTTTATTCTGAACTTTCAGTGCATGACCAACATTTTCTGTCAACAAAACATTTTGGCTGAAGATTATTTATAAGATAATTTCAGTCTGAATGGCACATTTATGAATGAACCTGTCACACTTCACTGTGTGTTAAAAAAAAACAATTATTTTAATGAGTTTTCAATTTCAGTCTTTCATTACATCATATATCATTACAATGTAATGTGTTATTTGCCGTTTCTTTGTAATTCTTTACTAGTAATTTAGTTAAAGTTGTTTTAAAGTAAATCCTACACCCAATTTTGTTCAGTGCTTGATTTCCATCCACATATTTTTGCTGTATTTTGATAAGTTGCATAAAACGTGCTGGATGGAATCACTAAAATGTGAATAAATGTTCAAAATACACATACAAAACAAAACTTCCCCAGTGGCTACAACGTCCTTTTATTTGAGATGGATTTTTTAATTTATCAAATCATTCCATGAATGGGCATTGGCCTTACGGTCGTTCTTTCTTTCCTTGTTTCTCTCTCTCTCTCTCTCTCTCTCTCTCTCTCTCTCTCTCTCTCTCTCTCTCTCTCTCTCCCTCGCTCTCTCTCGCTCTCTCTCTCTCTCTCTCTCTCTCTCTCTCTCTCTCTCTCTCACTCTCTCTCTCTCTCTGTCTCTGTCTCTCTCTCTCTCTAAGGGACAGTGTTTACAAGTGAATGTGGGTTGCTTGTGTCATGCCAATTAATGAGGGAAGCTTAAGGCCTGTGTGAACGCAGCGAGAAGAGAAAGCAGTTGTGCCATCTCCATACATTTCCATACTAAACAGCCTGGAAAGTCCTTCCCTCTCTGTGGCACTGCCACAAACTCTTGTTGGCATACACACACTTCTGAGCAAACTTGGCGCAGGAGCACAACCTTTCGAACATTCCCGAGCATGCTTGTGCTAAGAAACGTCTCCGGAGCGCAGGATGTGTCACGGTTTGTTGCTCAGTGATCCTGCGGTGCTGTCAGACTTAATGGTCCTATCACATTCACACTGGCAAAAAATAATTCAAATGATAATTATCTGAAAATTGCATCAATAATTGAATTCCAGCAGGCATACCAGAGGTAGGTGGGTCAGTAACGTGATGCACATTTTTGTGTCTGGACCTACTCAGTTATTCAAAAATACAAATGCAATTCATTCAGATGATGACTTGAATACACCACTTCTCATCTTAATTAAAATTCATTTAAACATTTCTGTTTTGGGGCTTAAAGTAAAAAAAATGTCTGGGTCTTGTAACTGTCCAAGATTGTTAAAGAAAAAAAAAAAGTCTAATTAAAAAGCTGAAATTCTTTTATAATATAATATAATATAATATAATATAATATAATATAATATAATATAATACAATAAAAAAATACAATATTTTTAGTAAAGCAATTTCAAATTATTATTTCAAAACCTTTATTCGCCAACTCTGGTGAATAAAGAAATCCCTAAAACAGGAAGTGACATCATAGAGAAGACAGCATGTTCTTAAATATGTCAGCCTTTTTGCCTTTTTTAATAAAATTGGACATAGATAGATAGATAGATAGATAGATAGATAGATAGATAGATAGATAGATAGATAGATAGATAGAAAGAAAGAAAGAAAGATTAAACCATCAGGAATATAAGATTTCTTTAAAACCTCCTCATGCATTTTTAAACGATTTCTCATTTTTAATCAACAAACACATTATTATTTGCCATTGACCCAGTTATCAACTTCTTATTCCCTCCTGGCTTGAAGTGAAAACATTTTTCAGCATAAAAGACATGCACTGCCCTTTGTCAAGGAAAACAACAGCCCAGCATTATGAACAAGTAATCTTCTACAATGTTTAACAGTGCTTTGAGAAGATTTGAGAAAGGCACCGCAGGGCGATGGTAATTATTGTGTTGAAATACTGAACTAATGTGGTCTAGTGCTGGAGAAGCTGACCTGTGTCTCTCAAGCATCTGGTCACTCGTGGCAACCCTATGAGCTCGCAGATATGCACTCGACACACACACACACACACACACACACTGAGCAAGTCTGATTCCTGTTGCTGAGCAAAATCTTTTACTATTGGTCAGACCTTTAAACCACCTGAGCAGAAACGCACCATTCTTTACAAAGACACTCTAAACAACTGAAAACAATCTATTTACTAAGCTATTAATCACTTTAAAAGGACCCTTCATCTTATACAGTAACTGAAAACTGGAAAATAAATAGGGATAATATATATACTGTCAGCTAATCCTTATTGAAAATAAAGTCTGACAGCTTGATCAGGTTTATTTTATGATAATGACTGGCTGACTGTAAATTACCTGGCTACTTGTATACATAAAATATATGGACATGAAATATTGAGTAGGAATAATTTTCATAATTTCATAAGCTGTTTTTCTTTTTCTCCTTTTCGCTGCAAATCTGCTCACAGACAATTGGGATCGCAGGCTTCTTGCAGGCTATCATTTTTAATAACAATTTCAGTCTCGCTCGAGAACTCACGGTCTCACGTACACGTGATATTGCGTTATTTCCTGATCACTTCTCGCGTGTGTAATGTAGTTTGCGGACCAGACAGTTGTCGGCGATTCATTTTTTTGTAAAGTCATGCAGTGGGAAACCTCCTGTCGCAGATCCATCGTTCAGTGTGAACACAGCAGCAACTATTCTACTCCAGATAGTCACGCAGTGTGAAAAGAACAGTGACCAGACTACTTTGGAAATCATGCAGTGTGAAATCGGCACAAGTGTAGCCTATGCTGCAACTAGATTTCACAATCGGGTAGGATTTTAAAACTTCTGTAGTGTGAGCCAGGCATTAGTCAAAGTAATTTCAGGCATTGAAGTTGGTTGACTATGTTACCATGTTGAAGTAACAAATCTCATTAATCAGTAAAGGAGCTGATATTTTTCTGCATTCATGCAACATCTACATTGCAACTATTCTCCAGTGTCCAGTTTTTTGGAGTCTGGAGTTTTGATTTTTTTTTTTAAATCACAGTTGCATATTGTCAGGGATGATTTGGAAAAGACAGATGCCGGACGGCCTTCTCTAGATACATATGAAGTCTGAGCCGGAGCAATATCACAAGTGTACCGTGCTGTTGCGATGCTTCGTCTCCTGGAGGAGTTTTTGTGGGCGTGAGAAAATTTGAACAGAAAAATTACAATGATAAACCAAAGCAGGTTGCAGAGACTATAAAAGTAGGGCCTTCGAAAAATCTTGAGACATATTGAAAAACGTGATTGCATTTGAAAAGGTCTCGGGCTGTCACAAAAAACTTTGAATGGATGAGGGACACTGGGGTTCAGATAGCAATCTTGCCATGGAAATTATACAGCATCTGCTCTGGTGAAATCTTTCTCTCTCTGACCATCAAACACAAACACAAAGCACAAACTCGTTTGAATGCACAACAAAACAGAAGATTCTAATCAATGCTAATCACTAGAAATGAATGCAAACTATGAAACGCTGTCATTTAACACCAGCATGCATATTAAATGAAACTATGAACCATTAATGTGTGATAAATGCATCATATCAGGAGGACATAAATTATTCAAAGCCGTGGCAAGATTCATAAGACCTCTGCACCGTTTCACAACTGATTTCACTGACAGATGCCAAATGTGTGTGTACCGGCAGAACATTTTTTCACGCGCAGTAAAGCTCAAAGCACTTTACACTCATAAGCAGTTAAATTAGAGGTCAAATTGTATATTAAAGCATGTGATCAAAAGGCCCACACAAACATATCTCTAGAAAAGAGTTTTGTATATTATGCAGGACTGTTTCCCCGCATTACCATATTGTGACTGTGAGAAATGTTTTTTCTATATCTCAGCTCTGTCCAGAGTTGTTGACACATTCTTTTGTCTGTATGTAAGTCAAACATCTGTTTCATATTAGAGTGAAAGCTCACCCTCCCTCTTGTCCTGTAATGTGTGTATTACAGAAGCCTTCTGGAGCCCAAGGAACTAGAGGAAATCTAACCGGATCTTTACCAAATATAGGATTATTATATAAATATTATATAACGTAAATATGATATCTGTATGAAGTCATGTATGATCTTATTGGTTAGAAGGGTAGAACTCCCTCTGTATTGAAGCTATATATTTACATGCCACGTATTGTAAAGCTAAGCTATCTTTCTGGCTTCACCAGTGCTGGTTTTATGACTGTTCATTCACAACTTAATAAAAGGACGGAGAGAAAAAGGCACTTCGTGTTCGGAAACCTTTTCATTTCTGACAGTGACCTATCATCATTCTTAAAAAAATTAAAAGTGCATGAGTAAATAATGGTATTTTTCATTTTTGAGTGAACTATCCCTTTAAAGGCTCAACTCCAGCTCAGTATCATACAGAGTTCACCATATTGATATTCAAATGCTGTTGTGACGTCCCTTCACTTGAGTCAGGACAGCTATCAATCTCCAGATGACAGTCAGCACCCTGTTAGAGCACGATCTCCAGAGTCACTGACCTTGTGAGCGTTTATGTGTGAATATTCCTGCAAAATTACCATCAACGGCACCAGGCAATCAAAACCACAACTAAAAACTCATCATGTCCATCTAATGTTAGACTGCATACAATCAGTTCAGCAGCACTTCAGGAGGGTCTGTCAGGCTTTTCGAACTACATATTTGTGAATATGCATGTAGACAAAAATAAATAAAAAAGTTAAAGTTTTATAAGCACAAATGCTCGCCTTGCTCTTTCTGTGATGTGCGTTCATGACTCACGTAATACGCAATTACGTTGAAAAGGTCACGCTTCTGTCCTGACGAAAATTTTCTTTTAGCCTTTTTAATATTAAAACACCCAGGATACGCACACGAAATGGGCATTTAAACGATAAACTGACACAAAGACATTTGAATATGTGTACATGGTCCTCCTTCCTCACATTCGTAAACACTGACTCGTACTTCCGCCGACGCGTGACCTTTTCAACGTAATTGCGAACGCGCATCACAGAACAGAGCAAGGCGAGCATTTGTGCTTATAAAACGTCAACTTTTTTATTTATTTGTGAAATGCCGATGGTTTGTCTAGATAAGACCCTTATTCATCGTCTGGTGTCGTTTAAAGCCCTTTGAAGCTGCACTGAAACTGTCATTTGGACCTTGAACCGTTTGGGTCCTGTTGAAGTCCATTATATGGAGAAAAATCCTGGAATGTTTTCATCAAAAACCTTCATTTCTTTTCGACTGAAGAAAGAAAGACATGGACATCTTGGATGACATGGGGGGAGTAAATTATCAGCAAAAGTTTTTTCAAAAGTGAACTAATCTTTAAGACATCTGCTTTAAACATTACAATGCTCATGATAACTTTCGTTAACTCTATAAGTAAAACCACTTCACCAGCTAATTACTCCTCGAGAGCGATGCCATATAAATATACACAGCGACCGAAAAAACGGAAGTTCAAAGACAATATTCTAAAGATGGCGGTGCCCTCGTTTCTCTGGCGCATAAGGTCTATATAAATAAATAGTCAGTCATTGCTCAGCGACTGACAGTTAACTGACAAACCAACTGATGCGACCAAACAGAATTATTCAAATAAACTTACTAATGTTGGTTTTCCCTCCAAAATGATGTCACTTCCTGGAGGATGATGTCATGAAGGAACTAGCTTTTGTTTGTCAAAGGGATTTTTAATTTATTTTATTTTTTACATAAGACTAACAGTGATATTACACCTAAACTTATAAATGGATTTTTCCAAGAAATAATAAGAAATTCTAAGACAATATTTCTAAGAAAAATATTTATAATATAAATCATAAAAAAGTATCAGGGGCTCCAAAAAATATTATGCAGTACAAATGTTTCCAACATTGCTAATAAATAGCATAATTAGAATGATTTCTGAAGGATCATGTGACACTGAAGACTGGAGTAATGATGCTGAAAATTCTGCTTTGATCACAGGAATAAATTACATTATAAATGATATTAAAATAGAAAACCATTTTTTAAAATTGTAATAATAGTTTGCAAAATTACAGTTTTTTTCTGTATTTTTGATCAAATAAATGCAGGCTTGATGAGCATAGAGACTTCTTTCAAAAACATTAATATATATGTATATATCTCTCTCACACACACACACACACACTCTTGTACATCTATCTTTATGAGGACATTCATTGACACAATGCAATTTCTAGCCGCTTACCCTAACCTTACTCATCACAACTAAGTGCTTAACCCGAACCCTTACCCTAAACCTACCCTTAACCTAATTATAACCTTATCCCTAAAACCAAGTCTTGACCCTCAAACAGGCCTTTAAAGGGGTCTCAGAAAGTGAGGACCGGCCAAAATGTCCTCACTTTACTCTCTTTGTCCTCACTCCAATGGTCTAAAACTCAAACTGGTCCTCACAAAGATAGTTGTACAAGTACACACAAACAAACACACACACACACACACACACACACACACACACACACACACACACACACACACACACACACACACACACACACAGATATTTATATTTATGTATGTGTATGTGTATGTGTATATATGTATCCAATCAAACCAAAGTAGTGAAATGTATTTGTAACAAACATGGTTTGCAAATCTTCAAAAATTGAGAGTCTAATATTTTATTTATTAAGTCAAATGAGCGCACAAAAATGTAGCTGCACAGTAGGAATGACCCAATAAATCAAGTGTGTTATTTCTAAACAATCCTCTGCTAAGTTTCCCCACGCAAATCACCTCTCCCAGCAGAGAACGTAAAGCACTAATGTGCATGTTCACGCAAACACCTTTCCTCCAGTACTGCAGTGCACTGAGCGTGCTATAAATCACCTTATATTATCATAGCGCTCTCGTAGGCTCCGCCCCTCTGTGCTCACCATTGGCCAAGTCTCCTCCTGGGTTCCCCGCCCCCTTCCTTGCCGCTCGCTGATTGGTGGAGGAGCTTCTCCTTGAGCTGTCAATCAGAGTCCTCTTTCGTGCTCCGCTCTGAAGCGATGCACAGTGATTCTGATTCACTGAACAGATCGTTAGAGCACACAACATCCCACTAAACCATCCGAACTGTCGTGTTCTCGTTTTCTGTGCATGCTCTTGCGTTGAATATACAAATCTGAGGAGGTATACATTATAATTTTCTTTTTTCTTTTTTTTGCGCAAGGATTTATTAATACATCCTCTGGCACTCCAAACGCCAACAGATTGTGTTTGGTCTCCTTGCAAAGGGTCACTGGGTGAATCGACCCGTCTTGTGGCACTCCTGGCACACTTGGAAGATTTGTGGACTGCGGACGTTTCGTCAAATAGGACACAGGGACGGACAACTGCGGTTTATGCGTGTTCCCGTTCATAGAAGATAAAAACGGACTGTTGCTGCAAGAACTGACGCTGAGAAATAAGAAACCATCAACTCAGAACATGAGCTGCGCAATGTTGCGACACGCGCTCGCTTTGCTCTTGGCGTTGCTGTGGAAAGGTAAGTTGCAATTCTTAAAGCATTCTTCTGGAGAAAATGTTCCTCACTCGTTCCTTGCTCCATTCTTTGCTGGGACCTGGAGTGGAATACTAATGCGGCTCCCGGGGTCTACCTGCCAATGAATCATGTGTGTGTGTGTGTGTGTGTGTCTGATCAAATCATAGAGACAAGTGCGCTCCTCAACACACGAGTTCTGCATAATAACACTTTGGGAGGGAAAACATCTATACAGCTTTCCTCGTTTCTGTGTCTGTGTGTAACAAGTCAGCGGATGCCTTTACAGATATTGTGGCACCAATGTTTTTTTTGTTTGTTTTTTTTTCATGACCAAGATCAATGCTTTTTTTGTGTAAGTGTCCTATAATAACCATTTTGCAAAACAGCTGTTTAACACAATTATTGCTCAATTAGGCTACTTTGTATCATACTGTTCATATTAATTAATCGTTTTTAGATGCCTAATATTTTCCATATATAATTCCATATACATATACATTTCCAAAATTTTGTTTGGGTTTTTATTATATATCTATATTTATTTAATTATAATATTATATGTGCACAGTGGTTTGATGCTATTGTAGGGTGCTATTCTTTAGAGACCCAGCAGATGGCATTAATCAATAGACCCGATAATCAGAAACCGATTATGGTTATTTTGTATGGTTATATGGTTAAGTGACTGATATCCAGTATGCATATAATAATAATAATAATAATAATAATAATCATTAGACTAGTGATTTTTTTATTTATTATTGCTGTTATTGCTGTTGTGGTTTTTGCTGTTGTTATTAAAATGGCCATTTTAATTGTCATTATATTAGCATATATTGTATTAATATTAAATGTAATTTTTAATTGTATATTTATATATTTATAATTTGAATGTTGAATAGACAGTGACAGTGTTGTTTGTGGCTATTCTTTAGAAAACCAGCCGGTGGTATTTATTGGTAGAACCGATATTCAGAAACCGATAATACTTATTTTTACTTTTAAGTGTCTGATATGCAAATAATAATATAACTAAATATTAATTAGTGACTCATCATGAATATTTTATTATTGCTTGTGTGATTTCTGCTGTTGTTGAAATATTATTATTGCCATATTCATTGTATTTAAAATTAGTATGTATTATACTAATTAGAATTTTTAGTTGTAGCCTATATTTATAGTTTTATAATTGTAATATTGAATAGACATTTATGGTGTTGTTTGTGGCGTTTCAGAGACCCAGCCGGAGGCATTTATCGGTATAGAACTGATATTCAGAAACCGATAATACTTATTTTTACTTTTAAGTGTCTGATATGCAAATAACAATATAACTAAATATTAATTAGTGACTCATCATGAATATATTTTATTATTGATGTTGTGATTTCTGCTGATTTTGAAATATTATTATTGCCATATTCATTGCTATAATATTAGTATGTATTACACTATGTTGTAGCCTATATTTCTAGTTTTATCATTTTAATGATGAATATACAGCGATATAAATGGTGTTGTTTGTGGCTATTATTTAGACCCAGCCGGTGGAATTTATCGGTAGAACCGATATGCAAAAAAAATAGTTTTTACTTTTTGTGTCTGATATTTAAATAATAATAACTACATATTAATGAATGACTTACACTGTAAAAAAAAAACGTAAATTTACAGGTAACTTCCTGTATTTTTTTACAGAAATTTGCCGTTTTGTCATTATACAGTGAATTCCTGTTATTTTACAGATATTTGCTGTAATTTAAAGGTTCACTATTAAATTTACAGGTAATTGCTTGTATTTTGGTTTTACATAAATTTTACGTTTTTTTAAAGGAAATTGTCTGTATTTTTACAGGGTTATGTGTAATTTTACATAAAATATTCGTAATATTTTACAGATTTTTTCTGTTAAATTAGAAAACACAGAAAAGAAGGTATAACTGCAGAAATCAGCAGTCATTTAACATGTTTTCCTTGAAGATCATATCTATGAAGATCATTAAGCATGTGGGTGTTAAAGTGAGTTTTAAGGTTAAATAATAGTATTTGTAAGCTACATACAGCAGGCCTATTGGATCATTATAGTCTTTTAATCTTGTCTTGCAAATAGATGCTCATTTTGATCATCATTTGTATTATTCTCCCTTAATTTCATGTATATTTTATGTCTTTTATGAATATTTTTCCAAATCTGCGTTGCTGCATATTGCGTGGCTTTGTGTGCGTGTGACTGTGTGTGTGTGCGTGTGCTCGCGCGCGCGCGATGACGCAGATTCAAATTATCCGCCATTACATTTCCGTTGCTTAGTCCCGCCATAGACGAGTCCCGCCCACCACAACGGTTAGCTGGTGGTTAGATCTGTCGTCAATTTTGGATCTGTGTCAAGGCAAGGGCAAGCGGGAGATTTGAATTCAGTCTACGCTCGTGAAGTGGATTGTGATCACAGTGGTTCAAAGCTATAATCGTATTCGTCAGGAGCAGCCGTGAGCAGGAGCGCTGAACACACGAGTTATAGTCCGGGGGTCTGTCAGTCCGCTCGGAAATAACGCGCCTTTTTCAGTGAGCCTGGTTCATCACCACGGACATCATGCCAACAACCGATCACCGGCTGAGGTAAGAGTCTCATACTACATATGAACGATATTTTATATTACATTTGTGTTAGTTGACAGTTTCCAAGCTACGTTAGCATTCATAAATGTTCAGTCATAACTGGCGTCGAGAGCTGGAGGGCAAAACACTGCAGCATGCGTCTTTCAATTTCCCTTCTGTTTTAAGAAAGATCAGTTGAACCCACATCTCTAAAGACCTAAAACAAGCTTTAGTAGACTTATTATGCGTATCAAAGTCCGTCCAATTGTGTATAAAATCTTTATAAAAAACGGCGGGACATTTTGAAACACTGTCTGGAAGCTGAAAACTCTTCTCTTAAAAAACATCCTTGATTTTATTTTAGTGAAATTGTAGTAACCACGTTTTTGGCGAATTTATTATCATTTTAACAACCCTGGTTTTACTAAAAAATAGGTCTACCATGTTTTTTTTTTCTTTGTAGTTAAACCATGGCTAATTTTCGTAACGTTAATGGTTAACATGATTAACTCTATCAAGACCGTTAAGAAATCGAATTAAGTTCTGTTCTGTAGGCTACTTGTTGATAATAATACAGCAAAGCCTAGAACAGGAAGACTAGAATATGAATAATGAATATAACATGATGAACCCTCTAGGTGTAACTGATGCAGCTAGGTCACAGTAAATCATATTCATTTTTACTTTCCATAAATGTAGCTAAAATCACATGGCAGCTCAAAACATACTGTTAATCTTTCCTGCTCAGCTTCCAGATCATAGTCAGTTGAGGTTTTGCATTGTCCCAATGGAACATATTCTGACATGTGTAAATGTAATACTGAGTTTTAAAATAACTTTTTTTTGTGTGTGATTTCAGGTCATGTGGAAAGCAGATGATCATGGCAAACAAGGTATGGGAAGAATTAACTTTATCCTAATGACCAAGTCTTCTGATTCCATATGATTGCACTAAAAGTGTGCACAAGGTTTGGTTTTGCTACAGTAAGACCACGATTGTGTTAGATTCCACCCATCTATATATATATATTTTTTTTTTAATTTTTTTTTTAACTAGGCTCTGTCATTTAGAAACATGGCTTTTCCTATCACTGCTATCTTAATGACACATATCTCTACCTTTCATTCCAGCCAGATGATCTGACGGTAGCTGCTCGCATCCCGGCCTAGCTGATGGAAAATTCTTGCTGGATGAATGACCTTCACCTTCAACTCAACCTTGCCAAGACAGAACTGCTTATGGTTTCAGCCAAACTATACTTGCTGTGATCCTGCTGATTTACCTTATACATCATTAGGAGGATCAGGCCCTTCATATCGGAGCTGCACAACTCCTGGTCTAAGCTCTTGTTCTCCAGACTGGACTATTGTAATGCTCTCTTGGCAGCTCTTCCAGCATCAGTCAAACCTCTGCAACTGATCCAGATGCTGCAGCAAGAGTGGTCTTTAAAGGTAGCCCTATACGTAAACCCACTACTTTAGATGTGTCCTCCAGAAGCTTGTGTTCTGCAAGTGAACGGCGCCTTGTGGTGCCATCATCCCAAAGACACACAAAACCACTTTCACTGACCTTTACCTGGACTGTTTCCTGCTGGTGGAATGACCGGCGCAACTCAACACATTTTCAAGAAACTGCTAAAGATCCATCTTTTTCGTAAACACTTGCCCCAATAATACTAAATCTTTGTAAAAACAAAAACAAAAAAATACTTACTATGTGTACTGTGCTAGACTAACTGGGACTTGTCACTGCACTTATTGCTTCTATTGTTATCTTAATTGGTAAGTCACTTTGGATAAAATGTAATTGTAAATGTTTGAAATAATAAGTTATATTAGAGTATAAAGGTATACAGCAATTGCATTTTAATGTGGATATTTTTACATGTTCTAAATTATATACTAAGCTCCTATTTCCTATCAATCACTTATCTTGATGTTCAGTGTTTGTTTAATTACTAGGCCTAATACTGTAAATGTGCAGGTATTCTGTACTCATACATTTAGTTAATTTAACAGAAATTGACTGTAAATTTGCTATTATTAAGTACTTAATTAGAGATTGGTCAAAGTTGTGAAATTGGATCTGTGCAAATAAAAATTAAAACTGTAAATTTACAAACATTTGTATTTGAATTTATGTACTTATTGAATATTTATACATAATTGCATTGTTATTTTACACAGAAAAACTATATATTAAAAGAAAATTACTGTAGATAGACAGCATTATTATATAAAATAACTTTATAAAACCCTAAATTTACTGTTTAACCTGTAAGTTAAATGTCTTTTTAATGTAATTTGACACAATTTATCAGTTTTTCCACGGTTTAATAAGCCATTATCAACAGTAATATACTGTAATTTAATAATTTCATTGTTATTTTACACAGAAAAACTATATATTAAAAGAAAATTACTGTAGATAGACAGCATTATTATATAAAATAACTTTATAAAACCCTAAATTTACAGTTTAACCTGTAAGTTAAATGTGTTTTTAATGTAATTTGACATAATTTATCAGTTTTTCCACGGTTTAATAAGCCATTATCAACAGTAATATACTGTAATTTAATCAAATTTGACTGTAAAATAAATTCTGTATTTTTACGGTTTTTGCATGTAATTTTGTGAAATGTTTTTTTGCTGTAATTTAACGGAATATGTCTGGAAACTTTGCTGCCAGAGATTTGCCGTTTTTTTACGGGATTTTTTTTTACAGTGTATCATGAATATTTTATTGTTATAGTTGTGATTTCTACTGATGTTGATTTATTAATATTGCCATACATGTTATCATATTAGCATATATTAATGTTGAACAGACAATGGTGATTATCTACGTGCAATTACTTGTTGAATTTAATATTCTCTCTAAAGTGGTTGATGCAAATTGCTTCAATATATTTTTAGTGAATGGTGATATGTGAAACTGGTGATGATCCCACACTTGTTGAAACAAATGTTGTGTTGCTGCAGTTTTGACACTAACTGTTGACAAAGGAGTGTGTGATTTGTGTGAAGAAGATCTACTAGCTATCATCTTTGTGATTGTTCTGAGACAGTCGCACTTGGTGAAATGGTTAATATCAGAAAGATGAAGAAAACCAGACACAGCTGGGTGATTCGTATGGATTTGGAGGACTTTTGTTGTATTATTGATCTGTCAGGGAATGCATGGGGCATCAGGGATGGAATAATAGCTTTTGGTGCGCTGTGAATGGATGAATACTTGCTTTGAAATGATGTTTGATTCCACTTTTTGAGCCCTTTACCATGATGAACACAAATGTAGTCATTCTTGCCCTGTGGGAGGAGAGCTCTTGCAGTCCTTGCACTTCAACTAATGCATGATGCCACCTATTAAAGTTAGCATAAATCGTGTTAATTATTAATCATTATTAGAGGACAGTGATGCTGATGCACAGATCAATGAAAGTCCATGCAAACATGAACATTCTGCTGTTATTTAGAGTGAAAAAAAAAAAAGTGTCAGCATGAAGGTGAGTAAATAATGATGGAGTTTTCCCCTGTTGGGGAACAATTCTTTTAACATTGCAAATCATACAAGAGTCACTTGTTGAAGGACAAGCGACACTGTGAGAGAAGAGTGTGTTTTAATTTTCATGCCAGCGTGTGTTTTGGGTGTTGGGAGGGGTAAACTCGACACCCTGAGAGTGTGTTCTCCCTCAGACTCAACAGTGCTGATGATGTTTGCTCAGGGGAAAATCTGTCTGAAACTCATTATGGTTTTTTCTCACAATTCAGCAGTTCTGCACAAGGGAAATTGATTCGGGCGTCTGATAATTTGATATGTACTGACCACATAATTTACACTCGCTCACAGTTGCTGGCCTTTCTAATATTGATTTGAATTTTTTAGTCTTTTTCTGTCATCCATGTTAGAAGTGAAGAATCTGAATAACCCATGTATATTTTTCTTGCATAACTTTGTCAGCTGGTATATAAAAGTACACTCGTCTTTAAATAAACTCCAAATGGCTTTAGATAAAAGTGTCTGCCAAATGAATACATGTATTTTTTTAACCTCCAACCTTATAAAATATTTTTAGATCACCCAAAATGAAATGACTTCTCTTTAAAAAATATTCTGAAGCACTTTTTTTTAAACATCAAACATGAAATGTCCCCATTACCTGACAGATGTCACTGAAACGGGTGTCCTGAGATTTCACACCTGTCTTTGTGACAGAAAGACTGTTCAAAAAAAAATTAGAAAACTAAGTTTTCGACCTTACATACCAAAAGTATGTTCTATATAGTATGAATGTGTGTAGTTTGAATGAAATCTGGATGTACTACATCCACATGTTGTCATTGTCATGTGACCTATCATACCGTGGCAATAGAATCACCATTGGCTGGTACATTTTTTCGCCTGACTGATATAATATATATATAATCTTTATAAAATGGCACAGCTTTTTAAATATCTGAATGTAAACTCTTAACATCCGTCAATCAAACTTTATATTATGATTTTATGATAATCAATCACTATTTAATGATAGAACATACTATTTCAGTCTTTCTCCTTCAAAATTTCATCTTTAATTCAATGCGTCACCTGCCATGTTTGTGAAATTTACCACGAAAAAATTCGAAGGGAAAATTTTTCAAAGTAATTCCATTTTTTTATTCAGTGAATCAGTTTTTTGCAAAAAAAAAAAAAGTACTATGCACTGAAAAATATAGTAGAAATTGCTAGTAAATTTCACAATTAATTAAAAAGAAATAGCAAGTAACACAATGCAATTAAAAGTTAAATTTTGTAGTAGAAATACTCGAATTGTATTTTCTTGCAAGACGCAGGCGTACTGCTATATAATCTCTTTATAAGTACTAGTAAAGTAAATACTCTGGTATCACAGTTTCACCATAGCCTGATACCCTTACTGTACCTTGGTGCAACTACAGTACTTTTATGCAAATGATTCAAAAATGCAAAAGCCTCATTAGTCTCTACATCAAAGGCAGAGGGGTTCCTGTTCTCAAAACGAGTTTAGTTCCAATTGCTCCTTCTTTCATCGACATTTCCAGGACGTATTCGACAATACCACAGTGGGATTGTGAGCAGCTCACCAGTAGCGGGACGATTTCTGGTTCCCTGCCCTGGTTTTGTAGCCTTGAGCTGGTCATGTGACCTAGACTTCAGCGCCACATGTGCTTTCCCTTGACCCAACACACATGCCTTGAAACGACTGAGGCTGCTTAGTGGCCTTTATGTAATCGAATTAAAATTATGCTTCTGAATGTGGCCTTGACTGACCTAGACCAGACAGAAATCTGACAAAATATCAAAGATGAGAGTTATTATCGCAAAACCAGTCATGAATCGGTATTTTCCTAATTGTCTTTTTAGGACTAATTGCTTTTAATGGAGAGAGAGAGATTGCATTTGTTCTGTTTGTCTTGCAGGGCATATTTTGCTTCGACATTTTGCTTTCACAGTGAATACTAATCACACTGCAACTCAATAAGTCCCTGCAGGGTATCTGAGGGCGCTTTCACGAGAGGAGTTTTGCTGCAGACTCCAGTCCGTTTGACGTCAAAGCTCGCGTTTTGCTTTGTTGGTACAGTTCATTTGGACTCTGGACTAACTGGACCAGTGTTTATGACTTACAATGAGCCTATTATGAAGCATTTCTCATTTTCTTTCTGTTTCTTGCAATAAATCTGCAGCAGACAGAAGTGATAATCTGTGCATGTTAAGTTTAGGGGATGAATACTAATAACTAAAGCTGCATGGTTTAACTAATAAAACAAAAACAAAAATTCTAATCACGAATTACAAATTTAGAAAACGTCAACTCGTACTTGAGCTACACGATTCTGGATAAACTAAGAATCAAATTTTTGTTTTGTTTAAAATAGAGATAACAAATAACGATTCTCCCATGATTCTGAATAGACAACTGAACAAATAACATGAGGTTTGCTAGAAGATCTGAAATAGAATTTTTCAGTCACTTGTCTCCACCTACTGGCGTAACGATGTAATTGACGCAATCTTTATTTAAAGTAGTCCCCTGTTAACCTGGCCCTAGCCAGATGAATTTCGCTCCGCCTAGCTCCACTCATCCATCTGGAACCGATCCATTGAAATGGCGTTTCAGAAGGCTGGGCCTTATCAAAAATCCTTGCATATGATTGGATAAGCCACTTGTCTGTCATCTTTATCGACGTGCTATTTCAACCACTCACACCGAAGCCAACCCGTGACGCTGATGATCAAGCTCTTGCCAAATCCGGTCGGGAGAAGGGCGAAAACATCGTTTCCACCAACAAAAGCCTTCAGAGCCGTTCTCTGATGTTCTTTTAATGAAACAATATTAGGTAGATTGGACAACACGGATGAAATAGCAGCATCAATGTTAACGCTTGCTTCCTCGATGCGAGCCGCCATTGTTGTCTGAATCAAAACAGTCTCACGGTCGCTTCTCCACTACGTCACATCTATGAAACTCCCGCCCTGCGTCCTGATTGGCTAAACCATAAAGTTGGTTGGAGAAATCACTCTCAATGGAAGAGGTTCCAGATGGATGTGAGTGAAGCTAGGCGGAGCGAAATTCATCTGGCTAGGGCCAGGTTAGACCCCTGTATCAGCAATTTGATCCCTTAAAACTCATCTTTGATCATCAAAATGACATATTTAAATGTTTTCCTTGAAACAAATTTCTTCATGCCTTAAAATAGCTTGAATGTAACTCGACACCCTTGCCTCATTTAGCATACGCGGTTCTATGAATATGCAAATGAGCCCCGCCTCCACTCACTCAGTCCCTCACTCGGAGATCCACTGGTTGACGATCACACGTTGATCTGATTGGTTACAAGGTCGTTTGTGACGTCAGAAACACCAGCGATTTCACACCGTGTTTTTGAGACTGTCTTTGGTTTGAGAAAATACTCAGTTTGGTTTTTGAGAAAATACTCAGCAATGCTGTCGACTTATGAACTTATTGAACTTATGAACACATGCTTTGTCTTAAAGCATATTAAAAACACCACATAGACATATAAACAACATTTAAAAGCTGGATTTTTACAAGGCGGGATTTAAAGTGAGTAAATCACCTTTTGAAAGTCTTGACAATTTTGATTGCTACTGTACATCAGTGTTTATATCCGCACTATACACTTTTATAGTTTTTCTGTGATCATTTGAATTATTGTAAAACAGAAATCATTTTTTATTTTTTTTTAAGTTTATTTGAATAGGGACAAGTATGTTACATAAGCTCATGTTCCATACTACAACATTTTAGCCGAAGCTAATTCTCAATGTTAGTCTAATGATCGTTTATGGTTGAAAAGTCTGTGAATCTGTACATGACAACTGTTTAATCCCTGGTTTAGCGGCAGGACCAACGCAGATCTGAATGTTCGATGTGATCGTTCTTGTCAAAGGTTTAAAAGACAGCTGGATTATTGTCATTTAGGAATAAGATTGCGTGGGTGAATAAATCGAAATCGCAATATTTTAACGATTAATCGTGCAGCTCGAGGTTTATTTTACCTTATCTTTCTACATTATGATAACTGGTGAAGCCTTAAGAAGCTTCTCTCTTATTAATTACAATAATTTCCAAATCATGTTAATGTTTTTTTCTTCTATTAAATCATCAAAAAAGGCTTAATGTGGTTGCTGAAGAAATGCACGTTCATCAGTGCTAAAATACATCTGCAAACAGTATAATCAAGATTCATGCTTGGATATATTGCAAATATCGTTGAGGATTATTAAACTTCAATAATTGTAAGAAGCTCAAATCGTGATCACAATTAAAATACACTGCATCTCTACTAATAACATACACAGTCTTCTCTAGTGCATTTATTCTAACGTATCATTGCACCAAAGCCGTCTACTTTTAATACTAATCCACATCTGCAATCTTAAATTACCGATATATTCTTGGAGTTATTCAAGCTTTCCAAAATCACCAGTTGAACTCAAACTTCAGCAGAAAGCCGGAGATCATGTGTTGGCTGGGACCAGGTGAACCGGTTGTTCAGTATATCATAATCAATTGTGTACGTTTATGCAGTACATAGTGGGGCAAGTGGGTCAGCGTGAATGGTTTGTGTTGGTTTGTCTCCCTCTTTTCCAGGACTGAGATGACTGGCTGGCATGAAAGCGCATTGAAACCAATCCTCTGCCAGCCGAAACAGATGCTGCGTCTTTCAAAACTGGCTCCTGTCTTTTTCGATGTGGAGCTCTCCAGACTTGGCCCTGCACTGTGGCTCTCTGTTTTTTCTGGATCTGTTTGTCTTTGTTGTTGCCGGCTTGAAGTCCATCAGACCTGGCCTGTGTGTTTAGTGGGAAGGAGCCGTTGACGTAATGGCATTGCTGGTGGGCTGATTCAATCGCGTTGGGCTTCAAGCCTGAGGTTGCTTATTACACCTGTTGGAAACAGCACTGACAGATGGGACTTTTTTTGGCGATCTGGACTTTTTGAAATGTGTCGTCGCTAAGGCAATCAAGCCGTAGAGGATTTGTAAACATTTTCCCCACATATACTAAACCATTTAGCATGTTATTTCAGTGCATTTTATTCACAAACTGCCCGCAGTCCAGCTCAACCAGATGTTAAATGTGCCGGAGTACCGCTGCGCAGAGTCATTATTCTTTTCAGCACAAACATGCCCTCTTTTTATGCAAATGAAGCGGTTTTATTCACAAAAATAGCGCTATTTATGTGCTCACTTGGACTGCGTTAAATTTCAAAATCTTGCATATCTATTTTTATTTAAACATTGGTATTTGGTTGTTTCTATTGCCATTTTCATCTTCTTCTTCAATTATGAGCGCCACCTAGTGGATCCAGTCAATACCCGGCAGATGCGCAGGCGAAGACTTTAGATGCTGGCTGCAAACAATTGTCATTTAAAGCATGGATTTTTATTTACATTTTCTTGTGGACATATAAATATGTTAAGCAAATGCTTATAGATTGCACATTTTCCTTTCAACATTTAATGTTCTGCACTTATTTAAAAGATATTTGCATGCATTTTCTACTGATCATGTAAACATTTTCCCTAAAGACACACATTTGCAATGAACTGAGCAAGTTAATTCAGTGCTAAGCTCTTCTTATTCAGGAATAGTGGTGCGTAGTGAGTATTTAAATGAAGTAATTATTCATTTCAACGTGAACATGCTTCCTTTCTATGCAAATGTGGCTCATATGACTTTATTTGCAAAATTAACTTGACTTATTTGATGTTAAACAATATTGTAAAGCAAAACTGTATATTTGTTAACATTTTCTCTAAAGAAACACAATTAAATTAAATTCAGGCAAAACCTACTTCTGCATTCCAGCAAAAGGAGAATAGTTTCTCACCTTGAGTATTTAAATTGCACATGAGGCTTCTTGTAAATTCACAAAAAACTATGTGGAGCACTATTTGACTAGTGCAATTGAATTTCATTAAAAAGAGATGTTTGTGTACATTTTCTAGTGATCATGACAGCGGTAATTCATCAAATGATGGAGAAGAGAGGCATATATTTAGATGCGTTTGTAGACAAGCACACTTTAAGCATTTTAAAGAGATGCTTCTGGTGCCTCGCTTGAATTTTTTTTTCTCGGTTTCCAAACAAATATCTAAACATTCTTAAATCAAGATAGACTTACTAGAGTATTCTACAAGACTTAATATATCTTATCCAAATTAAGCAAGTTTATCTGCCAATGGGGTCAGAAAAATAAACTTAAACTTAAAAAAAAAAAAAAATCTTAAAATAAGATTCTTAACCTATTGGCCAATATTTTTTCTTTGTTTTAAACAAAAACTCACTTTATTCAGATTTTTGTTTTTCTTCCTGAAAGCAAGACTTAATTATGCTTTTTTGGATATTTCCTTTCATGTAATGTGTAATATAGCTGCTTTTGAATGTAAAAGGTCTGCAAAGTTTCAAAGTGCAGATTGTTTCTCAAAAGAAAAAAGCAATTCTGTACGTCCTGAAACTAATTTGCATAATGCCAGCCTATGGTCTTGATTGGCTGCTCGTGAACAGTGTCGGCTTTGCCCCGCCCACAAAACCTGTAGTTGTTGAGACTGGAAGAGTTTAATTCGTGTTGTTCATGTCGAGAAGACGCTGTTTACTGCAAATCCACTTTTGATGCACTTCCAAAGGATGAGATTAATACGGTAAAACCTACGCCACCATTACTGTTCGTATCACTGTGTATCAAGTGCTGAGAAAGAGCTGAAACTCAGATATGCTAATGGACATATGACACATGCTGTAAGTGCTCGACCAATCACAACAGACTGGGCCGTCTGACCAATCAGAGCAGAGCTGCTCTCGGAAAGGAGGAGTTTAGAGAGACTGAATCCTTTATCAAACTGTTTCAGACTCTGTGAGAAAAGAGCTGATGCTGCAATGTAGGCCTAAATTTTGAGAAATTAGTTGGATGCATGCAAATCCATTGTAGGACGAAATTAGGAGGCTTTGAAATAGCACAATAGGAGTAAGAAAATCTTTTTTTTGCAGCGTTGCAGTAGTGGAACGGCATTTGAGTTCTCTATGACCCGCCTTTGACAAATGAAATATGACAGATCTGTGACCACACACGCCGCTTCAGAGCTTGAGCTGAGGACGAAGGGTTAAGCCACCATGTAAGTCTTTCTACGATACGAATATGGTTCTTTGCAGGTGGTCAGATGAACTGCGGTAAATAATGATGATTGCCTAAAGTCTTCATTACAGTGAACCTAAGAGACATGTGACGGCGACGCTAGGTTCTGCGAGCATGTTTAATTATCATCTCTCGTTCCTCTCTTGCCCTTCTCCAACCCCCAGCTCAACCCGTGCATGAATATGTCCAAGAAGAAACGGCCTCACTCTAATAATAATGAAAAAGCCCCATGTTTTATTTAACACAGCAGAAGAGAGGATCATTCAAGTGGCGTCAGAGTGGATGTAGCGGCAGGAATAAGTGGGGTCTCGCACATATTCTCTGCACACGCTCGGTCATGCGTGGCGTGAATATGTGTGTGGATGCGTGCCACGCGCGAGCACAGGTACGCCGCTTGCTCGTTTTGCAAGGTGAATTTGCACGTTTCTGCAGCAAAGCTAACTGGTCAAACGTAAAGAAAATATGTGCATATTCCTGCCACTCTGTAAACATAAATCTCTTAGAGAAATGCTATTGGCATACTGAGAGAATCTAATAAGGGTCGGGTCCTTGAGATGCAGTCGGCGCTGTGTGTGTGTGTGTGAGAGAGCGCTGTTGGAGACGGAGCCCAGATTGGAGTGGGCTCTTTGTCCTGAGGGACGTGGAGGGTCCTTGCTCTCTCCCTGTCCTCATTATGGCAGACAAGGTGCTCGGCCGTGAATCAATGGCGGCGGTTTAGACACTAATGCCAGCCGTATCTCGTAATAGGTGCATTTGTGTGTCTTTGAGTTAGTTTGTCCTGTGTTACAGGAAAAGCATGCAGTCATTAGACTCCTTTGCACATTTGCAGACCACACTCCCTCATTGCTCCGAGTTAATGGCGGTAATTTTTAATGTTGAGTTATTACGCCATAGCAGACCTGTAATGAAAGTGAAATGATGGTGATTTCCGAGCAGCGGGGTATGAAGACTGAGCTCTGGCTGCTGATTCTGTGCTTTATGCTGCTGTTCTCACGTCTTATCTGATGCAAATATTGCCAGTGAACCCAATTAATGCTTTTATGGGCTTTTTCAGTTTTTGGTATGAAGTCTTTATATATAATGCATGTTGTTTAGTAAAATGTTTTTACTGTGTTGATGAAAATTGGAGCTGCTGTGATTTTTAGAGATGCACCGATTTTAAAATTCTGCTTGAAATATATTTAATTAATTTTATATTTTTTACTTGCTGCAACTGATTAATAGTAGATTACGGTAAATATATATATTAAACACTAAGCCTCTAATCAACCGTTTTTGACAATAGATGTAATGCTTAAATGACATGCATTACAACATTATATTGTACGTTATGAAATATGCATACCAATGTTGCATCACTGGTGATTTTAAATATGGTGTCATGGAGACATGTTCATGATTTATTCAAAACTAACAAGTATTTTTTGTCATCTTTTCCAGTTAATCATTTCTAAACATCCCAAGATCAAATGCAAATGCAGAATTTTGAACAAGTTTTTGACAGAACATATCTTTTTTTAAGGCTTAAATATTTTGGTTACATAAAGACATTCTCTGAAACCAAGTCGTGATATATATATTGCACAGTGTTTATGTTTTAAGGATGTTTGGTTGTTTTTACTGGAAAATATGTTTTGGTGATTTCTAGTGATTATTTAGGGATGCACTGATTAATAGTCTACACTATTTTGTGTGTTAAAATAAAAATAAAGCACACTAAGCCTCAAATCAGTAGTTTTGATATGTTGTGATGATGCTTAACAGACTTTAGACATTTCAAAATGGATAACAATTCATTTTGAGAGAAGGGATATAGTGAAATAGTGTTCTTAAAGAGTTAAATATTTACTGTAATGGTCATGGAGACATTAAAAAAAAAACGTGTCCACAAATAAATATTGAATATCCAACTGATGCATTTTTAATTTTGCGCTATTGGCCTATATTGGAAATTAAACCAAATCACGTATATTTATAGAGAACCGAGATGGTCTCAATATATGGTGCATCCCTATGATTTCAAACATGATATCAAACGCAATTTTTTTATTTATTATTGTTTTAAGCATAAAACAAACAAACAAAAATGCTAGAGTATGATATATTCTCTGAAAACATGTTTTAATATATTTTTTGTTTGTCAAGTGCATCTTGTTTTAAGGGCAGACCAAAGGGTTGAGAAAGTGATTGTGTATCAGGGAAAGGCCCTGCGCTGACAGACAGCTGTCAGAGACTCTCCTACCGTTGCATCACCATCCAAATTTCGCCCTCTGCTGTGAAACCAAAGAGTTGAACATGCTAAATAAGGGATTGATATCGAGGATTTGAGTCCTTCCTCCGCTTCTGACAGCTCTCAGCACTGAACCTTGTTGCTTTGCTTTGGAGGAGGGCAAAAGAGACAGAGGAAAATAAATAAAGCAGAGAGAGAAAAGAAACACAGATCAATAAATATTTCAACAGCTGCTCCCCTCGAGCGTCTGTGGAGAAATGGAAAGGTGCAGAGTTACTGAAAGAGAATGAAAGGGATGAACAACACGGGCAGATGGAAACATTTCCACGACACGCACCGACGTGAACGTGACACGCGATGGACGGAGCAGAGAGCAGCGTTGTAATCAAAAACTGATTCAGAGAGCTGACAGATGGTGAGTGGGGGGGCAGGAGGTGCTGAAAAGTGGCAAAGACCAGCAATAAACAAGCGCAAGATGGATTGATCTGGAAGCCTAATCATTACACACAATTAGAGCTGGCTGATATGGCAGCGCACACTGGGTAGAAAGGCATTGGAGATTTTGCTGTACCCTTTATAGCACAGTAGTTTTGTTCAGTGTGCATTACTGCTCTACCTTATTTATTTATGTTTGTGTGTGTGGAAGAATGGCGTAAATACAGAGCAGAATGTGTCCTAATCCTAAACAAGTCAAGAGAAGGAAGAACTTGCGAACAGCTGAGTCGACTTGCCACATATACTTAACATAGAAACTATTTTAAATGTCAAACATAACAGCTTTAAACAGGTATTTCCCTTAACTAAAAAAACAAACGCTTTTCAACATTTACTCGCATAGACCTTATTCAGACCAGCGCCATGACAGGTATGAAAGTGAGGCTGTAAGGGATAGACTTACTGTGTTTTCAATGGGATCCGCTGTAAAAAGCTGTATAAAGCTCCTAGATCACTATCATTTTAAACAGATCATATTGTCTGGATTTTTTGGTCTACTGGAATTTCTCAGAAACATATTTTTGCATGGTTTCGTCAGCAGACAATCCACAAACACGTTTAATAGCAGTACAGCCCATTGAAGAGATGGATGTCTATCCCTCACAGCCTCGCTTTCATTCCTGTTAAAAATCAAAGATGGCGCTGCTGTGAATAAGGTCTATTGCCTAGTTTTATGCAAAGCATGCTGGGAACTAGAAATCCACTGGCCAATTTTCAAGACGATTTTACTACAACATAATTTAAAAAATTAAAACCAATTAATGGAGAAATGTAAGTTTACATTACACAATTAATGTAGGGAAGAACATTATTATGCACAGAACTCAATAAAATTGTTTTCCACTTAAAATGTTAATTTAGCCTAAATCAATAAATTAGAATTTTTATCTTGCATCCATGCATTTATTTAAGTTGTGGTTATACGTGCCCTGCATATCATGGGCATTTTCATATCAATACGTGAAAAAAATTACTTTTGAAATAATATTTTTCTTGTTTTTCCAGTTAAAAATATGTTAAAATCCTCAAACCTTGTATTTACTGTACTTGAAACAAAACATGGCAAAAGATTTAAGGATAGTTTGAATGCGTTTAGTCTTCGCATTTTGTCTTAATGCAGAAATATTTTGTTCCTTGTGTGCTATACATTTTATACACACGGACACACACACACTTATATAGCTGTGAATGGTTGTGCGTTGTGTTCTGTCAGGATGAGTGTTGACCGTGGGCTCCAGCACTACGGCTCTAACGCTGCACTTCTCTCATTAAAACATCATTCCTGCTAGACGTGGCACTAATAAGCAGGTGCTTCTGCGTATTACCTTGGTAATGAGTGGTTGTTAGCCTGGCTGTGAAAACATGGTCCTTATCTTCATGGCTTGTTCGGTGGAAAAAGTCTCAATTTGAGGTGACTGAGAGATCAGAATCTTATCAGCACCACACCATTATATGTGAAACCAACAAACATGTAAATCGCTCCAGCCCGATATACAGCTTTACATTGTTAAATTCCAACAGCAGCGTGCCTGATAATTCACCACCGAAGATATCCGCCACATCCAGTTTTTTTCTTGGTCTGGCACTTATTAGATATTCCAGCTGTGACGGTCAGATGGGATCTCTAGCAATGAGAAGCTGATATTAAAGAAATAGTTAACCCCAAAAATTAAAATTGCTTTCATTTCGCTCCTCAGATCAAGCACATAAAGAGAAATGTTTAATTTTTCTTGGATTTTAACGGATGTGTTGTAAAGCAGTGGTTCTCAACTGGTTTGGCCATGGGACCCACATTTACATGGCCGTTAAAGGGATAGTTCACCCCAAAATAAAATTTCTGTCATTAATTGCTCACCGTTATCAAATTAAGATATTTTTTTATGAAATCCGAGAGTTTTCTGATCCCTCCGTAGACAGCACAGTCATTGCAACTTTCAAGGCTCAATAAGGTAGTAAAGACATCATTAAAATAGTCCATGTGACTCCAGTGGTTCAACCTTAATGTTATGAAGCGACAAGAATACTTTTTGAGGGAAACCCCCCCCCCCAAAATAACAACTTTATTCAACAATTTCTTCTCTTCTGGATATTCTACGCTAGTAAACACAGTGCAGTGCTTCCTGGTGATATGCCAGATTGCCGGCTATTTATGTTTACGTTTATTTTTTTCAATCAACTGGTCATAATTCATACTTTGAACACGTGACGTCACAAGTACTGGCTGGCGGGCAAGAACGTCGTTCTCCAGCAACGAAACCCAGTAAACCAATCAAGGATCTTGCCAGGACGTCGCCAGTTTTACTATACAACAGTTGGTGTTTTGAGGTGTAAACGACATGCCAGATAGTTGTTGTGCGATCGGTTGCACTAACCAGATGAGATAAGCAACCTTCACAGACTATACACGTCTGTGCAGTGATCATTCCATCACTCCATTAAAGGTAATTTCAACATTTGTTTGAATACAATGGGTGTATGATCATGTAATTAATCGTGTCTTTAAGTTACCCTGTAGTTTCGTCAGCTGGTTCGGCGAGTCAGCTGTTTGTGTTATGAGTCTAAGCTAGGCTAACGTTCACACCGAAATTCATTGAAAACGAATGACTTCCGAGCACTTTGACGCTCTCGCCGGCGGCGGTGTGAACGCACAGTAACAGCTGTCGTATTTTGCTAACAACAAAAGTGTGTGATAGGTTGTTTTGAGGTTTGTGATATCTATATGGTTTTCAATGAGAACCAGAGATGACACAACAGTAGAGCTAGATTATTTACGGAGGATTTATTACTGCTCGATTATCTTAAAAAACCTTGTCTGCTTTACACAATTTAGCTACATTGGAGTTAATCCTAGTCCATAGTTATGCAGCTAGCTCGCTAACAGACTTGATAGCTACTAGTTAAGACCTGGAACTACACTCTACGTTGAAAATACCCGTTTGTTGCCCGCAAGGTATCCATGGTAGTCCCGTGACTGCAAAGTATGAATTGAAAGCCGAACTCAGATATAACTTGTATCCATCGGGGAGGCAATAATATAAAGTAATAATAAATAAGTAAATAAATGACTTAAAGTAATGGAGCAGTGGCTCGGGTATAATTTTTGGGTCGGGTTTTTTTCTTAAAAAAAAAAAAAAATTTAATCTATACTTGCCGGGTTTGGGTAATTGCATGTTGGGATTCGGGTCTATTCGGGTCCGGTGCAGATTTTAGGACCCGAGAAGACCTCTAGTTCCAACATTGGCCTGTATTCTATAGCTCTCAATACACCACACACCAACAATTTGCTTCTCATATGTCTCCCAGTTGTGTGGATTATAATATTTTTATGTACAGCTGTGTTTTTGGCTGTGCTGCACTGTCCCAAAATAAGTTGGCAAAATTTAATTAAGAAATTAAAAGTTAAGCGGAACTCTGAGATTTTTATTTTTATGGTATCCCTTTCCCACTCTACAGATAAAGCCTATATGTTTATCTTTGTAAAGATGTTTTGAAACAATCTACATTGTTAAAAGCTTTGCAAAAACATTGTAATACTTACTTGCTAATTGGTAACACAATGATTCAATAGCATTAGAATAGCATAGCAATTGCTGAATGAGTACAAAAATATAGTATATTTAACATCTGTTCTCAAACTAAACCAATGCTCCACTCGACACCATGCATGATGGTAACCATCCAACATAACAGAAACTCTTCTAAACTAGCATAGCTAAACATTTAACATACTAAATCTCACACTTAACATTATTCTTGCCAAAAAAAAAAAAAACCTTTTATAATACTTAATTTTAGCATTTACTCTCTAAATGGAAATGGAAATGCCACCCCAGTTTCAGTTAAATTTAAGTTTGTCTAAATTAAAAGAAGTTCATGAAACTCAAAATAATGTTACTTCATCTGATTTAACTAATTTAAGTATGCCCTACTCAAACCTACACATTATTTTGATCCTTAGGGTTTACAGTGTGACATAGGAGTAAAACCTCCAACACTATATTGGTCAATGTTTCAGTCTCATTGACACACCTTTAAACAACATTTCAGAAAACTTGCAATGCCTTAATGGACTGCGATTAATAAACTGGGAGAAGTATGGAAATATCTATTAGTTTTTCACCTGTGGTGTTTCATTCAGATGCTAAAGGCTCAGATTTTGAGGATCAGTGCATGAAAACCTGTTAAAAACGTGCGGCCTGTGTCACACTGACTCCATACAGCTCTTGTTATTGTGAATCAGGGAATTGTGCTAATCGGGATTGAATTTCCCCGTGTGCACCGGTGTGATATTCCATTAAAGAAGCAGAGAGACGTGTAGGAATTTGTTTTGGAGGCGGCGGTGTGACATTTCTTTAATTGTGAGAAAGGAGGAGAGATCTCACGATGTGATTGAGCGCTTGTATTACCCTAATTTGCTTCTCAGTCAGATGGCAGTGCGTTATCGCCCGAGGATGTGCCACTAATTTGCTGTTGGGGGATATTTCTCTGTCAGTGCCTTGTGTTCTTTATCAATAGGCACCGATGAAGTTCCTTCTAAACATGACAAGTTGAAGCCTAAACTGAGAATAGTGAAGGCGGTCTTTAGTCTTCAGTCCGGTTTCCCTGCTGCATTATGTCTCTGAGCGTCGTAATGGGAAGATGTGTGCAAATGCATATCACCCGCCTGACACACATTTTTCCCCATTTTCAATTTGAATATCATTAACCAATAAGTCAATTTTTTGAGCATTTTAATTAATATCTTAATGAATTCCGTGCAATATGTCCTGTTTGGGTGAGCGAGATATTCATGGTTAATGAAATTTACTTTCATTTCCAAATGAAAGCGCTCATGTAGTTCCATCTTTGCTTTCGATACAGAGCGTTTGGAGCGTTGCCCGCCCAAAAAACTTTAATTCATTGTTTAAATAGCACCATCCAATTAGTTAGTCATTTTGCGCTATATTTCTGTCATTTGCATAATCAAATAAGGTCATTACTGATTGTAGTCATATTAATTCTATATTTATTAGAAGAGCATAATTTTTGTCATTTTTCCTCAAGCTTATTTTATAAGGCAATAAAAGGGATTCCAACGGCTTAAAACACAGAAAGTGTGCTGCTTTGTGTGTGTGTTTGTGTGTGTGTGTGTGTGTGTGTGCGGTAAAATGTATAGCAGCGTATATATATATATATATATATATATATATATATATATATATATATATATATTATATATATATATATATAGTACAGACAATGCAAAAAAAAATTGTGCACTTCAGTCCCAATTAAAATATGTACATTTAATTGAATTTAATACAACATATTAAACCAAGTGGCATCTAAACAAGTGATGCTATTTTATTGAACCTTATATAGTATTAATAAACGTTTGAACAATACTGTTTTTGAATCCAACAGAACCAAGGCTGCTACTTATTTGATCAAAAATGCAGTAAATATTGTGAAATATTATTACACATTACAAAAGTGTTTTCTATGTGAATATATTGTAAAGTGTAATTTATTCCTGTGATCAAAGCTGAATGTTCAGCATCATTACTCCAGTCTTCAGTGTCACATGATCCTTCAGAAATCAGGATAATATGATGATCTGATGCTCAAGAAACATTTATGATTGTTATCGGATTGTAAAAGTGTAATTTTGAAAATAGTTGTGCTGCTTCATATTTTTGTGTAAACTCTTAAACTCTTTCAGGACTTTTTTGATTATTGTAACGTTTAAAAGAATAGCATTTACTTTAAATAGGACTCTTAACTGTCACTTTTGATCAATTTAATGCATCCTTGCTGAATAAAAGTATTATTTAAAAAGAAAATAAAAATCCTATTAAAGAAAAAAAAAAGTTTTGAATGGTAGTGTAAACTATCTATTATATCATTTTTGAAAATCAAAATATTTTCACATTTAAAGATATGAAACAAGATATATATTCTTCAAAATGAAGACACTCTTGTTGTCAACATTTCTGTAGCATGTTCAAGGTAGGAAAGCTGGAGAATCATTTGCCACTTGCTTTGAAATTTTGTATCAAATGCAATGATATTTAGACATTTTTAAGTGTGACTTAAGTGTCCAAAAACCATTTTTGGAGACACTTTATCCTGCACAGCCTTGTTACAATTAAATTCTTAAATTTATCATTTAAATATATAACACTAAAAACATTTAAGACTGAATCCACCAGAAACTTTAGCACTGTTTTGACAGGCGATTGACACAGATTGGCTGCCGCTTGTGTTTTTCACTTCTAGTTTGCACAAAGTTCAACAACTTTTCTCAACTTTTTGACACTCGGATCATATTTTCAATTGACAAGGCTGTTGATAGCTTTTGGAAATGACACAAAATCTTCTGTAAATCAGCCAAGCGGACATAATTATCGATGACGATAATCTCAAAATTGGTGATTTATTGGCCTGGCTGATGTATCGGTCTGTCATTAAAAGGAATATTTCATTATCCCACATTGACTCGAGAAAACTATCCTGATGTCTGACAGGCGAAAGCCACAATAACCACAATCGCTGTCCTGACCTTTGCATGGGCCACACGCATTCAAATCCATTAGACAATAATGAGAAATTCACAAAGGCCAATTAGCTGCCTAATCTTGGGAAAAACTGTCATGATGCAGTTAAGATTTTGCTGACAAGTCAATGATCCAATGGATACAAACTTTTTTTTTATATTAACATGGAGATAATTCTATTTTCAATGAGATTTATGGTTTATTCTGATGATTATGAAATGGGTCTGTTGAGCTTTTCTTTTCTATTTGTCTGTCCATCTGAACTCTCAATAGATATCGATCTGTTTACCCCAGATCTCTTAATATAGACATGGGCGATGTGAAACCGATATATGTGCCGATTCTATCAAGTTGACCTGAGAGATAGAGGCTAAGATGCATCACGCTTAGAAAACATTGACTAAATGACATTATGAAACTCTGCAGTAAAAATAGAGATTCAATCCATATCGTCTCAGACTCTGCTGAACAAACCAGGATAATATTGCATAAAACATTTGAGAATAAAGCTGCATTTCCATCCCATGTGTTCGTCCCAAAATCGTCACTTCCTATGAAATTGATGCAAAATATCTGTAATAAAAATGGAAGCCATTGTGGCTCTTAAATGACTTGTAGCTCAGATCGCGCAGACGAAACGCAATAAACTATATCTAGCGTTCGGATGCTGGTGTTTGTGAGCACAATTGTGTGAGACTCTTCTTAAACCAAATCATTCTGATCTCTGACTTTGAATCAGGCATTTCAGAAACACCAATCCAGCATTTGAGATGCTGTGATGCGATTGGTCCACTGGTTAAGCCAGTTATCCAATCATATTCACTGTTGAGGCAAAGTCACTTGATTGTTTTGTTCCATATCAATGTGTTTTCATCCAACTTTATGCGCATATCTTCTTATAGGAGAAAAAATTTATCTGCCTCAATTGAGTGCATATGTTTTTTAATGCACATTTTTAGAAGTGATGCATTGCATATCTTGGCCTTTCCATCCATCGTTTGTTTATGCGTTATTTCAAAATGTGCATAAAAATAATAATAGTTTAAGCATATATTTAAAAAAAAAAAATCAACATCAGGATTTTAGGTTCACATTTATGTGAATGGATAAAGGAAAAAGTAAGGTTGCACTTTATTTCGATAGTCACTTTAGACGTTCTACTAATTATAAGTAACTTTTCAACTACATGTCAACTAACTCTCATTAGAGTATTAGTATATTATAGTAGACTGTTAGGTTATGGTTAGGTGTTAGGGTTCGGGTTAGGAGAATAAGTTGACATGTAGTTGCCAAGTTACTTATAGTCAGTTGAATGTATGTTGAGGGACCAACATAATAAAGTGTTAGCAGATATTAAGCTGACAGTCTACTAATACTGTAATGACAGTTAGTTGACATGTAGTTGAAAAGTTACTTATAGTTAGTAGAATGTCTAAAGTGTTACCAAAAGTAATGTTGTCATTGTTTTCTAACCCTCATGTTGTTTAATAACTTATTGTCTTCAGTGAAACACAAAAGAAGATATCCTTTATCTTTTTGATCTTCATTGTATGGCCACAAAACACTGAATATCTTCTTTTGTGTTGCACAGAAGAACAAAGGTTCACTATTTTAATCACCCTTTTTTTCCTTCATCTTCACTAGCTGATTTTGCAAATGCATGTTTTTTATTTTATTTTTATAAATACTCCACGTAGTTTCTCTCAATTAATATGAGGTCATGAAAATATACAGTTGCATGGAAGGATTTAATAAAAAAAATTTCGATGGAGTTTTGCATGTCACATGTCAACTTCTCCACGTCATACACCCTAATAAGTGTGTTAGGTGCTGCAGCCTTACCTAATATTAGCTCATATTTGTCTGCCTGGTCAAAACTGCCAAAAACTAGCTTTGGATGTGTCTAGCTTTAATACGCAGACATGTCAAGGAAAATGGATTTGTGGCATTTTCCGGCTTTATTTAAAGCATGCACAGCACAAATGCCAGGAAATCTGTGTTCCTGGCTGAGGCTGAAGACGTTGCTTCAGAACAAGGGCATCACAACAGGTTGTGCATTTGGTTTTGTTTGTTTCAGAGATGATCAGTCATGATGGATAAAGTTGGGGTAGACAGTTCTTGTCATTGACTTGCTCTCAGTTTGATTTAAATCTGTACACATGCACTCTAGACCGATCGATTCCTCGGATCGCTGTTTTATGACGATCTGCACTGGCTGGAAAGGTTGAACATTTTTCATTAATCAGTTTGTGATTTAATTAGTTGGATTGCATATTGTTTTATGCCACGTTTTGAGAATAGGGATTTTTTTTTTTTTTGCTAGAATTATTGAGCCATAGTTCAAACAATAGTGAATAATATCATTTGATTCAATGTTTCACTGGCTTTAAAAAGCAGCAAGACTGTGATCTTGGCATGTAAGTGTTTGTTTGAACTGTGGTTTAGTGACAACAAAATAGTTTCTGGGAAAATATATTGCTCCAAGGTTGTCCTTTCATAGCTTGTTGGTTCACGTTTATGTTTCATTTAATCACCGTCTTTGTCTTTCCATTAGGAGAAATATAATCCAATAAGATAATAATTGTCATACAAGTACAAAGCTTTGAAATGAATGTGTATAGCAGCTCAGATAATTTGGTTTGCCAAGAATTAATGATAAATTAATCATGGCATAGTTTATCATTGAATATATATGCATATTTATCATTGATTTTATGCAAATAATCATGTTTTCAAAATGCATGTATTCAAAGACTTAGCATCAGCATAAATATAGTCATAAATCTAGCTGTGGAACAAGCAATGGTCGATTAGTCAAAATGTATGAGATTGATGACATTTATAAACCTGGTTAATGTGTATTTAAAGCATTCAGTTTATTAGTACTATTACAGAAATATCATTCTTGTTTGTTTACGTATGGCTGACAAATACAGGATGTATCACAAGTTTATTAGTGAAAACTGTGAAATCAAAATGCATGGAAATTTTATATGCAATGAAAATACATAAATCCTACATTTAAACCTAAGTATTTTTGGAGTGTATTGAGATATCTGACTTTTGATTGCAGACTTTGGTATCTTGGCAAATCTGAGCACAGTGTGACATTTTGTTTATTATTTTATGTTAAAACCGTGTAACCCAAACGGATGGAAATGTTATATGCATTTAAAATAAATAAATCTTAAATTTAGGCCCACATATTCTTTGAGAGTATTGAGATCTTTGAGTTGTGTTGAGATCTCTTCTGAAACTCCGGATGAGACGTGGATGAGATGTTTTATTTCTGAGGGAAACTTCTGAGAAGAATATGAAACTTCTGAGGCAAAAGTGTTCATTTGCTCTCCATTTAATCTCATAGTATGTATTTTGTGTCATGTGGACTCTTGTGCATTTAAACCTGGATGACTTTCTTTCCCCTATTGAATACAAAAGGAGTTTTTTCCATGGAATGGAATTTTTTTTCCTATGCAATTACAATGACTGGAGACCAGAGCTTTCAAGCTTCAAAAGGATGCAAAAAAGCACCATACATGCCATATTGTAAGTCTTGTGAAGCCATACTGTGAGGAACAGATCAGAGTTATTCCTGTATAGCACATGTAAGCTACTCACAGTAGTGGCCAAAAGTCTGGCATAGGAAAATTGACATCTTCACACTTCATTCAAATATGACCAAAAATGTGTTAAAGATTTTGTCAGCATTTTGCGTAGTTGTGTTTTATGTATGATAATAACGTAATAAAACATGCCAAATTGTGCGGACATACATTTTATTGTCCAGGCTGTCACACAAAGGAATTATGACGAGAGAGAACCCAAAAAATATTAATAACTGGTTATGTTGTAGCATAGTCAATGTATGGTTTTTCCAGTCAGCTTTTTGTTTTTTTATGCACATTTTTTTTCCTAGTGACATAAACCCTAAGCTGTAGTTTGCCAAATAAGTTTGTCAGATACCTTAACCAAGTTTAGTTTTGTTCTTCCTTCATATTTAAAACATATGTCCTCATATTTTGATGGTTTAATCAAACTTGTAGGCCCATTAAATACCAATATCCCCTCCAGACTTCACTTTTTTCCACTATTGTATGTGCATATGCAGCATTTGATGAGTTGTGTCTGAACTGTAACGTGTTTCTTCTTTGCCAGCGCATGTCCAGTAAGCGCTTTAGTCTGATGTCTGTGGCAGGAGCAGTGAGATAAGCAGTGATGGTTCAGTGGATCACAGGAGTGATGAGCATGCTTTACTCTCACTGGAGTTAGTGTCACACCCCTCCCGTAACCCGTTACGACTGCCGGCTTTAATCACGACAGCATCGGAGGTTTAATCCTGGGCTCTCTCATTACACCGGAGTCAAAGCACTTTCACACCCCAGTTAGTGTCATATTCCAGCGGCGCCGGTGTTGTGTAATGCACTCAAGGAGCGCTAATGTGCTGCCTCATCGCGGGGCTACCGCATGTTTATTAAATTGCGGGGTTGCACCAGTTGGCCTGAGCCGTTTTGATGGTCCTCTGTTGGGTGATGTGTGTGTGTTTCATCGGATAAACATGGCGCCTCTGTTTGCTTTCGCAGACTCTCTGTCTCGCACCTGCTTATCCTCACGGCATCCAACAGCGCGCAAATGCAATCAAACACATTTACTGCTCTCGTCGTGCATTCAGACACACACACACACACACACACACACACTGTTGAGGAAACGTGGATAGATTTCTCAGACGTGATCAGTTTTCAAATTGAAAATGATGTCATAGTCTTGTCAGTATTTGTACTGATTAAGAAGTCATTGAGATCTTTTGTTTTTGTTTTACGGTTGGAATGTATTTGTCCCTGTTTCAGGGTTTGAAGAGTTACACAAGTTACAACATAGGCTATTCAAGTTTTCAAATAAGAATTCCTTTAGTTTTTTATTTAGAAATGCATCAATAGTATAATTTTGGCCAATATCATTTAAAGTTTGAGGTCGGAACGATTTGTTAAACAAGGCTGCATTTATATAAAAATTATAATAATAATAATAAATAAAAAAAAGTAATATTGTGAAATATTATTGCAATTTAAAATACCTGTTATCTATTGTAATATATATTAAAATGTCATTTAGTCCTGTGATCAAAACTGTGTTTTCAGCATCATTACTCCAGTCTTCAGAGTCACATGATCCTTCAGAAATCATTCTAATATGATGATTTGATGCTCAAGAAACATTTCTGATTATTATGCTTTTGATAATTATGTTGAAAACAGTTGTGCTGCTTGTGCTGTACAATTCTTCAGGATTCTTGAAAAGAAATTTACATAGGCTATATATATATATATATATATATATATTAATTTATATCTCTCTATATATATTGCAACACAGATTGTTATTTATTTATTAATTTTGCCATACAGTTTTAAATGTATTTATTTTATTAATTTCGCCACACCGATTGACACATAGTTTGCTTTGCTTTCTTAAAAACAAAATTAAACATAAACCACAATAAGCTTGACATTAATGATCAATAAATATGTTGACATCCCTAATAAATATTTAATTTGTAATGTATTTTTTCTTTCCAAGTACCCCCTGTAAGCAGCTGATGTACCCCCGGATGGGAACGGCTGTTTTAGAAAGTGTGTGTCATGCTTTTCCGGTGACATACAGAGCTCAACAAGGTTTTCTTTCAGCCCACGCCGAGATCTATGTTTGAAAAAGTGCTTCTTTTTATGTTGGATGTGATGCCAGCAGTTCTTAAACCACCAACTGTTATTTTACCCAGAAAGTTGGCAAAAAGGTCTGAATCTATAATAAAGAAGCACCAGGAAGCGCAACGAGAAACCCAGAAATGTGTAATATAGCAGAACAACAGACGTTGCTATTGGATTTCTCTGTGGACCCGCTAGTTAGTGGAAAAAACAGTAGGTAATTTACTCCTTTTTTTTTTTTTTATCAGGGTTGTGTGAGAAATCACAAACATGCTCAATTCGGACGGGATTAAAATCGCAAAGTACAGTATGTCTGTCTCTGCAACACTAATTTACCTGAATCCTCCGGGAAAACCAGTCCTGTCCGACTAGGGCTTAGAGAGCAAAATAAAAACCATCTGCTGGTTTCTGGCGGTCTTCTGGGACGGTTACTAATGCTGGGATGTTCTGGAGGAGACGAGACCTGGCTTATCCCTCATCTCCCTGTGTAATACGAGCCCGTCTGTTCTCGTGGAGGTTAATGGGAATGACACGAATATTAATACCGCCATTATTGCTAAGCCTATGAGATGTGTTTGAGTTTGACACGAGGAAAGCAGGTACCAGGGTCACGCTCTCGGTCGGGTCGCTGACTTCCTCCGTCGCCTCTTAGACGTGATGAACATCCAGCCTTAAGGTTCATTCAAAATCATAACACCTCATGCAAATTGCTCATGACAAAGTCAGCAGCGTTGAGGCTGTAATGTCCCTACATGAAGAGAATTAACCAAGGAAACTTCAACCTTCTGGCTAATCAGGGATGATATTAGTCAAGCTGAGCGTGATGCATGCTTAAAGGAATACTTCACTAATTATAGCAGTTCCATCATCATGACATTTACTCACCATCATGTTGTTTAAACCTCTTATGCCACCTTTTGCAGAATCAATGAGCTCCAAAAATGACAAAAGCATGCATGAACAGGCTAAAATTTGGTTTGTTATTGGCTGAAAATGATCTCGAATTGTGTATAACCAATGGTTTCAATGATATCAGACCTTTCAGATCTAAAAGTGGATGTAATTTAGAAGTCTCGAGACTCTCGACGGAGGTAAATAACTAATTTTCACACATACTTCACTATTGTTAAATAGTTTGTTTTTTGAAAGAAGTCTCTTTCTCTCTCAAAATACAGTAGAAATAGTAATGTGTTAAACAATAATGGCAAAGCTGAATTTTTAGCATCATTTCTCCAGTCTTCAGTGTCACGTTCCTTCAGAAATCATTTCAATCATCCTCAAGAAACATTTCAATGTTGAAAACAGTTGAGGTGCATCATATTTTTGTAGATTTTTTCAGGATTCTTTAATGAATAGAAATTTCAAAGGAATTATTTTAAATAGAATATTTTGTGACATCTTAACTGTCCCTTTTAATGAATGCATCCTTGCTGAATCAAAGTATTAATTTCTTAAACATACTAACCCCAAAATGTTTGTCCCCAAAGAGTCATGTGGACATCATAAGAGGCCTAAAGTGACATGATTTTGTAAGCATATTGCCAGTGTTGGGTGTAATGCATTACTAAGTAATTAATTACTCTACTTTTCAAGGGGAAATTAAATTAAAGTATTACTTAAAATTACTTACAGTATTACAGTAACTTAATTATTTAAATACTGTATAGACTATATAACAATTCTATAGTGGATTTAGCATCAACATTTTAACATTAGATGTAAAATGTATGTTTTTTTTAATGTAACCTTCTCCCTTTAAATATACTTAGGTCAGTTCAATAACATTTAATACAATTTTATATTATTTAATTGAAATAATTAAAAGAGCAGTTTCATGTCTATTCTTGTATTGTTCAACTGGTCGAGGTTGAAATGAGATTTTGAAAGTATTACTAACTACTAATTTGTAATAATGCAATACTTTATAGAGAGAGTAATTAGCACAGTAATCTAATTACACTGTTTAAGATGTAATTAGTAACTAGTAATTAAGTACTTTTTTAGAGTAACTTACCCAAATTGCGTAGTTGAGCTTGAAGTCATTTGTTTTATTTGACTAATTGTGCAGGAATCAGTTTTAGGATGTAATGCAAACAAATTACGAGAGAACCAACAAAATATTAACAGCTGATTATGTTGTAGTCAATGTATGCTTTTTTCTGTCAGCTTTTTCCGTGCATTTTTAAAGCCTGTAGGTGTAGTTTTTGTAACATAATTTTGTCAGATAAATACCTTAACCAAGTTAAGTGTTTCATTCCTCCTTTAACTCACATTATTGTGAGTTTCTTGCGGCCGCCGTGACTCCAGCGTTGGCCGTGTCTCTGGGCTGGGTTAGAGTCCCTCCCCTTCAGAAGAGCATCATAAACCCCGCGGGACCTCGGCTGCGATTCCTTTCTTCTTTCTCACCGCACGCCTCCAGTCGTATCACAGTTCCAGCCGCTGCTTAAAAATTCATGTGTGTGGATTTTGGGTCATTAAAGAGCAATCACTTGGGTTTCTTTAATGAAATCCAATATTCATGAAAATGGATTTTTCTTGGCCTGTTTTTTCTTTCCTCGTCGTCCTTGGCTGTGTTTGCTTGCATTTGTTGGGTTTGGTTAAGAATAGCAAAGGTTAATGGCATCCTGCATCGTGGGGCCAATTATTGCAGGAGTTGGCAGCGAAGACGGCTAATCACCTGATGCTTGACGCCTCGGGTTCGTCGCCTACGGTTTGAGACGTGAAGCGCGCGTCCAGCGGCAAGGCAGTTCCGCTGTACTTATTCATTGTACTTTCCTCTTGAATAAAAATCAGCCAGGTTTGTGCAAGAGTGGCACTGCAGTATTGTGAGCTGTGGTTGCTACTGACTTTAATTAGTTGGAGTAGTTATTGTCAGCTTCGGGTGGCACTGCCTAGCACCTTGAATGCAATATAAGTCAGTTTTGGATAAAAGCGTCTGCCTATGGCATAAATGAAAGCAGTTTAAAATTGGCAGATCCAATTTGGTTGGTTAGTTTCTATGCAATTTCTTTAACCGTTTAGAAATTAATTGCATAGAAAACACCTATGTTGTATACCATTATTTGAAGATTTATTTACAACCAGTCTATTAAAGTCTGCATGCAGTGGAAGTTTTGTGACGTATATCTGAGTGAAACGGCTTCTCAAACCAGAGCAAATGCAGGGCGGGGCTTAATTTTGTTCATGGGGAATTGATTGGATGGTTGTGGTTCGCTATTGGTGGATCTCATGTGATTGACAGTTTGCCCCGCCCTCATCATCAGAGAAGAGAAGAGCTGGAAGACAGAGGGGAAGTTATTCTGATTCAAGATTACCGGGAACGTGAATTAAAAAAGAATAATGATGTGCACGGATAAATCATTTAATAAATACTCCAAAATTCCATATAAAAATAAGAACTTCAATTTCATAGTGACTATGAAAACCCCTAAAATGTGCGCAAAAAATCACTTTCAGACAGAATGGCGATTCTTAGCCAAAAATAAGCTTCCAAGACTAAATCAGAGCTAAAAGTGTGTTGTTTTCCCCATTTTAAGCATACAGAAAATAAAAACAAATATCATAAGATTTGTGATGCAAGATGCGTATGAATGCAAATGAAGATGAAGGAAACTCTTGGAAACACAAACTGAGCAACAGCTCCATCGTAATGATTCCAAAATACACATGATGGCAATAAACAATGACATCCAACTGGGTGCGAATATCGACTAAAGAGTTTGAAATTCTCTAAGACGTCCCAATAATTACAGCTCCCTTTTCTGCTATTAAACATAGTTTTTTTCTTGTCTTCTTTTACTGCCAATAATTGCACTGCTGAAGTGCAGATCCATATTGTTAGCTCCTGCGGTGGCTTGCGTTCGCTTATGGCTGCTTTGTGTTTTGTTGTAGTATGTTATAGCACAATTACGTACTTCAGTGAAGCGCGGAGGGTGATCTTCTCTCTGTGTGTCTGATTATGTTTTATTACAGTCGTTTTTCATTTGTCGTCGTCCGAGACCGTATCACTGGGCGGACCGGAGAGACTCTCTGAGCAGCGGTCCACGCTTTCTCTGCATTTCTCTCTTTTTCTATGCTCTTTTTCGCTCTGTTTCTCCACCCCGTAGGTATTCTGTGCCCACATATCTTTTTCCTCGCATTCAGTTTCTCCCAGGCCACATTGGCGGTGGTGAGGCCAAGAGAAGGCCATGCAGCGCTGCACAGCATGGGGGTTTTGGAGTGCAAATGCAGAGGTAGAGGAAAGAGCACAGAAATTGTGTGTGTGTGTGTGTTTCTGTATAATGCATGAAATGAAGTGTGTAGCCACGCACATGTGTGTCAGTGAGATAGAGAGCAGCGGTCCTCAACTGGCAGGTTGCGACCCAAAAATGGGTTCTTTTCTGATGGGTTCACGTACTGTAGGGAAAAACACAATGCTAAATGCAATAATAGAACGCTACTAACCATATAATCGTGCATTTCTGGGATAACAAAACAAGCTTAAAATAGGCTCTCCGAAAATAGGGTTCAACAAAACACCTAGACTAGCTGTGCGCCTCTAAGCTGCACTCAAGCACTTTTTACAGCATCCAGATGTTGACTTTGTCATTTTATGAAATCAAATTGCATTTAAAAATGGATTTTTGCAGTGCATTTGGTAAATCAGAGCTATACAATAAACTGTTTTTAAAATAAGACCACGCACAACACAAAGTGTTTATCCGGTGTACAAAAGGCTGTAGACGAACACTTGCACTGATGCTTTAATGCGCAATTTCACTGTGCATCTGTGTTTTTTATTTTAAAATGTACTTACCAATGTTAACCTCGTAACTTATGTCACTGTTGATCACATTTGGGTTATTTTCGCTAACCAAGGGCACGTTTACACAACAGCGATGCACTAAAAATGGAAGTTTTTCCTTTGCATTTTTGAACATTTTCATGAACAGATGACATTTTCAAAACTTTAATGCATGCCTGGTTAGTAGATGGCGATGGCACTTTGTAAAGAAACTCTACGCGCCTGTGGACATTCTTCTACAGAGCAAGGTAGCGAAAGCATTATTTTGTCAATCTTAAACTCATGTCACAGTGTACCCTCTTTTTAAGTCCACAATTGTTGTTTTGGTTGTCAAGTACTTGTGTATGCCTATAGCCTTAGCACATAATACACATGCGCATGACGTCACCGTTTTTACAAATTGATGTTTTTGTAGTTTACATGGAAACTAGGTATTTTTTTCAAAAGTTTGCATTTTCAGGCCCCCAAAACGCATTGTTGTGTAAGGGTGTGTTCACACTTGTCATGTTTGGTTGGATTAAAATGAATCCTGGTTCGATTGCTCTGTTCGTACGGTTCATTTGAATAAGTGTGAACCCTGCCATCTGAACCCTGACGCTGAAAAGATGAGTCTCGATCCACTTCCACATGAACTCTGGTGCGGTTCGAATGAAATATGAATGCAGCATGGACCAAAAACATGTAAACGAACAAAAAACAGGACTTGAAGGACAGAAGATGCGCCCCTAAAAAGCACAGATGCTCAATCATACCTGTTTGTTCTCATCATAGTCGTGATGTTGCCCATCACAGTTCAGTACCGGCGTCAGAACCGCGTCTCCTCACAGCAGATCTTCATTTGTGTGTGTGACGGAGGGATTCCTGACGCTGTTTTGACTCCTTTAATCACTTTATAAGCTCTTCACGAGTTCTCAGCTGGTCAAAATACCATCATATGTAGCTACGCACATACAAAGAGTCGCATAAAATACATAATAAAAGCCGACCAATCAGGTTCTGAATATATCCCTGTATCTTTAGGTTCGGTGTTAAAATGCCAATGTGAACGCTAAGCGGACCAGGACTACATTTTTGTTATTTTTTTTATTTTTCAGGAACTGCAAGTGCAAACAAACCCTAAATGGCCAAAACGCAATGTAAAGTGTTCCTGTTTTTGTTGGAATTTAACCATGAATGAATACAAGCTGTACACACATATAAAAATAAAAATAAATGGATTAAAATGACAGAAGCATGTTGGATAATGTATCAGTCTTTATGGCAGAGTAATGTAATAAAAAGCAGCCAGGAGAATGTCTCTGTCGTTGGAGGATGGCGATGCAGAGGCCGTTTTAGGAGAACCACCTGTTCAGAGTCAGAAGTTAAGGCCCGTTCACACCAAGCACGATAACTATAAATATAACGATAAAGATAACTATATATGCGTCCACACCAACGACTGATAACGGTCTTTTTATTCTAAGCACGCGCGCGTGCGCTGCGGTTTCAAAGTAGACCTTTAAATTAGAATGGATTCTGATTGGCTGTCAGTGTTTTATCGTTCAACAGCTGGAAAAAAATCGTTCTGAAAGTGATCCCAACGATATCGTTCCTCATATCTTTATCGTTATAGTTGTGGTGTGAACTCTGTTATTCTTTAATATGGAGAACGATTTTTAGAATTATATCTTTATCGTTATCTTTATAGTTATCGTGCTTGGTGTGAACGGGCCTTTACACACAAGTTACACACAGCCGCCTCGGGCCTGTCTCTTCATCTCCCATGTCTCTCTGTCTGTGGTCTGGAGGAATAAAGCCATCACGCCTCCACGGAAAACCACCCAGCCTATTAACAAGTACATTGTAATTGGCTGCGAGCGCTGACTGGCAGTCGACGGCTCTATGAGAGGAATATGCTATAAATACATTCAGGAGGAGACGCTGGTCCCCGAAAGCAGACGGAAACACAACTAAAGGGACAGAAAGCTGCATAAATCAGCTGCCACACCATCCTGCAGTGTTTTTGGTGTGTGTGTGTGTGTGTGTGTTGTTATTATTATAACTTGTCATGCTGTAACTCAGTGGTTATCCGCTGAATTTACTGAAATGACCCAGTTTTTGCATTGCACGTCAAGTGTGCTTTCTGTTATTGTAGCTGGTTTCTAGCCGCTCTAAGCTGGACATTAGACAGCTTAAACCTAGAAATCACCTAGAAATTATATATATATATATAATTTTTACTATTATTATTCATTAATTAGTATTTATTCATGCAGCTGTGGAAATGTTCTGTGTCTATTTGATTCATTTATTCAGTGTGTGTGTGTGTGTGTGTGTGTGTGTGTATATATATATATATATATATATACGTTGACATTTTGTGGGATAAAAAATTAAGATACTTTGTTATTTTTATGTTTAAAAAACAACAACCCCCCCCACACCCACACCATTATTTTTAATCTCCCTTTGCTTTTTAAATGGTCCTGTGGTGTCATGAGTTTTAACACATCTCTTGATAAATATGAGGCAAATAAAGCTGCATACATAATACCGGTAATAATGATAACAACATCATATCACACTGCAGGGCATTTCACCTGTCTAAACGCCTAAACATTCACCAGAATAACACAAGGAACAAACATTGCATTGACCGTTTAAATAATGGATGAATTTGATCCAGAAATCTGTAGTTTGATTGAACACACAGCCTTTGACATCAACAGCTGTAACACATAGGCCTATGGGAAGGATTTTATCCTCCATTTGTTGTTAAGCCCATTTATTTTGCTAGTCAAACTATGCACAATTTAGTGGGTAGTTATTTGCATTAGCATTCTTCTTTCCCAGCCGTCCGTGACCCATCAGAACAGACATGTGACCCACTTTTGGGTCGTGAACCAACCTACCTTTTTTGTGTCATCTTTCCGAGCTAAACGCGAACAGAGAAATTGAATTAAAAACTGCTTTTTTATATCTCCAGTGTGTGTGATAAATAAAATTGTCAAAATCTGTCAACAGCTAGACTACCTCTCTCTCTCTCTCTCACTCACACACACACACACACACACACACAGCTACGCTCTAGATTGAAATCTGGAAACCCATTTGCTTTCTTCCTTTTCTCCCCGAGCCAGGCTACGTCAGGCAGTCGGCACACGTTTCTCCACACATTTCCTCCTTGACTATTGTGCCTTTCCTCTCTCTCTCTCTCTCTCTCTTTATATCCCCTTACCGTCTGCTGCAAAGTCTGTGGAGAATTTGGCCAAATTACCTGTCATCGCTGCAGTTACGTGTAAATAAGGCAGGAATGTGTGTCGCTTTGTGTCTCTTTCTCTCTCCCGTCATCCTACCATCCCTCTCTCTGACTCACATCTCACCGTTTCTCTGTCCATCTTTCTCCAGCCATCCTTTTATATGTCCTAATACGAAAATGTCAGTCTCTGTCATATTTACATCATCCTGTGAAAACACACTGTATAGCCCAACTCTGAAATGGGACGCTGACAACCTGTTATTTAGAATTAGAAATTACAGCCGTTTTCCCACGTTTTTCCAATCGGATAGAGAGCATGTAAGGATCAGGGCACATGTATTGTGTGTTCTTGTGTTCTTGTGATCATGTGTAGTGTGTTCTTGTGATCAGATTTTTTGTCATTCAGTTAGAATATAGAGTATATATATATATATATATACAGTATATATATATATATATATATATATATATATATATATATGTGTGTGTGTATATGTGTAATATTAGGGCTGTCGACATTAACACGTTAACGTGATTAATACAACATCTTTAAAGCATTAAAATAATTCAGTGCAAATGAATTATTGAAGCATGCAAATTTCTTTTCAAGCGGTGAAAAGCTTTGGCCTTCCTTAGTGTCAAAATCAGTCAAATCATGTAACGTGAAAATGTTGTAAAATGCGGTCGACTGCGGCACATGCTTGATTTAAAAAAAAGTTTTACTTTAAGCTGTGAAAGAAAACTCACAGCGCTTTCTGTGTGTGTGTGTGTGTGTGTGTGTTCCTCGGGTACGTCCCTAAACGCTGACACATCAGTCATGTCTTAAAGGAACACGCCGACCTTTTGGGACTTTAGCTTATTCACCGTATCCCCAGAGTTAGATAAGTCCACACACACCCTTCTCATCTCTGTGTGCTGTAACTCTGTCTGACGCACACACCGCTAGCCTAGCTTAGCACAAAGACTGGAAGTAAATGGCTCCAGCTAGCATACTTCTCCCAATAAGTGACAAAATAACACCAACATTTTCCTATTTATATGTTGTGATTTGTATAGTCACAGTGTGTACAAATAACAAGGTCATATGAGACACAGCCATCTTTTAAAGTCCCTGTAAAGTCAAAATTAAGTATGTGTTCTGAGTTTGTTATATCACAGAAAAATGTGTTATTAGCCACCCAGCCAAATTTGAATTATAAAAAAAGCCTGCAAGTACATAAAATAAGCTATCAAAATCTTGAAAAAATGAGCAGTAATCTCTGCTCTCAAACGCTGGGGGCGTGTCCGCTGGCTGCGCTGAAACCACGCCCACTCGCGGAAAGCTGCCGTTGCCACACTCAACTGTCACCGCTACAGCCGGAATGGATGCTCCTAGCAGCTTATTAGGTTTTACCAGGCCATATATGTTTGAGCCTCCAGAGCCTGAATCTGATTCAGAGGACATTGACCAAGAAAGTCAACATCGTCCCCCTCGTTCTGCAACAGAATGGTAAGATTTTTCTCTCCCTTTTATGCAAGTTAGCTAAGTTATATTTAATGTTAACTAGCTAGCATAACCTATCTTAGACAAATAAAGTTTGACTAGCAATAAATAACAGAATAAAACATATTTTTACACTTTACAGTTATAAATCAAACTATCAGCATGGTTGTTATATTAAGGATAAAAACGATGTGCATAAATCCGTGAGATAATGGACTGCTGAATATTATTATTGCAAAACATAAGCTGAGAAATAGAATATGCTCTAAATTGTTCAGATAACTTTTCTGTGATTGTTTATAACTCAAGATATTGTCATACATTTGAGTTGTCAATTCTAAGTCACACTGTGAATTAAACTGTAGGTGCACCTGTGGTGAATGCAGGACAATGCTCACAGAGGATGAGAATGTCTGCTGCAAAGACATTAATGCTGTATGTAAAGATTTAAAAAAAGTGTCTCCCTCCCATAATGATCATTAGAAGTATGAATACACAACTAGTAGAGTATTAGATCTCTAGCACTAAAACACCTTATAACATATACTCCAACAGGTTCAGAATAGATGCGGAGAGCTTCCTGAAGAGCCCCGGTGCATGACTCTTCATCCAGGCCTTGAGCCTGTCTGCCTGAACCCCTACTCTCTGCAGAATGCCCTAAACACTTACCAGGCAGACCATGGACCACTGGAGATGAAGGAAAGAGCTGTGTAAGTTAGACAACATCATTTTGAACGTGTAGAAATTACATTTGTGCTGATCAAATGACATGCCTGTCTTTCAAAAACTGGTAAGGTTTAGGACACAAGAACAAAGTCACACTATTTATGCAATCATCTTAGGAAATTATGTTTATTAATGTATACATGAATGATTCAAAGCAGACTGCAGGTTGATGAATCAAACTGTCATCTTCTGGGGTCCCGTTCTGTTAGACCTGACCAAAAAAAGAGGAAAAATAAGACCAAGGCTGTTTTTGTTGTACAAAGACACCAGATATTGATAACAACTTCACAATGTCAGTTTTTATTGCAATTTATCAGACAGAAGACCACCGACCCAATACAAACCTATATAAATATAATATTATTATGTGACATGACATTTTGTTTTTATTTTGTCATTACTTTTGTCATTACAGTCGTGCTCGCTATCTGGCCTACAGATGTTTTGTTTCCTGGTGCTGGGGATACTTGGGAAAGCACAACAGGGTTGTCATACCATCTTGTGTTGTGCACCGTATTCACCAGGAGTACCCGGATGAAGATGGGGAGTACACAGGCTTTAGGCCTCCCATTTAAATGCAGAAAATCTGTATATTGTACTTGTTTGGGAATGTGCTATGTACATAATTATTCAATACACTTTCAATAAATTTAATTTCAACTATCAACCACTTTGAGTAATTACATGTTTATGTGCATCACAACTTCCTGTCAAATCTGGAATATCATGTCCATATACATTGTGCAACAAGTCGATAATGTAATTTTTATATATTACCCAAATAACAAAAATTGAGCAAGGGAAAGAATAGAACTGTGGAAATGGTTACTTGTATGTTGGCAGAAAACAGAAAGGGATTGTGGACTTAGATGCGTGTTGTTAGAGCTGTTCCCTCAGAACCTGGACAGCTGAACCTGGACACATGGCTAGCAATTGCGTCGGATTTCCCTGGACGTTCATACTGTGAACACAGAAATCCAGGAACAGCCACTGTTTTCATTTCAGCCACAAAGGGTGCAGGGTCCTGGATGACCTCGTTAAAGAGGATGTCCGTCAGCTCAGTCACATATTCTAAAACACAGGTGAGAGCACATAGCATACAGTTTGAGTCATTCATATGGTATCAACTGTTGACGAACTGTTAACAAAGTAACACGTATATGATAGTATGGATATATCAAAAGACAATTGAGAATTAACTTACCAGTAGAATATTTGGTCTTCACCATGGACACCACATGTTCCCCTCTCTTGGCCTTGGGAAATTTAACTTTGAACTGCAGTTCTCCTGCTGCAGTCCTCGCTTGGGTACGGCCAGAATTTTCATTGAAATGCAATGCAGCCAGGTAAAGTCTGAAATGAGGATTTGTATAGGATTACGCCAACATAATGATGCCATTCCAAGTACATGTTACTTTACAATATTTACAACATGATTACTATACAATTTACCTGCAAAGCATCCCCAAGTATGAGAAGACTACGTTTTTTGGTGCGAACCGCAGAATCACACTGTGGAACCCCTCCAAGGCAGATGTTTGGTAGAGAGGGCTCAGCTTTTTCACATCACCAAGAACACGCTTGTTCATCAGCACATTCTCCAGCTTGTTGATGGCCTTTGTTGCTAGAAGAGGACAGAGAATAACCAATACATAAAAGATGAGTGCATAGCTGAGAGTATCCTATAGGATTAGCATAATTGCTATTGAAAAGTGGCGTACCGGGCTTCAGCCACTTGTTTTTGTCAGTGGAAGGAGGGTGGAGACACTTGGGGAAGAGCGGATTTTCATGGACATGCACATTCTGGACGTGGTTGAGAAGAGATGTCCATTTTGCCACTGTTTCCTCTCCATTTGATGAACCGGATGCTGACCAGTAGAGGTGATTTTTTATGCTCTTCTGCCACAATTTGACCGAGTTGCAGTCTTTCTCCTTGGACATGGCATCCACCTTCTTGGTGAGTGCTGAAAACAGTTTAAAAATATGGAATACATTTGTTCTACAGTGGGTGTTGGACAGGATTAGCTGTGCTACAAATAATCAAACTACATTTTCAAAATTATCCTACCTTTACATAAATGCCATACATCATAAAAGTGGTCAATGTCTGGTTTCTGTTCCCGGACAAACTTTTGAACCTGGGTGTGTCGGTCTGTCACAAGGGAAGCTACTTTGACACCAGATTTTTCAAGAAATTCCAGGCTCCGGATAAGCCCTTCCTTTTCCATACGGACACTGCTTCCCACTTCATTGCTCTGTGTATCATAGACATAACATTTCTTTAAATACAGATTTCTAAAGTCTGAAATTTAATTAATTTCTCAAAACATCCCAAGAGTTTCCCTGGCAAATACTGCCTACTTGGTTTTTATAATCCATTTACCTGTACGAGCTGGATATCAACAATTTTGTTTGTGCCGAGATCCATCATGGAGTATGAGCCATATTTTGCGCAATGGCCTGGACTGTCAGCTCTCATATCACCACCAAGAGATACAGTTTCGCTCTGTTTTAGTCCCTCAAGCAGGTCACTCTGGTGTGATCGCCATTTATGCAGCACGGATGGCAGAATGTAGTTGTGCACATGATTTCGATGTGTCATTCTGCTGAAGGTTCTCATATGCATTGCATTGAGCACCTGTAAAGTAAAATCAGAAATAGCATGTACTACATCCTACTGTAGTGCTGTGCGGTGCACTGGCCTTATAAACTTTTAAAAAATAAAGGTCACTATTTTTTTTACAAACCTTGTTAGTCTGGATGAAAGAAGAGCCAGTGTAGTAGATAGCGGCTGATAAGTGCAGATTCCCTGCTGGAAAGCTGCCCAGAAGTGGTTGACTCTTCCACTCTCTGGTGAATGAACAACACTGGCACTTCTGGGTCACAGAGAGGAATGTTCCTTTTACAAATGTGATCACCTTGCAGACTCTTGAGCAGGTGGGGCAGATTTTAAAAAGCTCAAGCAGGCACTCCTCATATACCAAGTATTTCACCATGTCCTGTGGTGGCTTGGTTGGTGCTCTATTGACAAAGGAAACCACAAAAAAAAACAAAAAAAAAGACTTGTTACAAAGTGTATTATTTCTAATTTCTCAACTGCATAGTAAAATTACACGACAATCACATCAGCATTGATTAAAATTATGTTGAGGAAGAGATTGCTTATATTATGTTCAATTAACAAAGATCTACAAGAAAAAGTTAACTTACTGTTCACTGGTGGTGTCAACCAATTCAGACATGCTGGGGAGGTAAGAGGAGTCATCAGGATCTGCCATGTTGAAACTGTTTACAGATTCCTGAAAAGAGGGAAACTCCAAGAGAGAGCGCTTTGGTGGTCTATCAGGTGATACTGCTTTCCGCTTAAGTGGAGTTGAAGAGCGAAGCGGAAGAAGCTTGGCTGTGGTGTTTCCAACAGCAACACTCTTTGTGGCCACCGTAGCTTGAGAACCTAAAAAATATAAGGATAGTAATAAGAGTTATGTATAGTTATTTTTGTATTTTGTAAGAGATGGAGCTGAACAGATTTTTTAAAAAAACATTTCTGTACTTGCAAGATTTCATACAGGACGCATGACATTCATCAGAATGTACTGGAAGTAAACATTTTAACAATAATCGTACTGTCTGTGTTCATTGGTGTGAGATAGTGGTCCAACAAATCACTAAACTCACAGTTTGGATAATATTACTTTTTATGAGCCAAAAATCAATTTTTTGGATCAACAAGATAAAAAATTATTTCCTACTTAAAGCATTACTCTGATAGAACAGCAAAAAATACTAGCTTAGCTAATAAAGTTAAAACATTATTAAATCAAGTAAGCAGTAAAAATTTAAACAAATATATTAATTACAAGCATAGATAAATACAATATAGTCTATCGAAGGTACAAATAAAGTAAGGTTTAACTCTTTATTCCAGGTACAAAAATAAAAATGTAAATATATAGGCTATTTATTAAATTCGGACTTTGCGCGCTCTTTTTAAAACGCGCATCTCTCTGTGGGTGTGCGGCAGTGAGCAAACAAAGCGCGCGAGCCCGCGAGAACGGAATTAAATTATCTTTTTGCTCTTTTATCGATGAAATGGTTTAAAATCTATTGAATGTGAAAACAAGCAAGACAAAACACGTGCACATTTCAAAAAGACAAACTAGGTAGGCTACTTGACCTCTCAACATATGGTAACTTACCTGTACTCTTTCTGTTGGCTAGTGTTCTTTTAGACAGTTGTGTGGCCACAGTCCTTTTCCCCACAAAGGGATCTGTCTGACATCCAACTTCTCGAATGACTTTATGCACGAAAGACTCTGTCTCTCTTGTGGTTGGAAGGGACTGCTTTGTGAACAAATAATAGTTTAAATTAATTGGCTAAGGAATATTGATTATATAACGTTAAATAAACACTAAAAAAAATCACGTTAGACGGTTGCAGAATTTAGTAGTTACTGTGGACTACCTACTATAATTATAACATATAAGCACACAAGGCAACTTACACTCATTGGTGGGCACGCACTGCCGATGATGGCACCAGTTGTCGGTGCGACGGGAGGATGAAGGCCAAGGCGGGAGATAGTCGGTGTGGCCCCTTTCACCAGTAACAGCGGATTATCAGTGAATCCCAGTTGTCTCCGACGAAAGTTTATAAAACTATCCCTAGTAAAATGATCACTACAGAGGCGGGTTTTGGCGGTGATCCTCAGCTCTCCATCAAGGTGGCTCTTCACAAAATTAATCCACCTCTTCTTGATGTCATCGTTTTTAGGAAATTTAAATAAGGACACCGATCTGTTTTGTACATGATCGCATCCAGGTAGTACGCATTTCCGTGACGAAGGCATAGCTAACTAGCAAACTGTAGGCTGTAGTAACTAACAATAGTACTGACAGTAACTCGCGATTGAGCGCCAAACTGATGCGAACGTGCTCTATTTATATTGTTAGGGGAGCGGCCAGCCTCAGCGGCTCCAGTGCGTCATCAAGTAGGGGCGTGTCCAGGAGCTCAGGGACTCCAGTGCGTCATCGAGCCCCCTTTTAGCCCCGCCCAAAAAATCCGTAAAATTGCAATGGTGAAAAACTGTTTAACGGTCTAACTCCACAATTCAGTACTTCACAGTTCACAGTCTTTGTAGTATGTTTTAGCAATACATTTCTAACATTTATAATATGTTTAGAATTTTTTTTTGAAATTGCCTTTACAGGGACTTTAAAGGTTGTATCAGTCATTTCAGGCCCAAAAAAGGCCCTTACATAAATGATCACATTCACCTAATCTTTCCTAACGATCCGACTGATACAACCTTTAAAGGAGAACTCCGGTCAATTTTAACATTGAGCTCCTTTTTTTGTACATTTGGAGTGGTGTCAGTACAGAGAACAACGACAAAAATCGGTGTTGCCTACACCGTGTTATCTTCTTTTTAAAATTTGCACCCTGTTGACTTCAATGGGGCAAGTTTTAAACCTGCTTTTAGCCTCTTAACATTCTTGATTTGTCATTCCAAGTGCACAGCCATGTGAGTGGTGTTATTAAGAGTGAACACGGTCAATCTGACTGCAGTAGATGTGAAAAATATTAATAAAAATGATGTTAATTCAGCCAGTCACATACCTGTATTTTCATCCTGTTTTCAGTCGAAGTCCACAGTAGTCGATTATCGAGTTGGGAGAATGGGATCTCATACAGCCTGGTCGCGCGCGCGAACTTGTAATGACATATCAAGGATGTTAAGAGGCTAAAAGCAGGTTTAAAACTTGCCCCATTGAAGTCAACAGGGTGCAAATTTTAAAAAGAAAATAACACGGTGTAGGCAACACCGATTTTTGTCATTGTTCTCTATATTGACATCACTCCAAATGTACAAAAAAATGAGCTCAATGTTGAAATTGACCGGAGTTCTCCTTTAACCGTATACATACTGGGAACTATATTCTCAGAAGACGAAGCACTGCTACTTGGGCGGAGTGATTAGCGCAACACTCTGAACTCTCTGTTCCTCACCACAGGCTTCTCTGGCGCTGCGAGCAAATCACTCCGCCCAGGCATCAGTGCTTCGCCTTCTGAAAATATAGTTCCCAGTATGTATACGGTTTAAAGATGGCTGTGTCTCATATGACCTTGTTATTTGTACACACTGTGACTATACAAATCACAACATATAAATAGGAAAATATTGGTGTTATTTTGGAGAAAGAAAAATCTCTATTTGCTCTCCATTAATCTCATTATTCTCTAAGCAAAAGCAATTGAGCTATGAAAAAGATCTCATTTGTGATATCTCTGTCCTATAGCATGACCTCTCCCACTTAACTTTAAACTTAAATCTTGGTTATCCTTAAAGGTGAAGTGTATAATGTTGGTATCATCAAACAGAACACCTATGCGGTCAGGCGTTGGTCAGCAAAACAGGTAAATCTACCATAAAACCCACTTCCATTGGTGGAGTCACCGTTGGTTTGTTCTTCAACGAGTTCCTCTAGTGGCGCAGCGATTTCACACTTCACCTTTAAGCCTGTTTGTGGTGTAAGTGTGGGGTCATGTGGCCCTAATTCAGGATTTTAACTTCTTTCCTTTTCAAGATTGTGTGTGTGTGTGTGTGTGTGTGTGTGTGTGTGGCTTCCATCCGGCACAGGTGCTCAACGCTAGAGTTCAATTTCCAGGTTGTAAGGTGTAATCACTCCTTGCTCAAGGGTTGCAGGTGCAATGGGAATGATTTGGGAGCCGGGATGGAAGGAGCCGCGGGAGGGAACATACGAGAGCCCTGAAGAGAAACAGCCCAATCCTCTGAGATTTATTGAGTCCACCCTCTAAAATCACAAGCCAACAGCGTCGTGTCATCCTGATAAATGTGGAGAGGTGTTTGGGTTATTTCTGGGCCCTTTAAGGCGCCGCCGGGGAGCAAACACTCTGGCAACCTTCCTAATTCAAGGACTGTGGTTTTAAAAAGTGACCTACTTCATTCTTCAAAGACCACCGTCTCTCTCGCTGTCTTCACGCGGCGGATCAGAGATCTGACTGAGAAAAAGAGAGAGAGAAGTGCAGATCACAAACCAGTCTGTGTTTACAGAGAGTAGCCGTGTTTCGGGCATGAAAGGCTGCGAGTTAAATTCACTGAACACTTGTGCAGTATTTCGTATTTAGTGCAAAAACATGCATCCTATTCACTTATGGGCGAACTACGCGCTGATTTCATGTTAACTTGGTATTTTAACTTGTTATTTTATTTTATTATTTGATCTAATTTCGTTTGTAAATAATTTTTTTCTTTGCTTTTCTTTTTTAGAGAAGTATGGCTCACAAATCTTAGTGTGTGAGGTAAATTCACTAACCAGTGCAAATTTTTGCACCAGTTTTGCAAACACATGCATCCTACTAACTTTATTTTTATTTTATTTTTATTTTATTTTGCAGCTAATCTCAAAACATTTTGCCAAATATAAATCTAGCACTAAAATAGAGTTAAATGATTTTTGATGTTCAGTTCATATAAAACGGTTCATATCTGAGAAGCAGGAGACTAATAGCAAACACCTATTCATAGGGTCATATGGTTAAAATGACCTCCTTTTCTATGCAAATTAGTTGCAAAGTTGGTGCAATTTTCCTGCCTCAATTAACATTTTGCTTTTACTGCCTGCATTCATTTGAGACTTTTTTGTCTATTTCATCACTGAAATTATTGAGGTGTACAGTTACAGTAGAGTCATCAGATCTGGCATCCTCCACTCACAGCCGGCATGCAAAATTTAACACTTTATTTTGGCCGGGTTTCTGGCATTATCTGATTTGCATAATTCCTTGAATCGAGCTAAAATAATAGCATGCAAATGATGCTAATCTTTCTTAGTGAATTCTCCCTCAGTGTTTGTGGATAAATCTTTTAACTGAATGAACAGTTCCTCTTTGCTGTCAAGGGAAGTCGTTTTGGTGAATTTTTAATTTTTTTCCTGTCTTCAAAGTCTTCAGACTCGAAAGGAGCATTTCATTGATTAGATGAGTTTACTGAACAAATATGCCCGTCGCACTGCCACTAAATGAGACAAGTTCATAAACGAGCTGAAGCAAACTGAACAAACCAGCATGACTAAACAAAGAGGGTCATGTTCGTTCAGTTCTGTGCATGAGCAGTGTACGTGGGCATTTCTGAAACTCAGCTCATTTATTTGCATTATTGTTGTTGACTAAAGTACTCTCTCAAGTCATGAAGATTTTGTTGAATCATTCATCATTGAAAATGCTCATCTAGTTCCTGATTCACAGTTTAAGCCCTGCCTGCTTCTCCGTGTCATCTGGAAGCACATCAGACGAGCCTCATTCAGGGCAAGTGCTGGCCGAGCATCTGTTGTCCTGCGAGAGCTCTGATAAGATGTAATGGATAAGTTAATTGTGGATCAGTGGTGCTTGTGATAGGTAAGCTCAGAGTTTACAGAGCATTGAAGCTCCACGAGCCGTTAATTGGCGGAAGCCTGAGGCTCGGGTCGCAGGACACACACACACACACACACACACACACACACACACACACACACACACACACACACATGTTGTGTTTTCATGTTTTATGGGGACTTTCCATAGGCGTAATGGTTTTTATACTGTACAAACTATATATTCTGTCCCCTTACACTGCCCCTGTCCCTAAACCTACCCATCACAGGAGACATTCTGCATTTTTACATTTTCAAACAACATTACTTAGTGTGATTTATAAGCTGATTTCCTCATGGGGACCAAAAAATGTCCCCACACGAACAAGGATTTCGGATATTGCCATCCTTGTGGGGACATTTTGTCCCCATAACGTAGGGTTTACCAGGCCACACATACACACACACACACACACTGCAGGAAACAAACACATGCTTGGATATAGTTTTACTTTGATAAATAAGGATCTGCTCAATATTTTTTTGTGTGATTCTCGATAAAAATTCCGGTAACACATGAAAAACTAATTTGATATTGAAAACACTCTTTTATTAAGTTTTAACTCCCTAGGTTTTAAAGTGAGGTTTTGGAGAGTGTAATTTGTTGACATAAATGCACTACAGTCATTTGTAATTATTATTGAAGACCAGCAATAATTATTATTATTTTTGATCACATAATAGTGGTGATATATACACGCCCCTTCAGCAGCTGTGATGCCTGATTATTGGATTAAAAAATTAATAAAAAATTAGTTTATTTGTCAGGGACAATGCAGCGCACATTATTACATAATCATCACAGTCAAAGCCATAACAATATGTGTAAATGTGTTGCATAAAAGGTTTCTAGCCAATAGGCTAATTTGCAAACCCAGTCCCTGGTCAGGCCTTTCTAAAAAGATCATCCAAATATAAAAATAAATAAAAAACTACATAGTGTGAGTTAAACTTTTTTAATGAAAACAAAATATTATTTGGTTAGCACAGTTTTATAGCTTTACTGATTGACTGCTACACAAAACACTGTACCAGAACAGTTTAGAAATAAATGGATATTTTAATATATTATTTAGTATAATTAATTTATAATTATATATTTCTATGATGTATAATTTATCAAAATAAATTAGTGATGCCAATAAGTAATGGCTCTACAAAATTAAACCATCTAAATATTAAAATATTTTAAAACCAAATTAATAAACTTGGGTAGGGTATTAATCTGACAAAATTATTTGGCAAAAAAGGCAAACTACAGCTACAGGTTTTATTTTAAAAACCTGTACAGAAAAAGAAAAAGCTCACAGGCAAAATCATACATTGAAATCATATATTTTCATTGGTTCTCTCTTGTTTTTACATATTCATCATTTCTTTATGTAACAGCCTGGCCAAAAACATTACGTCTGCACAATTTGTCATGTTTCATTGCGTTACTATTATTCAAGCACAACTATGCAATATATGCTTACAAAATAAATCTTTAACACATTTTTTATTAAAGTTGAATAAAGGGTGAAGATGTCAATTTTGTTATAGGCCGGACATCACTTCTAGCCACTATGAGAAAATATTTAATTATCATTATTTAAATGAATTGCATATCCAATTAGTAACCGTTTTGATCTACTTCTACTGGTCACGATTACTATAGCATCCAAATGATTTCTCATTGCTACTTGCCTTTTGATTTTGAATGAATGCCCTTCGTAGATCAAACTCTGTTTCTGACCAAGCAATCAAACCAAGAGTGAATCCTCAGTCAGGGAACCGGATTGAGTCTATTTCCGTATCTGGTCATTGCTGCAGACTGGTGTTATTTTAGTACAGACTGAAGTACCAGCCCCTTTGCCATCCGCAGTGTAAATATATACAGTATGTCGCTCCTCAAGGTCACATGAGGGAACATAGAAACACATGGTTCACATAACCTGCGGGTGTAGCAGCAGGTTTGCTTTTTCATGTCTGCGACTCATTTGGCTGTCAGGAAAGGGAACAGATAGCGAATCACTCCACCTCTAACACACACATGCGTGCACCGGCTCATGTTTGATAGGGGAGTGTATCAGATATTGTCCTGCAGCAGGAACACTCTCATCTCCCCGAGGTCTCAGATACGGTGGAAGAGCATTAGCCCACCAGCAGCCCCGATCACGAGACCCGCTGCGCCCCATCCCAACATCTGCAGGCTGGACTTTGATCTCATCCCGCATCGGACGCCAAAATAACCCATAAACCACGGTCACAGACTTACTCCAACACAACAACACACTGAGTAAAGACTAAAGTCGTTCACTTCTAAATAAATGTCTCTTGGCTGTGGGAAAATATGTATTGCTTTCTTACCTAGTGTAGGGCATACCTGTCAACACTCCCGTTTTTCCCGGGTTTCTCCCGCTTTTTAGCCCTATCTCCCGGACCCCTCCCGGATTGTTATTTCTCCCGGGTAGGCTTTTCTCCATATTGGTCCTTTATGAATAATCGGACCAATATGTTTGTCTAATGTTGACTAGTTGCCAGAAATGCATTATATTCACACAATCACCACACAACATTAACAATTTCAACCCATTTGTCACCTCAACCTGGCAGCCTATAACCGCAGGAAAAATCCCGGAAAGTTTAACCTGAAAGCGTTAAAATCTGCCGGATTTTGAAAACCAAATGTTGACAGGTATGGTGTAGGGCTGTATGATATATTGACTATTCACCAGTGGCGTAACAAGCCAACACCGGGCCCTTATGCAGGATAATCAAGGCGGGCCCTACTACAGCACGTGATGACCCAATGTCCACGAGTAGGCTACCATGAATAGAGGGCCGAAGTTATGACGCCACTTTGTAGGCCAAAACGCGGAAGTGAGTTAGCATTTTAGCACTTCCGGTTCCCTCGCCCTAAAGTCTATGGGTTTTTTGAATGGGTTTTTGCTAAATCGCCTGAAATAAGGTCTGTGGTTAACAAAGCCTCTAAATATTTTCACGTTTTGATCTATGACATAAAACACACGAGTTATAACCTGCTTGTGATTTTTTAAACTTTTTACCGTTATCATTGTATATCTAACGGCTTTATTTAGGCTTCAAAATGTATAAATTTTGGATTAACTTGTAAAGATTATCTTGATAGACAAAACGTGTAAGGGTCACAACTCTTTGTTGAACACAGATCTTATTTTTTGCGATTTTCCAAAAGTCTATGGGGAAAATGCATAGCTTTTCGATCAAGGGAACCCATGCGCCGCTAGCTTCCGAGTTTTCCTACAAAGTGACGTCATAACTTCGGCACTCTATAGGACAGGATAGGATCATAGAGACACAGCGTTTGAGAGATGAGATGACTGACCAAATCAGGAGTAGCCTACACGCAGCACAACAACAACAAAAAAACACTGGTGAATGCGCACCATAACACATGAAAAAACACTGCTGGTGTCAGAGCATCATAACACATTGTTACTTTTTAGAGAAGCTTCCTATTTATTCATTCATTTCTCAAATTCCTCTTTTCGTTTTCGCTTTTGAAAGCCACTTTTGTGTTTGTAATTTAACGACGACTCCATATCGATATTATCGATAGTTCAGCGTTTTTACTGTTTTGCACTTAATACGCATGTTCACTTACCGACCCAGGGATTCCCCAGTCCCAATTCGAAACAAATTACACCAAAATCCATCATTGTTCGTTTCACACATGTATTTAATGATCAGTACAATATGTTGTTGTCATTATTTATTCGAATAAATTCGCGATAAAGTAAAATGCGATCAGACTAAAAGTAGTAAAATGCGATAGGCGGCCCCGGCTGTCAATCAATATCGTCCAGTCACGCTGGCCCCTGATTGGTCCGGGCCCGTAAGCAACCGCGTACCCGATAGTCACGCCTGTGCTATTCACGCTATATCTTAAACCATGGTCTCTATCAGTGTCTGATTTAAAGACAGAATGCTAGATCTAACAAACCATAACTGACAAAGAGTATTACCTTACCGGTCAAATATTGCGCAGCAAACATCAATACCAGTTGTCAATGCTGGTAAATGACCATGGTATAAGCAGGATAATCCATGACTAGCTGTGCATTAAACAGCTTGAATGCACTCGACTTTGCATCGGATGGTTCTTTACCTCCACGTCGTGCATTCAAAAAAATCTTGCCATTTCCAAAAATGTGCGTTCAAATAAGTATAGAAACCTGGCTTTAATAATATCACTAATTTAATCTTATTTGCAAAAATAATGTTAGAGATGGCAAATGTAATTAATGTACTTATATTTTAAAGTATACACTGTGTAGGAATTTCTCCCATCAAGCGGTGAAATTCGAGCGGCTCGCTCGTATGTATTATGAAGGGCAGATTCTACGCTTACCAGAATACTAGATTAGTTGGTAGAAGTAATTACACATTAATGAGCACATTTAATTTTGAAAGAACAAAGTGTTTTTTGCTAAGAACTTAAAAAATGACACAGTGTAGCTTTAACAATATTCACTATATATTTTGAATATTGAATATATATATATATATATATATATATCATCCAGCCCTCTCCACCTAAACAGAGAGAAGGAATGAGAAAGTGAAGAGCAGTAAAACCCAGATACTTCCGATTAAATGTCATCCATGAATGTAGCACACACGGAGAAATGTAATCAGCACGCCTCTCCATTCCACCGCAGAAATCGAGGAACGTGTTTTCCTAATGAGCTCTCAGTGAAATTCCCTGCCATGCCATGTTGGCTCTTTCATGGTATTATTTCACATTCATTTATCCATAAGAACGCCTAAGAACGTGTCTCTATGACACTGAAGCTATCATAACAGAGCAGCTGCAATCCGATTGGATGACGGATAATAGAGAAGGAACATGGCTGGGATCAATAACAAGATGCTTTCTGGTCTGTGGAAAGAGCTAAACACAAGGAGCTTGAGCTGAATACTAAGTGAGTGTGTGTCCCGTCCACAGTTTTATATACGGCTGTTTCTTCAGCGAAGGGCGTTTTTGGCACGCTTGACTTTTAGGAATAAACTCCCTTGACACTCACACTAGTTTATCTAATTTATTCACTAACAGTGTCTAAGATAGACTGAAATGTCATGAAATTTTAACCAGTGTCATTTTTCACCACATATCAGTTATGATTAATAGCATCCTGTGGGTGGAAATAAAAAGGCCTTCTCATATGTTATACTAAGTCTAATTTTATAACTTACTATATACTATGACTTTTACATACAAATAATATATTTTTTACACTTTTGCATAATTTGAATCTGTTATAGAGATAATATAAATAATCTGTACATCTTCACTTTCTCACTCTTTCTCTAGATTTAGGTGAGAATATGTTTGTGTGAGATAGTTCAAATATTTTGGTATTTATGCTCATAAATGGGATAAAACTGTTTTTTTTTTTTTTTTTTAATCAGGGGAAATCAAACCATTTATAGCCATTTAGATTAAAAATTATTTTTAGAAAAGAAAAAAATTAGCCATGCATATTCAGTAAATAAAAATAAATTATCTTTAATTATCTATATGTGTGTATGTGTGTGTGTGTGTGTGTGTGTATAAACATAAAAAGCAAAAATAAGTTTGTTTTAAGAGTAAATTACATTACACACACACACACACACACACACAAAATTCAACTTATTTTTGCTCATATATATACATAAAAACTGAAGAAACACTCATATTTGTGTAACAGCTAGTCCTTGGCTATTGAAACTGTTGTTTACGCTCTGTTGCTCAAGAATTCTTGTATTTTTCCTCCTTCCTTCATTCTTTTTTCCATTTTGGCTTTAGTTATAGGACGAGTCTCCAATAGAGCTCTGAACGTGTCCAACGGGTCTCAGATGCTGATTGAATTCTGTTGCTTGTTTCCAGACAGTGAGCGTGCAGAAAGATGCATTTCGCCGCCAACCGCAGAAAGCACAGCATCCATTCTCTCCCTCCACGCCTAATTTATAATGTAATATTAATGTGATGAGATCCTCTATAATGTGCGATGTCTATGACGTAACCGTTTTACGAGCACAAGTGTTACGAGAAGTGCACTTTGAGTCTAGTGCATCCTGAGAAACAACAAACCAGATCCTTTTTGTAAATCAAATGGAAACTGTGTTTGTTAGTGAAGATGGGACGTGTGCTATTGATTCAGACGTTCTCTTTAAATGAAAACACTCATGCGGTTATGAATGAGTATGTTTTGCCACACAGATTGTGCGTGTTGTTGATCACGTTATACTGAACCAGCCAGCTGTTACACTGCACAGTGAAATCTAACGTGTAATGGGAAAACTGTGGCTGTGTTCCAATACACAGTGAGCTCTGTCCACTTACATCTCTTTTCAAAGTATTTGATGTGTCTACCAAGAATAGTTCAATATGAAATTAGACTAAAAATGCAAAATAATGTCTGGTGTGATGAGGTCATGTGACAGAAAATACCATGCTACTTTGTCTCATAATGCATTGTGATTCACATACTATTGGTTTTAGTATATACTTTTTCAGATGTACATTACTATTTAACTTTTTTTTTATTTTTTTTTTTATTATGTTCACCAAGGCTGCATTTATTCAATCAAAAATACAGCAAAATCATGAAATAATATTATAATTTAAAATAACAATTTTCTATGTGAATATATAGTCAAATTATAATTTAATTCTGTGATGCAAAGCTGAATTTTCAGCATCATTACTCATTGATCCTTTAGAAATCATTCTAATATGCTGATTTGCTGCTCAAGAAACATTTTTGATTATTATCAGTGTTAAAACTTTTGAATGATAGTGTGTGAGCGAGTATCCTATCCTGAATAGGCAGAATTTGAAACTGCATGGTACTATAATTCAGCAGTTCTGCACTCCTCTTGCTATATCCGCCATCTTGAATGCTGTTTAATGTTTTCACTAAACTTGAAATTCTTTCTAAAATGACATTCTCCACCAAACATGCATGCTACGTTTTCTTCAAATCTGGCCAAAGTAGTTCTTAGAAGGAAGCGTGATCACACTAGCATCCAATGTTGCCTTAAAATACTCACTATGTAGGCAACACATAGCCTGGCTAACTCATTGAGAAGTGGGTCTGGGAACCACATGTTCATTTTCTCGTATTTGAGGCGTGGTTTACGAATGCCCAGAGCCGTTTATTGGGTGATACAAATGTCTATCAAATGCGCCTGTACGTAGTTCATAGCCAATCGTTTCAATTATACCAGATGACGTGTGTAGAGCGACAGAAAAGTTTCAAAATAAACTTGCGTTATAAACTACTAAGAAGAACAGTATCTAAGGCTGCATCGAAAGGTAACTTCACGTCTGCTGCCATGTTGGATCCACAGATGTAAACAAACTGCTTCGGTGTGTCGCGTAGACGTCGTCATCGTCTTGCTGCTCTGTGATTGGTTCCCTCGCTGAAAATCTGGTCCAAGGAATCCAGGCTGCCTAACAGCGAGAATAGCAGCATGGGGAAACCCAGGCTAGGCAACACATAGATTTATGCAATAAAAATGTGCCTTTAGAGACTCCAAGTCTGAAGTCTCAGTCCTATGATCCCTCTAGCATGACTTCCTAATCCGTCTGGCTCTGTCTTAGCGTGAAGTGCTACATCACTTCATTCGTCATGCTTAATTAAATCTGTTTCGCTAGTAATACAGCATCTCATTCATACTCACACCCAACAACATTTTAAAGCAGCGGGGCATTGGCTAATAGATGCGGTCGCGAGCGGGGGGGCTGCGAGCTCTCCGGACCACGTTCTCCTCCGTGTTTAATTAAGAGACACGTGTGGGACATCAACAGGGTCGTAATCCCTCTGAGGACGAGTTCTCTCCCCGTGGGGTCGCACATCCCAGACTACACTCTGAGACACAGAAAGATGCTTCAGAAAGTCTCCTGCCATATTATTAGTGTAGGGTGAGTGGGAAGAGATGAGAGGAGATGAAGAAGGAACGCTCTGATAGATTGGGTTCATGTTATGTAAAGTTTGTGTCAATGTTAGGAACAGATAAAATAGGTCTCCACTGTCTTTCTGAAGGATCATGTGACACTGAAGACTGGAGTAATGATGCTGAAAATTCAGCTTTGATCACAGGAATAAATTACACTTTAAAATATATTGCAATAGAAAACACTTATTTTAAATGGTAATAATATTTCAGATTTTCACTGTATTTTTTTATCAAATAAATGCAGCTTTGGAGAGCAGAAGAGACATGAAAAATCTTTACAACCCCAAACCTTTAGTGCTTATCACAATATTGTTATTTTGTTGGACATTCAACCCCAAAACAGTGTTGGTTCGATTTTTTCATTTTACAGATGTTTTTATTTAAAGCGATAATATGGTTTAATTAGTAAATTATCATTTGATATTGGTTATTTGTTAATAATTAAATATTATTACATTTTTAAATAACCCAAAAATGACAGCTCACATTTGCTCTAATTCTGATGTGAAGAGTTTGACTGGTCTAATATTTTGGACCCTCGTTTTTTAAGTCTAGATCTAGGCATGATGAGTAGACAGTGATCACTGGATCTTAAGGACGCACGATATATCGACCACCATATCGGTGTAGGTTCATTTTTAATGTTATCGGTCCGTTAAGAAAATGTGGCCGATATATTAAAGTTGATAAAAAATGTATTATTTCCTTTAGCTGAGACACTTCAGATGTGCACTATTCAACATTATGGTTTTGAATTGCTTGAAATATGATTGGAATCACTTCAAAAAAGTGTCATTTAGGCTGTAGAAAATCATCATAATTGTGTGCTTGTACACATATTTTAATTATGAGACTTTTGTTTTTGTTATCGGGCTCTCATAAATTATATAAAAACTTGGATTTAGATTTATCGTCCAATATATCAGTTATCGGCTTTCAAATATAAATATTGATCAGTTATCGGTATCAACCAAAATTGTAATATTGGTGCACGCCTAGTGTTCTGCAGAGGAAAGGAAGTTTTAGGGCCGGTTCATTCCACTGCGCTACTTTTCCAGCATTTTTCATTGTAAACGTGCTATACGGATGTGTTTGACAGTTCTCGCGTCTTTCGCAGTGTTTTGCACATGGCACGCTGCTCTAAACACGGGACGCTCAAGTTAAAGAAGTTGAACTTTTAAAAGATGTGTCTTGAGAGTTTGCCTTTTTTAACCCTTCCACTACACACGTCTCACACTAAAACACTTTCTGTGTGAATAGCTCAAATGACACGAGTGTAAATGAGGACAGTGTTTTCATTTTAGGGTGAAGTATCGCTTTAAGATGATAGTGAGATTCTAAATGCTGCGTTAATGGCTCCTAATGTTCTTATATTATGTAGCATCACAACACGGAGACAGGATCAGGAGGAAGAGACCATTGTTGTCACTATTGCTGTCAGATCGAATGTATTGCTGATGTATTATTGAACCCCAAACCTTTGTTTTTCCCCAGTTAACATGATAGGAGCCGTACATGCACGACTATTACTGAGATAGAAAATCGCTGCTCGGGAATGTTGCCTAAAAGCCACATTGACCACATTGATACCAGCAATAGTTGATCAGGTATTTAAAAAAAAGTTTTTCTCATAATTTCTGCCCAGTATAATATTTTTGTTACACTTTAAACCTTTATGTAATGCATTGTAAAGGTATTCATAATGTACATTATAATGCATTATTTATTTTCAAAAACAATTGTAACCAAAGTAAAAAAAAAAAAAAACATTGTAATATTCGCAGATTCCTTGTTACATCTGAAATTGGTTGTTTGTCATGTGTTGAAATGCATTATACTTTCTATAGGTGTGTTATAGGTGTGATATTTATATGTGCTATATATATATATATATATATATATATATATATATTAAGGCATGAACTTAAGTGTTACCTATATTTTAGAGGTTGACAAAATGTATATTCATTATAAAAATGCATATGGAGTTTTAAGATTTTATTTATTTTTTATTTAACTTTTCCATCACACTTTTAAAATGATTAAAAAATTAAATAGGTTGAGAACCACTGCCTTAAAAAGTACATTTACATAAAAATGAAGTTTTGATTATTCAATGATTCTGCTACTTATTCACTTATGTCGTTTCAAAACTGCATGCATTTCTGTCATGGAGCAGAACGTTATTTCTATTATTATTTTTCCATACAATGGATGTAAATGAGTTCAGTGGCTGTCGAGCTCTGAAAAATGACACTAAGTCCGTAAGTATAGTGCAACGTGTGTCAAAAAGTTTGAAAATTACATTATTATTCAATGAACATCTCCCATTCATCGCTTATTTCAGACGATTTTAACAGTCCTCCAACCAAAATGGAGCAGAATGTGTGTGGAAAATACATTTGTTATCCGAGAAGAAAGAGAGGGAGAGTCGAGTTAAACACAGATGGAAAATAATTCCCCAACTTTCCCTCGCGGCGCTTCGGGCTGCAGGAATAAATATGATGTCTAGAAATACATCCAGGTGGTTTCGGGGAAATGCATAAAGGTACAAAACGAAATCACGATGTTTAACATCAGCAAAGCACAGCCGTGAATGGAGGAGCCTGGCTCGACTCCTGCATTATTGCTGACCTGTATTGATTGAGCGGGGGCAGAAACGACTGCGAGAGATAGACGAGTGTTAGAGAATAGAGAGGGAGAATGCGGGGGCTTGAAAATGAGAGGATATTGACAGTGCTGTTAAACATATGAGTCACCAACCTTCCCCCCTCAGTCATTAGCATGAACGCGAGGAACAAGACACAGCCCTCAACGAAATAAATGGGTCACTTAGACTGACAGAAAACACTTGTGCGGAGCACATCCCACTGTTTCTTAAACGTCTAAATATCCGGAAAACAAGATACATTTACTTGAAGCAAAATTGCATAAGATACTATGACATGCTTTCAGAGGATTGAGTTAAGTTTATTTTATTATTATGGCAAAGTGCTTTTTCTTGTTTAAGATTTATGCTTGAATCAAGGGGGAAAAAATGCTAATGGAGCGAAAAAAAACTAAAAACTAAATTCAAGATATCGTTTAAAAGTTTATGACAAAAAGTTAATGCATCATTTCTAGATAAAAAAATATACATTTCTTTAAATGTCTCTTACTGGCCTTTTTGTTGTTGTTGCTTTAGGGATTTAAGTAATCAGTATTCAATGCCAAGTTCAATGTGGTTTCAATTTCTAGATTTTGCAATATTATATTATTGAACAGAAAGTAAAGCGATACCTTTGACATTTTGACATGCAACTTTTGCCACAATGTCTAAGGCTGTGTCTGAAATGACTCTCTTGAGTTGGTACTTATTTTGAATAATTACTTCACGACCACTAAAAATGACCACTGTACTCTTTTTTGAGTACTTCTATGAATTCAGACATACTTTTCATAATGAAAGTAGTTTGTTGCCTACTATATAGTATATATAAACTATATTTCGGATGCAGTTCATAGGCAACACCCACTGGTCAAATTGTGTATTATCCAAATGTTTGAAATAATTTGGCCTAAAGTAATGTGATTTTTACTTCAAACCTCCAGATCTACAGTTTTAACAGATTCAGCATTATTGAACCACTAAAATTGTCTGAGATCATATTCAGAAAAAGCTCCCAGCTCTAAGCTGACTAAGAAGATATTTTTTTTTGTTTTTTTTGCATTTCGTCTTAAACCTTAATGAAGATGCTAAACAGTACAGAGGCATTATCTCTGCAATGCATTTGCACATTGTGACCTTACAATGGCCGTTCCAGCGGTGTTCTCGTCCCCGTAATTGCTGCCTGCAGATATGTTCTCTTTACAAAGACCAGAAACGTGGAAAAAAAGCATGAAATATTCCAATCAAGGGACAGTAAAAAATATAATTTCCTGCATTTTTGGGCTTAGTCATCAATCAACACATGATTTTGTCACTGAAGAAGCTCATAATTCATAACGCTGCGTCTGTGAGGAGGATGATGTGCTGGACGTCCAGCTTTCTGACCCTTTCTGGCATGATAAGTGTGCCGTTCGGCTGGAGACGTGCAGGTGTGGAGCGTCCGCTCTTGGAAGGCCTGCAGAATAAATCAGAGCCAACACCCTTGTCAAATGAATCACGCTTGAGAAATTACAAGCGCGTCCCGCTGCTCAGGTTCACAGACTCTGGTCATTAGATCTTCTGTTTATGTGAAACGGACAGACAGAGTCATTTTGATCATGAAGTCTGTACTTACTGCGTCGACTTGAAGCTGAAAAACTGCTGATTCATGCTGTCGTTCACCAGATTCACAGCGTTCACAGCTTGAGATGATGAGCACATTCCTGACTAATCTTTAATTTGATTTTGAATGGCGTCAGGAGGAGTTATGACTATTAATTCATTTGGAATTAAATATTCCTCTTGTTTCATTATCAATAATCACACTGTGCTTAATGTGGCTTGCTGACACACACCAATGCTCTTTAGATGCATGTAAAAGCATGGTGGAGATTCATTCTTGACATGCTTTGAAGAAAAGAGCGTATAAACAGCCTCAGGTGAGAGCTTTGTTGTTTTTTGAGCAGAAATTGGATTGAATTCTGTTGAATTTGAGCGAGCGGCACTCTTGATTGAAATAGAGCTGATCGTTATGAACAAACTCATAACACAGTGAGTAATTTTATATTAGTTACAGTAAACTGTTAAAAAGTTCAGAAATCAGTACTTTATTTATTCAGCTTGAAATAAATGCTGTTTCTTTTGAGCTTTCTATTCTATCAAAGAGTACTGGAAAAAATGATCAGTTTCCACAAAAATATGAAGCAGCAGGACAACTGTTTTCAACATTGATAGTAATCAGAAATGTTTCTCGAGCAGCAAATCATAATATTAAGTAAGTAATGCAATAAGTAATGATTCAGCTTTGAACACAGGAATAAATTGCATTTGAACAAATATTTACATAGAAAACATTATTTCAAAATTGTACAGTATTTTTGATCAAATAAAATGCAGCTTTGGTGAGCAGAAGAAACATTTTTACAAACTTTTTTTTACAAACAAACTTTCCGACCCCAAACCACTGATACTGTTACACTGATTTACCTGACATCAGTATAAAAACAGCTTTACATGAACAAGTTCTTCCTCTGTGTAAATGATTTAGCAACCGTCTGGCGCATTTCTACTATCTGACAATCATAATCTGCTCCGATAGCAGAAATCATAATCAAATTAGCCAAAATATTTCATAAACAAACACACAAGGCGTGTGGGACGTGTGTAATTTTCTAAATGTCTTGCGGACATCTGCAGAGCGTTCAGTGTGTGCAGATTTTGTGTGGGCCTAAAACTCACATGAACTCTAAAGTAAACAAGCTGCCGGAAAGAAAATGCTGACTTAAACTAGCAAACAATATTCCATGTGTTAAACAACCGATTAATTTCCTAACTATAACAAGTGTTACCTGAAAGAAGCTGCTTTATCTTTTCTGTTCATCTTCTGATTAAAGAGGACCTATTATGCCCTTTTTCAAGTCTTGATGTTGTTGTTGTTTTTGGGCTCTACTAGAACAGGTTTTCCTGCTGGAATGTTGATTATTTTCCTCACATTCTCCATTGTTGCGGCTCCTCTCTTCCCAGTCTGTCAGTAACGCTCTGTTTACTTCCTGTCTCTATGAAGCCCCTCCTTCTGAAAAGCACGCTGTGCTCTGATTGGTCGGCTGGATCAGTGTGTTGTGATTGGTCGAGCGCTTCGAGTGTGTTCGTGAAATGTCCCGCCCCTTACCATAACTGCCAGTTTAACACACTACTAACTAACTCAACCAGGCCCCGCCCCTTTATTCTGCGTATTAATTATTTAAATGAGGAATATTGTGACGTTTGTTCCCGGAAGAAACTCGAGACTACAAATGGAGGCGTTTCAGGGAGTTCAGAAACACTGACACTGATATAGAGAATAACTGCATAACACCAATAACATATTACATATTACACACTAAGGAAAGATGAAGATGGAAAAGGCACAGTTGGATCCCATTAAAGGGTTTCTAAAAGCGCACGTGTCGATGCTTAGCAGTGGAAAGCATGCAAACTATCGATCGCACCTCTGACAATGCAACTCCCGAGCTAATCACCAGAGGTCCAGTCCTGGCCTTCTCCACCGGAGCACATCCCTCAGGTGTCTGCTATCGGATCGCTCGCATCGATTATCCCAAGGAGAGTGTGACATTCAGACCACATTGTGCTGCCATCCTCCAAATGAGATGCTAAAGGTGTCCAGCGCCGACAAAGCCCCGGACCCGCAGTCAGTTACGATCAGAGCCGAGCCGGCGGCGGAGCAATAGGGTTTCCCATCTCAGATCTCAGGGGAGCTTTGCTCCGAGGACTGAGGGAAGATCTCGGCACGCCGGTGGATAATACTCTAGGATGCACTCCAAAGCACCAGTCGATACGCAGATCTTTACCGAATCTGTTGTTATTTGTCTCTCAGGGTTCTGGGGGAATAGGGAATGCCGGCGTGCCAGATTTTAAATCCAGCGTTCGTTGGAATGAATCCTTAAAAAACATCATTTTATTTTTTTAAATGACCTGATGGTGGACATTTTATACTAAAGCTCCAATCTGGATCATTTAGAGGCCTTAGAAATTTGCGCATCAAATATGATACAGTCGGCTTTATATAGGGTTAATTATAGTGAAGAGCTCTATTCGGATAGGATGAGTTCTCTTAATGCATTATGTGCTGATTGGGATCGATAAGGCGTGAGTGTGTATTGTCTGGATGTGAGGTTGCAGAAGGTCATGTGTTGTGCATCACGAAGCACATTGTGATTCTGATCAGATTGTGAGATTAGTCTCTCCTTATTGATTTCATTTAGCTTTTATGTAGGATGTGATGCAACAACCAAGTGTTATTTTACTCAGAACCTTGGCAAAAAGGACTAAATCCATAGTGAAGGTAACACTACAAGAAATTCATGTTTACTTACAGACAGTATTCAATTAAGTTCAAAACAACAAATGTGAAAAAAAATATACCACATTCACAGGTGCTTCTAGACTACATTCAAAAGTTTGTGGTCAATATGATTTTTTTATAGTCTCTTCTGCTCACCACGGCTGCATTTATTTGGTCAAAAATACAGTAAAATCAGTAATAATGTGAAATATTATTATAATTTAAAATAGCTGGTTTCTATGTGAATACTTTGTAAAGTGTAATTTATTCCTGTGATCAAAGTCGTATTTTCAGATCCTTTAAGGCTTGTCAGTAAACGCACACTGTTGTGATTGGCTAACGTCATTGCACAGAAACCGTATCATCAGCACTCTCTATTGCACGTGTTTTGAAAACATTTAGCATATAAAACCTCATTTACAGAACAGTTTCTTTGCGCACTGTGCCTCATTTACGAAACAATCTGCGGTCAAATGCTCCAAACAAACTTATAATCCTCCGACACATTCCGGGATTGCGTTAAAATAAACCATTCACTTGTTTCCAACGCTGGGATCCTTCTGAAGTCTCTACAGGACGCAAACCAACTGTTTATCGGCCTATGATGCGATGATGTATAACTATTGGTCCATGTCTTGCTGTGGAGGCGGGCATATGCAAATGTATTCGCCCATGTGACGTCACAGATCCCACAATATCCAAATGAGTCGTTTTGGAGCTTGGATGTTTAAGCTCTGAAACTTGTAGGATTTTTGAATGGTACATTTGGCCTTTTTTCATGCAACTAAAAAAAAATATATATATTTTTTACCACTTTTTAATTTTTAATCAGTAAATGAAACCCAGATGGAAAAAAACTTTTGCACTCTTTGCATGAATATTTTATTTAAAGCCCTGTATTAAATGTTTACCGCACAAAATACCATTGAAAAACTTTTACACCTTTATTAATATTAAATATATAAATATTATTTAATAAAATTTCACTTTTTGATGGCAGATTTGTTTGTAAATTTCATTTGCACAAAATACCTTACAAAAACTTTCCTCGTTGTTGCATCATTTTTTTATTTTTATGCTCACAGTGCTCGATGTGTCATGTAAGCTGTTTTACTTGAAGCTAATTTCATGTACTTCATGTGCTCTGTCCGCTGAAATGAGAGGTGTGTGTGACCCGCCGGAGCCCGGTTAGATTAGTTGCGGCGCGGGACTAATTTTCCGAGCTGTAGGTGGGAGTGGGTGGTTTTCCTGTAAGAGTTGTTGTCGGGAATGGGCAGTGTGAGAGTAGCCATGAATAATTCACCAGTTTGAAAAGTAAAAAAAAAAAAAAATTCTTTCCTTTTTTTTATATAATGCATATGAAATGTAGTATCCTGTATAGTGTTGAAGTCTGACACATTTCCACATTTTCCTATGCTGTTCAGTGAACCTGTGTCAAAATAATTATTTTATGCCATAAAGTGTTTAGTCTTTGTGTCTGAAGCAGACGGTCAGTGTTCAGACTTTTTGCGGATGGTTCAATAGTTTAATTAAATTGATATGTAGCAATTTTCATTTTCATTTCAGCTCCCAACTTTTCATATACAACTTGAAGCAAAAAAGATGTATTTAAAATAAACATGAGAACTCGTCACTGTTGTTGTGAGATTTAATCTCTGGTGTTTGCAGGAACGTGGCCTGAATTTAGAAATCCACCAAAACACTCGTTATTTCATCCTGGTTCCTTTCAAAGTTGATTTTGTGTCCTGATGGATTCTTGCTTCTGGATGTTGTGTTAGTTCAGGTAATCTGGGTTGGATTAGGTGTTTTCTCTAGTGGTTTCCAGTATCTTTGTGCGGTGAGGTCCGACATTGACACTTGCTCTTCTGGGTCTAATGTTTTTGGGGTTATTTTACAGTTTATTAGTGTTCATCTGCAAAATTAATTCACTCATTCTGTACAAAGGAAGAGGGCTTTTTGGATCATGGCAAAATGAAACCGTGTTCAGAGAGATAGTCATCATATGTTAGTCATCTTATCTAAGAATTAATGCCATTATGAGAACACGATTGCCTTATGTTATCTCAGGCCAGAGAAGAAAAGACTATAAGAGGGGTTCCCCAAAGGATAGAGATGTGATGTCCTGGTAATGCCGTATCCCAGAGGACATCATTAGCATTATCTGGGCTGTATATTATCCTGGAAGGACAAACTCAGCGTTTCTCCGCTTGCACTATTTAAATCATTTTTACTTGCGTTTCTCTGTTGAAGTTTGCTGGAGGAGTTGATGATTTTCTGATCTCATTTGTGTTCATAAGTTCACACATACATTTATATTTATATATACGTACATTTCATATGTTTGGACAGACATTGAAACATATGATGACAATGTATTGACAGCATCTAAAACATAAAAAAATTACAACATATGGAAAAATTACAAGAAATGCCTTTTTAATGGCAGATTTATTTATAAATGAAATAGGGTTGGACTCTTTTTGTTTGGCTATTTATTTATTTATTTATTTTTTTTTCGTAAATGCATTAACTGTTATGGTGTTAAATATTTTTTCTTTTAATATTAATTATACAAGTAATATTTTACAAGTTATAAATAATATTTAAAAAAGATTAAATACAGATGGGATAAAATCCATTTGCATCGAATGGCTGTTTTATTGGCTTTTTAAATTTAATTTTATTTTGTTGTATTTATTTCATTTTAATTTATTTAATTGATTGATATTATTATTATTTTATTATTATTATTATGATTTTTGTAAATGCATTAACTGTTATGGTGCTAAACATTTTTCATTTAATATTAAAAATATCTAAACAATATTTTAACTTATCAATTAAATTCGAATTCTATAATATTAAATTATTGTCAATTAAAGAGGAAAATAATTATTACATTTGAGAATATGTAAAAATGTGTTTATGTCTCTGAAGTTGTGTGTTGGTAAAAGGTGCTGTTCATTGACTATTCAAACGTATGCCACGGTCTGTGTGCTAGAACCACACTTTATGCAACCACTAATGAGGTCACGTTGATTTGTCATAGCGGCGTCTGCAGGATTGAGTGCACTGAGATGGCGGAGTGCGTTCAGTGTGATCCGGCTCATCTTTTCTGACAGCTCGACTTGCATCTGCCCCGGGACACGGCTGGAGCCCGGCCGAGGCTCGATGGCTCTTACGCCCGGCTTTAATCTTCTGCCGGGTGCTTGAGCCTCACGCTTCACAGCACCTGCGCACTTTACGCCCCCTCAGCAGTGAGCTCACTGAGACACAAACACCTACTGGACCGACACTGGGTTCTGGCAACATCCGTACTCTCCGGAGGCTCGAATATTCCTCAAACCACAGGCTAGATGATAAAGAGTCCTGAACGAACATTAGAGTCCGCTGCAGAACTAGGTATGTGGTGTTTGAATTACGCTTCTGAAAGGGCTCTTATTATACTTTTCTTTAGTGTTGCTGTTTGAGCATGAAAAAGCTCTGCAAAGTCCCTCCAGTGGAAGTTATTCTCTATATCAGTGTTTGCTGAACTCCATTGTAGTCTTGAGACTCTTCCGGGAATGAACACGTTACAATATTCCTCATTTAAATAATAATTAATACGTAGAATAAAGGGCCGGGGCCTGGTTGAGTTAGTTAATATTGTGTTGAAACTGGCAAGTGTTCGGTAAGGGGCGGGACATTCGCGCTCGACCAATCATAACACTGCTCCAGCTGACCAATCAGAGCACAGTGTGCTTTTCAGAAGGAGGGGCTTCATAGAGACAGGAAGTAAACAGAGCGTTACTGACAGACTGGGAAGAGAGGAGCCGCAACAATGGAGAATATGAGGGAAATAATGTTATTGAACATTCAATCATGAAAACCTATTCTGGTAGAGCCCAACAACAAATTGAAAAAGGGCATAATAGGTCCTCTTTAAAGTTTGGCAGTGTTTCTTGCATTGCTATACATATATATATATCATATACAGCGGCCTTTTTATTGGGTGCAAATAATATGTTTTGTGAAAAGCACAATGTGAATTAAACTAACTTTACTATACAAGTCAATAGTACTGATTTAAAAATTGACCAATAGTAACGATTGATTCACACACAATGATTCGTATGAGCTGATTCTTTTAATGAATCGCTCAAAACTCACCACATAAGCTAGCCAGTTTTTTACATTGATAATAATCAGAAATATTTCCTGATCAGCAAATCATCAGCTTTGATCACAGGAATTAATTACATTTTACAATATATTCACATAACATTTTGAATGTTATTGTAGATTGTTGCATCCATATATAATTCCCATTTTATTTTTATATTCAGAACAGAACGAGAAACATTACAATCACTACACATGTTTTGTAAAGGCAAAAATATTTTGAACAGGCCACTTAAAAGCGCTTCTCCACTACATCTCAATAGCTTAATTGCGGTAACGCTCCAAACTAATTAGCTAGTTAATGACTGCCATCTCTATTACTGTTTTTTTCATCTGTTTGTTTGTAAACGTGTTTAGTTCTGCAGTTTGGGTTTGACTTTCCGGATGACAAAAACAACTTATATTCCAGAAAATATGCTCATTTATTGAGTATGTTTAGACCAATTAGGCCTAAAGGAATGCTTCAAAAACCCAATTCTGTAGGAAACACTGGGACTAAAGCTAAATTAACTCATCTGATATGTTGCTGCCTCTGATTTACATTTAAAGAGTTAAAGAAAGTTCATTTTCAGTTCATTTCCATGATCTGCTGATTGCAGTGGCTTCTTAACCCTGTAAAGCCTGACATATGAAATAATAGTCATAATAGTGGTTTTTTTTTTTAATGGAACAGTTTATTGAACCTTTAAGAAAATCTAAAAAGAAAAGTTTGCATGTGTTTTATGTTGAATATCATATTGGATACATCAGGTTTTTATGGTTCATATCTTATGACATGAGAATAGGAAAAAACACTTCAAATTGAGCAATTTGGTGCAGATGCTGATTTTTATATAGACAAAATGTGATGAAATTCTGATCTTTATAATTCTGGTCTTTATAACAGTATAGCAGATACTTACATAAAATGCATACAAATATTCTTTGTCCCTCTATATCTGCCAATAATATGTATAATAATAAGATGCTATTTAAATGCTAAGTTTTAGGATTAAATCTGTGTTTTTAAAGCATATAATACAATGGAATACAATGATGATTAAGAGATGAACAAATAAACGCTCACCAAAAAGCCTGATGATCATATTTTATACATGGCAAATTGACATGGATAATCAAGTAAACCGAAGTTTCTTCAGTCCAGTAAGTGTTCATCTTAGAATATAAAGTTATTCTTTATAAAATATCATTTAAGATTTCACAGCAAAAAGACACGTGAACCACGAGCTGAAGATTTGTTTTGTTTTTAAGCATAAACTCAATCAGGCAAAGGCGTGTTGCAGATTGTGTGGTTTTAATCAAGCCGGTCATTTAAAAGCCTTAGAAATTCATGTATCAAATATGATATAGTAGGCTTTATATACCTGTGATTTTTAACATGCTCGCATCTACTAAACTCCAAACTCATTGATAATTTCCACCTGTCCTGATCAGGCCATTATATGTGTGTTTTTAATGAATTTCCAGTGACCGTACCACTATAGCTTCTACATACAGTGACGACGCTCAAAGATACGCTCATAAAACATTCACGACTAGTTTTGTTTTATTTTTTTCTCGCGGACAAGCCAGCTGTTTCTGTCCATAAAACACAGCGTCTGTCAGGGAACGCACAAGAACACTACTATTAACTGTGCGTTTCAATTTGTTAGCGGTAAACACACCTTTGAATGCACGACTCGACTGCTCCTAGATAAACTCATTTGCATGAATATGTTTTTCCCAAGCGCGCTTCTCTCGCCCTGCAGTGTTCAGTCTCCGGCTGGCCCTTCGGATCGCATGCGCGCAGCAAAAAAACATAATTTGCCATCCAAAGGCATCAGCGTGTACGTTATTCTTTGCAAAATCTCTGAGATTTAGAACAGGATGTTCCCTCGGTGTTATTCTGTCTGCGTTTCAAAGACGCGCCCAGTATCTTTTAGCTATAGAAAAGCGAGCTTTTCAAAGGGTATTATGCCTGAAAATATACAATGCTAATGTTATCTGCTGTGTATTTTTTTTATCACGCTTTTGATATGGGCTGCCACGCAACAGGGTAATGAGATGAGGATCCGTGCTAGTGAATTTCAAGACAATCCCGATTTCTCCCCTCGAATCTATTATCATAATCTTCAAAGATGCTTGTCTAGTTCATTTTGCGCGTGACCCCGGCAAGTAGGTCATTGAATTTCCTGAAATGACTACAAATAAGAGACTCGTCATTAGGAAGTTAGACAGTGAGTGGACTGCAAATGACTTGGGAATTAAAGAGGAGTGATAGTCCTTCCCACAGCTTTGATTAAATGCCACATGTTGAAACGTAATAACAGCCCACAGCCGACAGGTATTCCGATTCCCATCAGGGTTAGTTTGGTATTATATATGCTGTAAAAAAGTGAACTCTGAAAAATTTAACAACATTTTTTTAAACCAACAGTTGGATTGTCCATTTTTGACCCAATGAGTTGAAACAACCCAGCATATTTTAGAGTGTAATAACCTGCAATTGCTACGTTAAAGAGCCATTACTTGATCTTATACACTTAAATTTAGTTTTGTTTGTGTAAACCGATATGTTTAGGTTGATTCAGTATTGTTAAATCTTTTTATTATTTTTTTTAATAAAAAATCTATTAATTTAGATGTTGCCACATGAAGTAAATTTTTTAGGTTACCATTTTAATGACCTTGAATTTTTTGTTTATTTTTTAGTACTTTAAAAAAAAAAAAAATTAGTTTTTTTATATTTAATGAATGTAAATCAATTTAATTTATTTTTTAGTTTCAGTAATTTTAGTGTCACCTTAATTTAGTGAGTTTCCAAGGCAACATATGTTTTTTTTATTTAATATTTATATTTAATTTCAGCTTTATTCAATTAATGAAAATTATTCTTTATAGTTTTAGTTTGCAATAACAACACAGATTAAATTCTAGGATTCATAAGGATTTCATTCATGATTCTTTTAGCACTTGAAGAACATTTGGTCTATACTTAAATATAATTAAAACAATTATTTTATATAAACGTGTGTGTATATAAATATATATGTAGATGTGTTTATATATATATATTACATTTACTGTAACAAAATGCTGCATCTTTTATCTTATCATATGAACATTTCAAAAGTTTCTAAAGCTTAAAGTTTGGAGTTAATTTCAGGTTAGACTTCACAAAAGCCACTCTGACTGATTCTCAGCGGCACATTAGACTGAGTTGAGTCTGATCTCTGGCTCATACGTGTCATTTGTTCACCAACTGAACTATGCTGTATACATGCAGCAAGACAAGAAAGATGTATGGTGTTATTTTACTCTCGTTGCATTCAGTTCAGACCTCAAACTCGAACCAAAACGTAATTTATCTTGTTGTGGCCTTGTAGATTCTGTAGTGACGGGAAACAGCCAGAGTATTTTACTTCGGTACTTCATTGAAACCACTGGAACCGTAAGTCATGAAAATGATGTTGTTTCCAAACATCGTAACCATAAGAGCTGGTTCTCAGTTTCAAACCCATTTTGCAAGTATACTAATTTCATACTGAATGCTAAATAATATATTAGCCAGCTTGCCTCAGTTGTTCTCGAACAGCCCGAGGCTCCCGTTGGGGGGGCTGACGTGAACGTTTGCAAACTTAAAGTGCTTCAAGGTGAACAGAACTCGCCCCACTTTACAACGCCAGCGCGACTTCACGTGATATTCCCAGTGCCGTTTCCCTCCGCGCCGACGACGGCCACGGGACCGTCTCCTCGTACCCGATGACTTTATAGGGCTTTACAGATGAGCTTCTGGTGGAGATCACGAGCCTCAGAGGGATAGAGAGGGCACGACACACATTGTTAGATGGCATGTCGTCCCGTGATAAATAGGCCACGTCTACAACACCTGGCCGAGCAGAAACGCAATCTGCAGAGCTGCAGTTTCGTGAGGCCCTCTGGAAAATTGCTGGCAAATAAAAAGATATTAGGAGGCTAATAAGGGGCTCTCGCTGTGTTCATTTAGCTAAGTTTGCACACAGAAAAGTTAGTAACAAGCATGTAATGCGTGCACCTGGACGTGGCTCGGGTCCAGGAGGATGACAATTGCACATGGAGGATGATCGAAACAGCTGGAGGCCTATTTCAGCCGCGGGCAACGCCACGTTCCCCGCTGCCCTCTTCCATCGAGAGACATTGTTTTATTCTGTCATTTATTCACTCAGCGGGTCGCCTAATCTAATACGATTTACGCCACTTACATTTTTCATACAGTGCACATTAGCGGTTTAGTCCCGCCTGAGCGAGCGAGTTGTGGACCTTGCTCAAGGGCAACTATGACACTCTCATTTTACAGGTTCCTCTCACAGTTTTTGGCATTTCCTTCACTGCTTTCCCCCCTCGCTCTCCCTAGACAGCAGATAAGTCATGTGCAACCTCTCAGACGAAGCAGTTTAACATATTAAAGCTTCACAAAATGTCGTTGACAGTTCGAGATTCTTGGAGTCGCACATGCATTATTAACCAAATTCAATTAAGTCGCAAGTACAAAAGAATTTTATATTGCTCCTCTAGAGATCCACGGATCTTCCCCCTGAATGTCAGGGATCAGGGATGGAAACTTCCTTGATGTCTAACTTTTCCTAAGCCTGTCATTGGTTTTCATTAAGAAATATTTAAATAGACAATATTGAGTTCTGACAGCATCTAATATGTAAACACTTAAGATATATATATATATATATGGTGCTGTGAAAAAGTAGATGGTGTATTATGTACATCTTGTGGTGGTTAATGCAACTTAAATAAGCAAAAATGCTCAGTTCTTGTGTGGGAAAAGTTAGTACACCCCCTAAATGTATCACTACATCAAATGGCTGAAATTAAAATCAAGTGCAAATTAGTGTAGAGTTTCTAGGAAGCCGAACCTTATATAAACCTGGTGAGTAAACTGGCTCACATATGCTGAAAAGTACATTCATAGTTACCTTTTTACTGCATCTGACGTACAAAAACTGTTAAAAACTGCAGGTGAGTTTAATAGCCATAGCGGGACTCTCATTTACCAGTAAATGATGGGCAAACTCAGAGAAAGATATAGCTTTTAATGGCAGATTCATTTATAAATGAAATCCAGATGGGATAAAAGATAAAATCATTTGCACTCTTTTATGGATGAATGTAATTATCATCAGAGCTCAAAAAGTGTGAAAAACAAGTGAAACACTGTTGATTTTAAGATTTAACACATAAGCCTGAACAGAGTTTAATAATTGCACGGAATATAATTAAACCATTTTAATGCATATTATGTAAATGCATGACATATGTTCAACAAATCTGATGCGGTTAAGTATTTGTTATGCAAATTAATTCAACAGGTTTGTAAGCATTTGTTCGTCATGCATAAAAATCTTTTCATTTTATAAGCTGTTCATATTTAATATTGTACATAACAGTATCTGTCCAAACATACAGAAATGTAAATGCACTTTAAAAATGAAAATAAAAGCGTGTGCGAAACTATCACGGTCATAGACTTCTTATATTTGGCTTAATTATTAAAAAGCCAAGGCTGCTTCTTGCAGAGATATTTCCTTGTTTAATGATTGACTATAGTTGTAAATAAATGAAAATGATTGTTGTTCTGCTTTGGCGTTAAACTCAGGACTACACTGCTGGGACGCACCTGTGATGCTGTGCAAGTCTCTCTCTCTGGTTATCATCACACTATCACAGTGTCAGAGATGGAGGAGAGTATTCAGGCTATAGAAACCAGCATCGATCCGCTCCCTGCAGACCCGAGCCAAACCTGCTGACACCGTGCAAATAGATGAAGGGAGTGAAGGAAAGAAAAGAGCTTCACCCCTCTCTTTCTCTCTGCCTCTCAATATTTCTCTGTTTGGAAAAACCATGAGGTCAGAATTATGCCGTTTGGTGTGTTTGCCTGCTTTGCCTCGAGGACTTTCTTATTCAGCAGGGTTGCAACATTGAGACTTAAAGAAGTGGCTCCCTTACAATTCATGAGTGTGAATGTGAATTTGAATGTATATGTGAATGTGAATGTGAATGTGAATAGAATTGGCCTCGACTACAAGTTCAAGTGGAGTTTCAATTGGAATAACTTATACTTGAGATGAAACAAAAATAGTTCCATCATTAATAATAGACTAATACAGTTTTTTTTGTAAGTGTCCACTGACTGATACGCATAACTGATTTTTAATTATTTTTATTTCAGCTTTCTGCTTTTTTTGTTGTTGTGTGCTGTCATTTAGAAACCCAACAAATGACACCATTCATCAGTATCAGTAACACATATTAGTCAAGCTGTCTCTATAATTATGTAAGTCGCTTTATGTTTTTTGGCCTTGTTTTTAAGGACTTTGCAGCAAAATATTAATAGCCTTCTGGGGAATTAAGTGTTCTATCACCATGGTCCAAATTAATGCATTAAAAATATTGATATAAATATCAATATCAATAGTATTATTATAAAAGTATTATTTTGCATTATATTATATTAAATATATTGTTCAATATATTGATATATGCAGTAAATGTATTATATGCATATAATAACATGAATGATATCAATATATAAAATATAGCATTAAAATGGATACAATTAATGAAAATATATGTATCTATATATATTTGTATTTAAAAATAAATATAGATTTATCATATCATTTATTTTAAATTAAATATATGTAATAACTTGTATAAAAAGTTTGTTCATTTCAATTAAATTGCACTCCTTGCTTAAATTTACATTCTCCATCATATTTTCCACCTCAGTTCAGATTCAGTAATAGAATTGTATTTTAAAAGGCATCTCAATTCAGTTCAATTCTCTATGGCACACAACCCTGTCATCCACTCCTCCTCTCCACTTTCCCCTCATTTTCTTTCACTTTTCCCATTTCTTGCTCCAAACATCCATCTGTTGTTTTGCATCTTGTGCTCATAGCCGTCCATTTTAAGCACGTCCAGTGTCCTCCATCACACTCCGTCTTTGGCTTTTTCATCTGCTTTAAAATCCCTTTCATCCTCTTTCTGCCCATTTTCTCTTCCTCCTCAGCCTCCTCTTCGTCAGCGTCTGAACAGCAGGCGGACTGGGGAGATTAAAGCTCAAGTTCATTGGGGTTTTTTCCCGCTAGTCCCAAAACAGAGCCGTATAAAGCTGGAGGATTTACCTCCGACATTTCATCAGATATATATTGGGGTTCTTAAAGGGATCATTCACTCATCCATGAACACTGTGTTGTGATTTACTCATGCTCATGTTGTTCAAAACCCACTTGACCTTCACGACCTTCTTTCTGTCGTTGATCACTCCACAGTTTTATGTTCGTAGGCGAGTGAGTTTGATTGTAGAGTGTACAAACCCTTTAAATGAGTCGGGTCTGATTTGCAGTTTTATGTTTGTAGGTGAGTGAGTTTGTTGATGAGTGAGTTTGTTGAGTGTACAAACCCTTTAAATGAGTCTGATTTGTGTAGTTTTATGATTATAGGTGAGCAAATTTTTATTTTTGAGTGAACGAACCCTTTAAATGAGTCTGATATGTGTAGTTTTATGATTATAGGCAAGCAAATTTAGATTTTTGAGTGACAGAACCCTTTAAATGAGTCTGATATGTGTAGTTTTATGATTATAGGTGAGCGAATTTAGATTTTTGAGTGACAGAACCCTTTAAATGAGTCTGATATGGGTAGTTTTATGATTATAGGTCAGCAAATTTGTATTTTTGAGCGACAGAACCCTTTAAATGAGTCTGATATGTGTAGTTTTATGATTATAGGCAAGCAAATTTAGATTTTTGAGTGACAGAACCCTTTAAATGAGTCTGATATGTGTAGTTTTATGATTATAGGTGAGCGAATTTAGATTTTTGAGTGACAGAACCCTTTAAATGAGTCTGATATGTGTAGTTTTATGATTATAGGTCAGCAAATTTGTATTTTTGAGCGACAGAACCCTTTAAATGAGTCTGATCTGTGTAGTTTTATGATTATAGGTGAGCGAATTTAGATTTTTGAGTGACAGAACCCTTTAAATGAGTCTGATATGTGCAGTTTTATGATTAAAGGTGAGCAAATTTAGATTTTTGAGTGACAGAACCCTTTAAATGAGTCTGATATGTGCAGTTTTATGATTATAGGTGAGCGAATTTAGATTTTTGAGTGACAGAACCCTTTAAATGAGTCTGATATGTGTAGTTTTATGATTATAGGTGAGCGAATTTAGATTTTTGAGTGACAGAACCCTTTAACTGAGTCTGATATGTGTAGTTTTATGATTATAGGTCAGCAAATTTGTATTTTTGAGCGACAGAACCCTTTAAATGAGTCTGATATGTGCAGTTTTATGATTATAGGTCAGCAAATTTGTATTTTTGAGTGACAGAACCCTTTAAATGAGTCTGATATGTGTAGTTTTATGATTATAGGTGAGCGAATTTCGATTTTTGAGCGACAGAACCCTTTAAATGAGTCTGATATGTGCAGTTTTATGATTATAGGTCAGCAAATTTGTATTTTTGAGCGACAGAACCCTTTAAATGAGTCTGATATGTGCAGTTTTATGATTATAGGTGAGCGAATTTCGATTTTTGAGCGACAGAACCCTTTAAATGAGTCTGATATGTATAGTTTTATGATTATAGGTGAGCGAATTTCCAGTTCTGTGTGAACGAACCCTTTAAATGAGTCTGATATGTGTAGTTTTATGATTATAGGCCTAGGTCAGCAAATTTAGATTTTTGAGCGACAGAACCCTTTAAATGAGTCTGATTTGTGTAGTTTTATGATTATAGGCCTAGGTCAGCAAATTTAGATTTTTGAGCGACAGAACCCTTTAAATGAGTCTGATATGTGCAGTTTTATGATTATAGGTAAGCAAATTTAGATTTTTGAGCGACAGAACCCTTTAAATGAGTCTGATATGTGTAGTTTTATGATTATAGGTGAGCGAATTTCCAGTTCTGTGTGAACGAACCCTTTAAATGAGTCTGATATGTGCAGTTTTATGATTATAGGTAAGCAAATTTAGATTTTTGAGCGACAGAACCCTTTAAATGAGTCTGATATGTGTAGTTTTATGATTATAGGTAAGCAAATTTAGATTTTTGAGCGACAGAACCCTTTAAATGAGTCTGATATGTGCAGTTTTATGATTATAGGTGAGCGAATTTCCAGTTCTGTGTGAACGAACCCTTTAAATGAGTCTATGTATAGTTTTATGATTATAGGTAAGCAAATTTGTATTTTTGAGCGACAGAACCCTTTAAATGAGTCTGATATGTGTAGTTTTATGATTATAGGTAAGCAAATTTTTATTTTTGAGCGACAGAACCCTTTAAATGAGTCTGATATGTGTAGTTTTATGATTATAGGTGAGCGAATTTCGATTTTTGAGCGACAGAACCCTTTAAATTAGTCTGATATGTGTAGTTTTATGATTATAGGTGAGCGAATTTGTATTTTTGAGTGACAGAACCCTTTAAATGAGTCTGATATGTGTAGTTTTATGATTATAGGTAAGCAAATTTAGATTTTTGAGTGACAGAACCCTTTAAATGAGTCTGATATGTGTAGTTTTATGATTATAGGTGAGCGAATTTAGATTTTTGAGTGACAGAACCCTTTAAATGAGTCTGATATGTGTAGTTTTATGATTATAGGTGAGCGAATTTGTATTTTTGAGTGACAGAACCCTTTAAATGAGTCTGATATGTGTAGTTTTATGATTATAGGTGAGCGAATTTTGATTTTTGAGTGACAGAAGCCTTTAAATGAGTCTGATCTGCAGTTGTAGTTGGCGTGGATCTGCGTCTGCTCTCAGTTGATTGTGTATTCAGGTCAGATCATCCTCCATCTGAGGGGCGAGTCTGTATTCAGAGCACTTTTCGTACCAGCGTTCAGTATTTCTCCATTATTAACATAAATTAATCATCAAACAGACAGACATATGCAGCTTAAAGGAGATGAAATCCAAGCCAGCAAATTAGCATTAGTGTTTTTATGACAGGCACTGGGACTTTTGGGCTGACAGAAAACCGTGTTCACCTTTTTCCGCTATCAGTTCACAGAATCGGGCAGTAATGGATGCCTGTGCTTATCATCTGTAATGTATGGAACATTTTCATTACTGCGTTTTCGAGGGCACTCCCGGTCGCTGATAGCGTTCGCCGGTGGACTGAATTGCTGTTTGAGAGCATTACAATATAAGGATCTGTACTTATGTATGGAGTTGGTAAGATGTCACAGAAGAGAAACTCTATTCCAACAGAATCCGATCGGATCAGTGCAGCTTTTCCTTTCTGGTTTGCTCTATCGTTATGATAATTGAGCCACCATATTTATGTATTTCAGCAAAGTAGGTTTTTGCATTTACATTTATTCATTTAGCAGACGCTTTTATCCAACGCGACGTACAAATGAGAACAATAAAGCAGTGAATCTAACAATAGGACAGCAAGTGCTATGACCCTTCCCAGTTTAATCTAACGCAGCACGTGCGTTTTTTATTTTATTTTATAAAGATAACAGATATAGAATAGAAAACAAGTGTAAGTATTAATGGATCAAGTGTTGTCGACGCGTCTTCAGCCGTTTCTTGAGCTCTGGTTGAGTTGGGAGATCATTCCTCCAGCAGGGAACGGTCCAGGAAAAGCTCAGAGAAAGAGTCGTGTCTCTTTGAGATGATGCACCACAACACGGCGTTCACAGAGCGCACGTTTCTGTCATCTTTTGCTTCATGGGATCTAATGCTCGAAACTTTTGTCTTGCTCTTAGTTGGAAATAACTAGTGAAAGATTGGACATCCGACAGTCCGCTGATCAATCCCACTTCAGTGCGAAAGGTCATTTGAGGTCATTGAGGTCAAGATGGTGATGTGCCACTGGTTATTTTCAGCGATCTGAATTATCTGGAATCATTTAAATTATTTTAGTTGTTATTTTTATTATTTTTATTTATTTGTTTTTTTTATCATTTTATTATTCAAATATTTTGTTGATTTATTATTGTTTTGTTTTTTTAATTTATTTATTGTATTTGAATTAGTTTTTATGTTCTTAAATTGTTTTTGTTTTATATTCATTAAATTGTTGTTGTTTTTTGTGTGCATTTTTGTGATTTATGTGTTGCTTGAAAAAATGTTGGTTTTTTTACGCCTCTTTGCAATGGCTCTTTTGAATGTCAATGCAGCAGGCTTTTTCACGCATAATCGTGTAGTTATGAGTCAAACACATGCTAATCTCCTGTTTTACACCATGTGAAAAGAGAATGCATGGTTCCATTAGCCTTCCAGGTTAATAAAAAGATGGCGTGCTTGAAAGGACGCTAAAATCATGCATTTATTCATACAAATGAGTGGCCATGTTGCCAATTACAGCCCTAAATTAGCTCCTAATAAGTAAACTGTTTTATTAGTTGCATCGCACTCTGACAGCAACTGCGGTTTGTCTGATATTCATGATCCAATCCGAATGGAAAGGTTGAGAGTGAAACCACAGACGCGTGAGTTTGCACACCGGCCCTCCATCAACCCCAAACCCTCAACTGGTCTGACCGCAGCGCCGGGAGAGAGGTGGCTTTTTAATTCGCTCAACTACAGTAATTAATCAATTACGAGTATCAGCATAATGAAAACAGTAAACAGTTTGGCCTGTCAAAGCCAGGACTGTGCATTAGCATCTCATTTAGCACATAGGGGTGTGATATGCTCATTTTGCCCATTTGCCATATTTTCCCCTTCTGTCTTCATTCATCTTCCACTCGTAGCTTGGGACAAAGATGATAGGAGAAGATTTATCGGGATTGACAGGCTTTTAGAGCTCAGACTTGGAAAGGCTTGAAAAGGTAAATTGAAGGTGGGTGGGAGCGAATCCCGGTCCTTTAAGCGACGGGCCAATTACTTATTCTTTCTGATGAAGTGGGAAGATGCTTCATGATCAGGTTAAACACTAAACCCACTTTTGCTTGGCTCAGATTGCGCTCGCTCACCACGACACACCTGCCAAGACGGGGATAGGTGCAATAGCTATTGCTGAGTTATGCTTTTTCCTTTCATGTATAGTGTGTGTCATAATGGTTTATGAATGTAGAGGGTCGAAAGTGCAGATAAATCGAGTTATTGACTCTCAAACGAAAGAAGTGATTCTGAACTGCCTGAAACGAGTCGTCAGTAATTCCAGTCTCACTTCCTGCTGAACCTGTGGCTAATTTGCATAATGCCAGCCTATGGTCTTGATTGGCTGCTCGTAAACAGTGTCGGCTTTCAAAACCTGTAGTTGTTGAGACTCGGAATTCGTGTTGTTCATGTCGAGAAGACGCTGTTTACTGCAAATCCACTTGATACTCTTCCAAAGGATGAGATTGATACGTATCAAGCGTATCAAGTGCTGAGAAAGAGCTGAAACTCAAATGTAGTAATGGGCGTTTGGTTTCCGACACATGCTGTAAGTGCTCGACCAATCACAACAGACTGGGCCGTCTGACCAATCAGAGCAGAGCAAAAAAACAAAAACATCCACGTTTGGTAGGACTGATCAATGGTATTAATGATTGGTTAATTAATTAGAATTTCCCCAACTGAGCAAGCCAAAGGCAATAAATGAGGGAATTAAAGTTTTTTGACCTTGGATGCATATAAACCTATTGTAGGAGACTCCAAAACAACATTAGGAAACTTTAAAATAGTATAACAGGGGACTTTAAAATGGCTAGATTGCAATTAAACAGAACGTATAGATGGTGTTTAGAGGGAATGCAAGAAAGTTTAGTGGCTGTTTTGTACTGGTTTGTCTTTTTTCAGGTAACTGGTACTTATCAAATGCATCATCCCATGACATTTTTACAAACATCTCTATTTATACATTTTATATTGCTGTGTTGCTTTATACATTCTCTGATTAAAGGCAGAACAGTTTCTGTCATTTTAGTGTGTCTGCGTGAGGTAATCGCAGCTGCTAACACACACAAGCTCTTGAAACCCCGCCCTCTGCAGCAGCTCATTTGCATTTAAAGGGACAGGCACAAAACGGTGCGTTTTATTTCAGTAATTCAGTAATAGAACTTAAAGGTCCCGTTCTATGCCCCTTTTCACAAGATGTAAAATGAGTCTCTGTCCCCAGAGTGTGTCTGTGAAGTTTCAGCTCAAAATACCCAACAGATCATTTTTTACAGCATGTTTAAATTGTCTTTTTTGAGGACTCAGAAAAACGCGCTGTTTTAGTGTGTGCCCTTTAAATGCAAATAAGCTCCTGCTGCACGACACAGGGGGCGGAGCTTCAAGAGCTCGCACTCAGACTCTTAGGACAATTTCATCTCATGGAATAATGATAACATCAGCAACTCTCAGTAACGGTGTTCATTTCGAGTCGGACAATAATGCCTACAGAGTCAGAGGGCTGTATAGAGATGGAACAGGTATAGTTTAGTAGTTTAATTACGGTTATTATAACGTATTTGTCATCTGCTTGTATGTATCCATTATTTATTAATAGCCTTCAAGTGTGCTGTGTCAGACCAGGTCCGAATGATGATCAAACATATACTGATGAGTTTAATAAAGTTTATTGTACATCACACAAAAGATGAAGCGTCAGTTTTACTTCAGAAAATCACCGTAAGACCTGAGTAAACACAGTAAGTTATAAGAAGTGCGCGAGTTGAGGGAGTTGAGGGAGCATTCCCGTGGGCGGAGGTTAGTCAGAGAGCTGTTCTACTGACGTCATTAAAGAAGGAAGTAGAGGGATGTAGTCCAAACGAGCCGTTCACTGTAGGCGACTTCTGTTAAATAAAATATCTCGCTTGGCATTGAACTTTGAGCTTTATAATTTTACAGATATTATTTATACTCTAACAACAACATTACACACTAACTTAAGTTTGAAACATGGGATCACGAAGAACGGGATCTTTAAAGTTAGTTTCCAAATTTTTTTTTTTTTTTTTTGAGCTTTCAATTACGATTCTTAAGAGTTTTGGATTTAGTTAACAATAACAAAGCCTTCAAGATAGTTTATTGGTTTTTTTTGTTGTTTTTTTTGTTTTTTTTTGGTTGGTGGGTTGGTGTGTGGGTGGGGGTGGGGGAGGGTGATTAAAACATTTTAAACATCTAGGTACTACACTTTTAATACTTTCATATTCTGATCAAATATTGAGGTATGCCTCGTGCTGGTATTCTATGCATACACAAAATGTAAACAGTTCTGATCTCTAAAACAGTTTGACTGTTCCATTAACAAAAAATTGGATCAATGGTTGGTTCACTAAGAGAACATCGCTATCCAGGATCGGTTGGTCATTTAAGCGCGCTCAGCAGTGGACGGTGGCGATGGCAGCATGGAGTGTGTCTCCATGAGGGATGTGTGAGATGTACGGCGTGAACAGATGGAGTAATGCCTTCCCACTCGAGCCAAGCATCGTTCTGACTGGCTCTGGCCGGTTCTGACTGGTTCTGATGGGCTCTGACGGGTTCTGGCCGGTTCTGACTGGTTCTGATGGGCTCTGACCTGGTTCTGACGGGTTCTGATGGGTTCTGGCCGGTGCTGACGGGTTCTGGCTGCCAGCCTGCGCAGGGAACAGTGGAGGCGTCAGTAATGCCTCATCACTGGCAGATGCCCCTCTCAAGGCCAAAATGTTTGCACTTGACTATAAGCCACCCACACATGCTTGGGTTTTCACAAGTAGCAGCCTGTTATATAAGCTGCATTCTGATGGCTCGCTTGCACTGGGATTTCTGTTTTTAATGATAACTCAATAATAAGTCATCTTGAGAGACAAACTTTAGCAAACAGCAGCACTGTTGCAAATTATCTGTAAAACTGTATTTTCTCCTCAGCATTGTGCACTGTGTTGAGTCTAATTGACTGTGAATCATATAACGGGCTCTGCTAAACTAAAGGAGTCTGTGGGGAAATAAGAGAATCAACAAACTATAGCTAACTCAGAATCAGCGCGGGGAAAACAATGAAGGCATGATCACGTAAATATCGTGACCAAATGGGATGAGGGTCTGGAATTACTCTAGGTAAATAGACCCGAAGGCCTTTTCTGTTGTTATAAATTTAGAAATGACAGAACAAATTAGTGATGCCTGGAACAATAAATTAGATGATTATTTTTATTTATTTTTTGCCATTTTGATATTTGCTTTTACTTGTGTCACTGTCAATGGATAGATAATACACAACGGTGTCTTATTGTGTTAACATTAATTTGTTAAGGAATAAATAAATAAATGAATATAAACTTAATATATAAATATATGTATAAAAAATAAAATAATAATTGCTATATTCACTAAGCGAACATTGCTTATATATATATTTTTTTTTTAGAAATTATTGAATATATATATATATATATATATATATATATATATATACCGTAAAACTTCCAATAATAGCCCGGGCTTTTATTTTCCCAAATCGCCAAACTGCACCGGCTTGTATTTGAGACAGGGGTCTATATGAGACAGGCCTTTAATTTAGTGTTAAGATGTTGTTCATTGAGTGTAACGTTAAGTCTAGAGATAACGATCCAAATAGCAAAGGCTGATAGACGGAAAGCATGACAGTAATAGGTTACCACCACATTATATAACGTTTTATTTATAATTCGAAAGTGTTTAACAAAGTTAATGCAAGAATTAAGGGGGTCAAAGGGATTATATGTTATATATATATATAATTAAATAAATAAAAAGTAGGGCTGTCAAATGATTAATCGCGATTAATCGCATCCAAAATAAAAGTTTGTGTTTACATAATAAATGTGTGTGTACTGTTTATAATTATTTTATATATATATAAATACATACACATGCTTGTATATTTTTAAGAAATATTTGCATGTATATACTATATATAGATTTATATATAATTTATATGATATATAAATATAAATATTTTATATATATAAATAAAAAAAAATTCTTAAATATATAAATGCATGTGTGTGTACTTATATATACAAAATAATTGTACACAGTGCAAACACATTTATTATGTAAACACAAACTTTTATTTTGGATGCGATTAATCGTGATTAATCATTTGACAGCCCTAATAAAAAGCAAATAATTTAATTTATTTATATGTATACACTCACCGGCCACTTTATTAGGTACCCCATGCTAGTAACGGGTTGGACCCCCTTTTGCCTTCAGAACTGCCTCAATTCTTCGTGGCATAGATTCAACAAGGTGCTGGAAGCATTCCTCAGGGAGTTTGGTCCATATTGACATGATGGCATCACACAGTTGCCGCAGATTTGTCGGCTGCACATCCATGATGCGAATCTCCCGTTCCACCACATCCCAAAGATGCTCTATTGGATTGAGATCTGGTGACTGTGGAGGCCATTTGAGTACAGCGAACTCATTGTCATGTTCAAGAAACCAGTCTGAGATGATTCCAGCTTTATGACATGGCGCATTATCCTGCTGAAAGTAGCCATCAGAAGTTGGGTACATTGTGGTCATAAAGGGATGGACATGGTCAGCAACAATACTCAGGTAGGCTGTGGCGTTGCAACGATGCTCAATTGGTACCAAGGGGCCCAAAGAGTGCCAAGAAAATATTCCCCACACCATGACACCACCACCACCAGCCTGAACCTTTGATACAAGGCAGGATGGATCCATGCTTTCATGTTGTAGACGCCAAATTCTGACCCTACCATCCGAATGTCGCAGCAGAAATCGAGACTCATCAGACCAGGCAACGTTTTTCCAATCTTCTATTGTCCAATTTCGATGAGCTTGTGCAAATTGTAGCCTCAGTTTCCTGTTCTTAGCTGAAAGGAGTGGCACCCGGTGTGGTCTTCTGCTGCTGTAGCCCATCTGCCTCAAAGTTCGACGTACTGTGCGTTCAGAGATGCTCTTCTGCCCACCTTGGTTGTAACGGGTGGTTATTTGAGTCACTGTTGCCCTTCTATCAGCTCGAACCAGTCTGGCCATTCTCCTCTGACCTCTGGCATCAACAAGGCATTTCCGCCCACAGAACTGCCGCTCACTGGATGTTTTTTCTTTTTCGGACCATTCTCTGTAAACCCTAGAGATGGTTGTGCGTGAAAATCCCAGTAGATTAGCAGTTTCTGAAATACTCAGACCAGCCCTTCTGGCACCAACAATCATGCCACGTTCAAAGTCACTCAAATCACCTTTCTTCCCCATACTGATGCTCGGTTTGAACTGCAGGAGATTGTCTTGACCATGTCTACATGCCTAAATGCACTGAGTTGCCGCCATGTGATTGGCTGCTTAGAAATTAAGTGTTAACGAGCAGTTGGACAGGTGTACCTAATAAAGTGGCCGGTGAGTGTATATATATATATATATATATACATAGGCTATATATACACACACAAACACAAAAACTGTTTCTGATTGTTATGAAATATTAAAATATAATTATAAAATACATAAAATTTGTATTAGTAATTATTATTATTATTAATACATTATATAATTAGTTTTAATTCATTCATAAATGATCATTTAATGAATATTTAATTATTTTATTTACATTTTGAATTATTTTGCATGCTTCATTTGACTTAATATTACAATTTTTTCTTTTATGTGTAAAGTTTTTTATTTTTTAATAATATTTCTAACAGTGGGATGCTGTATCTGATTTTTTTAACATCAATTAGTGAAAGTGTTTCTGTTCTGTAGTGTTTCGAAGAATAATTTTTACAAAACTAGGAGTTTGTTTTGCAGTAGCTGCAGGCGTTTTTTTTACCACCACCTGAAAAAGTTTGAGAAGCATTGCAGTGCAGAAAAACTATCTCAGGACAAAACTTGTCTCTTGTCCATGGTGCGGTAGCTGGCTCGGCGTGTCCGCGGGGAGGAGATGTGGGGTCCGGTTCACAGATCAGTGGGTTTAATTAGGTCTGATGTGTGGCACTGAGAGAGGGCCTAGACTCCTCTCACATCCAATCACTCACACACAGAGCAAGAGTGGCTTTCCTGGTGTAGTGGTGTAAGAGAAACGGATGAACAGTCTCTGTGGAGTTGTCCATCTCTCCTCCTCCATCTCCAGCATCAAGCGTTGTCTGTTCTACTAACCATCAGCTCTACACAACTCCTGAGATCCAGTGTTATGTGCTTATTGTGCTCTTGTTATGAGAGTCTGCAGAACGAGGACTGGCCCATATATTGAAAATTCAAAAGATATTTGTGATTTTAGAGTTTGCAAGTTTGATTCATTTCAGTGAGTCAATTAATATTTACATGAATCTATTCGAAACTCTGATTCAATTATTTGTTTACATAATTTTTGTGTTTACTAGATACTATTTTTTTTTTACATTACCGGTAATTCATGGTAAAACATGATTTAGTTATTTTCAACTAGATAAGTATTATATATATATATATATATATATATATATATATATATATATATTTGTGTATATATATATATATATATATATATATATATATAATGATACATTATAAAAAAATAAACATATTCTTTAAAAATAAACACATATAAGATATACATCAACTAAATTACTGAAACGACTGCTCAAATGACACATCAAACTTTTAAATGCAATTTAATTTAAATTGCATTAAATTTAAAGGGCCGCTATTATGATATTTTAACGTAGAAAAACTGTTTCATTTTCTCATAATATACATTTGCAAATCACCAGATTTTCAATGATTCTCAAACGACTCGCCAAATGAATCAATCTCTCTAAATCCCTCCTTTCCGCGAGCTCTGCTCTGATTGGCCAGACAGCTCAGTCTGTTGTGATTGGTTTACCGCGTAATTCCCATTGCCATAACACCGACAGCTCTGCGTGTCCTGAGGCTTCCTACACCGTAAACTAAACACAGTAACGAACAATGACGTCGATTTTACCATATCAATCCGAGCGCGAGTCCGATGATGAAACACTAGAAGAAGAAGAACCATTCATTCAACCCGAACCTCCATCGCAGGACGACTCGAGCAGGACGCTTCAGTGATTCAGTGACTCAGTTTGAGGTAACGTACATTATGAGATGTTGCTATTCCTCACCATCAGCATTAACAAGTGCATGTCCACGATTATTTTACTTGTACTAATTTATTCTCAGAGTATGTTTCTAATATATTGCGGTAAACACGTGGAAACTGTATCAAAAGCATCCATGCTATGCAATGTAGACATTAGCTGAGCTCTAGCGTGAATGACTGATGTAACATAAACATTGGTAAAACAAATCTTGCTCCATGATTAATCTTTCATCAAGTAGTGAGAACGACAGACAATCTGCATTAATAGACAGCGTTTTATGTAACAGTGGCCCACAGCTGATTAGCTGACTCCGATATTTAAGAAGCAGCCGTCAGTAAAATAAAGGGAACAGGACAAGTTTATGATTATACTGCTGTAGTATAGACCAACGCTACTTTTGCGTCATCGAAGGGTAACGCCCCTTTTTGGGGGAAAACAAACGGATTCCCCCGAGAACAGAACTCGCTCTAGATCTGCAATTTAAGTTTCGTGATAGCAAAAATGGCACAAACACACTCTTTTTGAAGAGTGACCGAAGACCGTGAGAAGAAGCTACTGGACACAGGGTTACAGAGGTGTCCCTTTGAAATGGTCGAAAACTGGATTAATGACCCCACACAGTGGCCAAATATGGACTATTCAGACATCTACCACTATCTAGTAGCCTATTTTATTTTTGTTATTAACACTCACAGTATGACAAACTAGACGATGAGGCCATGTCACTATCATATTTAACTTGATTTAAGCTATTTACAGTTTTGTTGTCGACTATAACTTACTAGTTAGAAAGACGAAGCTGCTAGCAGCTACGTGATTAGCTCTCACTATAGGCACTTTTACAACTTTCAAAGTCCTAGCACTTTCTAGACACAAGCAGAAACCAGCCAAGTCCACTTTAGATCTAGCCTGCCACTATTTCAACAGTAAAATCAGTTAACAGCCAAGGTAGCGTGCCTAGTGAGAGCTAATCACGTAGCTGATAGCAGCTTCGTCTTTCTAAATAGTATAGCTAATCGACAACAAAACTATGTCAATTTAAATCAAGTTAAATATGATGATTAAAGTGACATGGCCTCATCGTCTAGTTTGTCATATTGTTAGTGTGTTAATGACAAAAAAAATAGGCTACTTACTTGGTGATTCCACGAGATAGTGGTAGTCTGAATAGTCCATATTTGGCCACTGTGTGGGGTCATTAATCCAGTTTTCGACCATTTCAAAGGGACACCTCTGTAACCCCGTGTCCAGTAACGTTAGCTTCTTTAAATACAGCTCACGGTCCTCGGCCGGTGTCGTGCAGAAAAGTGATGGTCTGCCGAAACCTGATTGCGCCCAGTCTCTTTACATCTACAGCTGGATCAAAACAGACATAACGTGCAAATAACCATCAGTTTATGTCCGTGGTAATAGCAAAGCTATGTCTGTGTGATACTTTAACGTTTCTTTTAACATAATAACAATTTGTGGCCAAATAAGTGTTTGCAGTTGATAGCTTATCAGGCATGACATTTCCATGATTATAGGAAATAATAGAAGCCCGTTGTTGCCGATGGAATAGGCTACGTGACGTGTTTGTATTTGGAAAACGGACTGTAGCTTATATAACATGACTTACTGCTATATAAAAAAATAAAATACATGATCTCTTTTGACTGCATTATTTTACCTGCTGTATACCAACCAATCCAGCCCTTTTTACCTGTTAAAATAGGCCTACCTTTAAATGTCGAAAACAACCAATAAAATGCAGTATTCTAACAAAATGATTGAAGTCTCTACTTATTTCAATAAACAATGCAATCAATTTTCGGAACACCATCACTTTTGAGTGTGTTTGTGCCATTTTTGCTATCACGAAACTTAAATTGCAGATCTAGAGCGAGTTCTGTTCTCGGGGGAATCCGTTTGTTTTCCCCCAAAAAGGGGCGTTACCCTTCGATGACGCAAAAGTAGCGTTGGTCTATCATGATAAAGATTAATTTTAACCACAGATTCTTCACATGCTCGTCCTTGGGCAGTGGAAAAAAATTTCTTTACCACCACATTGTGTCCCACAGCGTCTCCTCGACATGATCTCTCCAGTGTCCACAGGATCAGCGGCCGGTTTGAGGTTTATGTTTCCCTGGTGCGCGCGCAATAAGTGTGTGGGCTAATGCTAATGTTTCGTCTTGACGTCACAACGAAACGGCTTATGACTCGTTTGAAAAACAATTCATTTCATTGACTCAGAGTCGACTCTTACTTTTGAAAGACAATAACTTTACATACGGTGCACTTTCAGATTTAAAGGTGCTCTTGGTAACTTTTTTAACTAAATAAAACTGTCTAGAAATCATTTGGATGGTTAAACAACCTGCTCTGGTGAAATTGGTGACTTCCCCCGCTCCCCCCAGCGTTCACAGGCGGAAAACCAGCCTTGCAACATTGGGACTACCATCCCGGCAAAATGAAAATTTGAAGTCTCGTGAGAAGCGAGACGAGAGCGAGAACGAGCGAGAAACACAAACTGCTTTACGGCAATTCGACATAAACACACACGCCCCCCTCAATACTAGCTAGAATTATTACAAGCGACGATGGATAATGAGCCACCGCAAAGACAGAAGAGACGTTTATCGGCGGAGGAGGTGAGAGAGGAAAAAACTTTTGGACCGTGCGAGGGACAACACTAGAATCAACATTGGTCGTGCGTTCTTTGAGTGGCGAGAGCTTAAAGAACATGAAGAATGCAAAACAGATGCTGGCCTTGCGTTTCTGCTTATGCAATTGTAAGTACGTATTTGTTTTCTTTATTCCTTATTCTTGTTTGTGTTTATAAATGTGTTCAATCCATGACCGTCTGTGGCGAGCTAACGTGTTTGTTTTGATTACGGTAGATTGCTATATCTTTTGAATTGGGTAAAAATCGAATTTATCACGCTAACATTTGATGTTGTAGTCAAGGAAAATTGTGCGTAAATTTTTTATAGTTAGGTCAACTAACTCCTTTATGATCTACAATTGTTCAATAATAACAGGTAAAACACAGTCATTGTAACCTAGGAGTTATTTATTCTACTTTATAAAATAATGCAACTGGAACATTGTCTGCACGATTAACATTATAAACTATAATATTGATGATATGGCTACCTACCACACAAACATTGAATTGAATTAGCATATCCATTATGTAAAACAGTAGCAAATAGGCTACTATAAAGACGCTGACTTGTAAACGTGAGCTACGCGATCTTTTGGCGTTTGAAAAAAATATATAAAAAAATAAAAAAATGTACCTGGGATGAAGACATTTCACACGCAACACTGGTAGTCTGCCCAAGACGTGAGAACGCATTCTGCCGGGAATACTCTGCGTGTATTCCATGGTGTAGCCATGACAGATTTTACGACAGTAGAAGACAATACTGTTTCCCAACTGTAGGGGGACCCAGAGCAACATTTCAAAAGTTACCAAATGCTGCTTTAAAACATTGCAGGATGTTTTCATTCACTTCAGCTATATTACACACTACATGAAAGGTAATTTTCAAAAATCCATAATAGGGGCCCTTTAAATTAAATTGCATTTAAGAATTTGATTTATCATTTGAGCACTTTGAGAATTTCATTTATTATTTTATTTTTGTTAGGAAAAAACTTTGAAATGGCACCCATTACTGTATGTGTATATACATTTTTTTTATTTTTTATTAATGTAATATAATTAAATATACTTATAGTTAAATATTTAATATATATATATATATATATATATATATATATATATTAGTCAAAAGAATGAAACATATGTAGATATTTTTAGCCATATCACCAATCTCTATCTGTTGTATTTCTCCATCCGTCTGGCTGCTGTTGTTGATTACTTCTCTTTCATGTAGTTCATGTTGACACTTCCATCAGTTTCCCAGAATGACTGTCTGTCGCTGGAGAGGTTAGAAGTCTAAATCAATCTGAATATAAAGCCATAATAAAGTATATTTAATGCTGACAGACACACCGGATGAGGAACATGCCCTCATTAGGATAGGAGCTTGTGTTTTCCACAAGACGTATCGGTGACTATAAAGATAATTAAATAAATGAAGTATAATTTTAAAAAATGAAGTGGTGCCACTAACGCGAATGCAAAGCGTCTCGCTGGCGTTTGCTGCAGAATCAATCCTCAAGAGAAGCTGTTTTTAGAATCGCAGGGTGACTCAACTACAGAGCAGCTCACAGTTTGATGTGTCATTTGTTTTTACAGCTATATTTTTCTAGGACTTTTTGCAAATCAGTTTTTTTCAGCGTCAATCGCATAATCCTCATACCGAGAATTTAGAAATGCCATCAGTTCTTTAATTTGGATCCATTTCAAGATGAAAATAGCATTGGGTAATCTAATACTGATAAGTTCTGCTGATACATTAGCACTGCGTATCATAACACACACACACGCACGCACGCGCGCACACACACACACACACACACACACACACACACACACACACAGTGGTTTGTTATAAATGCGAGTCCTGTCACTTGAATCGTCACTCTGTGTGTTTGCTAATCCCTGAATGATAAATCCTTGTGTGATTTCACCAGGTCCAAGAACTTCATAACCATATCAGTTACTGCAGATTTATCAGCTGCTCATCCATGATGTGAATCTCCCGTTCCTCCACATCCCAAACCTGCTGATATTGAGATCTGGAGACTGTGGAGGCCGTTTGAGTTTAGTGAACTCACTGACACCAGTTAGAGATGAGTTGAGCTTTGACGTGTGTGTTATCCATCAGAAGATGCTCATAAAGAGATGAACATGATGAGCAGCGATACTCAGGCCGGCTGTGGCGTTTTATCGATGCTCAATTGGTACTAAGAGGCACAAAGTGTGCCAAGAAAACATATAACACACCATTAAAGCAGCATCAGCCTGAACCGCTGATATCAGGCAGGATGATCCATACTTTCATGTTGTTCACGCCAAATTCTGACTCGACTGAACAACATCTGAACGTCGCAGCAGAAATCGACACTCATCAGAACAAGCGACGTTTCTCCAATCCTCTACTGTCCAGGTTTGGAGAGTCCGTGTGAATCGTGTCCTCCGTTTCTGTTCTCATCTGACAGGACTGTCACTGGTGTGTGTCTTCTGCTTCAAGGTTTGACGTGTTGTGTGTTCAGAGACGCTCTTCTGTGGTAATTTGAGTTACTATAAATTATACAATGACTTGTATCTTTGTCTTTTTCACTTAAAAAAACTGTAAATTTAACAATATTTTACTGTAAAATAAAATTAAATGTACTGTTAGTTCTATCACAGTTATTCATATAGTACGTAAACTTCCTGTTAGCCAAAAAATAGTTTTCAACCTTTCACCTTTAAAATCACGATCATTTTTTATAGTGTAGTGTGGTCATTCTCCTCTGACCTGCGGCATCAACAAGGCATTTTCACTCACAGAACTGCCGCTCACTGGATATTTCATCTTTCTCGGTCCATTCTCTGTAAACTCTAGAGATGTTTGTGTGTGAAAATCCCAGTAGATCAGCAGTTTCTGAAAAAATCTCTTAAATCACCTTTCTTCCCTCAGTTTGAACTTCAGCAGATCATCTTGACCATGGCTACATCCCGAAATGCATTGATTTGCTGCCATATGATTGGCTAATTAGATATTAGCTTGAACACACAGTTGAACAGGTGTACCTAATAAAATGGCAGATGATATATAAACAATAGAGAACATGGTCTGTAAATTTATCACAGCACTCCCTCTTAAATTCTGCTGGTTAACAAATGTCCTAATTGGCCCAAGTGGCTCTTTATCTCCATGGAGATGCTAATAAACTTCCGTTGGCTAATTAAACCAGGACATCTAGCGCTGTCTGTCTGGACTCTGGCCTTTCTGGGTCAGTAAGCTGCTCTCTTCATGTCCTTGTGTTCTGGTGAATCTCACGAAAGCTGTCGAGAACATGGCCGGTCACATTTCACTAGGCCTAGACAGAATCTGTGGACTTTCTTTTACATTTTCCGAGCTGATGATGAGGTAAAATCTGTGGTGAAATATGTTAAATGGAGATGAGAGTACTATGCTCTTGTTAGTAGCTCAAAGCATTGTTAAATCAACTCAAATACATATATATATATATATATATATATATGTGTGTGTGTGTGTGTGTGTGTGTGTGTGTGTGTGTGTGTGTGTGTGTGCGTGCGTGTACAGTATATATATAACCAATTCTGTTGAACCACTGTTAAAACACTTTCCCCACTTCCAAATCTCATTACTGTAATGCAGGCTAATTACTGTAAAACAATAACTGTAATGTAAATGTGATGAAAATATAAAAATGCTCTAAAATTACATCAGATTGGAGTTTCACAATTTAGAATGATATAAAATTAAATTAAAGGATCCGCATTACGGTAATGACAACCATCATGAAAATAACCTTAACCTGTCGTAGGTGTATTAAAAATGAAAAAATCAGTAATTCAAGAAGTGTTTATCTGGTAACACTTTACAATAAGGTTCTTTAGTTAACATTGGTTAATGTATTAACTAACATGAACTAACCATGAGCAATCCATTTGTTACTGTATTTGTTTAACCTTGTTAACGTTAGTTAATAAAAATACAGCTGTTCATTGTTAGTTCATGTTAGTTCACAGTGCATTGACTAATGTTAACAAGATCAATAAATGCAGTTCATTATTAGTTCATGTTAACTAATGTAGTTAAGTAATGTTAACTAACGAACCTTATCTTTGCTCTGAAAAGAGACAGACATGTTTCTGCAGTTGTTCTTTCTCACTTTCCTGTCAGTAACTCGCTGGAAAAAGAAGCAACAAGGAGCAAAGACAGGCAGGGAACTGAGACTACATCAGCCGATTAAATCAAGATGGCACGTTCCCACCGGGGATTGTGGGTAAGGCCCACCTCAGAGGTCCTGCTGGCACTTCCTGTGATAAGGGCCGGTCTCGTCTGATTGTTGACGGGCCTCATTTGGTCCTCCAGGGCTGAGATCCTTTGGGTAACGTTTAATTAGCAACTCATTACGACTGTATGGAGAAAAAAAACATCTGGTCTGAATGATTATACGAATAAGAAGTTGAATTTAGTAATTAAGACGTGAGAAGCGTCAGACGGGACGGGGGATGTCGCTCTCGGAGGAGACGGTCACACCTGGATTGAATTAGAAGTATCTAGAGATGGGCGTCGGATGATTCATCGGAGATGCCTCAACTTATTGAACGTAGTCCAATCATCAGGATAGCAATTTACACACAGGTTAAATACGGTTATGAACACACTCCCCAATAACAGAGTAGCCGGCTCTTTGAGATTACTTACAGGGCTAACGGCGTAATCTAATCAAGACTTCTCCCAGGGAACCACTTACACCAACCACGTGCAGAGAGCAAACAAAAAGACATGCACACACTAGGAAATAAACAGGGGAATTCACTAACGCCGAGTCCTAACCAGACGCAACACCATTGGATTTCAGCGACAAGCAATTTATCTGTACACACTAGAGGCGACATCAATCAGCCAATCAGAAGAGAGTGTGGGCGGAGTCTCTATCTCTCTATCACTGGTTAGAACAAAACATGATTAACATGGAAAAGACGCATTTTATTGCGTTACGTCACATTGCACCTGGTGTATGAATGAAACGCCTACACTCAAAAAAAAAAAAAAGTATTTTTCAAGATTTTCACATTTCAATTAATAGTAAAATTCCATCAAATTGAATAGAATAATCCTTACATACTATTCATATTATGAATTAAAAAATAGAACTTACAAACATTTTGTATTGATCTTAATGGAACAAGGGAATGGACAACTTAGTTGATTCATAAATTAAAAAAAGTAATAATGTTTTAATATATTTAAAATTTAAGTTTAAGATTTATTTAAAGTTTTTTGCTCATTTAAAATTCTTAATTCATATTATGTAAGGATTATTCAATTTTATTTACTGGAATTTTACTGTTAATTGAAATCGTGGAAAAAAACATAATAATAAAAAAAAAGAGATTTAAATTATTTCAGCACACTGGATTCACCTAACGAATTATAGAAATTGAGGTTCTGCACCATTAAGAATTAAAATGAGAATGAGGATAAAATTCACATACATTTGTTTCTGGACAAACTTGACAAGGCCTTGTAAGAAAGTTTTGAAAAATGTTTTAAAAGCCTGTTATACAGCAAGGACACTTTAAATTGAGCAAACTGAAATACATTTAAAATGTTACAAATGTTTTCTGTTTCAAAGTAATGCAGTTCTTTCTATTTACTTTCTATTCATCAAAGAATCCTGAAAAAAAGTATCAAAGTTTCCACAAAAATATCAAGCAGATTTGAACATTGATCATAATCAGATATGTTTCTTGAGCATCAAATCATCATATTAGAATGATTTCTGAAGAATCATGTGACACTGAACACTGGAGTAATGATGCTGAAAATTCAGCTTTGGATGTATGGATTGGATGGATTGGATAGATGGATGGATGGATTGGATGGATGGATGGATGATTGGATGGATGGATGGATGGATTGGATGGATGGATGGATGATTGGATGGATGGATGGATGGATTGGATGGATGGATTGGATGGATGGATGGATGGATTGGATGGATGGATGGATGGATGGATGGATTGATTGGATGGATGGATTGGATGGATGGATGGATGGATTGGATGGATGGATGGATGGATTGGATGGATGGATTGGATGGATGGATGGATGGATTGGATGGATGGATGGATGGATGGATGGATGACTGGATGGATGGATGGATGTATGGATTGGATGGATGGATGTATGGATTGGATGGATGGATGGATGGATGGATGGATGGATGGATGGATGGATGGATTGGATGGATGGATTGGATGGATGGATGGATGGATTGGATGGATGGATGGATGGATGGATGGATGACTGGATGGATGGATGGATGTATGGATTGGATGGATGGATGTATGGATTGGATGGATGGATGGATGGATGGATGGATGGATGGATGGATTGGATGGATGGATTGGATGGATGGATGGATGGATTGGATGGATGGATGGATGGATGGATGGATGACTGGATGGATGGATGGATGTATGGATTGGATGGATGGATGTATGGATTGGATGGATGGATTGGATGGATGGATGGATGGATTGGATGGATGGATTGGATGGATGGATGGATGGATGGATGGATTGGATGGATGGATTGGATGGATGGATGGATGGATTGGATGGATGGATGGATGGATGGATGGATGACTGGATGGATGGATGGATGTATGGATTGGATGGATGGATGTATGGATTGGATGGATGGATGGATGGATGGATGGATGGATGGATGGATGGATGGATGGATGGATGGATTGGATGGATGGATTGGATGGATGGATGGATGGATTGGATGGATGGATGGATGGATGGATGGATGACTGGATGGATGGATGGATGTATGGATTGGATGGATGGATGTATGGATTGGATGGATGGATGGATGGATGGATGGATGGATGGATGGATGGATGGATGGATTGGATGGATGGATGGATGGATGGATGGATGGATTGGATGGATGGATGGATGATTGGATGGATGGATGGATGGATGTATGGATTGGATGGATGGATGGATGGATGGATGGATTTCTACTTTAATGCGAATAGCTGATTAAACTGTTTAAAATACTGTGAACTACCGCACTGAATGAGTTCTACATACTGACGTCAGTTTGCTGAAGAGCTGCGCTGTCCTCTGGGAGGTTAAAGGTCATCAGGACCCGACACACAGGCAGATCTGCGAGTCTTAAACCGCTCTGCTTGCTTAGACGAACACAGGCTTTGATATAATCTCTGTCGATGTGTGAAGATTTGCGACTCTTGATGAGAGATATACACTGGACAGTGTTGCACTTAACCCTCCTGACACCTCGGGTGATTGGCTCGGCTCCTGTGACGGATGCCTTGACTGACTGACACACACAGGGCGTCTCATCACACACACACACAGAACAGCCCTGACAGCCTCCCCTCGCAGAGTCCCCTCGTTCTTTCACTTCACTGTGAAGCACATCATAATTTAAACGCCAACCATACTTTAATAATTCTATCAGTACCATTAAATGTCTAAACATAAATAAATCCTATAATTAAACAGAAATATTTACATAATATGAGATCAAATAGTGTAATAAAAAGTTTTGATGTGCCTTTTTAAACTTATGTAAAAATACTTCAAACAAGGTCAATTCACTTGAGAAGCAACACTGCAGATGTTAAGACTTTTTCTTACTGAAAGTTTTCAGTTAAATATAAGATATAGACATGTATATATATATTTAATGATATAATAATAAGTCATTAATTTAATGATAAGAATGTTTTAACCTGGAAGACAAGACAAAAATACTAATATTTTATAATAAATAATTGTTTTTGTTTTTTGCTGTGTAGAAATGATATTTGTTCTAAAAACACAATTTGATTCCATGGTTTACTTTAATTATAGAATTTGACTGGATAAGCCAAATTTAATTTCATATAAAATAAATGATGGTTTTATTAAACATTATTTTTCGAGCATACTGATTATCCCAAGAATAAATTTAGTAAATTCATGCATTTGTAAAATGTCTTTATCCAAAGCGCTCTTTAAGCCAAGTCATTTCACTCGCGACGGTCTTTGTGTCGAGACCCGTAGGCTTCTACATACAATATAACCTTTTTTCTAAGAGTGATGTTCATTCCCTTTGAATCAAACCGGTGACTTTTACACTATTTTAATTTACTGAAAATTCAACACAAAAATGACATTAATCACAACCAATCACTGAAGGGTCTTTTCCTCCACATTTCAGCGCACCATCTCTCTCCTGTGGATCCGGCACATCATGGAAGAGAGCGAATGGAGGGGTGTGTTTGTCTTTCTCAGATCAATAGCTCAACGCTGACGCTCTGAAAGACAATTTATGAGCCATAAAGGACAAGGCCTGTGCGTTCGCTCCAACTGCATCTCTCTGGTCCAGTGTGTGTGTCTTGAGCAGGTGTGTGTGTGTGTGAGCAGGTGATGCGGCTCACGGGTTCACTGAGCACTCGCCACACGGGGGGCGGCCAATGATAACAGCTTTGTGAAGCACCCAGGTGAAAATGACAAAAAAAGAGAAGAAAATAATCAATTTTGGCAGCAGTGGTCCTCTTAGTGGGCAGTTGTCGCCGCGGCTCGTGTGTATGTTTGTTGTGTCTCAAGAATTGGTGTTATTTACGCTGGCATCTCTTTCAGGGCGTTCTGGGTCTTTTAAAGTAATTTTTCAATCATTCTGTTAGGCAATATTTTTCATAAACACTTTTTCTTATACTGGTTGAAACTCTCTTCACATCCTGTAGCAATCCATAATAGAAGTGGTCTAAATATTAAACCATGTACTTAAATCTTCTGTGGAAGTCTTGGGAGCTAAAAATGCGGCAGCTGTTTTTTTCGTCCAATTTTTTTCCGTTTCGTAGTTTAAGGCTTTGCAGACTCTGTTCTGTTCTGCGTGATCATGTGTTTTGAAGGAGGCGTGGCTTTCATTATCCTTTAGCCTTTCCGAAATTCCCCGTGTAGTTTATCTTTGATCTGCAAAATCATATATTTAACTTTTCTTCCTTAATTTTTTTTTTATTAATGCCTTAAAATAGCTTGTTCTATGAATATGCAAATGAGCCCCGCCTCCACTCACTCCCTCACTCAGAGATCCACTGGTTGACGATCACACGTTGATCTGATTGGTTACAAGGTCGTTTGTGACGTCAGAAACACCAGCGATTTCACACCGTGTTTTTGAGACTTATGAATTTACACCTGCTTTGTCTTAAAGCATATTAAAAACACCACAAAGACTTATAAACAACATTAAAAGCTGGATTTTCACCACAGGGGGGATTTAAAGTTTGTCTTGTTAGCTCAAATAAGTTAAACAATATTAACAGATACAACTTTTAATTGTAATGTATTGGTAAATGTTGAAAGTAACATTTAAATAAGATTAATAAATGCTTCAGCGTTATTTTTCATTGTTAGTTTATGTTGACTAACGTGAACTAATGGAACCTTATTGAAAAGTGCTACAGTTTTTTCAGTGTGGTCCAAAAGTCTGAGACGATAGACGATCCGATACTCAGATTAGGATTTATACTGAAAGTTTTAGCATTTTAAACTATGGAAAACAAAGAAACAGTATGATGTAAAATTAATATTGAAGGACAAGATGTTTTTTGGCTCTTAAGACATTCTCAAATTCATGTTATTTTTTGTTATGCTATTGAAATACTAGGTCCGAAGCCCTCGCAGTCCTGTACTCCACTAATGCATCTGTAATTCCTGAGCGCAGTTTGAGTAGTTTCATTAGCATGTGCTGATGAGAGGCGATCTGGCACTGAATTTGTTCTTTTTAATGTTTTACTGAGTCATCGTTGCGGTTGTCAACCTTCGAATCTCTCGTATTGAAAAAAGAAAATGTTACCAGTACAGCAAAAGGTCATTTCTGACACGGCGGCAGATGTAGGGATGAAGTTATCAAAGGATATTTTTTGAAAGTTCATTCAGCACTTAAATTGGTCAAAAAGAACGATTGCGACCTCAAATGACTGTGAACTTTGTCTTATGTTGAAAAAGCGCTGCTCATTGGCCTTGTTCGTGAAAATTGAGCAGAATAAATTTTAATTGTTCTTGCATAAACCATTCTTGCGTAAGTTGTTGCAAATGCAAATTTCAGTATAAACTTTTGAATGCAAAATCGAACAATTTGCATTAGAATCCTTTTACATGATGTTTGTTACACGAAAGAGTGAATTTGCATATTTTTATTTATAATGCTATTACTAAAGTGTTTAGATTTGGAAATGAACTAACAATATAGGGCAAACCTGATTAACAATTTGTTTTAAGTAAATTTTACTTAAGTAAAAGTAAGCATAAAATTAAAAATATAAATTATATATGAATGCATTTTTTGGAAAGAAAACAAAATTATATATATATTTTATACACCCAATAATCTTGTGCAAACCTCATGTCAGCCCTTCATATTGTCTAATATGTTTATCAAAACAGCTAAAGATGCTATTAAAATACTTGAGTGTAATTCATATTTCTGATTCTGGTGTCTCCACTACTTTAATACGAAGTGACGCCCGTTTCGAAGTCCCCAAGATGCAGTGCTGAGAGTCTGCCCTTGTGATGCAGGGGTCAGAGGTGTAATTTTCAGAGGGACGAGTTCAGTGTTCGCATTAGTTGGGCACAGCGCGGGAATTAATCAGAAGTGTGCAGCCCTATAAATGATAAATGGTCTCCAGTAAGTGGATGCAAGTGGAGGCTATGTATGTCACTCTCTGTGTATTGCATTATTCATTCTGATGCCGTTTTTCACTGCAACCAGGGCAGCAATTGTCATGCATTCTCAATTATTTCTCTTTCTGTTGTCTCGTGTCACGCTAACCTTCCTCGCCTCGCCACGGCGCCCTGTTTATCTCCGCTGACCTTTCTTGTGATCCCATAGCACAGCTGATCATTTCTAACATCTGTTCGTGAAAGGGCAAATAAGTGTAGTCACAGTTCAGTGCGGTTTAACTGTGACCTCAGGGCAAAGATGAGGCACACTTGTTAAGGAATTATAAGAGTAACAGACTCATACAACCGTTTACTCGCCTGGCCTTGTCTAATGCCATTCTCATTACTCTCACTGCTGTGTTGAGCGAGTCTTGTGATTTTCAGTGAATCTTTTCAGTGAATCATTCTTGTTCGCATTCATGCCCTATGAGCTTTTTATGGGCTAAATACATGCTTTGTGTTTCAAATACATTTTAGCCTATTTATTTATTTTATATATGTGTATGCGTATATGTATGTGTGTGCATTAGGGATGGGTACCGAAACCCGGTATTAAAAGGGCCCCGGTGCTGAATTTTGAAAGACCGCTGTATCGATAAGCTCGGACGTTATCGGTTCTGCTGTCGGTACTGGAGAAATTAAGAAAATACACGTAGGCTACTATTTATTATTCCTATAAAGACGTTATCTTGAATGTTTATCTCGCCAGCCATTTCTATATATAAACTATATTTTAATTAAACCATTTGTCTGTGATGCAAATTTGCTATTCGCAGTTCAGAAGAGAGAGAGAGAGAGAGCGCGATCTCTCACGCGGAGCCACAGCGCGCACAACACGACAGCCCTTGCTTAATGAGTGACAATCGTGACAATGAGGACAGAACTAAACATTCAAACGTGGTTACACTTTAGATCTGGGATATTATTCTAATTTTATTTTAGATTTCGGCTTCCAAAGATTATAAAAAAAGATAATACCATTAAAAACGAGACGCATGATCTGTCCAGCTCAACTTCCTTCACTTCACAGCGGTGCACTGTCAGTTCTTCCTAAAACCCAAACGTAGCCTACCGTCAGAATCAGCACGATCGGCGATTGTTGCAAAATGCTGTCTCTACTGTTGCTAGATAAAAAAAATGGCGATTAAAAACACAAAAACCTGCGCAAGAGTTCACAAGGCGGTGCGCGCTCCGAAACGGACAGCAACGAGACAAGAAAGTATACTTTGGGCTTCGTGTGTCCTACTCCTAAACTATCAAATATACATAAAAATTTTAAAATGACCAGCTCTGAGATTCACTTAAACACAGTTTATTCACTTAAACACAATTATGTCTTAAATGGACGTAAATAGTATGGAGAAAATGATGGTGCATCAGTCACCTATTAGATCTGCACTCGCTCTTAAAGGGGCAGCAGTCTAATAAACCTGCTGACGATTCAGCCATTAATGCAAATCAAACAACAAAAGGCAGAGAAAATCACTCACAGCTCTTGAATGAGTAACTTTAGATTTAATAAGCATTAATCTATCTATGATAAACTATACAGTGCTATTTTACATTTGATTACTAAATTAGATTTTTTTTTAGACAGAAACAATTACCTGAAAAGTAATGTTTGTAGACCTTCCTGAAATTAAAGCACTGTGTATATAATTTGTATCTTTGATTAATTGTATTCTTGTGTTTGTACTTGTTTTTTCTTATGTGTCATATCTTTTTTTATATATAAAACAAAAAAAGCCTGCACACTGCTGCATAACAAATTGATTTTTTCCCCCCCGTTTTGTTAAAGCATTGCTTTTTCTATTTTACATTTCAAAATATAAAGTTAATTATGTTCTTAATTCTTAAAAAAAAAAAAAACACACACCAAAAAGAACCGATAAGAATACCGTTAAAGTACCGGATCGATAAGCAGTATCGGTAAGAGTAGTAATACCGATAAAACCTTAACGATACCCATCCCTAGTGTGCATACTGTATATATACAGTACACTGCACATACAGGATTTTTTAATGTTTTTACAATAAGTCTTTTCTGCATATCAAGGTTGCATTTATTTAATTAAAAAACTGCAATATTGTGAAATATTATTACAATTTAAAATAACTGTTTTCTGTTTGAATATACGTATTTTAAAATGTAATTTATTCCTGTGATCAAAGCTGAATTTTCAGCATCATTACTCCAGTCTTCAGTGTCACATGATAAAAAAAAAAACTACCAATCCCAAACTTTTGAACAGCAGTGTACATTATGTATAAATATTATTATAAATAAATATTCATATCTATTTAAAGACATGCAACAAATACTTGTTTTATTCGTGAAGAACTTTTACTTTTAGACAAATCTGTTGCATGAACCATTCAATGACTCACTTATTCAAAAAACACTTGTTTGTCGCCCCCGACTGGTATAATGGTGTAACTGACAGAAAGAGTCTCTGAACGAATCAGTGAACAAATCTGAGCGAACTGTTGTGGTGAACTCGATTCAGTGATTCAAAAGATTTGCTCAGATGAATTCAAATCCCCAGCACTACAACGCCGGCCAGTATTTCCCAACCCTCCCCTCGTCTGTACTTCAAACAAGGCCTGTTTTCTTCCTACATCTGTGTGAGAACAGGCAATTGAGGGCCACTAGAGGACTGGTATTAGGGGAAGAGAGCTAGAAAAGGTGGAAAGACAAGAGCAGAGAGGAGGAGAGTATGCATCCATGCATGACAATGAGGATAGCATTCAATTAGCAGCAGTTCATGGCCTCTGATGTTGATTACGTAAGACAGGCGGCCGGTCCTGGTCTCTCACTGATTAAAATGAAGGAAGGCCGGTAGAGGACAGAAGCAACAGAAGTGTTAAACTCATCCTTACAGTCCGAACAGGTACAGAGTATAGACAGTACAAGTGGGTAGAATGGTAATTGGGTGAATGTCTTAAAACCTGTCAGGAATGTGACCAGGGCATATTTCGCCCTTCAGAAATCATAAGGAAATGCTGAGAAATGATATTTTGCTTTAAGAAAATGAGGTCTATTAAGAATTTTAAGAAAATTACAGCAAACATGATATTAAAAATGGACATTTACTTCCTTAATGCATGTTTTCGGCCTTATTTTGATTCATCAGTGCACGTTATTCTGAATAGTCAAATATTTACACTTCGTTTTAGCAAACCCACCAGTGTTAATATTTAGAACCACTGAGATGCTATTACGTTTTATTTTCCATTTTCATTTTAATATAATATCATTTTTATACATTTTTATTTGAGTTTTATTTTATTTGTACATTGTTAAACGAAGTGAAAATGAGACATTTTTGTTTCACAACTGAGCTGAAATAAAATAAATTATTTATTTACACCAAGTTCAAATATTTACACTAACTCCGCCCACCATTATCTGACTGAGCCAGAGTAAATTACAAAAGAAACCTGTCAGATAACAGGAGCAGTGACATGGAGGAAGGCATCCATTTATGGTTTTAATAATTATAATCATGTACACTGATGTTGTTATTATTACATACTGTTTATCTAACTACTATTTGCTCTTTATGCAAAGAAAATACTGCTATTTATTTAAGGTTATGTATTATTGTATGTTATTTTAGTTAAAAAAAAAAATATATATATTTAAGGTTAAAAACCCCTTAAACACACATTTGGTCTTTTCATGATCCATTCAATTACTTATGGATAAGAAAACAATGAATTTTATTAAGATTTTGGTTATACTATTTTTAATTTGTGCTCATTTAAAAAAAACAAAAAAAGTATTGTTGCATTTCTTGTATTCAATTACAGTAGAAATAATGTTTTACAGTAATGGTAAACCAATTTACAGTCACCTTAAGTACAAAACAAAAATGCAGTATAGTAGTGAGAAATTGTCTTAAAAATAATGCATGAAAATAATGAATTTTAGGTTTTATCTTTAATGAAAGGTCCTAAAATAAGACTTAATTTTCATTATGTCAAATAGATTTTTATTTGATTTTTGGAGCCTTTGTTTAGGTCTGCAATCCCGCGGGATCCGACGCAGGGACAAGTTTTGAAATGCAATCCCGAAGAATATAATTATCTAGTAATAACAGCACGGACAAGCCTGTCACTGGAGATCTGAAGTGTGTGTGTGTGTGTGTGTGTGTGTGTGTGTGTGTGAAATGGAAAAAAATAGCCTATAGACACCAGAACAAGACTAACCGGCCCGGGACTGAAAAAAAAAATGGCTGTCTCTGATTGGTCAGGTATGGTGGTCAATTCTTCACCTATTTTATCTCTTCACTGTGTGTAACTCAATGGCTGTTAATGTTTCTCAGTGTCATTATTCCGGCAGCGAATTAACATCTTCAGTTTGTGATTACTGGAAAGGGCTTTTTCATGTTTTAATGTTCATTTGTATTGGATTTAATAGATCTTCTATTGTTGTTTTTAGTGCACACATGTCTCGAGGGGAAAGCGTTGTGAGATTTGACTGCGGCCCACAGGGGGATTGGGCTTTCTGGGCCGTCGAGTGGCCCTTGAGGAACACCGTTTTTGTCTCGTAGGCCACGATTATTAGCCGTCCCGCGGGACAGAGACGACTCGTCATCGTGATGCACTCGTGAGTTTGAGTCGTTCCCTTATGGCTGTAACGTATGCAATGAACATGTCTTTGGGTTCATATTTAAAGGTCACGCTGTATCCAACACAGCCAAACACAATGACATTATAACTAACCAGTCAAAGCGTTCAACTGCTTTCTGACTCCCGGCATGTTTATGTATTCTCCCTTCCTGATAGAATTTGTCACTGATGATATTTGCGGATGATGGACTTGTTATGTCTGCGTCATGCTTAATTTTCAACGTAAAAGGCCCGACGCTGTGTGCATCACCTCGGTCGTTCATCATATTGACAGTTATATTATTTATCATCAAGATGGATCATCCACTAATTTGTACAGCCAGTGTCGTCTCTATTGGGTAGCGCTTGCCTGCCTTTCATCGCCAAAGACTCCTGCACTTTAAAGGCCATTTTAATTGAATGTCTTCATGGTAAGATTGGTAGAGAGTCTCTCATAAATCCATCATAAATTCCCTTGGCAGACTTTCTATTTAAATCCTACAACGTCTCATTTAAAGTTCCCGGCGACCGCATCAGGTAACAGCAGTCAAACATCAGAGTGTGTTTGTGTTCGCTGTCTGTTTCTCTTCTTTTCCTTCATGGCAAATCACTCGTCAAAAACTGCATAAAAATAAACTCTGACATTAACACTAGTCATTTTGTGACAGCTGAGTAAACTGGAAGAATCAAAGCTGTACGTCATTTCAATATCACTGTTTTACTCCATTTTTGATCAAATAAATGCAGCCTTGGTGATCAGAAGTTGATTTTCATGCTTGAATGTTGATTATTTTCCTCATATTCTCCATTGTTGCGGCTCCTCTCTTCCCAGTCTGTCAGTAACGCTCTGTTTGCTTCCTGTCTCTATGAAGCCCCTCCTTCTGAAAAGCACACTGTGCTCTGATTGGTCGGCTGGAGCAGTGTGTTGTGATTGGTCAACTGATTCGCCTTAGAAATGTAAACATATATGCTCAAGCTCGACGGTGTGCAAGATTCGCTCGTACACCCGAAATCTCATCGCTTTCTCATGCAGAGCTTTCCGCAGCGGTTATAAATATTTTAAATATTATTATATGGCATATATACATTGTAAAGACGCAGTAAGATGGGTTAGAAAGCACATGTGTGTTAATATACTTACATGACTTATCATTTTAAAGAGATGAAAAAATGAAAATTCTGTCTTTAATTACTCACCCTCATGTCGTCCCGAACCCGTAAGACTTTAAATGAAATCTGAGAGCTTTCTGTCCCTCCATTGACAGCTACCGCTTTCAAGCCCCAGAAAGGTAGTAAAGACATCATTAGAGTAACCCATGTGACTCCGGTGGTTTAACCTCAATTTCATAAAGCGATGCGAGTGCTTTGATTGCTTAAAAAAACCCATAATTTAGCACTTATTTACAAAATATTAATCTCCAACGTGCGCTCACGAGACTTTCACGACGCATGCGTGATGTGTTGATATGAGAGCAGACGTTGTTCCGTGAACGCACGTTGGAGATAAATATTTTGTAAATAAGTGCAAAATTTTTTTTTTTTTTGCGCAAACAAAGCACTTGCACTTGCATAAAATCTAAGTTAAACCACTGGAGTCACATGGGTTACTTTAATGATGTCTTTACTACCTTTCTGGGACTTGAAAGTGGTAGTTGCGTAGATTGTCAATGGAGGGACAGAAAGCTTTCAGATTTCATCAAAAAAGATCTTCATTTGTTTTCCGAAGATGAACGAAAGTCTTACGGGTTTGAAACGACATGAGGGTGAGTAATTAATGACAGTAGTTAATAATCAATAAAAAATGACAGTTTTAAGTAACAACTTTACTTTTTCATTAAAAAGTGTCGTCATCTCATGTCTCTCTCTCACACACTCTCTCATCCAGAGAGATCTCAACAACTCACTATTGGAGTGTTATGTTGACACAGACGCACAGTGCTTGACTAAAAAGGGTTATGATGGACAGTTCTGATGTCCATCGATGAGAAGAAAGGAAGGCGGGTGGAACTGAGTAAAGGACGAGCATAACAAGCTTGCGTTCTCTTTAATCCCACTGCTCTCCGCTGAGCCACAGACACTGGCTTTGTGTTGCTTGTTTCATGCTTAATAACGTTTCCCAAAGCCACTGACCTACTCAATTAAATTCCGGACAAATTCTGTCTGGCGGTTTATTATTTTCATTTAAGGAGAAAAAAAGAAGACAAATAAATCATCACAATTTGAACATTCAGACATCAGTGGGAAGGATAAACAGGCTGAGGGGAATCTGTAAATATGATTGCCTCGGTAATTAAGAAGAGAAAGCGAGGGGGAGCGAGAAGAAAGCCGAGCTGAAATGGTTGGAGGAAGGTGTTAGTCCTATCTGTAATGTGTTTGCCACAAGATTACAAAGAGGAAAACAGACGGATTACTGAAGGAGGGAGGGGCTCTGGCAATATTATTGCCGTTCATAATCACTGTTCTGTTCTGTAAACACTTCATACGTCACTATTAGTGGTGCATGATTAGATTCATTTAAAGTTGATGCTGGTAACCGATACTTTGACACTGATGCGCCTGTTTTTTTCATATATTTAATTACATTTTTGACCACTTTTGTATGCTTTTTTTTTTTTTTACAGGGTTAAAAGCTTATAACTGCATTTCACCTGGCGGTAAATGCAAATTAATAGGATGCTCATTTGCATTTAGATTAGACACTGACCTAATTGGTTTGACTGATATTTTTTTACTGATATTTAAACTTTTTAACATAATAGTATCCATCTACTGGATCGCTAAAGAGTTGCAGTCTACAACACTATTACAAAACTGTGTTCTCAACACGAAACAAGTGTTGGCAGGTTAAAGGTGCAGTAAGGGATTTCTCAATCAAACAAACACACCCCTCCCTTCATTGCTCCGCCCCTAAAATGCACGACCACGCAATTCAAGTGTGGATGTCTCCACAATCATCCATCATAGCTAAAGTGAAGCAAATTAATACTACTAAAAAAATAAAGCAAAGATGACGAACGAACAACAAGGAAGAACAACAAATATACAAGCAAGAGTCTGTTGTTAGTCGCCAGCAGCTCCAGACAAACAATGTCACTCAAAACTGTCCTGTTACTAGAGCTAACATTACACCAACAGCAGATCTTGGTTCAGCAAAATGTTACTCATGTATGGAGCAGAAACAACGCAACATCTGCGTCCATTTTCAGGCCTTGCCGCTTCGGTTTCTTCAGTGCTGGAAAACTCTTCTAATATTAACGCGGGTCCTGAAGCTCTTGCCTGATCATAACCCTTCTTTTTTCAGGTATTCCTCTGACCTTTTCTCTTTTGTAAAGTCTCTCAGCCATCTCTCTTTCTACAGTCTTTCTTCAGATCTCTCTCTCTCTCTCTCTCTCTCTCTCTCTCCTCCCCCATCATGAGTGGACACGCCCCCTACTGCTGATTGGCTCTCTCTCCTCCGCCATCATGAGTGGGCACGCCCCCTACTGCTGATTGGCTCTCTCTCCTCCGCCATCACGAGTGGACACGCCCCCTATTGCTGATTGGCTCTCTCTCTCTCTCCTCCCTGATCATGAGTGGGCACACCCCCTACTGCTGATTGGCTCTCTCTCCTCCGCCATCATGAGTGGACACGCCCCCTACTGCTGATTGGCTCTCTCTCCTCCCCGATCATGAGTGGGCACACCCCCTACTGCTGATTGGCTCTCTCTCTCTCTCCTCCCCGATCATGAGTGGGCACACCCCCTACTGCTGATTGGCTCTCTCTCCTCCCCGATCATGAGTGGGCACACCCCCTACTGCTGATTGGCTCTCTCTCTCTCTCCTCCCCGATCATGAGTGGGCACACCCCCTACTGCTGATTGGCTCTCTCTCCTCCCCGATCATGAGTGGGCACACCCCCTACTGCTGATTGGCTCTCTCTCCTCCCCGATCATGAGTGGGCACACCCCCTACTGCTGATTGGCTCTCTCTCTCTCTCCTCCCCGATCATGAGTGGGCACACCCCCTACTGCTGATTGGCTCTCTCTCCTCCCCGATCATGAGTGGGCACACCCCCTACTGCTGATTGGCTCTCTCTCTCTCTCCTCCCCGATCATGAGTGGGCACACCCCCTACTGCTGATTGGCTCTCTCTCCTCCCCGATCATGAGTGGGCACGCCCCCTACTGCTGATTGGCTCTCTCTCCTCCCCGATCATGAGTGGGCACACCCCCTACTGCTGCAGCGTTTCTCAAAAAACGCTTTCTACAATTTTAAGTAACTTTTTTTTGCCATACATACTTTTTACTGCCATTCATTTGCAAAACCATTTTATTTGTAAAAAAAATAAAATAATAATAGCTAAAAGAAACATTGGAAAATAAACTTAACATACGTTAATTTTGCACAAATATAATGACATTAATGACAATAATATTAAAATAATAATATTTAATTTTTATTATTAAAATAATAATTAAAATAATTGATGTCATGAAAAAAAAACTATCATCGATTTGATACATCAATAAAACATAAATACTGTAGTACATCACGATTTATTTATTTGCCTAATTGTGCAAGTGTTGCCATAATCCAGCTTGTGTTGTGCAAGATGAATCTCATGAGACTGCACCCCAACATCTATATTTTGTGAATGATTTATGTCAGTATTTCTTTGATGTACAGTGTTGTTGTCACTGTCAACGATCAATCAACAAAGTTGCAGCTAATAAACACACCACAGATACGCATAAAACCGCATTATAAACGTAGTAATGGTGTTTCATCCCTGCAGCGTGTGATTTCGTTTGTTTGCATGTTTATGCAGATTTCCCCGTGTGTTACGTCATCGTGCCCTTTCTGCTGTGATTCCTCCAGAAGGCATGACTTTATGTGTGTGCTCACGGTTCACCTCACCTCACATCAGAGCGAGTGTGTGCTGGCAGCCGTGGTGAAAGCCTGAGATCAATTGTGCCGTTGCATGTCTGGAACAAAGTGCTGCAACCCCAGTGTTGATGTGGTGGAAATTGCATCTTCAAGGAAACGTGCTTGATGAGATAGTGGGATCAATAGAGACAGGGATCGGAGCTGAATGAGAATATAACCCGCCCTGATGTTCTTATACAGCACGTCTCATCAGGGCACGGGTCTACCGGGAACCCATGGCCAAACTTTGTCCATCTGGAAGCGCCGGTACACCCTCACAGGCAGATGGTAAACTGGCCATTCAGAACCAGAGGACGACACAGTGTGGCGGTCCTTTATAGTCCAGCATACCCGAGAAACCATGAATTTAAAGTAAACCTGATTCAAAATGAACTGTATTTACTTTCAATGCATGTTTCTGGTCCTATTATGAGCAATTTATCAGTACACATTGTTCCATAGTGCAGTACAGTACAGTGTTTACAGTGTTAGGACAGTAGACAGTAGTACATTTTCACCGGCCGCACCACAAAATGAAATTTTTTCATATATTTTGCTTTTTAATTTTAAAATTAAATTATTGTGTGTTTGTTTTTATTATGTGTGTTTCTGGTGTTTATTATTGTAAAAAAAAAAAAAAAATTTATTTTATAATTATTTTACAATTGTTCAATAGGCCTATTCATTTTATTTAGTATTTTCTTTATAAATGAAATATTTATAAAATAACTTTGTTTTCATTGTTTATTTTTTTGCGGTGCATTTTGTTGTCAAGAAATACAATTTTATATTAATTAAGTTTTTAAATAAAATGTTTAGAACTTTATATATTAATATATAATATAAAATGTAAACATTTATATTGTGTATTTTCAAAATAATTTTAGTAATATTCTTCTTTTTTATGTAAACTTTTTTCATTTTTTATCAGATTTTATGTTTTTAGATATTTTAAAATATTTTCGTATGAATTTTAAATGTTTTCATTTTAATTAAATATAAAATTATTTAGTTCAATGTTAATTTTAATTAAACATTGTGTTCATTTTATTTTATATTCTTTATGTAAAATATTTTACAATTTTGTCTTATACTAAGCTTTTTGTTGAATAATTTTGAATTTTATATTTGCTAAAATTATATTTTTATCTTAATCTTAATTTTAAAATTATTTTGTATATCTTTGAAATTAAATGAATTAATTACTACTTTTTTCATTCATTATTTTTATATTCACTAGAAATATTTTTTCTATAAAATATTTATTTTTTTGTATTTAATATAGCCTATTATATAATAATAAATATAATAACAAAATATAATCATACATTTATATTGACATATTTTGTGTTCTCCACAAGAAAATCATACAGGTTTGGAATGACATGATAATTAATAAATGATAACAGAATTTTCTGAATTTAGCCTTTAGATATGAATAAAATCAAGTCCCGCCTTACATTGTCCCCTCATTGAATATTCAGTGTTTGTACACTCAGATTGCAGAAGTAAATGTAATGGGTTGCGACGATCACTTCAGGTTCACATGCAGTCGAAGTGTAGTGTGTGTGATGATGGTGTGTGTTTCTGAATGCAAAGCACCTGTATTAGAGTGGTCCAATTATTGCTAATATGTATTGAGACTACATGTTTAATGCATACGTAAACATGTGAACACACACACACACACACACTCACACACACACACACCACGCTCATGCCAAGTCCAGCAATGCGGCAGATTTTCCCCCCTCCCCACTGTGGCTGTTGCCATGGCAACAAGCTCCAGTTTTCTGGAATTGAAAAGTTGAATCTGACAGTAAGTGAGCTGGTCTCGGGGGGGCGGTGGGGATAATGAGGGGGGTGTGGACGAGCTGATCCTCCTCCCATGTTTGTACATCGCTTTGCTACGACATCATTAACTCCTCATGTAAATATCTCCCGGCCCCTCAGGCTCCACAGGTCAAAGGTCCACAAACAAACACAGGCTCCTGTTGATCTTCATGCCTTCCACTGAGACGGCTGTACGAGAGAGAGAGAGAGAGAGACTTTTATATCTCATTTGTTTTGTCTCCTGGTTTAAAATGTTTCAGAATAAGACCCCAGTAAATTCACATGCGTCTCCTCTAGAGTTTCATAACTAAAGGGACATAGGTGATTAAATAAATATGAGATGAGAGGAAAAAATATAGTTCAATGGTTTTTGCGTTCGCTCGCAAAAGTTTTGCATTCCCCCCCAAAAACTTTGCGTTTGTTCGCCCAGAATTCAAAAGTTTTGCAAGCAAATGCAATGTTTCTTAGGAACATATAATTTGTCCTCCCCGTCTAATTTTTTAGTCCCTTTAGGGTCTCCGTACACCAGATCTGAGTGGTGGGAATTTTAATATTTTCTAGATTTTTTTAAATTAATACTATCATTTTAATTAAAATATATTTTTTATATTATATTATATATATATCAGATCCCAACAGTATCTCAAACTGTGCTCATATCAGTCTGAATAGCAGCTATACGAATTTCAGAGAGCTCAATATGAACATATCTCAGACTATTTTATAGTTTTATACTCTTACTGTATGACAAATATTGACTTATTTGGGTCTATTTTTATCTAATTGTATTTCGAAAGAAGAGGAGAATGATTTTTATATATATAAAAAAAAAATTCTCCTAGACAATGAGATTAAATTGAGGATTTTTTTTTTTTTTTTTTTAAAGACAGGCAAAGTCTGTTAAAAAAAAAAAAAAAAATTCTGGGGCAAATCTGAGCACAAGACAAAATCTTTAAAGAAAAGCAAGAGATTGTGATGTGATTTCTCATCATTATCTGCACTGCTTTCCACATTTGTTTTATATCTCCGTACTCTCATAGCATATCAACTGTTGTCAGATTTTAGTTTTTATTTCTCCTTAGGACTTTCATAAGAAGCATCTGAGTTAACAGAAACGCATCCTGAGCTGTGAAGCTTTATGGAGGTCAAGGTCACCTGACAGAGAGAGAGAACGCAAGTCTTATTCTAGAAGAGAGTCCTGTGCACTTACTGAGATAATGCATGTGTGTGAAGGAAAACTGGTTTGACTGCAGGTGTGCATTAATGCGTTTGTGGTACGTGTGCATCATCAATATGCGGATCGATGTGAATTACGCTAGTTTGACTTTTTCGCCTCGAGAACAACACCCACTGCACAGTGTTCTCCTCGAAGAGCTGGCCCATCTCTGGCCCAATTTATGCTTTTTCCCCCGTCTAGATGATTCCACAAGTCGTCAAACTGGTCAGGGAGAGTGGATGCCCAGTCCTTCTGGTGGCCCCTCTATGGAAATCCAGGCCGTAGTTTCCGGAGCTGGTCCAGTTATCGGACACAATCCCGTTCCAATGAGGAAAGACCTCCTCACACAGGCCAACGGGACGATGTGTATCCCCGTTGTAAGCCGGTACTATGTAAGCCTCCATGTATGGCCCCTAAACTGGTACCCAGGGATCTTCCTGAGAAGGTCTTAAGCACTATCTCTGAGCCTAGGGCCCCGTCTACTCTGCGACTTTATGCTTTGAAGTGGTCGGGTTTTTTCAGCTAGTGCTCGAAAAATCGTTTTGACCCAGAGTCATGTGAGGTATCTGTGGTACTCTCCTTCCTGCAGGATCTGTTGGACCCGTCCACGCTCAAAGAGTATGTGGCAGCCATTGCAGCGCATCATGCTCTGGTGGCTGGCCAATCACTAGGAAGAAACGACCTGGTGGTACTGTCTCCACACCACTGAGACCAGTCTGAGGCCTCCACAGGTGTTTCTAAAAGGTGCTAGGAGGATTAACCCCTCCAGACCTCCTCTTGTGCCTCCTTGGGACCTCTCCACTGTCCTTGGGCCTCTGAAGGGTCCGCCTTTTGAACCGCTCCAGTCGGTTGATCTTAAACCTCTCTCGCTAAAGACTGCTCTCCTGTTGGCACTGGCATCTATCAAGCGAGTGGGAGATCTGCAGGCTCTCTGTTTGGAGTTTGGACCAGATGACTCCAGAGTCATCCTCAAACCCAGGCATGGTTATGTACCCAAAGTGCTCTCAACGCCGTTCATTACATTATTAGCCCTTCCTCCTTCTGCTGAGGATGGGGAGGTTAATCTTCTCTGCCCTGTCAGAGCACTGAGAATCTATCTGGAGCGTTCTGCGTCTTTAAGACAATCAGAACAGCTTTTTGTCTGCTTTGGTGGCCGATCTAAAGGTGATCCAGTCACTAAGCAAAGACTGTCTAGATGGATAGTGGATTTCTATGGCTTATACCTTAGTGGGTCAGGTTTGCCCTATAGGTATAAAGGCCCATTATAGTAACTTGAGTTGTCGCTTCAGTCATTAAACCTGCTATAATGGCGAATTCGGGGGATTATTATAGGCTAAGGCCACGCCCCCTTGGCGGGCTCTGACGTGTAATGACGTAGGGCTAGTCGCACGTCAGAGGCGTCCGCGCCATTGGATGAGCAGTTGCCACAGCACAGCCTATGAGCAAGCCAGATGCTCAATGTGCTAGCTGTGCAGCTGCAAATGCGTTTTACATATAAGCTTCAGTAAATGGAGGAAAATGAGGTTTCCCCAGTTGTCCCTCTCTCAGGGAACTGAGGTTACGATCGTAACCGAGTAGTTTATTTGTCAGCATAAGTCCACCCGACAGCACAAAACACGGAGAGCTCCATTATATTTCCGCATTTTTGTATTCCAGTCGGATCGCCTGAGGGTTATTAACTCTTTTCCACCCAGCAAATAAAAATAAAAAAAAAGTTGCTAGCCACCGCAACAAAAGTCAGCTCATCAGATCATTTTCACTCAAATCTCATGGTCCCCAGAATATTTTTTGGAATGAATATCTGAACATGCATTAGATTAAAAGAAAGAACAGGCCCTCTGCTTTTAAACTAAGTTTTATTCTAGCTTCATGCATTCTTTTTTTATCAACACTTGAATGTAGGTAAATTTAATAAAAAGGCAACATTTTAAACAAAACGTTTTTTTATCGCTTGTTTCTGCTTCTTCTTCACCTGTGTTTTGATCAGGAGATTCAGTAGCCTACTTGTTCAGAAGATGCATAATAGCATCCCCTACCGTATAACAGTGAAAACACGGAAAGCCGAAAAATAGCCGGAAAATACCGTAAATAGTGGGGAAATACTGTTGAGCATTGTTAACAGAGTTCTTAAAAGAGTTAACAGAACATTTATTGTAAGTGTAAGTGAATCACTGAAAAAATATATTGTACTTTGTCTACACTTTGAGCAGCTTTATGGTAAAAATGGAGCACAATGGAAACAGCCATTTTCTTTCATTTTTTCCCCTCAGTTTGGCTTAAAGTCCTGTTCACACCAAGAACGATAACTATAAAGATAACTATAAAAATAACTGTATTAGCATCCAAAACCAACGCACAATATCATTCTGTTTATTATGAGCGCGCTGCAGTTTCATCATCTTTAAATACTCGAGCTCTTTAAAGCAGGATGGATTCTGATTGGCTGTCAATGTTTTTATCGTTCATCAGCTGGGAAAAAAATGCTCTGAAATGGACTCCAATGGTATTGTTCCTCCATCATCGTTATATTTGACTCTTTGCAATTATTTTATATTTAGAATGATTTTTTTAGATCTATTTATTTATCGTTATAACTATCGTCTGTGGTGTGAACGGGCCTTATAACACTGTGTTCGTAGCCATCTAAAAGTTTGCTAAGGTGTATTTCCTACTAAAGCAAAGCGGTGTTTGACTGGTAAATGTATCCAGTGCATTATGGGTGTTGATGTTTTTCTACCTATTTGACAAAAGGGAAGACAACAGTCTCTTTCTAGTCAGGTAGCACCGATTTAAAAATAAAACATGTTTCTCTTTTCGACTGCATAGGCAGCCAGGTTTTATTGAAAGCCCATTTTGCCAGTGGTGAAGTACCCCTTTAAATTAGGCTGTATTGTTTCTATTTCCAATTGTGAATCAGAGCCCAGAACACATTTTCAAGCAGACTCAGGGCTGTCTTCTGTGGCAAATTAATGCGCAAAGTTGTGACACAATTCTTTTTATTTGATATATATATATATATATATCTCAATTGTTTGTCCTAGACAGCAGTGAGATTAAATGTAAGACAAAGCTCCTCCTTCTCAGATTTTTCTGCTGAAAACATTGTTTAAAAGATCTCAGCGCTGGTATCTTGTCAAATCTGAGCGCAGTTCAAATGCGCCTCTTCCTACATTTTTGCAAAAACATGCCTATAAACACAATTCCCTTCAGTTTCCAGCTGAAATGAACACCAGTGGCAGTAAAACACCAACAGCTTGTGTTCCTTGTATGAAAAAAGTATGATTACAGAGGATTTTCAGACAGTTCCTTGCTCCTACGTTATGACCTCAAAATGCTTTATCCATAGCACATGATTTGTAAACTAATACATTTGGAGGCTCATGAAACAAGTCATGATAAAAGAGCTCAGAGACTAAACAAACTAAACTGCATGTTTGCTTCAGTAAATGTTATTTTATCTCATGTTTGCTTTTGTTAACACTATCAGGTTTAGGGTTTAGTGTAGGTGGCACATTATTTTCAAATGCAAAAGACTGTTAACACATTTCCGTTCACATGTATCACTTTTAGCGCCACTAAACGGACATTTCATTTCTGAACTGCTGTGATACATACAAAAACCAACACAATACAATATTGCCACAATCACTTTCATTGTCATTTCACGCTTTTATTGTCACTCACTGCATGAAATGTGCATGAAGCAAAATAATATCATTTTGCAGAACTGTCGCCACATGCAGTGAGCCTGGGTTAAAATGATCATTAAATAACTTGAATTAGGGTTTGTCCCTCACATAATGCATCATATGACTTTGAATATAGTGCACAAGGCGTATGCACTAATGTTATTTAGTTGTTTTTGTAATGCTTGACGGCTGTGATCACTACTAACTGTCATTGCATGGAAAAGAGTTCTTCAAAAATGCACCGTTTTGAGTTCAGTTGGAAAAAAGAAGTAAATGATGACAGAAGTTTAGATTTTTTGGCTGAATTATTCCTTTAAATGTTGATGAAACTTCTCCCCTGAACATTGTCTCGTCTTTATCTCTGTCCGAAGTCTTGGAAGAATTAATTAAGTTCTGAGTTTCCCCTCTCTCTTTAATGCCTGCAATTCTTGTCTAAATTTCCATCCTTTCTTCTTTTCCGACCCATTAATTCTGGATTGCCGCGTCTCGGGAGGAGGTGGCGAATGAGCGAGAGACATCAGAAACCTCACGCTCCTTTTTGGTCTTCCACCTTTTCCCCATCCGCCCCGTCCCAACACCCCAGCGCTCTTCAAAATCAGCTTGATTGACATATCAAGGGAAGTCCCCAAACACTTGAGTGAAAACACTTTTTGAATTTAAGCAAAAAGTACACACAACTTTAATGTGCCCCTCTTTAATGTGTCGACGCATCTCCTGCTGCTTCCTCTCGATGGATTTGCATGTTTACATACTTGATCAGACAGTTCATGAGGTGACGAGAGGACGATTTAAACAATGGCACAGGAAACACTGAGCTGGGTGAAGCCTCAGTCCTGCTCACGTTCATGTCTGTGAACCTTTGACTATTCTCTTCTGAAACTTTAGCTTTGGACAGACACACTTTAACCCTTTCAGTACCAAAAGCAAACAAAGTAATTCAGAATCAGAAATGTTGCTAGAGTTGTACTCAGAACTAACATCACTTTTCGGAGCAACTTTCGCTATAATTTTCCTTGTTTTCTTGCTTTTTGAAGATGTATAAAGTGTGAATGTTCACACGTGTCATTCATCACATTAAATATGAACATAGTTTGACAACCATAACATTTATATCTATTGTTTCATAATGTTGTAAAATATTCTGATTGAAATGCAGTTATTTTAGTATTATTTATATCATATTTATTCATATTTCTAATTAGCTTTAGTTCCCTTTCGAACAGTCACTTGACCAATGAGCTAGCCCTACGTCATTACACGTCAGAGCCCGCCAAGGGGGCGTGGCCTTAGCCTATAATAATCCACCGAATTCGCCATTATAGCAGATTTTACTCCTTCAGCGACAACTTCATGTCTCTGACTGTTTACTGAGCCTTCGCCCTTTGAACAAGCCCTTCAGCCTGAGCGAGCATCATTCAGCGGACTACGGCCTTCTCAGCCGTTTTCTCCAGAGGCCGTCTCACCTGTGGCTATCCGGCGACGACGCTAATATCCTTTTCAATATCCTCTGTGTTTGAGCGTACGAGGCGTTGTTACAAATGCCTCGCTCATCCTGTGCCACGTACGGACGCAAGCTGCACGAGGCGGACGAACACGCGAGCTGCATATCATGCCTGGGAGTCGACCTTGCAGAGAATGCACTCTCTGCCGGTGGATGTTTGGCCTGCGAGAGCATGCCCATCTCCGTGCTAACGAACACGGCTAGCTCTCTCACGAGACGGCGACGCCGCTTCACCCATGCTTGCCTTTCCGACCTTACTTCAGCCGAGGAAGAAGAAACGCAGCAGCCTGAGGGCCTGGATATCAGTGAACGCACGCCGGCCACGTCCCCGCGTGCCTCACTTTCTCCAGCACAAACACCTTCACCGGTCCTATTCGCGGGAGAATAGGACCCCCCCTACCCACGTGGCGGATCCGTCGATCTATCGCTGCGTCTGAGGAGAAATGGCTGGGCTCTCTCGACCCCGTCACTACTTCCCAGACTGCTACACAGGTCGTCGCGAACCTCGAGCTCGAGTGGGCCTCGCCCGAGGAAGCTCCTCAAAGTCGGCTGGACGGCTGGTTTCTGTCGGGGCGCCTCGTCACAGGCCTGCGCCATTTTTTCCGGAGGTGCGCGAGGAGCTGACCAAGGCGTGACGCGCTCCTTATTCACTACGTTTGTGGGATCTGCTGTTTCCGCAACGTTCAACTTTGTAATGATGTAGGGCTAGCTCATTGGTCGCGCGTCAGAGGCTCCCGCGCCATTGGATGTGCAGCTGCAAATGCGTTTTACATATAAGCTTCAGTAAATCGAGGAAAAGGAGTTTCCCCAGTGCGTGTGGCTACGCAATACTCGTTCGCTCTCTCTGGGAACTGAGGTTACGATAGTAACCGAGTAGTTTCTAATAGCTTCTTTTTTTAAAAATAAGTTTTAGTCATTTTAGTATTCCAACGTAAACTTATTTTGAGTTGGTTGCCAAGATTAAGTTTATCTAATATTCAGATTTTTTTTCATTTCAGCTTTATTTCAATCAATAAAAACGATTTTTAAAAACGATTTTTTGTTATTAGTTTTAATTAACAATAACAGCAGGCATGAGGGGAACTGAGTGGGTTATTGTTTACTAAAACAAAAACTATTAAAACATTTATGTTACTTGGAATAAAGCTGACATAAAATAAAATATAAATCGTCGTTGAACACCCTAAACTAAATGAAAAACTTTGCCTTGGCAAAAAACTTAAATAAGTTAAAGCACTATATTTATTAAATCAAAATAAATAAAACCAAATTATTATGAATAAATGAAAATAAATGAAACCTAAAAAACAATATTTAACAACTAAAATGACAAAAGAAAAATGAATGTTTATATGAAAACTAAAAATATGAAAGCTAATTCAAAATATGAATAAAACTAAAATAACATCGGAAAAAATCACCAAACCACCAGTTGATTCACAGACAGAAGTGAAGTTATGAAGAGATATTGTGTTTGGTATTGATGACATTGAGACATGTCTCTCAGTCTGTTTGTGACGTGTCCTCCAGAAGGTCACAGATCTTCAGTCTTGCATCAGGACCAGAATATACAGCACTCAACACTTCAAAAAGCCTCGTCGTGTTTCCTCTGACCCAGTTCTTTTAATTGAGCGTTCTCTTTCTTCCCTCCGCTGCGCGTCTCTAATCCCTCATGAGTCAGTGTTTCTCTGTCTCTGTGTGTGTTTTCCTATTTGCTGCTGTCCTCCTCTGCCTCCTCCATCCTTCTCCACAGTCCGATGTCATTCTCTCCCGTCTCTTCATCCGCCCTTTATTCAATCTATTTGTCTCTCGTTCCTGTTGAAAGCTCCTATCCCGTGGCTTCTCCATCTCTCGTCCTGCTGGAGATTCTGCTGCTCTGAGCAAATCCCAAGGCTTGTTTCAGCTCTTCCTGCAGGAGAGACGAATCACATGTGAGATCTCTTTAATTTTTCAATTGCTTCTCCTAGACAGCAGTGAGATTACATGGAGACTTTTGCTGAAGTCTCCTTTCTCTACTGCACAGTAATCTCTCAGGGTTTCAGAAGAAATATCATCCATCTCTTCTCAAGTCTACAAACAAAAGCTAGAATATCAGCTTTATAGTTGTTTTCTTTTTCTAAATTAAAATTGAAACCATTTTCTTCAGATTTTTCATTTATTTTGTAGGCTATTTATTTTTTTGTTAATTTTTTTTTATTATTTCTTCATTTCATTTCATTTTATTTATTTATTTTATTTTTTGTCTCATGTGTCTCCTCCTGCAGGGTTTTGTGTCTCAGTGTGCCGCAATCAAAAACACAGATATCTCAATATCAACTCAAATATGTATCATTATTATCTTGTCTATGCTATCCACATTTATTTTATATTCTCTATACTCTCACTGTATGTCAAATACTGTCTATTTTTATTTCTCCTAAAATGACTGTTTCTCCTAGACATCACCAAAGTAAAAATTGGAGACTTGATGGAGAACTTTGTTAAAGTTTTCAGTTTCTGAGATCTTATAATTCAGTGGCCCAAACTGAGCAAAAATATGCAATTTGGTGCAGATGCTGATATTTACTGTATATGGCCAAAAGTTATATCTTGTAATGTAAATCAATGAGATCTTTATAACAGTATAACAGACTACTGACATCTAAAAGTCTAGTCTTCACTCTATATCTGCCAATAATGTTTTAGTAAGATGATATTTAAATGCTTAGTTTTATGATCAAAGCTGTAGTTTTAAAACATATAATGCAATGCAATACAATAATGAACAAATAAACGCTCGCCAAAAGCCTGATAGATCATATTTATACTTGCATGACTTTTCTAAAATATATATATATATATAAATTAACTTTTGATTATTATCAAGTAAACCTAAGTTTCTTAAATCTCCATCTTGAAAAATTACTAACAATATAAAAGTTATTCTTATGTTTGCTTTATAAAAGTCACAGCAAAAAGACACGCGAAAAACGTGACGATGGACGTTTTTACAAAAGCGTGAAGTATCAGTCAAACGACAGAAGGCATGTAGTAGATTGTGAGCAACAGGTTTTTCATCAAAGTTTTGATCATGTTGATCATTCAGAGGCCAGAGAAGCATCCTCTGAGAAATAACTGAGGTTCTGCAAGCGCCTGCCAACCAATTACTAACCGCAGTACTGGGTGTCCTCACACACACAAACTCCATCACACACACACACACACACACCCTCGACACTAACAGCCCCGCTGCCATCACCTCCAATTACTGAAGCCCACAGTCCTGCCCCCCCGCAGACTCGCTCCCGTCTCGCACTTCATGCCCTTCTCGTTCTGTTCCCTCAACACAATTACAATGATCAGTGATCACACTGGGCTTTTCCCCCAGTGTTCCCTGAGCCGTCTCCTCACACACACACACTCCCTCAGGAATCCGCTCCGGGGTTTCGGAGCCGTTGTTCCCGGCTTTAATTAAGGTGGCTCTTCTAGTTCAGTCGTACACAGGGAGTCTGAGCTTTCTGGGAACCCCGTCCCAATTAACAGCGTGTTAAGAAGCACTGGAGATCAGCGAGTGAGAGGGTGTGTGACGTCCAGCCACGCTTCCCAGCTGTGCAACCTTCATTCTCCAGTCTGAACAACTGCACATCTATCTGTCAGTCGAGAAAAGTCACCTTTATTTCTGTAGCGCCTCATACAATACAGATAGTTTCAAAGCAGCTTTACAGTGATGACAGGAAAATGATTTCATTTGGTCTGTAGCAGCTCTAAAAGAAAATAATGTCCCATTGTAAAGATCATCAATTATTACATTAGTTCATTTCATCTATCAGTTCTGCAGAAAACAGTGATGTCATCGTCCAGCAGTTCAGTTCTCATACAATAATACTATCCATCTATCTATCTATCTATCTATCTATCTATCTATCTATCTATCTATCTATCTATCTATCTATCTATCTATCTATCTATCTATCTATCTATCTATCTATCTATCTATCTATCTATCTATCTATCTATCTATCTATCTATCTATCTATCGTCTGTCTGTCTGTCTGTCTGTCTGTCTATCTATCTATCATCCATCTATCTCTATCTATCTATCTATCTATCTATCTATCTATCTATCTATCTATCTATCTATCTATCTATCTATCTATCTATCTATCTATCTATCTATCTATCTATCATCCATCTATCTCTATCTATCTCTCTATGTATCAATCTATCATCTATCTATCTATCTATCTATCTATCTATCTATCTATCTATCTATCTATCTATCTATCTATCTATCTATCTATCTATCTATCTATCTATCTATCTATCTATCTATCTATCTATCTATCTGTCTGTCTGTCTGTCTGTCTGTCTGTCTATCTATCTATCTATCTATCTATCTATCTATCATCCATCTATCTCTATCTATCTCTCTATGTATCAATCTATCATCTATCTATCTATCTATCTATCTATCTATCTATCTGTCTGTCTGTCTGTCTGTCTGTCTGTCTGTCTGTCTGTCTATCTATCTATCTATCTATCTATCTATCTATCATCCATCTATCTCTATCTATCTCTCTATGTATCAATCTATCATCTATCTATCTATCTATCTATCTATCTATCTATCTATCTATCTATCTATCTATCTATCTATCTGTCTGTCTGTCTGTCTGTCTGTCTGTCTGTCTGTCTATCTATCTATCTATCTATCTATCTATCTATCTATCTATCTATCTATCTATCTATCTATCTATCTATCTATCTATCTATCTATCTATCTATCTATCTATCTATCTATCTATCTATCTATCTATCTATCTATCTATCTATCTATCTGTCTGTCTGTCTGTCTGTCTGTCTATCTATCTATCTATCTATCTATCTATCTATCTATCTATCATCCATCTATCTCTATCTATCTCTCTATGTATCAATCTATCATCTATCTATCTATCTATCTATCTATCTATCTATCTATCTATCTATCTATCTATCTATCTATCTATCTATCTATCTGTCTGTCTGTCTGTCTGTCTGTCTGTCTGTCTGTCTGTCTATCTATCTATCTATCTATCATCCATCTATCTCTATCTATCTCTCTATGTATCAATCTATCTCTATCTATCTATCTGTCTGTCTGTCTGTCTGTCTGTCTGTCTGTCTGTCTGTCTGTCTGTCTGTCTGTCTATCTATCTATCTATCTCTCTATCTCTCTATGTATCAATCTATCATCTATCTATCTATCTATCTATCTATCTATCTATCTATCTATCTATCATCCATCTATCTCTATCTCTCTATCTATCTATCTATCTATCTATCTATCTATCTATGTATCAATCTATCTATCTATCTATCATCCATCTATCTCTATCTATCTATCTATCTATCTATCTATCTATCTGTCTATCTATCATCCATCTATCTATCTATCATCCATCTATCTATCTATCTATCTATCTATCTATCTATCTATCTATCTATCATCCATCTATCTATATCTCTCTATGTATCTATCTATCTATCTATCTATCTATCTATCTATCTATCTATCTATCTATCTATCTATCTATCTATCTATCTATGTATCTATCTATCTATCTATCATCCATCTATCTCTATCTATCTGTCTATGTATCTATCTATCTGTCTATCTATCTATCTATCTAATCCATCCATCCATCCATCCATCCATCCATCCATCCAATCCATCCATCCATCCATCCATCTGTCTTTTTCAAATTAAATTAGTTATTTGAATTTCTTTCCATTCAGTTAACTACTTCCTTACATTCAAATTCTAATTGCAATTCTGCATTCTGTTTACTACCTATATTCATACACTTATATATGTTCAATGTAATTTAAAAGGCATTCTCAATTCAATTCTGAGTTCGGGGAAGTGTTTATTTTACATAAAAAAATGTACTTAAAAAATTAAGCATGCGAAAACTAAGAGTTATTAACATCCTGTAAAAAAAAAAAAGAAAGAAAAAAAGAACAATTTTAAGTAACTTCATAGTTCATACTGTGATCTAAGCTGATGATTTTTTCTCGTTATATCTCAGAAAGATGCTCTGCTCTTGGAGTCGCTGTCACTTGTTTCTATCCCACATTCATACGACACGCGTCACATACACTGACACGCTAATGATTGTGTCTATTTGAGAGGCGCTAATAAACTCAAACTGAGATGGATATTTGTGCTCAAGCTATTTTTCGTCCATTGTTTCCGTTATTTGAGTGATCCTGTCAGCGAACGGGATTCATTCTCCTCTAGCACTAATGAGGAGTGTAACGTCACTGCGCTGTTTAATGTTGACGCATTGCCCAGAAGGGGGGGGACTTTAACTTTTGTTTGGCAGTATCTAAGTATGATAACACATTTCAGCTTGGGATGTGCACAAGTACCCGAGTGCTCAAGTTCTTGTGTGTTTATAAAAATAGTTATGTGAATTTTAAAAATTGCATGACTATTTTTGCAATTATTTTTAACAGCGGTAAGACCTTGTGCTGCTGTCATTAAAGCAACAGGCCATCATACCACATCATACCACATACTCATAAATTATCATGCTGATATAATGAAAAATGTGGCTTCAACACCATAAGTGTCTTTTGTTATACAGGAATTATTGCATGGAGACTCTTTTCCTCCATTGGCTTCCAGGACGAGCGAGCGTGTTTGGATCTCTGTACCTGTTTGTTTGGCTTTGCGCTGATGGATAATTCGAGGTCTCTTGCTTCGCTAAATGTGGCGCGTTGCCTGCAGGTCAGAACTGCATTCACTCTTTCCTCGGATAAACCTCCTTCCTAATTGAAAGCTTTCCTGAAAGTGGTTCATCGCCTGTGGGTTTTGAGGCACGGGAGACGTCAATCATCCAGATGTAACAGATATGAGTGAAGTCTTCCTCACCCGGTTATTTTGTGGTGAAGTTTAACTGACTGTTCACACCGTGATCCTACAGACCAAGTGACACGGTGTTCTTACTTTTAAATGTGGTCCACATCAGTTTATCCTGACCAAACATTACACTTACACTGAAGAGACCGACTGACTGAAGTGGAAACCAACCAGTCACCATTTGTTTACGGAATAGATGATGTACCTCCACAACTAACAATATGTTTGTGATTCTATATGTCAAAGTATTTGTCAAAGATTTGATGGCACTAACTTGGAAAATTAAGAATATGTAGTGCCATCAAATCTTTGAAAAATACTTTGACATATCACAACTAGAAATTCACAAGCAAACATATATATATATATATATATATATATATATATATATATATATATATTGTGTTATAATATATTATTATAAAATAAATTACATATTTATATATATATATATATATATATATATATATATATATATGAAGAGTTCGGATGCAAAAGCCTCTAAGTGCCATCTGAAATTTTCTTCTAGAATGATCAATATATATATATATATATATATATATACAAACAGTATATATAATTTATATATATATATATATATATATATATATATATATATATATTATATCATGTATTATTATACTATTGTAATGTATTATACTATTATAATGTATGATTATAAAATAATTATTATTTAGAAATTATATATATTAGATAAAAACCTCTTTCACCACTTTCAGTTTTTGTTGGAGTATTGTTTTCTTAATATCATAGGCCAATTATTGGATTTCATTCACATGCGTCTATAAAAAGACTGAAAGGTCATTAAAAAGTCTTTGTTAACACGTTTTGCAATAATTTATTTAAATGAATGGAAGTGCTTTTTTTTTCTGAAAATCTCTTCTTGAAAAAGACTAAAAGAATGGTTGACAGAAGCAGAATCGTTAAGTTCCTCTCGGGTTCTCTCTCCAGTGGGCGGTCTGTGGGCTCTCACACAACACAAAGGCTTTAGAAAACAGAGCAGCCTTCATTTGTGACATTGTATCAAAAGTGTTTTTTTGACCTCTAATCCTCCTCTGACTCGTAACCCCAATCTAACGATACACGTCCCACAGCCTGAGCATCAAACAGCCCTTCTTTCCAACTCGTTTCAGAAGTTCCTTTGAAGTAAAAGTTCACTCAGCAGCGTTTTAAGAACAACTTATTCGCTATCTGTTTCCTATTGATTTCCCATGTCATCTTCTGACAGAAAAGAAGAAGGAAGTCAGAAGGGTGCAGAAAGACGGATCAATGGCGGCGTGACCTCCCGCGGGGGCATTGGGCGCGCTTCACAGCGATCATTAACCAATCCCACACTGTCGATCCAGCAAAAAATACTCTAATCACTACCCATCATTTCTGTCCGCGCACACTCCCCAGTGAACACCCAACAGGCTCATTTATATGCAGTTTGCTTCGTCCCCCCCCCCCCCCCTCCCCCTCACTAGTCTATTGAATTCATAAACGATGTGACTGTAAGATATTGCCCATTATTTCTAATCATTGCGAGACATCGATATCTGAGCACTGAGCGACACAAAGACAAGAAAACGTCTAGACGACGCAGCCACACGACTCACGCCGAGTAAAAACGGCTCTACCTGCATATTCCTCTTGTCCTGTCGGCATATAAACCTGTGTTTCCCTCAAATCTATTGATCTATTGAACATCTAAATTAGCAACAATTAGACGTTGTGGTGGAGTGATTCTTAAAGTCCCCCTGTATTCGATAATTTCATCCTTTAAAACTCATCTTTAATCACCAGAATGGCATATTTAAACAATTTTTTCCTTCTTCATGCCTTAAAATAGCTTGATTGTAACTCGACACCCTTGCCTAATGAGCCCCGCCTCCACTCCCTCACTCAGAGATCCACTGGTTGACGATCACACGTTGATCTGATTGGTTACAAGGTCGTTTGTGACGTCAGAAACACCAGCGATTTCACACCGTGTTTTTGAGACTGTCTTTGGTTCACTGCAGTTTTAAGGAGGAAATACTCAGGAATGCTGTCGACTTATGAATTTTCACATGGTTTGTCTTAAAGCATATTAAAAACACCACATAGACATATAAACAACATTAAAATTTAATTTAAGTAATGTAAGTTTATCTGCTTCAAGAGTATGTGTCTGTGCGTTTGAGCGGGAGAAAGAGAGGATGTGCTTTCTGGACAAAATAAAACTTAATTTTGAGGCAAAAAACATGTAAATAATTTGGTGTTTTTATCCTGTTGTTCACTAAATTTATTTGCTTTGTCAGTGATGTTGTAGGTTTTGGTTCTTCGGCTGTAAGGGCCTTTAAAAAATAACTGAAATCATTTGGTGTAAGGATATGGAGCTGTAATGCGGTCAAAACTTGCCTGAACTACTTTAGCAGTTTCCCTGAAAATAATTGCACTCCTTAAAATGTTCATCAACCAATCAGATTCAAGCATTCAACAGCCCTGTAGAATACATTTATATTTTCTCTGTGAAAAGTGTGACTGTCACCAAATAGTAAAAAAATATATATATATATATTTTTTTTTTTTAAAGAGATTTTTAGATAATTTTCCTTATTTTATGTTGATCCTATAGAAAAACAACATCAGAAAAAAATTGATTTAATATATTTTTTATATATTCAAAATATGAATTTTAGCATACTTTAAAAAAAATATTTATTAAAATAGTATATCAATATTTATTATAATTTTATTATAATTGTATTATTTTTTATTTTATTAAAATGTTTATTACAGCATTACAACGGTTTGACGTTTTATATGCGATTCAAACAGAAGATCTACATTTAGATCTTACATAAACTCAAGCTCTACATGTAGTTTTTGTCCCAGTACTCAAGATTCTACAGTCCTCACAATGACCTTTCAATATGAACCCTAAACGCAACCGTAAAGCCAGTTAATGCTCGACACTGTTTGATCAAACCCTCGGTTCGCAGTCGACGACTCCCGACGGAAGCGGCTCCCAAACTCCTCACTGTAGGCGGACTGTATTGACTCCTCTTCCCCCTTTCACCTCTTCCTTGGCTTTGGCCAAGCGTGCAAATGGCAAATGGACAGCGCGAGTCCCCGCGGCCCAGACAGCCCATGTCTTATTCATGAACGCCGGCCACTCGTGTCACACTCCATATGAAAGGACAAGCTCGGGCCTGAGCGAGGCTCCCACGGCTGTCCTCCGTGACATCTGTGCTGTACGCCACATTCTGCCGAGGCCCGGAGTAATAACAGTAATGGCCATGCGAGACGGGAAAACATGGCTCTGTTGCGGCGTTCTCCCATGATGCATCACTGTATGCGCAGCTGTCCGCTTTGACATGGCAGGGTAATTGGTGTGTATCCCTGACTGCTCTGGATCCTAGTGTTCACTGACTACATACTGAACCTCACGAGTGACTGACGGAGGACTTTCTGCATAGGCAGCAACTCTTCCCATCCTCGCACTGTTCATGTGGAGACTCAACAGCTGATCCAGTTCACAGCTGCCAATGTTGCTGAGATAATGATGCGATACACTGCAATGCAGTAGGAGAACCCGGGTTGGTGATCCAAAGAACCTTTCAGTGATTCAATTTTTGCTTAGTGTGAAGAACACTAATACAATACAATACAACGTTTAGTTATAAAGCACAAATTTAAAACCAACCGAAGTTGACCAAAGTGCTGTACAAAAGCTGTAAAATAGATGTAACACACGAGAGTAAAATCCTAAAACAGCGGGTCAAGGTATTTTAAACGCCAAAGAAAATAAATGTGTCTAATACCCTGAATCATCTTTTTCCACTATAAAGAACCTCGAATGAAAATATTCCATTGATGTTAAAGGTTTTTCATGTCTAACTGAGCCAATAAATAACCGTATTCTTAAGAGTGTAAACAAAAAACATTGTGTAGGTAACAAAATTTCACAAGATATTGAACTGTTTAATTGATACTTTTTTGTGTTGAATGAATTGCTAACCCGTTAATCAAAAGGCCTTGAGGTTTGAAGGTTTATTAGGTGCATGTAGGTTTATTGCATGTAGCTTATATATTACTTCATATATGGCTGGGAGATTAAACAATTATTGTTATTTTTATTTTTAATTTTTTATTTAAATGTGTGATATATATTAGTTACATTTTTTTACATTTAGTTTTATTTACTTTTTAAGGAGTTAAAGTTGAAGAAAATCCAGAGTTAAAAAGACCATTTTTTTTAAAATTCAATAAATGCATGATGTTTTTGCCAAAATCAGGCAGCCCTACCTTCATATTTAACAAATTCACTTTTGACCAGAATGGAAGAAAATATCTTCATTTCCCAGAATGCATTACATTAAATTCATGTCACTCTAAATCCTGTGTTGTGGTCAGTTGCATTCAAATCCAATTCTCCAATTCTGAATTTTGCTCAAACCTGTATCTTAGAAAGGATACATGTAGTGCTTTCTTAAAAATTGGCCATATAGTGTCTGTAGTGTGTCTGTGTCTGTAGTGTCTGTAGTGTGCTCATGTTGGCTCGAAGTGTAGTCTATAGGCCTTTAGCTTTTAGGCCAGAGGACCAGCGGATATCCGCAGATACAGTAGCTGGGATGAATGAAGACGTGTCTATATGTGCTGATGAAACTTCTTGAGGAATATTATGGTGATGTATCTGAGGGAGACGTGAATGGGAATAAGGAGTAACTCACTCAAAAATGCCAATTCTGACTTTCTTTATTTTCCCTAGTAATTTATTCTGTGGAACACAAAATGAGAAATTACAAAGAATCATGATAGAAACCATTAAAGTTATATGAGTTTGGTAGGACAGAATTTGTATTTTATGGGTGAACTATTCCTTTAAGTGATTTCATGAATAATTAACCTTTAAGTTATTGGCTGAGGAACTGATGATTGTCTGAGAGCCGTTGAGTCGATGAATTCTCTCAGATGGAAAGATTTGTATTAAATAATTTGGTAACACTTTATTTTGATGGTCCCTTTTGAACGTGCTATTGACTATAAGTAACTTTGCAACTATATGTCAACTAACTCTCATTAGAGTATTAGTAGACTCTCTGCTTAATATCTGCATATCCTTTATTGTGATGATCCTCCAACAGACACTCTACTGACTATAAGTAATTTTGCAACTACATGTCAACTTAATCTAACCCGAACCCTACCAGTCTATTAATACTCAACTAACACTCTAATGAGAGTTATAGACATGTAGGAGCAACATTACTTATATTCAACAGAATGTGTTAAAGGGACCATCAAAATAAAGTGAAACTATGAAACGGTCATCACTAACGTACATGTGCGTCCGGGATCTCAGACACGTACAGTCAGTCGTCGCTCCTGTGTGGAGCTGCAGGTTCATCAGGCATAAACTGATTGATCAACTTTTAATGGGATCCGCTGATTTGCGATCGGACTGATTTAGAGCTTCAATCCGTCATTGGCATTATTCTTTTTCTTCTTCTCATTAACTCGCTTGCTCTATCGCTCCTCTCCCATTTAACTGCGTTAGGAAAGGGAAATTATGCCTTTATTAAAATTTAATTGCAGGCAATTTGACTCTTTCCTCCTCAAAAGTCTTTTGTTATTTACAGATAAAACTTTAGTGTGCTTTTAAAGCATTTTAGCATTATGATTACAATTACATTAAGATATAATTCATTCTCAATTTATGCTTATTTAAAAACTTATGAACTTTATTTAGGAGGTTCTGGATTTGCTGCCTGATGTAAGCAAAGGTATTACACCTCAATATATGAAATGCAAATGATTTCCGTAGAATAGCCGGAGGAACATTCTCCTTCTAGAGAGCATTTGATTGGACAAACAATTGTATACATCTCTGTCTTGTGCATGAGTGCATGAGGATGTCAGCAATATTTTGGTCCAAAGACTGTAAAATGCAAGCACTGGCTCAACCAATGGCAGATCTGATTGGAAAGAAAACCTGCTTGAAAACTGATTATTTTGGCAATGCAAGTGATGCAGAAAGATGTGAATGTCAAAATCTACAGAAAACAAATGCTATGTAAATTTGCTTCTGTTTTACATTTGTGCAAACCGAATAAAGTCTGCAGAAACACACTGGGCTAAAACTAAAGATGTGACATTAATATGATATGCTGTATGCACCAACTACACTAAGACATTCGTGTGACTGGTTCATAATGATTTCACGGGACCGCAGTGCATATACACACACAGACGAGAGAGGAAAAAGCCTGTGTGTGTGTGTGTGTGTGTGTGCATATACACATGCTCATGTGAGTAATGGACACTGCAGTGCTCTGGTGCAATGGGTCCGTGGAGAAATCTCTGAAGGGCTCAGATGACATGGTCCTTCCTTTGCCCCATATACAGGTTTGTCCAATCTATGAACACACACATCAGAGAGAGAGAGAGGGGGGGGGGGACATTGCAGCATCCCTTTTGCTGAGCTTCATAAATCACACACAACACTGTGGCGGGATTATGTTGTCATGAAAAAACGGCAGCCGTCTCAGACAGGTGGAGTGGTATCGACAAGCTATTGTACAGCGTTATTTAAAGAAAAACACTGCGATATGCAGTCTTACATGAAGGAGACAATATGACAGGAAAATAAAGCCTGTCTGCCTCTTCTAATGGTACATGAAGAGGACTTTCAAAAATGAAAGCTAGAAGAGGTTTAAAAGGAACGAGACAAAAGAAAACTTTTTTGCAGAGGGCAAGTGTGTATGAGAATCAGGAATGGATATATAAGGCGACAGAGAGAGCGTGTCGAATTCTGAGCAGTGATACGGCAGTGTAAAGACATGTTGAGACTAAAGTCTGCAGTTCTCAAGACCTGATCAATAATTTAAAGCATGCAGATTGGCAGAGAAATCCACTAATGCTGCAATGATGGTTGTTCGTTCCCTTAAAGGGATAAAGCGGACATTCCCATATCTGGATCTTTCTCAGCACTTCATACACACACGAACAGTAACAATGACGTTGGTTTTACCGTACTATTTCCAGTGCGATCAACATGAACCAAACTCTTCCAGTTTAAGATACAACTAGTGTAGTGTTTAGGGGCAAAGTAGACCATAAAGACCATAGTCTGACATCATGCACATTTGTTACATTGTTACATAGTTATGTAACAGGAAGTGAGCTGACGACTCGTTTTATTTGTCGGGCACTTTGATCTTTAAAACAAACAGCTGTATTACACACTGCATGAAAGATAATATCCGAAAAAGCATAATAGGGCCACTTCAAAAGTCTTAAAATATTTGAGACATTTGACATGCTCAATGCCATTGGTTCTTGCATGTCACATGACCACGTTTGAAAATGCAGATCACAGTGAAATACACTATTAAATATTTATCTGAATAGTATAGTTTCTCTAAACCAAAATATTTAGGTGTACATTTAAGATTCATGTATTTGAATTGCAAAAAAATTTATTACAATTATTACAAATTAAACTTGAGCAAATACAGCTTTAACAGAAACTTAATGTAAGGCATATTTGACAGTAAACCACAAATGAAACAGGTCAAATTTATGTTATTGTGCTAATAAACTTAAATAAAGGTTTATATATTTTGTTTTAAATTTCATAATTGTATATGAATACTGCTTCTTTTTCTTTCACAATGAGCAGATTTATGCTGTTTCTAAGCCTTTGAATAAGTGCATTTAGAAAATTGTATTATTTGACAAAAAATCGAATAGATGCAAATGGTTAATAATCAACTATGCCATGATTGTTTGATTTCAGAAATCTTACGTTAGAATTTCTGTCAGTTCAAAAGTAATGAATACAGATTATTTCGATGATATAAAATCCATTCAAATCCATTAACTAGAAGCATTCATTTGATCTTTTAAACAGGATTTTTTTTTTTTGTTCAAATAACCTGTGCACCACGTCTCCCGGAAGTGCCGTTTCTGTCGGACATAATTTGATTAGGACTTGCAATTTTCCCAAGTGCTGTTGAGTTTTGTGTGCAGATGGACTGCGGGCGGGCCGACGAGCCTCTCGTGCCACTCCGCCAGCGCCAGGAGCAGACGCAAAGAGGCATGAAGACTTAAATGTGTTTTCAAATGAATATGAAAAATGGAGGCAGAGAGCAAGAGAGGAAAGCGAGGAGTGTAAAAAGAAACTCTTGATGGTTCCTGTAACTGAGGGACGTCCTCTGGGAAGCCTGTTTTTAGACAGCAGAGAGCCGAACAGCACTTTGCAATTAACTAGAGTAACAGGATAAAGGGCTGGGAATGGGCATGAGGGGCGGGAAATGGTCCGTAGGGAGAAGCAGATGAAGGTGTGTGTGGGATAATGGAATTGCAGAACGGTCAATTTGATTTTAGTGAGCAGCTCCGGCCCGGGGTTTGAAAGGTTACTCATGATGCACTCTAAAAAAATAAAGCGCAAACCTGCCTAAGATGGTTGATAATCTTTGCTGATCTGGATTGAAATTTGAATTGGACTCATATATTTGATGAAGATTGCATCGATGATTCTGTTATTTTCCTGTTTATTGAAACAATCTGTTGTGTATGTAAAGGCCTGGTTGAGTTAGTTAGTAGTGTGTTAAACTGGTGGTTATGGTAAGGGGCGGGACATTTCCCAAACACACTCGAAACGCTCGACCAATCACAGCACACTGATCCAGCCGACCAATCAGAGCACAGTGTGCTTTTCAGAAGGAGGGGCTTCATAGAGACAGGAAGTAAACAGAGCGTTACTGACAGACTGGGAAGAGAGGAGCCGCAACAATGGAGAATATGAGGAAAATAATCAACATTACAGCAGGAAAACCTGTTCTAGTAGAGCCTGAAAACAACATCTGAAAAAGTGCATAAAAGGTCCTCTTTATACTTAGGTCAGTTCCCAACAGAAAACGACTGTATGACTTTTATTTTAAATATAGCATTTGAGTCATATGCTAGTCATATGCACTTCATTTTCATTGTAATGACATTCTTCTTTTTTGTTCTTCGGAAGAAAGAAACTCCTCCTGGTTTGGAACGGCATACGGTTGAAATTTCTGAGGGAACTATTGATTTAACTTTTCATTATTAAACTTCATTAATGATCTGAAGGCGAGGAGACAATGTGATGAAGACGCCGTCTCTGAAGCGACAAAGGAGGAAAGGAGGAATACGAGGCGATGAGAAAGAAGCCATGAGTCTGAGCTGTGTGACGGATCTTCAGCGCTGTCTTTGAGCCTGTCAGAGACTGACTAAAGATCTGGCTTTGTGTGACACATCGCTACAAAATCTCCATCAGACAGTTCCTGTCGGTCTTTATCTCTGGCCCAGGGGGTCTCTCTCTCTCTCTCTCTCTCTCTCTCTCTCTCTCTCTCTCTCTCTCAATTCAATTCAAATGGGCTTTATTGGCATGACTTGTACAGTATTGCCAAAGCATTGGCCATTACATAGGCAATGAGCAAATAATCAATAAAATTAATCAGTAAACAAATGCGTGATAACATTTATATATCAAAATGAGAATAAAAATAAATAAAAAATCTCTCCCTCTCCCTCTCACTCTCACTCTCCCTCTCTCTCTCACTCCCTCTCTCTCTCTCTCTCTCTCACTCCCTCACTCTCTCTCTCTCTCGCTCTCTCCCTCTCACTCTCCCTCTCTCTCTCACTCCCTCTCTCTATCTCTCTCTCACTCCCTTTCTCTCTCTCTCCCTCTCTCTCTCACTCTCTCTCTCTCTCTCACTCCCTCTCTATCTCTCTCCCTCTCTCTCTCACTCCCTCTCTCTCTCTCTCCCTCTCTCTATCTCTCTCACTCTCCCTCTCTCTCTCACTCCCTCTCTCTACCTCTCTCTCACTCCCTCTCTCTGTCTCTCCTTCTCTCTCTCCCTCTCTCTCTCACTCTCTCTCTCTCTCTCACTCCCTCTCTATCTCTCTCCCTCTCTCTCTCACTCCCTCTCTCTCTCTCTCCCTCTCTCTCTCACTCCCTCTCTCTCTCTCCCTCTCTCTATCTCTCTCCCTCTCTCTCTCACTCCCTCTCTCTATCTCTCTCTCACTCCCTCTCTCTGTCTCTCCCTCTCTCTCTCCCTCTCTCTCTCACTCTCTCTCTCTCTCTCTCTCACTCCCTCTCTATCTCTCTCCCTCTCTCTCTCACTCCCTCTCTCTCTCTCTCCCTCTCTCTATCTCTCTCCCTCTCTCTCTCACTCCCTCTCTCTCTCACTCCCTCTCTCTCTCTCTCTCTCTGGGGGTCTGAACTGTGAAGGGCTGAGGGAACTGGTTGAAGTTGCGCGCTCAGATAAGCCGTGGAATTAGCAACAGAAGATCAGGCGTGCCGTCAGTGATGAGTTCAGGAGTGGATGAGAGACGCACCGATTATGTGAGCCAGTCGCTCGTTTGGAGTCATGCTTTTACATTTACATTTATGCATCTGGCAGACACTTTTATCTGGAGCTACTCAAAATACATTTTTTATCACTTTTCCTTGGAATCAAACCTAGATCATGGTGTTACTATTTTCTTCAGTGAATTAATGTTTTAAAGGCATTGCTTTTTTTCATCCACTTTGGTTTCCATAAAGTCTGGCTCACATTGAACTTCGTGCCGTTAGGGTTAGCTAAAGCTAAAGCTAAAGCCTACTGTATCATGTCTGATATGCACATTTCTAAAGCCTCAAAACATGATCAAAATACAACATGCCTTCTGTCATCTGATCTTTTATGCAAGTAAAAGCCTTTTTAGTATATTTGTAAAAATGTCCCCCTAGCTGAAAACTTTACTGATTTTTATTAAAGTAAACGTAAGAATAACTTTGATATTGTTAGTAATATTTAAAGATGAACACCTACTGGACTGGAGCAACTTAGGTTTACTGCATTATAAATACATTATTTTGTAGAAAATTTTTGTTTTAGCAGAAGAGACTTCTTTCTAAAGCATTAAAAAAATGATAATGATTCCAAACCTTTGACTCATAGTTTTTTTTGTAGGTGTTTTGCAGAAATGTATAGAGGCGTGTTTTTCCAACGAGACTATAATGCTGCAATGTACAGAGTGAACTGATCAGTGTTAAGTAAGATATGCATTGCATTTTGAACCTAGAAGAAGCAGAAACGAGTCTTCATCACAGCTGTCACTCGCAGTTATTACCATCAGACACTTCCACTAGCACAGCACACGAGTGACACGACCAAGTCCAGCAGATTTGGGTTTGAGGGAGACACATCGGACTTAAGAATTGATTAAGCGCTCGCAGGCGGCCCTCGGGCTCCTAATATCAGAGTTTAATTGGAGCTGTCAGATGGCAAGTTAATCCGACCTCTCGTAAGTCTGTGGAGATATTTCCGATGAAGGATCAACTGATGTATGACAGAACGGTCACATTAGCTCCTCTGCCCTGAGCCAACACTAAAATAAATCACAACATCGTCTGTTGTTCATTTATTTTTAAACCCTCTCTAACCGCATGGTGCATGCTTGAGGAACTTCTGAAAGCATGCTTGAGTCTCAAGGAACTCATTTAGACACATAAAAATGGAGAATTAAAAAGTAAAAAGGGCCAAAAATAAAACCGGCTCTCCACAAAAGGAGAATCCTAGTGAAATATTCAAAATATAAAATATATATTTAAATATATATTTTAAAAAGTTAGATTATAAGAGTATCAGAGTATATTAAAAAGTCATAATTTACAACTTCCTACTTGGAAAAGTGCAACTACTTCCACAAAGTTGTGTCTTATCAGGATGTTTAATTATTTATCCTCCAGAATCAGTTTAGCAGGAGTCGTCACTGTTGAGAGCTGTGGGGTTTCAGACACGTCATATACAGTAATATTATCAGTGTGACTTTATATGACACGTCATATACAGTAATATTATCAGTGTGACTTTATATGACACGTCATATACAGTAATATTATCAGTGTGACTTTAAGACACGTCATATACAGTAATATTATCAGTGTGACTTTAAGACACGTCATATACAGTAATATTATCAGTTTGACTGATAACTGAGCTCTAATGACATCACTGCAAAAAACTGCATGATGCATGATTTTTTTTAAATCACAAATAGTGTGATTTTAGTATTATTTAAACACTTTTATACTATTTATTAATATTTTGAATGAGCTTTTTATATTTTCAATTTCAGTTATTTTATTTAAGTTTAAGTTTTAGTGGTTTTATTATTTTCTCATTTTTATTAGTTGTTCTATGTTAATTTTAGCATTAATTGATTTATTTTAATCAGAGTTTTACTTCTATTCAGCTTATTTTATTTCAGTCGGTTGACTACATTTCTACTAATATTTATATTTGCTTTATTTCACCTAACAAACTAATTTTGAATGGTTTTAGTTTCCGTTATTAATAACAACACTGATCTTAATGTTTTGGGTTTTTTTAAACTTCAAAGCAAGAATATAATCATTTCATATCAAATAATATGGCATTAATAATTCAGTATTATTAATTCTAAGAGACATCTTTAGTGTTCACAATGCATTAGATGGTTAATTTTCAGTATAAAGTTGCTGTCAACAGTGTAATTATACATGTAATTACATAAATTAATTAAATCTGTAAAATTAAAAACATGTATGTACACAATAAGTCCATTGTATCAAATTATTCATTTCAATGTAAGTACATTGTACTTAAAGCCACTTAATATAAAGTGGGACCCCTGTTATTATTATTTATTTTTTCCTCTTATGAGTGCAATATATCACACATGCACTTTAAATGGATCCAGTGGAGCAATTTGACTTTGTGCATGAGCCCTGTATTTACAGTAGATTTAATAAAAAATAAGTATTTACAGGAATCACTTCAGACAGAAAACAAAGCATGCACTGACTGCCATGACAAAAGGAGAGTTTAAGCGGGTTTAATGTGCCATTGCAAAATAGAAGTGCTGAAGTACACAAGAAAAAGTACCATTCAAACATCAGATATTTTAATCATAACTGCACCATTATAACTCATTATTATCATATGGCTTGCTTGAGCAGGCAAATACAATTATTTGTGTGAAATAACACTTCTCATTTGTTGACCATTTCTCATTGCACTGATTCTGTTCAGCTCCTAGAGAAAATGAATGAAATTTTGTAGAACTGGACTTTAAGCATCAAGCATCCACTAATATTACACATTTCAGACTGATGAGAGAAATTAGCCTGATATTTCACTGCTTTAGGATTGAAAATGCATTATTTATCAGCGTTTCTTTCTTGCTTGTTTAAAAAAACATCTCAGAGTTCTTCAAAAGTTACTTCAAAACTTTATTTTCTGATGGTAGATGAGGGTTAGATCCACCACAAACTACACTGTGAAGTTCATGGTTCATGATCCATGTGTTCCAGATGTGGGCCGGATCTGGGCCGACACTATGTTGCTGTCGGGGTTGTGTGTATCACAAAATCAGCTGACATTTTATATACAGCATGTGTGCGTACAGTATGTTCATCTTTATATGAATATCTAGATGATTTCCTAGATTTGCCTGAACAGATCACTCTGCATTGAATGCTGGATGCAATCCGCTCTGTTTCACCTTCCATTTTGAGTGCGACAAATGAGCTGTAAGTAATTACAGATGTTTTTAAACGTCTTTATTAACTAATATTACATTTGACAGCTAAAAAGGCTATTTGAACAGGCAAAACTGAATTAAAAATGCATAAAACACAGAGGCACTATAGGAATTTGATAGAGCCGGATGAAAGTGAGCGAATCACGGTAAAATCTGCTTTTTTTATAATCAAAACAGTTTGAGGTCTTTATGCAAATAAAGTTCAAAGATTGTGTGCTTATAAATCTAACACTTGTAAATTCAGCTCATGTGGTTCATGCGTTTGCCTCATTAAACCTTTAATAGATGGGTCTGCAAAATATTAATCGAGTTAATCACTGATTGATTAAATGAATGAGTCATTTTAATCATATGCATTTTAAGCCACACCCACTTTCTGCAAAACCCCGCCTCCAAATGCATTTCAGACAATCCTGCACACACAAACATTATCCACAGGGCATTTATCTCTGTGATATCTGTCAGGTATAGTGGCATAATACACTGTTGTGGCCTATAGTGATGTCTGGAGGGGATATTTGTTTTTAATGAATACAAGTTTCAAAATATGAGGGAAGACTAAACTTGGTTAAAGTATGGAAAAAAATAAAAAACAGGTTCTTGTTTTTGCGTGTGTTCATAATTTCTTTGTATTACAGACTGGCAAATTTGTCTGCCATGTTTCATTCCGTTATTATGAAACTGGGCATTACTTTTGGCCAATACTGTATGTGCTATTTTATTAAAATGATGAAATCTGCCATCCAGAACTAGTTTTGATCAGCAATTGTTTTTATGTTTCAGTGGTTAATGATTTTGCATTTTATTTTATGATAACTAGCCATGGAGCTTTTGTCCAGTGAGACTTTCTCCATTGATAACAACCGCAACGACAACTCAGCAAAACATTAAAAATAACATATGTAAGTGCCTTATCCCATAAAACTCCATGCCTGACAATTGGACATGCTTCCTGCTTATTAGATCCATCCCTGCCGTGAGCTGTTTTATAAAGTAATGTGGACAAAATCCCCAGTGATGCCCGTGTCACGCACACAAGTAGACACAATCCATTATCTGTTCTTTTGAAACTGGGCATTTGCAATTGTAGTAGATTTTTGTATTTCATTGAAGGGTTGGTATAACGTTCTTTTCACAAGATGTAAAATAAATCTCTGATGTCCCCAGAGTGTGTGTGTGTGAAGGTTTAGCTCAAAATACCCTACAGATATTTTTATATAGCATGTTAAAGGTGCTCTATGTAACTTTTCTAGTAAAATGAATCCTTTTTTTATTGCCTGTGTGTGAAGGGGTTGTAATCACACATTACAATGATCCACTTGTCAGGTTTTGCTATTACCTGTGAAGGCCAGTGTTCCTATTTTTATGTGAAAGCTCCGGGTCGGATTTCCCACGAAATCCATCGGATGTGACGTGATGCGCGCGCCCGAGCCTCTCTCCTTTATATACAGTCTATTGTAGACGGTCAGGGAGTTACGTCCGGTCAAAGGCGCACGTGTTTCGGCTTATATCTCGGTCAATCTTTGATCAATATTCCCAAGACTCAAATCGTTCGTAGTGCTGGACGGGGCCTTTCGAACGAGCCCACCCCTGAGGTCCAACTCGCCCGGGTCCCCGAGTTATAGCCGTTCGAAATCGGAGGTCCCAGCAAACGGCGATCAGGTAGGGGGCGTCCCCGGGGCCCGCCACTCTGGCGTTCAGGCAAGGGTCCCCCTGGGACCTCCTCTCCCGAATTTGAGCTCTCTGGGTCTTCGCGTTCCAGAGATACGAGCGGTTCTCTTCTGAGATTGTGGCGTCACCGCCATTTTGCAGCGCGCCCGATGGTTTTCGGCTAATATCTCCGCGAAAACACCACCAAAAATTATTAAACTTATATGGTTCTTTTCAGCTCGACTAGTCGGTTCCAGTGAGCTACGTGCTCGCCGAATCCGTCGAGTATTCGCCGAGATATTTGTGTAATAGACGGTATTGTTTATGAGTTCGAGCATGAGCGCTATTCTAAAAATTGACTGCAATCTGAAACTTCACCGCTAGAGGCCGCTAAAAGTTCCATAGAGCCCCTTTAAAGTTTTTGAGGGTTAGCAAAAACGCCTCGTTTTGTGTCTGTCCCTTTAAATGCAAATGAGCTGCTGCTCCCGGCACAGGGGGCGGAGCAACAACAGCTCACACTCACACAGACATGCACTGAAAATTTCAAAAACTTTTAGACTTGTATGTTCAAACCGGAGTCAGAAAGATGGTGAGACTCAAGAAGAAGTGACAACATGTAGACAACATTTCTGAATGGTTAGTTGATGAATTTATGTAGCTTATAATGTAGTTATCTTCTAGTCATTGATTAGCATATTCTGTCATGATAATCGATAAATCGGGTTTGGGGGGCGGGGTTTATGTAAATCTTAGGGTTAGTGATGTCACTAACCCGGGAGGAAGCTCATTGTAGTCCCTACCAGCCGTTTGTTGTGGTCCTTAAAAAGCTTTTTCTTTAAAAGCAAACATCTCCCTTTGCTTTGAACTTTGAGCGTCGTAACTTTGCAGATGTTGTTTATGCTCAAAAAGCAACATTACACAGTAACTAAAATTAGAAAAGTGAAATCATAATCAACCAGCCCTTTTACAGTCCCGCCATTCAATGACATCATCACCCGCGGGCACAAACACTCGCCAGGCTGCGAGACATTGATACGTCTCTTGTCCGAAAGACGGAGGCGGTAGGAATTGTGATCTCCCAATTGCCCAGCCACACTAAGCCAGGTTCTGAGAGCAGATTAAATGGCCCTCCATCGATCGCTGCCCTTTAATGCGCCTTCGCCTCAAAAAGCAAAAACCCAAAATATGCCATGGTGTTGCCTCTCGACGGCTGTCTTATGAGGGCCACTTGGCTGAATGTGTGTGTGGGGCTCATCTTCAGCAAACGCAGTCATCGAGGGAAGCGCACGCTTGTGTAACTGAGCCCCCGTCGCAACGCCAAGTGTTTCGTCTCATCCATGCAAAACAAAACCGGCAGAAGGCAGAAGCAAACAACAACAACTACAACACAAGTACGTCGTGTGGAAGACAGCCAGGAAAGTCTCGGCGCTCAGACAGGGTTCTGGAGTGGCAGCGCTCGTGTTTGAAGTTTGATGGAGAGAATTATGTTGAAGATCAATGTTGAACATTCAGGGTTCAAATTAATATTAGCTTCAAGAGCTTTATTCTGCTCTGTATGGCATGATCAGCAGTAAAAAAAACAAGCTACTCCATGGAATGAAAATTAAGCACGTATTTGGAATAGCATATAGCAACTACTATATATTATATACTATATACTACTATAGTATGTATATTCTGCGCTACTTGAATGTCATACTGTTTTTCTATGTTTTTAAACTATAGTATATGACGTTTAATTAAAATTTTAATAAAAAAAAAATTTTTTTATACACCTTTGTGTAAAAATATCTTGACCCAGCAGTATGAATAATTAGATAAGATAAGATTTTGGAAATCACAGGTCTAAGTAATTTTGGTTTATAATTCTCATATATTGGAATTGAAAGGTCCATTCCAGCTCAGAGCGTTGTGGAATAAAATATTGCACACATTGGGCTCTTTTTTTTCCTGCACATTTTGACTAAAACGGCACATTCTGGTACTTTATGCATACTGAAAATGTGCTTAGTATGCACAGTATACATCCTATGTACTGCAGAAGAGTAGTATGATAGTATGCTGTTCTGCAAATGAAAATCATGTCGGATATCACTTCTGGTTTATTCGTCATATTTGACATGAAAGGTCATTGTATTGTGGGATACGGTTTTGCAAGCATTGTGCTCTTTTTCTAACTGCAAATTTTTACAAAAGCTGCACATCCTGGTACTTTATGCATACTGAAAATGTGCTTAGTATGCATCCAATGTACTGCAGAAACAGTACGAGTATTATAATAGCATGTTGAAAATCATGTCTGATGTCACTTCCGGTTCATAGGAATGGAAGGTCAAGTGAAGAGCATTGCATTTTTGGATGCATCATTGCACACAGCATGCTCTGAACCGTTTGTGCAGTATAGTATGTGCAGTATAGTATAGTGCAGTATAGTATGTGCAGTATAGTATGTGCAGTATAGTATGTGCAGTATAGTATGTGCAGTATAGTATAGTGCAGTATAGTATGTGCAGTATAGTATGTGCAGTATAGTATGTGCAGTATATGTGCAGTATAGTATAGTGCAGTATAGTATGTGCAGTATAGTATAGTGCAGTATAGTATGTGCAGTATAGTATGTGCAGTATAGTATGTGCAGTATATGTGCAGTATAGTATAGTGCAGTATAGTATGTGCAGTATAGTATAGCGCAGTATAGTATGTGCAGTATATGTGCAGTATAGTATAGTGCAGTATAGTATGTGCAGTATAGTATAGTGCAGTATAATATGTGCAGTATAGTATGTGCAGTATAGTATAGTGCAGTATAGTATGTGCAGTATAGTATGTGCAGTATAGTATGTGCAGTATATGTGCAGTATAGTATAGTGCAGTATAGTATGTGCAGTATAGTATAGCGCAGTATAGTATGTGCAGTATATGTGCAGTATAGTATATGTGCAGTATAGTATGTGCAGTATAGTATAGTGCAGTATAATATGTGCAGTATAGTATGCTATTCTGAACGCTCTTTGTTTTTTTAATTCTCTTGCATCTTCTTTTCTCGCCGTCTCTTACCGCAGCCTGACAGCGTCCCGCTGCTGCACGCCTCTCGTTCTCGACCCTCCTTCAACCCTGGAGCTCTCTCTCTCTCTCTCTCTCTCTCTCTCTCTCTCTCTCTCTCTCTCTCTCTCTCTCTCTCTCTCTCTCTCCTAAGCAGGTGTTGGTTGGTTTCTTCTCCCTGAGGTAACAGGGTTTTGTTCTTAGTGCCAGTGCTGAATTATACAGACAGAGCAGACTCCTGGGTAGCAGCCCTGAATCCCCCCCACCCCACACGCACACACACACACACACCGCCCTCCAGCCCTCTTGCGTTCCCTTGTCTCTCCTGCTTAAGGAGCGCTTCTCAGTGGGCCGTGCCAGATGCCCGGAGCGGGCGCTTCCGCCCACATTCACTCCCCGTGACATGGCGTTGTACACACACGCATTCAGAATGAGCGTGCCACACGCTGCATCAGTGTCAGGTAGATAATTCTGAAAGAAACTTTCATTTATCAATGTCAAAGAGAAGATGGCAGCAGAAGACCCACTGGGACGTGTAGACTGTATATTCGGCCTATTGGGTTGAGACAGGAAGTGATGCGGGGCCTGTGATGTAATGACCAAAAGGTCAGGAAACTGTTGCAAGTGATGACTTTAAAGTCAAGATGAAATCATAATGGAATTTATTAACACGTTCCTAAACTTACTGTGCATGTTTGATCATATTTTATTAACCAAATATACCTGTAATTTTTTCTGCACATTTTAAGATGATCATTTTACTCTAAAAGGACAATAATAGATGTAACCCTTTAAGAGTATTTATTATGAGCGTTTATAATATTTTAGCATTTTTAATACTAATTTCAATTCTTATTGTGCTCGATATTGTGCACTTTATTGCAAAAATAATTTGTTTTGTACAGTTTTTTTTTAAAGATGATTAAGAACAGTGATAAAGCTTACCAAATTCTACAACTAAATAACATTAATTAGCTGGTTTATGAGGCGACAGGCTATATTCTCCATCATTCACTGTGGCAGCATTCGAATTATAAAATACAGTGGAGTGCTAAAAAAGCGTCAGGAAGTGAAAAAGAGATAAACAAAATGATTTATAATATTTGCTAACATAAAACAATAAATACAAATAAAATAAATTCATTCAATCTGAGTGGTTTTCACTGCTTAGTAACATTTCCTTCACTTTTAGTCAAGTTTTATCTGACATTTACCTGTAATCGTGTCTGTATATTTTAAGATTTAGATGATCAACTTGCACCAGATTGCAATAGATTGAACCCTTTTAGAGCATTTATTATATTTTCAGCATTTAGCCTATTTTCAGTTCAAACAATGCACACAAAGAATATTTTTTCATTATATTGTTTTGAAGCCTAAATTCACTTACAGCATACATTTTACACTTTAATGTGTTTTGATTTTCTTTTTTAAATGGAACATACATTTTATAATGCTTGCCTAAAAACGTATTTACCATAACATGGAAAAATTAATAAAATAAAAATAATTATTGCATTATCATTCTGAATGGTTGCCACTTCTCTGTAGCATTTCCTATACTTTTAGATAGCAAGTTTTTCCTCCAAGTGTTGTAGAAAAAAAAAAACAGCAAAGGATTCAATTATTGGGATGCATGAGTCATTAATAAGCCCGTTCCATTGTGATACACCACAGCGCTTATGCAGCATACAAAAATTAAACAAAAAGGCAAATGAGATCTAAATGCCAGCACGAGTATGAATGTGCATTTGCTAAAAAATTCAATTTGCAGATGCGTTTTCAGCACTTTGCTCGGATAAAAGAATCATATTTCGGTCCGCTCCATTTTTCACGCGGGCGGCGTGACTTGACATGTTCACTTTACCACGAAACACTGCGTTTGATCCGGCTCTTTTCAAAGAGTTGTGGACAAATCCGTCAAAATGACCGGCGTGCAGGGATGCGTTTGCGCGGTATACCGCAAGATGGTCTTGGTAAGAGTGTGTGAGGTTTTCTGCAAGGCAAGAACAGTTTAACTACTGTATTGATCTCAGAGTGCTTTGGGGTTTGGGCTTTTATCCAAGATAGAAACGGGGGTAAAACTGATATCTCTTACGGGACGTGGGCCTGCGAGCTGCTTTGACAGATGCAAGGTTCGATGGTAAAGATCTCTGGAGTTTATCGAGCTGATGCGGTCTCTCTGCCTCGTGGTGGAGCTGTATATTGACGGATACGTGGAGAGGGAATTATTACCGGAGAATTGAGCAGTATGCAGGCATTATATGAACAGAAGACGAGTGCATGAACGTTAGGTAACAACAGTGGTCTAATGCTGCGTGACAGCGGAGTGTTTTATGAGTCACCGGTGTGTGATCAGTGTTTACTGTGCGGTGCGGTTTTACGCACAACATAGCCTAGGCTGCACATGTAATCAATACAAAACTGTGTGTAAAATGAGGTACAAAATCCTTTAATCTGTTTGCAAACGAAGCCAAATCTGTATCTCATGACACCAGCTAAGTCAATACACGATGTGAACTAAGTGAAATTAATGATCCGTTTAAACAAATTCAGTCCATGAGCCACTCCAACCTCTTTTGCATACTTGAAAGAAGTTAAAGTTCCTTTAGATTATTCATTAATTTTTATTATTATTATTATTATTATTCAGTATGGATGCATTTAATTGATCAAAAGTGACAGTAAAGTCTCTTATAATCTTAGAAAAGATTACTATTTCACATAAATGCTGGTCTTTTGAATTTAAACAATCTTGGAAAGAAATCTGTATTACAGTTTCCACAAATATATGAAGCAGGACAACTCTTTGCAACATTGATAACGATCTAAAATGTTTCTTGAGCAGCAAATCATCATATTAGTATGATTTCTGAAGGATCATGTGAAGACTGGAGTAATGATGCTGAACATTCAGCTTTGATCACAGGAACAAATTACATGTTAAGATATATTCTCATAGAAAATTTTTATAATATTTCACAATATTCTTATTTTTACTGTATTTTTGATCAAATAACTGCAGCCTTGGTGAAGCATTCAAATACATTAACCCCCGGTTTTTTAACTGAAAGCAACTTGCACTTACAAATCTCTAAACATGTCAGTGGCATTGTTTTTCGAGGGCACTTTATAAAAACTACTAAAATGCCCTAATTGAACTAAGCCCTAATAGCTTAGTCTAAGTCCTGCCTGTGTAACCGGGCCTAAAAACCTATCCGACCCCAAACTTTTGAACAGTAGTGTATATAATATTTATTATTTAATGCCTGCACTATCTTTTTGTATCCTGTTCCTTGTTTGTGAAGGGCGGTGATATCTTCTTTTAACTTTTTGGACCATATTTTTGACTTGGCCATATTCCTAACACGCAGTCAAACGTGGCACTCGTTTGTGAACCTAGCCAGTTTAGATAGTTTATGTGTTCTAGCTCAAGCACACCTGCAGCAACTAATGAAGCCCTTGATTTATTGCATATTTTGCTTTGCTGTTTACAATGTCCGAATTTTTTAACTATTTCTGAATCTAAGTTAAGCAGTCTAGTTGCATTGCTAGTAACCAGGCCTGCTGGTCTTTTCTAATGAAGTTCAAATCGTCCTCTTCTCATGTGAAATACAGTGATTCATCTCAAGCTTGAGTAAACGGTGAGCAGGTGGTTGAAGTCAGTGTTGTTGCGCTGGTGTTGATGTGACAGGTGGCCAAAGGGCAGGTGGGAAGCGGCGATCTGAACTCGACGTGTTCGTAGGAGGGCTTCACGCAGCCCGGCCGGAGTTAATGGGATCAGACGTGGAAAAACAGGATCTATCTGCCAGTTAATGTTTAATCCTCTGCAGCCTCGGGCTCCAGCCATCTGATAATTCTTGGGCTGCCTCTCTTCATCATCAAGGTGTCAGAAGGAAGTGCCTCTGTAAATATTTAATTGGTTGCTGTGTGTCGCCCACTTCTCTTCTTCATCCACTGCCTCTCCTTCCACAATGTTTTGTTGTAGTCTTTGGCTGCATGACTCTCCCATGCCATCTCATTGACTAGTGGTCAGCTGTGGAATTACAATCAAGTGGCTGCAGAAATTCACAAAATATTGAAACCTATAAACTATTTTTTATATTAAAAATTAAAAATAAAATGAGACAAAGCATTTTTCATTTGTAAATGTATTTATATTTAAATGCAATTTAAAACTTATTTATTGTTGCATTTAACTATACATATTAAAACATTAATTAAATTAACAATTTTATATGTATATAACTATACATATTTATTTGAAAAACATTTCACTGGCTAATGGATAAATAGGCTGGCAAATACTTGACAAATGAGTTACTTTTTTAAACAAAAAACAAAACAAATACATATCATTATTATTAATGTTAAATCATCAATCCCTACCTTGCTGTGTAACATTATAACTGGCAATCAGTGGAGAACAAAATGTAATAAATTCTCCATACTTTTCCTCCCGAGACTGTTTTCGCAGGTTATTGTCACACATTTATTATTTCCTCCAGATCTTCAGCATTCGTGATGGTTTGGCTTTCAAAAGTTTCTGTGTTTATTTGATCATGAAGGGCAGCGAGCAATAGACGCGCAGTACAAAGGCATCGAGGCTCTCCGCCGTCGAACTCCAGCTCGCTTTTGTTAATAACTTTGCGCCAGAAGCAAGTGCAATTACAAACGAGAGCATGTAAAAGTCAAGGGGATACAAATCATGTTTGAATTAATGTCCCACAGGTCTCAGGGAATCAAGCCCCGAAGCCTCTCGGAGGCAAGGCACTGAACGCAGCAAATGATGCATCTGTTTTAGGCCCAGTGAACAGTTAAAGGATGCTGAGGCTGTCTCTAGACATGGGAGAGACGCTTTAGGAAGACGTTTAACTTTGAAGGACAGAGCTAAAGAGAGCTTTGAGTTGTTGGACCAAGAGATGAAATGTAAGTGCTGTTGAATGAATGCCAGAGCTGCAACATGGTGTTAATGATCTGAAGAAAAGAGCCGCTACAGTGAAAACTGCTTTTTCATGCTGTTTCGGCTCCTGCGGCTCCATGGTTGTTATAGTGTTGACAGTTTTACAAGGTTTTGTCTTGTTTTGGGTTTCAAATTCAGTTTAAGTTTCGTTTTAATTGTTCATAAATTCTTATTTTGTATTGTAAAATAGTGCTTTATCAGATCACTTTGCTATCACTATGCAATAGGCATGAATTATCTTGTTAATAAATACTTATTTTGCTTTTTGCTTCAAAGTAGTTGAAAAAAAATTGGGTGGAAAGCATTCGGGATTTGTGTAGAGTTCTCACATACAAACCACAAATGAAATGCCTCGTGATTTAAAGTAGTTTAAAGCCTGACGAAACGGCGCTGATATTCTCAACAACACTGATTCTGGAAACAGCAGAAACTTTGAGCCACAACGATACAGTTAGAAGGCTTTTCAATCCACAAATCACCAACATTTACCATGGATTTACTGTAGTAAAACTAACTGTAACCATGGGATTGTGGCAGAAATGTGGGATATTAATATCAAATGTAATCAATATATTAATATAGAAACATTAATGGAATATAAATAAAGTATGTTTGTTATCTATAGCAGTTTTTGTGCATTTGTATTATACTGAATGTCTTTATGCTACTTTTTTCCATAACAAATAACATAGAAACAATATAGTTACTTTTTACCATGGTGAGTTGCAATGCATGGTTTTACCTGTGGTCAACATGATCCAAATGCTATGGAAGACCAAATTTGACCCTATAATAATGAGGATGTTACAATTTTGACAGATGTTTTCTGTTCATAATGAACAGGATGTTAATGAACATAAATTTACATCTGCATCCAAACTCAAGCTACTGTGAAATGTGCATTTCTAAGAGACATAACATGTAATATTAATGTGTGAGGTAAGTGTTTGTCATGATCTGATGATAAAACTGGTTTCTACAACTTTCACACAAGAGCAAAAATCTTCCCTTAAAACTTGAAAGATTGGCTAATAATAAGCCAATAAGTGCCCGTCTGCCGCCCTTTACTGGTTATAGTTATAGTATACTTATTTGTTTTTAAATAAAAGTGTTTGTTTGCCACCAAGGGGTTTAGTTTTACAAATGGAGACAATCTTCGAAGGATGAACAAATAATGTTTTTGGTCATAACATTAACATTTTTATAGAATTCAGAGCTTTGTTAAAAGTGTGAGGTGAGTTGAAAGTGATTCTTGAACTTCACTCTCAGAAGGCTGTACGAACCCTGAAATGAATAGTGTAAAAACATTTGACCATTTCTGCCACAATCCCCTGGTTACAGTTAGAGTTACTACATGGTGAATGTTGGTGATGTGTGGACTGAAAAGCTTTCTTTAACTTGTTTGTTCATGGCACACTGTTTCTCCTGGTTTTCAGGGCAGTGCTGTTTGAGCTGGCCTGCGAGTAAACCTGTTTTAGGCTTGTGCTTGTGCTATATTGGGTCTATTATTGCTCCGGCTGATAAACCGTCAGTGCTGCGAAGCTCAAACATGTTGTGTGGATTCATTCTGCTTTTGTTTCATTTGTCGTTTCATGTTTCTCATAATGGCAGCATTTATCAGTTGAGCAATGTGGTGGCGGCACCAGTGCGACCTCTAACTAAATTTAGCCGCAAGGGCAGGAAATAATTCGCAAAATGCAACCATTTGTTCGCAGTCTGGAGCCCAGATGATGAACTCTCCAATGCTATAGATTTTTTCACTGATTTGCTAATAGATATGGAAAAACATTTGGCAAATGCAAATGCATTTTTAAAATGTCATTTAAAAGTTGCATTTAAAAATAGTTTATATTTGTTAAATTTAACTATATTTTTAAACATTAAATGAACACTTTTATATTATTAATTATAATGTATATTTACACAGAGTCAATGCAGAAATGTTGTCCTGTATGGGCCACTTCTAACTCCATCATAAACTGCTCTCTCTGCCTCTGATGACACGTTTCAGAAACTGCATCAAGGAGCAACTTTGATTCATGTGTTTTTTATGTCAGACAGACGGCCACTCTCTGAGGCACTTTTACTTTGTACTGACTCTTTCACAGTGGTTTTCACACACTGTCTTTGGTCCGTAGGGATCTAGATTGAGTTGTGACAGATTTGAGATGGTAAAACTGTGATGTTGTGGATCCAATAGCACATCCATGATCAGTCCTGCAGCCCTTCTGCAGTGTTATGAGCAATACATCACGGTTGTCTGCCTATCTTGAGCAGTTTTTACATTGAATTGCACATGGCATTAGGGATGTCCTGATCAAGTTTTTGTGCCCCCAATCCGATACGAGTCATTGAATTTGGAGTGTCTGCCGATACTGAGTCCCGATCCAATACTTTTCCTAGTGCTTGGTGCACACTTCTACAGAAGTGTCACTTTTGAACTTTTGAAAAATAGGAAAAACTCTCTTTTTTTGAGAGAGAGATGCTAACGGTCTAATCAGATTCAATGATCTATGCTAAGCTATGCTAACAGTGCTACCGCCAGACCCGGAGATCGGCTGAATGGATTCAAAAATGGAGTTGGAAAATGAGCCTATTTCCAAAAAAAGTGGAGTGTTCCTTTAAGGGAATAGTTATTCACCTTCATGTCTGTGGCAATCATAGATCACAGACCAGATATTAAACTACAACTTAATATGATTTTAACATAATTTTAAAGAAAGAAAGAAAGAAGTCTAATTTAAATGTCCTGTCTGTTTTGTTTTATTATCAGGTGCATTTCTCACTGCCCCCAAATTTTATTTTACTCTAGTAAGCAAACCCAGTGCATCATTTAATTTCAGCTGGGAACACCCTGGGAAAAGACCCATGTGGTTTTCACAACAGAGCGAAAATAGAATGGAGCACTTCATAATCAAGCATATTTGTGCATACGGCATGGGAGAGTTGACCCAGCTAGAGATATAACACACCGAGCTGGGGAGCAGAACCGGCCAGGTATTAAAATCTGAGGTGCCAATTGAGCTGTGAAGATAAGAATTGAAAAGGGAATTGGGAATAACCCCCTCTGTTTTATACCCATTCCCATAATGCATTGGGACTTTACCTTGTGTATGCATCATCCGCAGATTTAGTATGCCAAGAAATGGAAATGGGTAAAAGTTATTTTTTAATTGAATTACCCATAATGCTTTAAGTTTAAAGGGGTCAACTACCAATTTTTATTTATGTTGTCTGATGTCCACTTATAATGTGTCAAGATTTTTACTTAAAAAAAAGAAAATCCTATTTTCTATCCTGTTTTTGACCCTTTCTGTGAAAGGGAATTTTGATAGGTGTGCATGCAAGACTTGAAAAATTAAATGCCCAGTGCTATGATTGGGTAACAGTTTTGCATATTAAAATGTAACAGACAACGCAGACAGTGTGTTTGAGACATTACTGTTGAATCCAATCGCCATTGCATCATTTTTTATTTTCAGTCTTTTTGAAAAGCCTATGTCTTGTTTAACAACACAGTAAAACCGTATTCTGGACAAATGTAGGCAAAATAGTTTTGATTTATTTTTTAAAAAATACTTCCCTTGATCTGAGCGGTACAAGACTTGGCTACTTTTCCTAAGTTTGCCTCCTGAACACACACAATTTTTTTGACTCAATTCTACAATGTTAAGTGAGTGAAAAAAAAAACTCCTTAATCTTGTATTTGGGTCAAAAATGGGCACCCATAGAAATGAATGGGAAAAACTGTAATTTAGAGCATTCTTCTTGTTTTTTTTTTTGTAAAAATAAATAAATTAATAGATCCAATACAATGCATATCTAACATACACACAAATGAAGGGCTGATCCTGTACAACATTCTCATCAAACACAAAAATATAAAACATAAAAATAAGTATAATTTACATAGAAAATATGTTACTTTTTGAAGTAAATAAATTCCAAAATACCCCCAAAATAAACAAAAAACACCATAAATGGATAGACAAAACTTTATCGAAGACAGTGATATAACATTTATAATAAATAAAAATTAGGATCACACCTGAGTCTTCTGTGCCCACATTTGTCCACAATTACAGGATTAAGGGGTATGAAGTGAATACGGTTTGAGGGCTACAATGAAGCAAACAAACAAACTGTGTCTTACTGATGCGATCTGACTGGAACTTCGTTAAAAATAAAGTTCTTCCACGCTCTCTTAATGTTATAAGGATGGCAATGCAGAACGTCTTGTAATCCTCAGAGGCGCCTCTATGGTTTTGTTGCTGGAGTAATCCTGTGTTTGCTTCTGTCTTGTATTTACTGCCACATGACATGCACAAATCAGTGGGCGGGGCTAAAGAGGAAGTGATGTACAAGTAGGCTTCTGTCTTCTTTGCACAGTTCACCTTCCTTGCACTGACGAAATAATGTGACAAAATCCAAAACGAGTTGTTTTCTGAGCTTAGTTTCAGTAAAAGCAGTTTGTTTGTTTTTTGACTAAGAAAATATTTGCATTGTACAATAACCTACTTATATGTCAAAAGATCAAGGAACACTCACACTGGCCTGTGTTGTTATTTGTCAGGATGTCTACAAGGTTGTTTCATACATCAAGAACAAAGCGCAACAGTGAAAGGAACCTTGGGTTTTCAGAGAGTAGGAGGAAAATGCGTCCTGCATCCTGACTGCCCTGAAGTGCATAGCAACTACATTTGCTTTAAAGCCAGAGAATTTCAGGGATGTTCACAATGCAATACTTGCATGCTGATAACATCATACTGTGCAGCGTATGTGCATTGAGCGTGTTTGTGAAAGGTCCCGCCCCTTACCATAAGCAGGCGGGGGCAGGAATTATTTAAATGAGAAAAATTGTGACATGTTTGTTCCTGGAAGAAACTCAAGACTACAATGGAGGCGTTTCAGAAACACTGACACTGATATTTACATTTAGCAGATGTTTTTATCCAAAGCAACTTACATTGCATTTCAAGGAACACATTTACATTCTTATCAGTTCTTGCTTTCCTTGGGAATCGAACCCATGACCTTGGCATTGCAAGCGCCAATGCTCTACTGTTTGAGCTACAGGAAAGCAATAGAGAGAATTAACAGCATGCAACATTACACAAAGAAAGATGAACAAGGAAAAAAATGATCACAAGACCCCTTTAAAAATGCTGCTGACTAATTCATCACACTGGAGATGGAAGCTCACGTCGGGTGTGTTGCAGTGTACATTAGTGCAGGGGTCTCAAACTTTTCCATGAAAAGGCCCCCCAAATACCACTAGGTTCTGGCCAAGGCCCCCCTTTTCCAGGATGTGTTATTAAACCCATCGACAATACTACGGCAAATGTAGAAATAAATAAATAAAACCTCTAGGCGAACATCAGATTATGTGATGGTGTTTGATACCGGCCTATCAGAAAGATTATAGAGATGAACCGGTTAAAAATTTCTAGGCCGATTAGTTTGACCTGCCGATACTGATTTTAGCCGATTCTGATTTCATTTTTTCTAACCACTTTACAGCACACACAAATATTTATTTTATATATGTGACCCTGGACCACAAAAGCAGTCTTATGTGTCCATTTTTTTAAACTGAGATTTATACATCACATGAAAGCTGAATAAATAAGCTTTCCACTGATGTATGGTTTGTTAGGATAGGATAATATTTGGCCGAGATACTATTTGAAATCAGGAATCTGAGGGTTAAAAAAAATCGAAATATTGAGAAAATCGCCTTTAAAGGTTTCCATTTCTGTTGGCGTTTGTGCTGCATTCACTTACAAAAATAAATTTTTATATATATTTAAGGTATGAAATGTACTAAATATCTTCATGGATCATGATCTTTACTTAATATCCTAATGATTTTTGGCATAAAAGAAAAATCGATAATTTTGACCCATACAGTGTTTTGTTGGCTATTGCCACAGATATACCCGTGCGATTTAAGACTGGTTTTGTGATCCAGGGCCACATATATATTATTCAGTTTGGGTAAAACTATATGGTGTTTTATATATATATATATAAATAGCGCAGAGTCTATTTTTGCTGTATTATACACCATATAGATTTACCCAAACTGAATAATTAAGACAAGTTTAAAAGGGTAAATTTTCTATAAATATTTTTGAGTCTTTATTTTCTTTTCTGACCTAGCCTACTCCAGTTCTTGTTAAAACACACTAGCACACTAGCACATGCAAATTCTGTTAATTAGGCACTTTTTGTGTGAAATCATTTTTATTTTGTCCATCAAAAGTGTGCTTTCACTTTAATTGAGCGTGAGCTGCAGCAAAAATAGACTCGGCGTTGAAACCCGCTTCAGTGCTGCTCACGCGACGCTCCCGGTGTGAATGCACTCACTGATTAACTGATTAACAATCTCGCTTGCGATCTGAAACGGCCGTAAATAAGGGGTAATTCACAAGGTTTCCAACATGTGCGTCCCGTGTGTGTGATGCTGATGTTGCGCGATGTTAATCATGCGGCGCCCGAGTCGAGTGCATTAGACCGGCATAAAAGCGGCATATGTCAGACTGACCGGCCGGTCACCGATCACATGAAAATCGTCCAATTCCGGTCACCAGCCGATCAATTGGTGCATCTCTAAAAGATTAGCATTAAAAGTATAATGTTCGGATAGGCTATGCGACAAATTATTATAATGCTATTTCATAACAATACTCATAATAATATAAATATTTTTACTTTTTTAAAAGAAAATTCACTTTTTTTTTTCTTCCAACTTGCTGCGGCCCCCACTTTGAAAACCCCTGCATTATTGTACAGAATATATTATCCATTTATTTCATTTATAAGCAGCCAGAGATATTATCTTTGATTTTTCTTGTTTACATTAATGTAATGCAAAGTGTGTCTTGGGCCCAAAATCTCCATCAGCATTTGTCTTTGCTGGTATTTTATTTTTACTCGATTGGCAAAATGGGATTTAGAAAAGCAATTTAAAATTTGCATTTAAAATTGTTTCCTTGTTTCAATTAACTTTATCTTCATATATTACATTTAAAAAAAATGTTTATAACTGTCTGTGTCAGTTTAAAAGGCATTGTACATTTACTTTTTTTTCAGTTTTTTTAATAAATTGATAGGCTACTTGATTCATTTTATTTTTTAAGTGCCCTTCCTAGGCTGTTTGAAATGGCATACTAATATACTTCTCAGTATATAGTACATGCATAGATGTCTATATGCATAGACATAGTGCAATATATAACTCATGCAATACACTTAACTTAAGCCTCCATTTCTAGTGATGTATAAAATGCAAGTATTAACCACCATTTTTAACTCTAACAGATAAAGTGGGTATTCCAAGCAAAGCATCTTGTGATTGCAGAAATCATTCTAGCTCATATATGCATACACACATGCACAGAAGCGCTTTTCTTTAAAAAATAATGATTAATAATGAAAATAATGAAAGATGATTAAGCAATTACTCTGATTTAAATCAGTCCGTGCCCTTGTGTGCCACAAGTCGAGAAAACTTAATTTAGCAATGTCATTGCTGGTCACTTCAGCGGATAATGCAAAGCAGCTTTATGCAATTTGTGTACGATACCATGACGTGCATGACAATGCAGCCCACGCTTCTTTTCATTACTCTGAGCAATTTGGGGCGCCTCCGCAGTGGCTACCTCTCAAATTAAAAAAGCCCAGCGTTTGGCCATCACATGCCGCTCTGCTTAAAATCCACCATCTCCTTTTGTCTTCCTCTCTTCCTCTCTCCAATCACACTTGGCAAGCTGTCGGTTCTCTGGCTTCGCATGCACGTTAAACACCAAGACCTTCCGGGTGCTTCTTAACTCTTGACTGCACTTGTGTCTCGTATATTAAACCTCGAAGGCAGGATGACCAAATATTGTCCGGCAGATATGAAGGACAGTGGCGGTTATGACAGGGATTATGAGCAGAACTTAAAGACGCTGGAGCCATATTCGACGGAGCCACGCCGGGAGAGAGAGGCCTCTGTCCCGATAGCACGCTAATCTCTATTTGCAGAGGAAATTGGAACGTATTTTGCACACTGAATAGATAAGAACAAGAATGGCGTTTGAAAACTAAAAAGGAATTTGACGTTGTTTTTGCCACCTGCAAACAGCCCGAGCAAATTCACATTTCCCCTTGATGTCCTGCTCGGTTCGCATCACAGTATGATTTCTGTGTGTAGTTTTATTTGTGCATATGAAAACACTTGTGTGTGTGTTCGTGCACGAGTGTGTGTATGTGTATGTTCCAATTGTCTACCAAATGGATTCAAATGCAAACACTTATGATAGATAATTTCTCATTTACCATAAATAAACTCGCAGTTGTGAGATATTAAGTGGTAATTATGAGAAATAAAGTGGCAGTTGTGAGATATAAAGTTACAGCTTTAATAGTCACAATTGTGAGATGTGAAGTACTGTAGCTGACACATACCATGATAAATCACCTGAAATTTAAGTTTGCTTATATCATCACATAAGTATGGAAGCTTGTTTGCCATTGTAAGTTTATATCTCGCAATTCTGACTTTATAACTTGCAATTTCAAGTTTATAGTAGTCTCACAATTCAGACTTTTTTTCTCCGAATTTCGAGGTTATATCTCACAATTCTGAAAAAAAAGTTAGAATTGTGAGATAAAAAGTCTCAATTCCGTTTCATTTTATTCAGTGGCTGAAACAAGCTTCCATGCATAAGTGTTGCTATTTTCTATACGCACGCACTCCACACCCTAATCCTACCCAAGGTGTTTACAGTGTGTAGCATATGCACGCAAAAACTATTTTGGGCGTATAAATGGTATGAGAAATTAAATTTGTGGTATAGATACGCACTTTTATGAGATCGCGTTGCCTTCATCTTAGGTACCTTGCCCTTCGTAATCATATATCATTTAGCCACTGTGGGGGGGTAGCCTATCAGAGCTTGAGTTGAAGCTGCTTCATATGGAGTTAATATTGTGCCATAATTAAACAAACAAATCCAGCATTTTGCAAACAAACTCGATCTGCTTTGCAAAGGAAAACTCAACTCGCAAACAAACATAAATCAATGTGCAAGTACAAAGGTCAATTTGAGCGCAAATGAAGTGGAGTAACACATATGCATTGTGTTTTGCAAATATAAATAAATGAGCCTAGATAATATTTCACAAATAAATACAAACCATCCTACAAATTGCATGTAACCTTTGAACAAATACCAAATCTAGTGCATACAAATGCATATCTGTCTGTAATGATTGTGAGACACTTGGCTTTTTATGAGATCTCTCGGCTCGATTTTCTCACAAATGTGTCTGTTTGCAAAATGCTGGATTTGTTTGTTTAAATGGTAACTAAACCCTAAAACAACTTTTTTTTAGTTAATGATCTGTAAGACTGGGGCTTTATTAATGCTGTTCATTGATTCAAGTAATTCTTTTGACATTTGGGTATAAAGTTTTTAATTCTACAATATATGTTGTAAAAACATCTGAGTGCTGCCCTCTTCAGGTTGAACGGTGGCTACTGCAGTTGAACTTTCCTATTGGAAGTTGTGGTGCCCTGTGACAAGAGGATACCAGCTAACCACGGCCTTGCCTACAGAGAGACGCGTCTCAGGTGCACGCCACCCTCCGCTGGGCTCTGCCCACTTTCCCAGCATTTTTCAAATATTTCCATTGGGTGGTGGGCAGACTCTGAACAGGCGTTTAGTTACCCTTTACTTATGGCACAATATTAACTCCATAGCTTCATCGAGCCCCTCATCAGTGGACAGCAAGCCAAATAAGTTTAACCTAATATCTTAAAGATTTTATGGGCAAATAAACTTGTTAAATGTTAGATTAAAAAAAAAGTGAAAATTAGAAATTCTGCCTTGGCAACTAACTGAAATAAAGTAATTTGAAATTCTAAAATTTCTAAAACTAACGCTGAAGAGAAATATGACAAAATGACTAAAACATGTAATTTGAATGAAAACTGAAAATATAAAAATAAAAGCATTTGGCAGCAGTAGTAAAGCACACTATTCTTTATTTGCAGGGGAAATTGAAGAGGAAATTTAGCAAAACCTGAATAGATAAGAACAGGAAGTCATTTGAAAACTAAAAAGGATTGGGTGCCACCTGCAAACAGCCCGAGCAAATCCACATTTCCTCTGATGCCCTGCTCGGTTCGCATCCCAGTATGATTTCTGTGTGTAGTCTTATTTGTGCATATGAAAACGCACGTGTATGTGTTTGTACACAAGTGACAGCATTGAAGCGAGTGTGTGAGTGTGTGTACGTTCCCATTGCAGCGGCGGCCCCTTCATTTCACGCTCCGCCGCGTGCGCGCGAATCCTCTTCCCCGGGCTCATTATCAGCTCTGTTCGACGAGAGCACGCGGGCCACAACCCAATCATTATTCAAGCCCTCTGACGGTCAGCGCCGACGGCTCCATGCTGTCGTTTGCGCTCTTATTATTCTCTCCTCACAAATAACTAAGCAAAACCACAAAAACAAATCCTGCCTGATCAGGATCAATGAGGTACTCAGTACCCGCCATGCCGCCCGGGGACTCGGGATCGAGTGGACCTTCTGTTGTTGGAATAACTGCTGTATGCTCACTGTCTCTCCTCTCGTTTCTTTGGCAGGACCCACCGGTGCTCAGGCGGCCGAGTTCGGACACTTGCCCGACAACATTACCGTGCTGGAAGGAGAAAGCGTGATTTTGAGGTGACTTCACAACACACCTGCATCCTTGTGTGTTAAACGCTTTAAAATGCATTCTATGCCTGCACGATTAACCAAAATAAAATCAAAGCTTTTTTATTATCAAATGGCAAATGTTGTTAAAGGGATAATTCACCCAAAAATGAAAATTCATGCCATCATTTAGGCAATTCACCTTGATGTTGTTCCAGTCCTGTAGGCCTATGAGTTTCTTTCTTCTGTTGAACACAAAGGAAGATATTTTGAAGAATGTCGGTAGTCAGACAGTTTCCTGTAGCCGTTGACTTCACACTGTATTTTTTGTTATGCTATGGAAGTCAATTAGGTTAATAAAATGTCTGGTTAGCCACATTCTTCAAAATATCTTCCTTTGTGTTCAGAAGAAGAAAGAAACTCGTACAGGTTTGGAACAACATGAGGGTGAATAAATGATGACAGAATTTTTCTTTTTTAAGTGAACTATTCCTTTAAATCAATCGCTTATCATCAGATGCATCAGAAGGGCAAAACAAGGCTTTCCTCCATTGACCGCCAGTCATTTTTACCAGGTTTGTACTAAGTACTAGACAGTGATGTTAAAAGACCAAATTCAATAAGCACCTTATTATTGATGTACAGGCAAAAACCCAGAATATACAGTAAATGTAACACACAGTTTCTCGTTAAGAATTTTCCCATAGGAAACCATTATAAAGAAAATATTCTGAGCTCATCTGCTCTTCTGTATGTAGTATGCCTCATGAATAAGGTTATACTTCATTTGGTCTTTTAATATCACTGTTTTATCACATATAGGCCCAATATATGTATATGGTTATATTGCCCAGCTCAGGTTTTATCATACTCACCTGCCATAGAGTGCATTTTTTTTAACACTTTAATTTCACTCTCTCTAGTTTTGTTGTTAGTCAGTTTCCAGGCAGAAATGACTTGGTTTCAGTCTATCAGCCAGCAATTGAACTCCTGAACCTGCTGTCAGCGGTTCATATTCTCAAAAGCACCACATTATTATTCCACACAACTACACTGGGAATGGGAATTGATGTGATATCACAGTTTGATACGCTGAAAGAAAGTTAAAGCTGACATGAATGTGAGTGATATTTAAGCCTTAAATGTGTCACGATTTTCCCATTTAAAGAGCAGAGCAAAGCAGGGACATCTAGAGGTGAACTGTGGTTACTACATGTGACCAGACCAATGGCATTACAGTGTGTGTCTGATTCCAGTGGCTGGTGCTCTTCAAGAGTGGTGAAGTGCAGAAGTTATTAATGGCATTTTAGTCATTATGGCGTCTTCAGTGTTGCTCCCCACATCTGCTTCTAGAACATTGGTGATATTTCATGAAAATAATAAACCAAGCTCAGAATTGCATTTTCGTGCCATTTACAAATGGCAGCAGGCAAAGGAAAAGATTGAGCACTGAACCGAATGTGTTTTGACAGACTTTCCTCCAGACTCTAAGCGCTGTGTTGTATGTGCGGCAGAGTTTGTAATTTCAAAAGCTGCCAGTCAGCAATATCACTGTCAGTTTTTGCCAGTTTGTTGTATAAAGAAGCTTTCAGACTAAAATACTTGAATGCAAACTGTAATGTCCATTAAAGCATCTGGTGATTTGGTGCAAATGGTGCTGATGATGCTCTCATAGATTCCCAGTGTCCAGACGGGACCCAGAACGACGTGTTTAGAGCTTTTTGTCCAATGAACATTGATCTTTGCACCACTGAAATCAATGTATTTATATAGACCCCATTGAAGCCGGCCGTGCGTTTACTGACTTCAGCAGAGATATTCAATTAAGAGAGAACAGATTAAGTCTCTGAATAAGTTGTGGAAGTGTGCTGTGATATCTTAAAAATTTTCACAACATTTTTGAAAGGGATCTAGAATGATATTTAACCCTCTGTTGCATGCGTTATGGGGAAAAAAATCTGATTGAGTTTGAATGCATAAGAAAAGCTATATTTGAATTTAGAGGACTTTAAAAAAAAGTAAAGTAAATACTGAAAATAATTTATATGGATAAATGGATAATAAAAAAAAAATTATATATATATATATAATAAAAAAACTTGATAGGCAATATTTTTTTTAAATAATAATTTAGGAGTGCTGTGTGATATATTTGATACTTTTTCAATAAATTATTTAAATGTACCTAAAATGATATTCAACCATCTGTTACATGTATTAATAAAAAAAAATGGTTTAAATGTTTGATTCCATTTTCATGCATAAGAAATGCATTATTTGAATTATTAGAACTTAAAAAAAAAAGTAAAGTAAATACTGAAAAATATTTACTATGGATAAAATCATTTAAAAATATAAACAAATACAAATGTGTTACAATAATATAAAAAAAAAACATAACTGCAATATTCTTCAACAATTTAAAAGTATCTAGAATGATATTTAACCCATCATGGATATCAGAATAAGTTTGATTCAGTTCCCTATCAGTAACTCGAGCTGCGTGAAAACGCTGTGGGAACGCCCCTTGCGTTGTGCGTCATGAAGCACGTATGACATCAGTCCAATGGCGCGACGGAACGTCATAGGCGGGTGACGTCATCGACCAGGAAACTATAAAGCACCCCAAAATCACAGCCGCGACAGCTTCTGTTGTCTTCAGCAAGCGCTCTGTGTGTGAATCATTGTCCAGTGTTTTTTGTCGGTCTTTAGTTTCACTAGGCAGGAGTTTTCACATATAAAAAAACTATATATATATATATATATATATATATATATATATATATATATATATATATATATATATATTTATATTTATATTCACTATGGCAAAAAGGAGCGAACAACTATATAGGAAGTGTGTTCCTCTCTATACTCTCTATATTACAGGTGGGGATACACACCAACTATGTGTTGTTTGTTTGGGAGTGCAACATGCCCATTCATTTCTTGAGGGGGCTGATTTTGAGCGTGGTGAGCGTTTCTCAGTAAAAATAAGAGAAAAAATAGGACGCTTCGCTCCCGCCGGGCACTCTTTGAGGAGAGTGGTTCGGCTCACGCTCCCCGCGGTTCGGGTCCCGCGGGTTGGAATTCTCGCCCGGCATGATAAAAGCTTTTCTCCATCCTAGACCGGGCTATGTTCCTAAGATTCCGACTAATATTGTTAGGCCTATTGTTCTGCAAGCTTTCTGTCCTCCTCCTTTTCTGACGTCAGACCAAGAGAAACTTAACCTCCTTTGCCCTGTTAGGGCTTTAGACGCCTTTGTCCACAGAGCTGCCCTGTGGAGGAAATCTGAACAGTTGTTCGTCTGCTTTGGGTCACCCAAAAAGGGGTGTCCTGTGTCTAAACAGAGGATGAGCAAGTGGGTGGTCGATGCCATCTCATTTGCTTACGAGTCGGCTGGTCAGCCTTCACCTTTGGCTGTTCGAGCTCACTCCACTAGGAGTATGGCTGCTTCCAAAGCTCTTTTGTCAGGAGTTTCACTTCAGGACGTTTGTGATGCGGCAGGCTGGTCCTTACCGCACACATTCGCCAAATTCTACCATCTTGACTTCGGCTCCACTCCAGGGGCGCAGGTGCTTTCGTCAGCTTGTGCGCCTTGATTTTACACGACGGACACTTGCTCGTATGGCGACGTGGGTATTAGCGTTCCCACAGCGTTTTCACGCAGCTCGAGTTCCCTGATAGGGAATGTCTCCGGTTACATATGTAACCTTAGTTCCCTGAAGGGAACGAGACGCTGCGTGTCTTTGCCATACTCCCTGCATGCCCGAGATCACTTGCTTTCTGATTTCATACGTGCTTCATGACGCACAACGCAAGGGGCATTCCCACAGCGTTTTCACGCAGCGTTACATACGTAACCGGAGACGTTTTCATGCATGCATAAGAAAAGTTATTTTGGGGAATTGTGAGGGCTTTTTTTAATGTAAAGTAAATACTGACAAATAATTAATATTAATAAATGGATAATTTAAAAATATAAATACTTTAAAAATTATTATTTAAAAATATAAATAATTCAATAAAAAAAACTTGCAATATTCTTCAACAAACATTCATTTAAGTTAATGTTTGTATGTGTGTTGTATGATATTTTACACTTTTTGCACTGAATTGTTTTAAAAGTACCTAGAATGAAATGTAACACTCTTGCATGAATTATAACATTTATATTTTATATATTAAAAAAATTTTTTTGAAAATGTTTGATTTAGTTTTTAAAGTTATATTTGAGAACTGGGAGGACTTTCAGTGAAGAAATACCGAAAAATAATTAACATGGATAAATGGTATAATTAATTTTCTTTTTGAAATGTAAATAAAAAACACATAACTGCAATATTCTTTATAGTGGCTGAATCCGTATCCGTTCCACTCCCACACGATCCAGCTTCAAGCCTACACATCTCATCATGACAAATACTTTATATGACTAAATGCTTTTAAAAAAGGGTTTACTCACTAACAAATATGAATCATATTCTGGAAGAAGGAATAAAGCTTTTATGAGGGCAGATCTCCAGAGCTCAAATGCATCCTCCGCATGGAGAACAGTGCCAGATACAGACTTTTCCCTGCCAGTGGGACAAAACAAGCTTTTTGTTGGTTTATTCAAAACTCTCCCTTCAATATTAACCATGTTATTGCCATCTTATGTGCTCGCAAAGCGAATAAAACACACGTGTTCCCCTTATGCATCATGCAGAGTGTTTATCGATTATTTGTGCATATATAAACATCTCGATGCCCATTTGGGGAGCTCCGCTGTTCTGGTGGAGTCACGGCTTGTGTGTTCTGGCGCTGTGCGGTGTTAAAGCAATCACCGCTGGTCTGATTAGTCAGCTTAATGATCTAGTTAATGACCCGGACCTTATGAGCAAGTTGTAACGATTACGAAAGAAAGTTTCATGCAGAGTTTCATTCAATGACATCACAGTCTGTAGACACCGTATTTTATTTAAAACAAGGCATTGAGGCAGAGACGTACAGTCCAGAAATGGTGCACTAAATAAATGTCATTTGCCTCACAGCCTTGTTTTTATTCACTTCAAGTGAGTCAATTCTGTCTGTCCTTTTCAATCTCCTCTTTCTCAGATGCAAGATAGATGAGGAGGTCACTCACAAGGCATGGTTGAACCGCTCCAACATCTTATTCACGGGCACAGATAAGTGGTCCCTGGACCCCCGCGTGTCCCTGGTGAACAACAACAACAGCGACTTCTCCATTAAGATCGAGCGAGTGATGGTGGCAGACGAGGGACCCTACACATGCAGTTTCCAGGCCAGAAACCAGCCTCGAACGGCACACGTCTACCTCATCGTTCAGGGTACGTCCACCTACAGTAATGACCCTATGTTTCATTAAACCATACAAATATGGGGGAAATATTTTAAATATGAGGGAAAAATAAGACGCTAAACTTGGTTATTGTGTTTATCTGACAAAATGATTTGGGAAAACTACAGCTACAGGTTTTATTTTACTGTGCTAAAGAAAATGCATTGAAAGCTCACAGGAAATAGCATATAACATAATCAGTTATTAATATTTTTTGGTTCCATCTTGTTCATAATTTCTACCTAACCAAAAATTATGTTGGGAAAATTTGATTGTTTCATTGCGTTATCACAAATTGACTCCCAAGCACAACTACTCAATATACTTACAAAATCTTTTAATTTGACTAAAGGGTGACAATGTCAGTTTTCATATAGGCCTCACATTTGGCCACTGCTGTATGTGTCAACAATGAACACAAATAAAAATGCAAAAATATGAATGGTTTCTAAAAAAGGTTTCAGAAAAAAGTCGCAGAAATGTGTGTACATTTTGTGATCAGTGCTTCTATGGAAGTCTGTAGAAATAAAAACTTTACATCTCACAGTTCTCACAATTAATCCCACTTGTGACTTTATAGTACTTTTATATCACACAGTGCAATTTCATATATCTCGCAAAAATAATTTGCAGTGCAAATTTAAATCTCACAATGTAACATTCGTCTATATCTTTAAATATCAACACTATCTAATCTGCCATTTAAAAGTTTGTGGTCAGTACGTTTCTTTTATGCTTTGAATGAAGTCTCTTCTGCTCACCAAGGCTGTGTTAATTTGATTTAAAAAAAATAGTAAAATTGTGAAATGTTATTAGAATTTAAAATAGCTGTTTTCTATGTGAATATATGTTCAAATGTACTTTATTCCTGTGATCAAAGCTGTGTTTTCAGCATCATTACTCCAGTCTTCAGTGTCACATGATCCTTCAGAAATCAGGATAATATGATGATTTGATGCTCAAGAAACGTTTCTGATATATCGTCATATATTTTTGGAAACTGATAATTTTTTTTCTTTTCATGATTCTTTAATGAATAGAGCGTTCAAAAGAACAGCATTTATTTGACATATTAAATGAAATATTTTTGTAATATTATAAATATCTGTACTGTGACTTGATTTACATTTAATCTTTTAGCCGACGCTTTTGTCCAAAGCGACTTCCTCAATGAGGAGAACAATAGAAGCAGTCAAACCAACAAAAGAGCAAAATATAAGGAATGTGACAAGTCCCAGTATACACGTAACATATATAAAACACCGAGCAATTAATGCATCCTCACTGAATAAAAGTATTCATTTCTTTTAAAAAATGTTTTAACTTTCTGACCACAAACTTTTGAACAATTCACAGCTGCAAAAAAAAAAAAAAAAATACAAATTGTGAGATAAAGTCACAATTACTTCAGACAAACAAACAAACACCTTCCAAAGAGTGTGTGCCACTCACCAGGGTAATCACACATCCAGAGCTACAGATCTTCCCTGAAAATGCTTATTTATTTTATCGATCAATATGCATATACTGAGCAGACTGTCGGTGTGCCCTCAGAGCTACGAATGGTTTACTTTCAGTTATTTCTGAACATTAAAGTTGATGAGCTTAACATCAATTTTAACATCAAAAAGCTAATTTCTGATTCAAGTGCTTCTCTTCCTTTATATCATTCCAAACCCATTCGATTTTATTTCTGCTGTGAACCATAAAAGAAGCAATTCCTTTAACTCTTTCCCCACCAGCATTTTATTTTTAAGTTGCCAGCCAGTGCCAGCCTTTTTGAGCATATTCACAAAACGTTCATGGCGGCCAAAAAATTGTTGTATGAATATATAATCCGTCAATACATCGAAGGAAAGAACAGAGCTTCTGATCATTTTATTCTAGCTTCATTCATTCCTTTTTTATCAAACTGGAATGTGGGTACGTTTCTAAAAACACACACAACACTTCGAACAAAAAGCTGAGAATATCGCAAGACTTGTCACAAGCTTGAACAAGAACAAATCTTCACACAGATTGGATTTGGAAGGGTGATCAAATCATGGCACTTTTGATTTATATGGTGTTGACTGTTTGGTGATCACGTTATCTTCCACGGAAACATCGTCTGCGTCTGAAATCACTTCATTAATAGAGGAGAGCGGGGCACAACCTAACGCGGGGCAAGTTGTCACACCCTTGTTTTAAATACTTCCACACATGCCAACATGACGAAACGAAAAATTTTATTCTATTCTATACTTTTATGAATTCTAGCGAGAAAAAGGTGAATAAAGACTGAGAGTCAATGTTCAGCAATTATTAATTATTACGTTTTGAACTATATTGTATAGCTGTGTTTTCCTGTGTTCATTGCAAACTTTATTTGGAAGTTAAAAATTATTTTTTGTATTTTTAATTATTAAAAAATGCCCTTATTTTACATGAAAAAGTTAACAATTGTATTTTATTGAGAAAATATTTTAGTTTGTCTTGTATATTTTTTTATTAGATCAGATAGCATTTTAATCTGTCATATGTTCATGTTACAATGTGGCCCACCTATGGGGCATGTTGTCACAGTTCACTTCCATTCTTTGCGGGTAAATCAAGAAAAATTTATACACTGCATTAACAAAACAAAACCACATAACTGTACTAGACGTGTGAAATTAATGTGGGAAAAAAATAAATACTCGGAACCCAAAGTAGATTTACACAAACTGAGAAAGTCAAAAGTGTTATGTTGTGTGTCACTCTTCCCTGCATTGTTAGCGCTAAAAAATATGTTCTATATAATATAAATGTGTGTATTATTAATGTAATCTGGACGTACTGTATTACATTCGCCATGTTGTCATTATCATGTGATCTACAGCGTCAATTGTGTCGCTTCACTTTCATTCATAAATCCAGTGGCCTCATGGGATAGTAAGTGTCCATCGCATGCACACTTCAGAATCTGCCGGACTTTTTTCACATGGTGTTTTTCGCCCACTATATAGTAGGGAAGTATTCGATTTCGGATGCTTGTTTTTCGATCCGGAGATGCTGTACTATTTCAGAAGATGTGCAATAGCGCCCCCTACCGTTTAACAGTGAAACCACGGATTGCCAGAAAAAGTTGTCAATTGCTGGGAAGCGTGTCATAAATGATAGAAAATCTCATCAGTGGCGGGGAAAGAGTTAATGGCGGTAGCAAGAAGAGCAGAGGGCTTGACACAGATGTAATGAGCATCGGGGGTGTGGTGCTCAGTAATCTGTAGGTTGAGCGGCTGTGAGAGGCGGGAACGGGATGTGCCGACTGTCACGTCAACAGCAACATGAGTAAGAGTTCCAGCGATCCTGACTGACGTGATTTATTGGCAGTAAACCCTTCCTCTGATGGATTGCTTGCATCCCTCCCTTTCCTCCAACCCCAACGGCTGAAAGTTGTCAATTGTTATGTATATCTCACCATGCATGGTGCATTTTCCTGTTGCACAAGATTAAAAGTATATTGGAGAAAACTTTGAGTTGGTCTGCAATATATATAGCGATATGAAAAATAGCTCTATTTGGAAAGAATGAATCATTCCAGAACGATTAGGGTGATTTTGTTGGGGAGTGAATATATGGATTGTTTCTGCCATGGAAACAGAAATTAGTAACTGCGACTATTTAAAGTCACAATTGTGAGTTGCAATTTCCTAAAAAGTTAAAACATTTATTTTTCAAGTGTGAAATCCTTTTAAGGATGAATAATTTCATAATACCCTACTTTTTACAAGGAACAACTCAAGCCATAAAGTGAAATTAGTTTTTTTTTTTTTTTATGCGAGTTTTCACAGGCCACATTCACACTGTTTTTGACCCATTCAATATGACTATAAAATTATTATTATTAAATTAAATAATAATATAGTAATAGTAATAAAGTAAAATGTATAATACTATTTTACTGTAAACTAAAAATAGAATTAGTCACACTTAAGAATAGGGTCCAATATTAACTAAAACCTTTACCTCAATAAACTCCTATTTACTCCTTATTAATAGTTAGTAAAGATTAAGGGATGTATAATGTCATGCAAAATAAGGCATTAATATGTGCTTTATTAGAACTAATGAACAGCCAATATATCCTAGTAATATGTCTACTAATAACCAATGAAAATTGGACCCTAATCCAAAGTGTTACCAAAATTACAATACTAATATTTACAATATTTATCAAGCTTTTATTTGAATGAGTTGCCGGCAAATAAATAAACGCACCACCAGTTAGTTGTATATTCATAAACACACATGTAGCTCACAGTAAGACATTCTCAGACTGAAACACTGTATCATGAACTACACGCGTGTGAATGCCGTACAGCCCTATATAAAGTGAAGAATATTTCATAGAAAGCTGCTGGGCCGGTATGAAAAGCATTGTGAGCGTGTTCAAAATGCATCTCAACACGCTGTTGGCCGACCGGCAGGCCAGAACCATCTCACCAAACACAGGCTTTTTATCTGCCACACGGAGCTTTGCAGACAGATGACCGTATTTGCTCGATAGCATTGTGCCCTCAATTTTAGTCTTAGTGTGATATGAGCAAAAATAATTACACCCCCCAGTCAGTCACTCCTCCAACAGGAAAGATCTGCTCTGGGTCCAATCTTAAGTTTATCGTCGGACGTATTTCGCCCTGTTGGAAAACTGAGAAATGGTCCGCTTGAGAATGCCTCGCAGGCCACATCTTTGGCCATCTTCATTAAAGCTCTGATCATAGGCCATTTAAATTCAAGGACCGGCTCATTATCCGTCCGGCATTATGCATAGCCCTCTGCTTTGGGAATTTAGTCCAAAACAGCTGATAGGAATCATTTATAAACCCTGAAACAAACAACCTGTCTCGAGTAAATTTACTCGGCTTGTTTTTTTTGTTTTTTTAAACTAAGGTTGATTTTTGACATCCAGTTAAGCCGTGATATAGTCACTCAGTTTTCATTAATCATAATTAAAAACTTCTGTTTTGCAGTGCCGGCCCGGATAGTGAACATCTCGCAGGATAAATCTGTGAATGAAGGCGATGACGTGAACCTCTTTTGCCTGGCGGTGGGCAGACCAGAGCCCACGGTGACCTGGAAGGACTTCAGATGTGAGTATTACTGCACTCATACTGGAAATGAAGGTCAAGTTAAAGGGATAGTTCACATCAAAATTAAAATTCTGTCACCATAAACTTGTTCCAAACCGGTATGATTTTCTATCTTCTGCTGAACTCAAAAGACCAAACAGTTGATAGACCCCATTGACTTCCATATTATTTTTCTTCCATACGTAGTTGTTTAGTGACCAACCTTCTTAAAATGATCGTCTTTTGTGTTAGGAAGAAAGAAAATCATATCGGTTTGGAACAACTTTTGAATTATCATTTTTGGGTGATCTGTCCCTTTGAGCGCATTGCATTGTGGGATACTGTTTACTCAGCTTAATGTCTAAGCATTTCATTTTTGTGGATATATGTGTAATTGTCTTGAAATTATATATTTTATTGATCCTTAAAAATTTTACATATATGTTTGGACATTCTACATAAAGATTTTGCGTGTCATTTTTGTAGCATGTATATGTACAGCCTTTTCCACATATTTTTTTTTCAATCCATCAATATTCTTTTAAAACCAAAGTGTGTTCTTGTTGTGCACTACACATTTTGACTAATGTTGTGTGGGTATTTCATACATAACATGTGCAAACTGTACGCGATATACTGCAGAAATACTGAAGCGGCATGCCATTATGAATGTAGTCTTAGTGATTTACAGCTCAGATTTCATTATAGATAATTACAGCCACAACCAGGGTGATAATTGTCAACATGTGCCATCATCCTCTTTGTCACCATTATCGCTCTGCCACAATATTAATAATTATGGTTATCATTAACATGCTATTTATAACTTTCAATACCGTTGATATTAGCTGCATTCATTTCCAGTGGTCGTGATGAAACGCATAACAGGACCACCATTTTTGTTTAATCTTTTCACGATATGATTACAGGACATGGTAGGGATCATCATTTACCGTCATTTATTTTTCAACTGAGTCCTTTGAAATCAAGTGAAGAGTCGCTCTGCCTGTAAACGGAGCAGATTCACGTGAATAGACCAGCTGAGCTCAGACACTAAACCTCTAGTGTGTCCGTGTAGTGCACACTGTGTGTTTTACACATTGAAGTGATCCGGTCACAAATGGCCAGAAGAGCCGATCGCAGATAGTATTGGCATGCGTCTCAAAATCTGTCCAGTTATGATTCATCAAGGGGAGGGTCTTTGATTTCATGACTATGTGAGTGTTGAGAACATGCATGTATCATATTTTACTCCAAAATCAAAAGAATTCAGTTACATTTATGCATTTGTCAGACAAAAATTACAATGCATTTGGGATACAAATTTTATCATTGGGAATCAAACCCATGACCTTGGCATTGTTAGCATCATGCTTTACCAGTTACAGAAACATAAAAGAAAATGCGTATTTTTCCCCTGTAAATTCTCATTACTGTTTTACAAAAACTATACCATAATATTTATATATATATATATATATATATATATATAAACTTAAATTTATATATTATGATTGTATCACTATTTTTTTTTAATTTATTATATTATTTTATATAATTATATATTATTGCATGTCAAATTTTTTTCCCATTGCATCAGCAAAAATAACCCCATTGTGGTATATTCCGTTATCATGATATAAAATTACCCCTACTCTGCATAAAACCGTAGTCATAGCTCCTGTGGTCCTTGTCTGCAGATCTCTCGGTCTGTGCTTTCCCCCACTCAGCACTTCCTCCACACCTCATAACCCACCGGCACGGCAGGAATAAAGAGAGGGGCGGAAAGCGCCACAGAAAGAGCCACATTGTTATTCAGTGCGAGTCACTGCGGTGGAGCTGTTGGTTGCCAGCAGCAGGGCGAGAAATTGGGCGTGTAGATTAGACCAGAGAAACAGAAAGCCATCTGGACCTGTACATCACACTGTAGGGAAGCAGACAGGGCGTGATGACATCACAATCACACACCTGTCCATCACTGACAGAAGACACGCCCACTCCGTCGAAACCCTGTAACCAGGAGCTTACGTGCACGTGCAAACGGATTGAAGCCAACTTTACTCACGCGTTCGACGGGTCAGTTTCATTCATTAGACTGACCGCCCACACTCATTCTGTCCAGTACATTTTATCAAGCTGTTCGCCACAGTGTTTTATGAGTAACAGTGTTTCGATGCAAGCTAAATTATAGAATCACTCCTGAACTTGTGAAGGTCGAGATAGTGATTAACATACACTCTTAAAGTCAGCATGAAACAGTCAGTATGACTGTTATCTGGAAGTTCTACATCCGCCATATTGTCATTATCATGTGATCATGTGTCTGTTGCGTCGCTTTACTATCATTCATAAATCCTCTCCTGTGGCCTCATGGGATAGTAAAGTGTCCATCGTATGCACACTTCAGAGTCTCACCCATAGTAGTAGGTACTTGTTGCCTTCTCTTTTATAAGTATTTTGAATTCAGACATACTTCTTTTGCCACGTACAGTATTTCGCCAACTATTAGTGTTGGGTAGATTACTTACAGAAAATTGTAGTTGGTAACGTAATCCATTACATTACACATTTTTCATATTGATTTGAATAGGATAATCTATACCATAGTGATTTAAAAATACAAAGATAAAGACAATATATGCCATTCTTTCAACAACATGAAGTGCATTCAATTTTACATTACATCAGGGTTTCACAAAATGGAGTTCACGGTGGAACTGCAAGGCGTTTGTGAGTTTAATGAAAGGCTGTTAAAAAAAAAAAAAAAATTAAAAATTAAAACACTTACTAAAAAGATGAAATATTTTATGTTTACCTGCATGTCATGTGACAATTAACCGACATCAGAAAGCCATGAATTTAAAGGTGCTGTATGTAATTTTATTTTTAATGTACTAAAGCAGATATTTAGGAAACTACAAACTACTTCCGTTTTGGAATGTCTGTTTTTGTGATCCATAGTATTTTAACAATCAATGAATTATGAATAATCTACTGCCATTGTGAGAATAACATGTAATCATGTAATCAATAAAAAAAGTAACTGTAGTCTGATTACGAGTATTTTAAAATACTTGCGTGTTCAAGAGTCGAGTTCCGGCGGAAGAGTGACCCGACGCATGATGTAGGCATAACCAGGTAACTCTCTCGCCAATTATTTATCTGTGCACATCATGTTCCTCATAATCTTGAATTAAAATAACTTCCCCTCCCTCTTGCAGCGACTTCTCTTCTCTCCTCTGATGATGAGGGCGGGGCAACCTGTCAATCACATGAGATCCACCAATAGCAAACCACAAACCATCCAATCAATTCCCCATGGACATAATCAATCAAGCCCCGCCCACATTTGTTCTTGGTCCAGAAGTCATTTCACTCGGATATACTGTATGACAGAATAGAGAAGAAAAGTCTATCGCAACTTTGGTTTCATGTCGACTTTAAGAAAATTGTCATTACTTTAATGCCATAATGTAAAAGAAATAATGATATATTATATAAACATAAATGTATACATTATGGCTTGTTCCCTTAATTTCTGCTAAAAACAAAAATATATGTATAATGCAACATTTTTACTGTAATTAAATAAAAAATAAACATTTTTTTTGGTGGAAGTGCATATATTTATTTTTGAATGCCACAGGAGCTAAGTCAAAAATTTTATGCAGATTAGGAGTAATTTCATGATAACAGTATATATCACATTTTTACTGAAAATTCTATAAAAAATTCTATATGCATCAATATACCTTTTTATTTTTTACATCATTTGCAGCATGCAAACAGAAAAATATGTTTTTGTTTCTGAAATGATTACATCAAGTTATGGAATTATTACATACAGCCGCGCGAGACATATTTTTGTTTTTTAATTTGTATTATTTAACATGGATCTAGATCCAGTAGAAATCCCGGTTTGATTCCATCTAGCCGTTTAAATGTAATTCTAAAGCCGATTTTGTCGCCTCGCTGACATTTATTCCAGCTGTATCTTGAACAAAAATGCGTCTGGCCACATGGGAATGTGCTTGCCACAGCTGTGAGAAATAGATACAAACAGCGTCTTATAAGAATCTCAGCTCGAAGTGTGTGAGACATACCAGTCTTTTTACCTGTAAACCCTTTTGTCAGGTTAAGATTATTTTTTCCTCCCCAGCGGGTTGAAATAGGTTCTCAGACGGCCTGACGAAGATCTCACAGGGGAACGATATTTATTACGCTAATGGAATGAGTGAATAACATTGCTGTAAACCCCAGCGTGTGCTCAGTCAGGTGGCATCGGCAGCTGCAAATAATCCTCTCCAGTTCAGTAGCTGTGCTAATAATCCCCCGGAATAATCTTCAATTAGAAAAGGTGCTGAATTTGTGGCATAAAGTCCCGGTGGTTGTGAATTAAAAGGTGTGCGGTTGCCTTTGTGTTAGGCTGAAGCCAGAGAGAAGCTACTAAGAAGTGGATTATTCTGGTTGACACCGAGATTTGTGTGTGCCTTTCTGCAGTCTGACTATTGTAGTTGAAAAAGAACAAAGTATGCTTGCATGTATTCGTTCTCGCTGTCATTGTTGTACTAATAACATCCACTTTCATCACACAGAGGCAAACCCACCGTTCCCCCTGTAACTAAAGATTTTTGTTGTTGTCTGTTTCGTCTCGCTAAAGGGAAAGAAGTGCCTTAGAGATGCGAGACAGTCTTTTTGTAGTTCACAATGGCCGGTAAATAAAGCTTGGTGATGCATTACCCAACACACGTTCTGTGATGTTTATCTGAGGGCGACGCAGACACGAGTTTCTTATCATAGCCTTTCAGTTTATTCCACGGACCGTTTGTCACTCGCCTCCTCGTATCATTGCTCTTGTTAAATAAATACATTTTATTCTGTTGAAATTAATTTTAATTAAGGTGAAGTGTGCCATTTCTGCTCCACTAGAAGCACCAAACAGAATTGCAAAACATAACTAGAAAAGAAAAGGTTCATCGCATTCATTTTCAAGTCTGAAAGTTATATCATTTTCAGTACTTGTTTAGTTTATAGACAGATGTGAAGTGTGAAGGTTATATAAGGTCTGTGGAGTTTGAGAATTGAGACATGGTTCTAATTTTGTGTGCAGTTGCTAGTTGCTAGTACTAAGAAATACAATACTAAAAATACCATATGTTTGCAGATATTTAGGAAACATGCTGAGATCACATACTCCTCAGAAAAACAATGCTAAATCCCGTTATTTTACTTTAAAATGTGCAATCCATGTCAGAATGTCTGTTTTTGTTTTGGTCTGTGACTCCACCCAATGCCAGTTCACCCAATAGTGTTTGCCAGTTGGTGCAAAACACAGCGTACTGTAGCCATGTAAGCCATCAAACAAACTGGGTCAGAGATCACAGATTCCACACGACCTAAAAAGGCTCGACATCCATCTAAAAATCTCTATGAATGGGAGCATATTAAGTAAGGGATAATTGTACATCCAACCGGTTGTTCTCGCAGATTAAACCCCGACAGGGTGATCAGGACGGTCTTGCATCAGCCTGAAGGGGTTTATTCTGAGATAACAACCAGCTGGATGTACATTATCCCACTTACTTGCCACATAAGTAAATAATTAGCCAGGAAATATTGATCGGAGTTGAAATATTTTATTAGGCCTTTAAATGCAAAGCTTCCGCGTTGCTAGCGGGGCAAGTTCAAACTAGACGGACATTTAAGGAATACGGTACAGTCGTAAAAATTATTACATGGTATTTCACAACATTAATAATTATGGGGATAAGAGATATTGATTTGATATTAAACTTTTAAAATCATACCTGTTTGTTATGTTTTAATCCATTACAGTTTACAAAACAAGCGCCGCAAAATGGCATCAGCTGTGTTTGTATGAAACGAGAGCGCTTCCGTGATACCGGATGATTTGTAAAAAGGTACCCTTTTTATAGCCATAATAAAAGATAATGAATTTCAAACCTGAACCAAACATTGTTTTATTCAAAGATCAGTCTGACACACACACAAAAAAACATTAAAATCATGAACTCAAATGTCATTGTTCATTGCCGATGTATCGCCGAATTATTTTTTTCGCAGTGCTGCGACAAATCAATAACTCCTTTAGCCTACGACTGGCTGCCTGCACATTCACTGAGCTCGCGGCTACTGCAACTTGCGCTCTCTTCATCTTTTTGCTTTTTCGCGGCGGGTTGGGATTCCGGACCGGTAGGCTACACCAGCCATCTCATCGAAACGAATGACTGAAAATTAGCTTATCAGTGCATATCTGAATTCGCGCCTATGGTATCTTTGTAGAACTTTAAAAAAAAAAAAAAAAAAAAAAGATGCTGCAGCCAAAATGAGCAGCCGGCGTTTAAATTTTTTTTTTTTAAACGGACAGTTTTTAATGTTTTATCAGACAATAATTACTCACATTTTGCTTAAGTGTAATTTTCGGGACAATCAGGGCAGGATTCGGGATTCGGGACAACAGGTTAGATTTCGGGACGTCTGGTCACCCTAGTTCAAACGTTAAAGGAGAACTCCGGTCAATTTTAACATTGAGCTGATTTTTTTTGTAAATTTGGAGTACTGTCAGTACAGATATCAACGACAAAAACTGGTGTTGCTCCACCGTGTTATCCTCTTTTTAAAATTTGCACCCTGTTGACTTAAACGGGACAAGTTTTAAACCTGCTTTTAGCCTCTTAACAACCTTAATGTGCACAGCCATGTGAGTGAACACGGTGAATCTGACTGCAGTAAATGCGAAAGATATGAATAAAAATTATGTTTATTCAGCCAGCTCACATTCCTGTATTTTCTTCCTGTTTTCGGCCGAAGTCCACAGTAGGCGATTGTCGAGTGCGCGCGCGCGATCATTGGTAACTAAGCAACCGGTTGGATGTACAATTATCCCTTACTTAATATGCTCCCATTCATAGAGATTTTTAGATGGATGTCGAGCCTTTTTAGGTCGTGTGGAATCTGTGATCTCTGACCAAGTTTGTTTGATGGCTTACATGGCTACAGTACGCTGTGTTTTGCACCAACTGGCAAACACTATTGGGTGAACTGGCATTGGTGTCAAAACACTCTTTGTCCAGTATCTTCACGAAATATTATCAAAACTTTCCGCAAATTCGCGGGAGACCGTCTTTTGACAGTGAGAGAAAAAGAGCGGAAACACAACCTGCTTGACCATGACTAACTATGTAAAAGGTCCGTGTTACATTTAACCCCGCGTTAGGTTGTGCCCCGCGCTCCCCTATGCGTTGAAACGTGTGACAATTTTTGTATGCGTGACATGTGACATTTTGTATGTTTGCCTCATATTTATCTTGACTCCACAGCAAACCCTGTTCACCTTGAACACTGTTGAAATAAACTTGTAGGGGTTGGGTGAAATGGTTAAATAATTTAGTAATTTTAGAGAATGTAGAGTAACGTTAGTGGTTAAAGAGCCGGGTTCAAATCGGTGAATTCCCGTCTTACCATTGCACTCCAGGGCAAGACATTCAACAGCTGGTTTCTCCAGGAGAACCGTCCCTTGTGGTACACCGACCGAGAGAAAGTCCTTCTCCCTGCTCCATGTCCTCCAGCCTTTTTTTGTTTAATATGACAGTGTGGAACAATGATCCTAGTGCGCCTGCTTTTACAACACCTACCCTCCCAATTGCACTCACGTATGACATTGTGCACCATGACGGCGTGTATTCAATCTCCTTCTTGTCTTTTGTCTTCACAGACGGTCTCATGAGCGAGGGCGAGTTTCTGGAAATCACAGAAATCAAGCGGCATCAAGCAGAGGAATTTGAATGCATCACCAACAACGGCGTGGCGCCGCCAGACACACGCCGTGTCAAGGTCACAGTCAACTGTAAGTCGAGTCGTCAGAAACACACATTACATCCTAATGAGATCGTTGAGACTGTTCCAGAACACTCTGTGATGGTGTAATGGAAACATAAATTGAATTGCTGTCAGCCGTCTGTAGAATTAAACTCTATCTTTTCATCATCTCTTCTCATCTCCATGGGGTTGTAAAGAACTTGAGTAAAAGTACTTCATTACTGTACTTAAAGTGTCATGAAACCCCCTTGTTTTAGCACTGGTTGTTCATACCTCAGATTTAAAAAAGACTCAAGACTCAAGTGGGAGTATAGAGAGTGGAGACAACAACCTATAAAAAACAGATCTACAACACACTCAATGTACAGAAAAAAGAATATTAAAATATGAGCGGAGAAACGTAAGTTGGGGGCACCTTGATGTATTTGACTTCAAATCTTTTTATTGGTTTTCAGTAACATTACAGAATAGGCCATCGTAAAAAAACAGTAGAGCATAAAACATTATCCATTATTAATCCCATAACCCCCCTGCAAAATAAAAATAAAAATCCAATAACTCAAAAGAGGAAAAAAGTAAAATAATAATTAAATTAAATAACGTTTAAGTTCTTAAATATCCTTCTAACAGGTGAAAATGATGAATCATTGCCAGTTACAGGTGCACAAGGTAAACCCTTAATTTATTTTAAGAAGGGTCTTGTAAAAGGATTTAAGTGAACCAGAGAGTGAGCATCTTAACTTTTCAAGCCTAATACAGTAGAAAATGTCCTGTATCCATCTGCCATGGGTTGGAGGGGAAACATTGGCCTCCAAATCAGGCCTAGGGGAGACCCCAAATAGGGCTATACATGGGGCAGGGTCAATATTAGTGTTGAGAGCTTTTGTAAGCGTCTCAAATACATTGGACCAAAAGGTTACCAGCTACCTTGATGTATTTTAAAAATATAACCCAATGACAAAAATCGTATCATTAGAGACTACTAACAAATATCATGAACAAATCAAATACATTTTGATCAATTATTCTTTGAAACCTCAAATTATAAATTTGAGCTGTTGGTCTGGTCTTTAGATCCACCGACAATTACAGATGTAAAGAACATGCCTGCCCAGCTGGGGAAAACTGCAATTCTGCGCTGTGAAGTTATGGCGGTTCCTACCGCGTCCTTTGAATGGTACCGGGATGACCGAAGGTAAGGTAACATCAACAAAGCGAGTGAAAGAGACGCTGTGAACCATGGGAAGCAGCACATACTGGCTTACGTGACAACTCACTCAACTCTAAAGTGTGATCTTTCTTATTACTTCTTTCTCAGGCCGGTAGAGAGCGATAACACGCTGAAGATTAAAAACGAGAAAACACGTTCCCTGCTGCTCTTCACCAACGTCACAGAAAAACACTTTGGCAACTACACCTGTTTCGCCTCCAACCGCCTCGGGGCTTCCAATGCCAGCATGCTACTCTTCAGTGAGTACGCCATTGCAGACACACTCGCACTCAAACACTCTCCAAACATTCGTAAATCTACAAAGGCATAAAGTCAAGGATAAATAAACACCCTGCAGGAAGTGACTTTCCACTGTACAAAATAAACAAATGTACAATTCTCGCTCCCCGAGGCTAGTTTTCACGTAGAGCTCCTCCGTAGACGGATAATAGCGATGTGTCCGTTGATGGTGCTTGAAAGCAAATGGTCTGGTACTGTAAACTCAGCAAAGTGCATCGTTTTCATCCTTTTTAATAATGCATAAGTTGAACAAACTCCTGTTACAGCGTGAAGCATTTAAAAGGGTTTGTGACACTATAGCACAATTACCATGCATAAGCTCAGAAGTCCTTATTATGATGTTTGAGGTGATTTTGATTGGGAATAAGTGACAATTTTCATTTATTTTTCTCTTTTTTACTTATTGATTAAGCTTGTTTAGCACCAATACATCAAAAACCGTGTGAAATTCATGCTTGTATTTTAAAGTGTCTCTAAAATTCTATTTTAAAGGCTCCTTCAATAGGTTTACATGCATCCAAGGTCAAAAAGCACTTTAATTTTCTCATAATATACATTGCAGCATCAGCTCTTTTCTCACAGTTTCTAAAACGTTTCGAAAAAGCATCTGGTCTTTCTAAACTCCTCCTTTCCAAGAGCCTCCTCTGCTCTGATTGGTCAGATGGCCCAGTCTGTCGTGATTGGTCGAGCACTTACAGAGGTCCCTGAGGTCTGGACCGAGGTGTATACAATAAAGGTTGTGAAATAATTGCCTAATATTAACTCTGCAAATATTAACAAACTAATTTGGTGCTGCATGGTTTTTGCCACAAAAATTTTTTTTTTTACAATGCTACATTTTTTTTAGAGATGACCAATCGCATTAAAGTAGGAGGGCTTTATGTTCACAGAAGCTGCTGAATGCTGATCATGAATTAGTACATGCTCATAAAGTGTGAGATAAACTCAACATGTAATTTTTGTCAGCTGTTTAGCAATAGAAATATTAAACGACCAACAGAAATATTTAGGGATGCAAACTAATAAACGTTTATTTAATTTAGCTGTTTTTAATTGAAATATTGGCTATAATTTACGGGATTCATTGCAATAAGTGTCAGTGTGACAAGACGAGAAAGATTAACAAAGCCATTTTCATCAGGCATAAGTTTAACTCTTTCCCCGCCAGCGTTTTTGAAAAAAAGTTCATAGAATTATATGATTATACATATGATTATTTTCATAGAAGTTTCATGGCCCCCAATATACTTTGTTGTATGAATATCTGAACATGAAATGTATCAAAAGAAAGAACAGAGCCATTTAATTCTAACTTCTAGTTTTTTTTAATCAACACTTGAATGTGGTTAAGTTTCATAACAAAAGCAACATTTTGAGCACAAATCTGAGAAAATTGAATTTTTTTCAAAAGACTTCATCCAGATGGTATTCAGAACGGTGATCAAAACATAAATGGAGTAGATCGAGTCCATCAACACCCCTAAAGCTTCAGTCCTGTAGCTCGTCCTGGGTCGACATTTCATTCAGTAACATTAGACAGTTTTGATTTATATGCTGGTTAATGTTGAGCGCCCGCTACTGTATAACAGTGAAAACACGGAAAGCCGGAAAATTCTGTCAATGGTGGGGAGAGAGTTAATAATGAATGTACATTCGCACTCCTAAACAAGCCTAACAAGTGAAGGAGATGAAAATGAACATAACATTCACTTTAGATGGCTCTTATGCAGCTGTTACTCAGTAATCAAAGCAGCTGAGCTCATTTCCGTTTCTGAACAGCGTTTAAATATTTCAAACAGCCAAGCATATCCCCAAACCCCCCTTGCAAATTCAATATTGTGACCTCTGTAATTATGAAACCCTGCGTACGGCCTTGTTACAGCATGGGTCAGAAACCAAACTCTCATTAGCATATCTGTGTTTCAGCTCCTCGTCAGCACTTGATACACAGTGATACGAACAGTAACAATGGCGTCGGTTTCACCGTATCAATCTCATCATTTGTAAGTGCATCAAAGTAGATTTGCAGTAAACAGTCTTCTCGACATGAACAACACAAACCAAACTCTTCCAGTCTCAGATACAACTAGTGTTTGCAGGTTCAGCAAGAAGTGAGACTGGAATTGCTGACGACTCATTTCAGGCCGTTCAAAATCGATCCTTTCTTTTAGGAGACAACAACTCCATTTATCTGCACTTTGATCTTTGAAACTTTGCAGACCTTTTACATTCACAAACAGCTGTATTACACACTGCATTAAAGGGAAAATCATTCATTAAAGGGAAAAAGCATAATAGGTGCACTTTAACATTGTCATGCTACCACAGAGAATTGTGGGAAATGTAGTTTTGTCACATAAAGGCCAGTTTTGTCATCATAATTCACAAAATGTGTACATAAATTGCACAGCCAACAATTTAAAATGAACTATGATGATTCTAACAAAACTTTGTTAAAGTTTGTTGTGCCCGAAGTGTTTGTTAACTGAATTAAAGTTTTGTTACAGCAAATATTTTGTCCACTGCAGGACATCAGTGTCTTGAGTAATAGAGGATTCGTGTAAAGCATGCACTGTTGTGGAAAATGTGCTTTGAGCGTTTACCGAAAGCTTTCATTGTCTGACTGTAAATAGTTCCTGTCTTATACTGTAGCTCTGCTTTATTGAAGACAAACCTCAGGGATTTTTAAAAGGGCTGAATGAAACAACAAGGACACAATAACAAATCATATCAACTCTAGAGATTTCCTTGTACTAGCGATTTTTCTCAGCAGTTTTCTAAATTATATATATATATATATATATATATATATATATATATATATATAATTTTTTATAGACAGGGACACTATTTGGTTAGTGCACTAGAAGCATTCATCTCGTGATAAAGAAGGGAATCTCATGAAAACATTTCACCCAAAGAACGAAAAAGTGAAATTATATTGTCCATTTGCATTATTTTCATAGCAGTTAAGCATGTTTTGCACTGTTAATGCAGCTGGTTGTTTTGCTTTTGAACTCCCATTATTCTCTATGGTGATTCTCATTACTGTAATACAATGATTTTTCTATTTAAATGAGCAAGAGCTCAAGACAGAATAACAAATAGGCTACTACTACTATATGATGTACTAACTTAAATTTCATTATTATTAGTAGTATTTCATATCACAGTGGCAGAGTTATGATATTGACAATTTGTGGGTAAATTGTCTTTGCAAAAAATCTTGGTGGTGAAATTATGGTTCACTCAAAAAATAGACGTTTCCCTGCTGTTGGCAAAACAAACTATTTTAACCAGCCAATGTTGGTTTTTGTTTTTGTTGGATGTTTTAGCTGTATTTTCCAGGCAAACCTGCTGAAACCGATCAAACAAATCTAGCTTTGGCTGACCAGCAAAGACCATTAGTCTGTTTGGTTCATGATTTCAGGAAAAGCAAGCGAGAACGAGGAAGGTTAAGAGATACGCTGCAGTCTGCAGGCAACAGGAAACCAACATATTAAACAATTGTTGTGAATATTTCATTAATTTAAGACCCTTTCGGTTTCACTTTATTTTGATTGTCCCTTTAACACATTCTGTTGACTATAAGTAATGTTGCTCCTACATGTCTATAACTCTCATTAGAGTGTTAGTTGAGTATTAATAGACTGGTAGGGTTCGGGTTAGATTAAGTTGACATGTAGTTGCAAAATTACTTATAGTCAGTAGAGTGTCTGTTGGAGGATCATCACAATAAAGGATATGCAGATATTAATTAGAGAGTCTACTAATACTCTAATGAGAGTTAGTTGACATATAGTTGCAAAGTTACTTATAGTCAATAGCACGTTCAAAAGGGACCATCAAAATAAAGTGTTACCACCCCTTTCTTTGCTATGGGTAATTCACCGCAGCGGTTTCTTTTTTGTTTTCTGTAGCAGTTAGCTCCTAATTCCTCTTACGTACTTAATGATGAAATGTTTTCAAACGGTACAGTAAATCTATAGCCAAATGAACTGCACTGAACATAAACAACCAATTAGCGAGGCAAGTATGTCAGTTCTGCCATTGCAATCATTACATAAATTATTAGCATTAGTGTTTCATGTAGTGATGTATGATTTCCGTTCAGACGTTGTTGTATACTTATAACTCATTACTTTGTTAAATCTGCTTTATAAGGTGCTAAAATACTTTTGCCAATTCTAATAATAAAGGTTTCCAATTAAACAAATCTTTCTCTGTTCGCCCAGAAACATACTTTATCATTTCACAAACTTCAGCAAGTAGCCACTAGCCAGTAAGTTGCTTAATTGCTGTATTAAAATATTAAAGTAGCTCAAAAAGCTCCTTTGTTGATGCATTTCCTATTTAAAAAAGGCTTTTAAAGGCTCCCGATATCCATCTCTAGGTTCTGGTGATAAATGCCGTCTCAGCTCTTCTTGAGAAGCAGCCAGCTTCACTCGATTTTAGGGTCACGCTCTTTCTAGCCTTAAAGGACAACCTATAAAGATGCTGTTAAACACAAAAACAAAAGCAGCACCAAGTCAACTCCTGTATGTAACATCAGAGTTTGACCGTGTTGTGGACCCAGCAGGCGGCAGATCTCTCAGTGGAAATGTTTGCCGGTGCTGGAAGATTCAATGCAGAGCAAAACCGAGAGAGGAGGAGGAACAGGTCACGGCAATACCTTGGGATGGAGCCAAAACATTGTTGCATTGAGTGATTGAGCATATTATACACAGAAAGATCTTACATTTGTTCCAACGTTGTTTTTCACGCACGGCTGCTTCTGATTTTGGCGTAAATGAATGGACAAAACTCTCAAACCTCCAGTGTTTTTTTGCAAAGCTATTAGGGCTGTGTGTTATATTTTTTCATTATAGTGCTATATATCTCAGTATATCCCACACTACCTGGACGGGGCAGAAAAGGACGCTATCAACGTCTGCAACCAGATTTCTGAGAAGCCAGGTTCAGAAAAAGGGAGTGACAGCAAGACTTGGTGTCAACAGGCCTGGTGGTTTCAGCTTGCTCACTTGCATACTAAACGCATGCCAGAACTCCGAGACGTACACTACTGACCCAAAAGCACAAGAAAAGTGCTCAAAATCTTATAAATAAGCCACAGACGTTTTGGGATTCTGTTCTGTGGAGCGACCCTATGGATCAGCGGTATGTCTGGAGGAAGAAGAATGAAGCATTAGCAGTAAAGTACACTGTCTACAGTTAAGCATGGTGGCGCTTGTGATGCTCTGCGGCTGCTTTATATCCTCTGGGACTGGAAACCTGCAGCGTGTGGAAGACAAGATGGATTCATTGAAGTATCAGGAAATTTTAGGAGAAACCGTCAGTGAGGAAGCTGAAGCTTGGGTGTCATAACAGGACAATGATCCCAAGCATACCTCAGACTCCACCAAGCCTTGGTTGCAGAAGTCCTGGAAGATTTTACAGTGGCCACCACAGTCACCTGACTTAAACCCCATAGAAAACCTCTGGTGTGATTTGTTGAAGAATATTACTGAACTAGAGGCTGTTGCTCATGAGGAATGGGTTCAGATTCATCAGAAACACTGCCAGAAGGTGCTTGCCATGAAGAGGTTGAATAATTTTGAGACTGCAGAAATCATTCAAAGTTGCATTTTCACTTGATTTTGGGGAACCCACTTGAAACATTTCAATTACCTTTGTTTGATTTCTTCATTGCAAACAGCTGAAAGTCTGTACATTTTCTCTACAAGTCTGTACAAACCTGATTTGCAATGATATCGATTACAACTGCATATTGTCCAGAGAATGCTGTGATTGACCAATTAGAGGGATTAATTGTTTATAGACTGGCTGTACATTATTGCTTACATAATAGCTCTTTAGCCATGTACCGTAGGTCCTACACACAACCAGTATTAGTAAAACTACCATACAGCATCAAGATGGTTCACATCCATGTCATCCGTTTCTTCCCTCCTTTTCATTCTCCGGCCCATTATGTCAGAGCGCTGCTCTCCTCTCCTCTCTCTTGTTCCCGCTCTGTTGTGTCCTTTTACCCCAGGTAGTCATCAGCAGATTCTCTCCCTCCATTCTTCACATTTCTGTCCCCCAGTGAGTGATTCCTGTTCTGTTCATGCCGTTTCCCTCCTCATGCTTTACCATTGTAAGCAAGTCCTCCATCTCTCCCTCCACCATCCCATTATCTCCGCAAGTTTTTCCTGTGATGAGTCTCCTGTCGTCAGTCACATACGTCTCCTCTCCACATCAGCGTCTGGCCTTGACTCACACTTTTCCATCAAACATGCTGCAACCTTTATCTTCATCCTCAAGAGAATAAACCTATCCCATCTCGGTCTGTCTTAGGAATAGATCATCTGGAAATGAAAATCCTGCAATTATTTATTCATCCTCCAAACTCTTATGCTGTTATTTTCTCCTATAATTTCTTTCATTTATTTTTCTATCTTCTGTTTAGGAATAATAGTGTCTAACTTCCTTCTCCTCTGAATGCTTTCACAATGATTTCATAAATATGTTGTTTTGGCTCAAATATCAATTCAAGTTTAAATTTGTCATGAATGTAATGCTGTGGTGTACTCAGGAACAGGCTGAAGACTCAGAAGATGAAATCCAAACAACGCTTTAATAGTAACACTCAAGAATCAGGTAACAGGCAGGGAAACTCACATTAACACGGTGTAGGGATTACATGACCGGACCAGGAGTACAGGAGAAGGAACAACTTAAGTAGTGAACATAATGAGGATAATTACTAAACACAGCTGACACACATGAACTAACCAAGGAGACGGATGAGTAGCGGGAAACTGAACAAAGAAATGGCAGATGAAAACACACTGAAAGTCCATGAACAAATCCAAACTGAACGTGACAATGATTATAAAAACAATGAAATATTAAATGTAATTTTGATTGAACATTGATGAAAATGTTTTAATGTATTAAGTGCAATCAATACATGCACTCACTAAGATTTTTCATTTATTTTATTTTTTAAGAAATGTTCATTTTGCTAATGATTTCATATTGACTTCACCAGCGACCACCCTTATCTCTCTGGTTTTCCGTGTTCACGTCTGCTTCTCTGTGCTCTTGCAGGGCCCGGGGCGGTGTACAGCGGAGGGGTGTCTCTGAACGGACGTTTATCAGGAGTCGGTCTGTGGTTCTGCCTCTCCATCTCTGTTCTGATGAAGGTCTAAAACTCTCCCGCTTCGGAAGGAGTCTTTAAATACGAACCCATCACTGTGAACAAAAAGAAATTATGCATTAATCCAGGAGCCATCGCTACATCACTCGGTCATTCCTTTCTCTTCCTATTTCCATTCACGCCCGGTCGCATATCACGCTTCATTTCCCCCAACGACGGTCATCTTTTAACGTCCAAACCTGCTATGTGATGCAAATGATGTGAACGACAAGATAACGGTTCTGTGTCTCTTGATGTGCGTGCTGGACATGCTGGTCGTAACGTAACGGTGTTGACGACGATGGTTGCGATGTTCGGGTGACCCTCTCGAAGCTGTTTCACCCGCGGGCCCGTCGGCCGTTGACCCTCGGATCCGAACGCAGAGATCTGAGCTGAACGGCGGTGCATTCTGACATACGTAGCTACTATGAATGATGTCAAACCACGTGTTTTTCTTTATAGCGAGGGTTAGCAGGAGTGCCGTGTCATCTCGGCCCCTCGTTTGCGTTCGTTTGGGCTCTCGACCCAAAGCGAACATCTGACCCGCGTCCAGCCCTCATATTGTCCTCAGTCTGTCCATCACTCAGATCGTCCTCAGTGTAAATATATATGCAGTAGAGGCCACTCATTTCACCGTTTCCCATCAGCCTCTCTGTTTCAGCCTTTTGGCTTGGATGATATTGCTGCCTTTAAGTCACATTGGAATGATCGTATTTATGAGATGACCATGCATTCGCCACCAAAATGCCATTATTAGAGGAGATTCATTGGTATTGATCATAATAAGTTTAATTTTTAAATCACAATTAGCAAAGTGCTCCTCGTGTTTGTTGCACAAGTGCTTAAACGTCTTGTCTTTTAATGGGAAGTTAAAACATTTAAATACTTTAAAATGCTTTTCAAAATGAGGTTTGTTAGATTGCGAAGTTAGATATATCATGTTGGAAAACACTTTCTGGTTGTCGAACTTTAGTTAATAAAATAAAAATGACAGCTGCATACTTCATTCATGTACTAAAAACATTTGCAAACATGGCTTAAAAAAGTGAGAAATGCAAAGAGTGAAAGAAATATGAAGTTGCGTATTATGTTTCAAAATAACGTGAATGCATCATAATTACGAACAAACTCGTAAGTAGGAACTTTCCACAAGGACTTGAAGGCAGCAGAAGTTTCTGGCGTCTCCTGCCCTGAAACAGTTCATCGACTTCTTGTTGCTTGTGGATAGCATGTACCGGTTAGAAATGTCCCTCTTGTGACCTCACTTCCTGCACCGACCCCGTTTTAACCCCCTGCACTGTGTACATTTTAATCTGCAAGGTTAACTGCTATTCCTTTTTGGTGTTAATAATGATGATGATGATGATAATAATATTGATGATGACAATGTTAATAAGTATTTGAATAAATATGATAGTAATTCCATGTGAGAAAAAAATGTCAGAGCTCATTACAAGCCATGTGTGTGAAATATTTTGTACTTAAAATCACTGAATTCATCAAACAGCAAAAAAAGAACAAAAAAACTTTTTGAAGTATTGTGCTCTGTTTTACCATGATTAACTTTTTTAAAATGGAAGTGATTTGACCAAGTCCGTTAAAGAGAGCAATCAGTGAAATGTGAGGGCGCTTGCACGCTAGATGTATCACGCTAGCATGAGAAAATGGCTGTGGGAACACAAATATACAGCATTTGTCCTCTGTCTTTTCCATTGAAATGCATTTGCATTAAAAACTCTAGTGTGTAGGCGCCCTAATAGCATTTAAAATGTGTACTGTATGTATTGCAATTTTTTTTTTTTTTTTCATGCTGTTGATGATTGTAATGTATGATATATTCTGCCGTAATGATGTAATGCTCATGTTTGCCTCGATGACATAACCAAACGCCTCAGAATCCTGCGGTTACACATCAATATGTTGGTGCAATGCTGCGTTCCATTCAAAGACGATTGTCAGGTATTCCTGTGATATCTCCATAAATGCATGCATTAGTTCATGCGTTATGGAAATGGCATGGGTATTGGCTAATGAAGCAATGCTACCATTAGCGTTCCTCTCGCAACCAAATTGCGATGTTATGCAATGCTAGCATTTGTTCTGTCGGTGTGCAGGTTACAGACAGGATCATAGTGTTTTATGCACATTTGCTTAACATTTTATTCATCACAGTGTATTTTATTTATCCTGAATATCAGCGTGTGAATTTCTGCACCAATTACAATTCTGACTTCATGTTGCATTCGATTGCACTCTTCCAAGTTGAATGGAACGCAGTATTAGATTCTGTTCGCTGCCTCTTTTTTTCGGTTCAGAATCAGATTAGCGGGAGATAAAGATGTAATTAGCCAGCGACTGTGACTCGCTAAGCAAGCGGACCGTCGTTTTCTCTCCGTCCCCCATCTGGTGAACGGCAGAGCTCATAAATCAAGCTCAGTCCAGGCGCTGACAGAATCCTCTTCAAGGACAGCTGTGCCTTTGAGTCTGGAGTCCGATCCCCTACAGGATAATTAGCCGCCACTTAAGAGCACACGGCGAAGAGGCTTTGACGTAAAGCAGCGGTGCGTGACTTAACGCGGTGCTTTATTCAAACCTTCACAATGACCCTGCATGAGCGCTAACCGTTCAGTTTGCAATGGTAATGCTGTATATACTATAATAGGATAATGTTGCGTTCCCTGAATATGTGCACCATTATTGCATTTCAGCCAGCAATAACCCCGGAATAAAACCGAAAGTTTAAAGTTCAATTTAAAATTTGACGGCCACTATACGCCATTTTTAATGAACGCTGAAGACTGTGCATCCATACACTAATTGAAGAATTTGCATACTAGCCTACTTAGTAAAGTAGGCTACACCGTGGCCGCAAAAAAGTATTTGGACACTTGAATGACACTTGATAGATTAGATCATACATTAAATAGCCCATCAAACCATTTGTTTTTATGAAATAAAGTAGGCTACAAACACTTTAAAGTGGCTATACAACAATAAAAAATACTGTTGGAAATGAACAATTGGACACTTTCTGGTTGTCAAACATTAAGTTAATATACTACAGCTGAAGACTTCATTAATCTAGTAAAAATCATCGCAAAAATTACTTAGAAAAGTGAGACATGTAATGCAATGGACATTCAGACATGACTTAAATGTCGAAATACTTTCCCGCCACTGTACGAGGGTTCAATGTCAAGCACAAAAGCAGCTGATTTTTCTCATCACTTTAACTTTCTATCCCGCTGTCACTCCGCTTCTGTCCGCTTCACGCTTTTCCTATCATACTCATGTTCGCATCGCCCTCGAGGTCCGCCGATCAATCTCTGTGTACATGTATTCTCCTCAAATATAAGTAAACAAAAGAGAAAAAAAAGTATGAAATGTCGTATCACATTCTCGGTGTGGGTATAACGCATGTAAATGTCTGTTTTGGGTGGTTTATATGGGTGTGTGGTGGTTATCGTGATGGAGCACTGCTGGTGTATGTTTCGGCCTGGGATCATTTCCCCTCGTGATTCCCGTGCTGAACTGCAGAGATTCGGATTGAGAGGGGACTGAGGTAGAGGTCTGGCACGGAGGACAGATGGGAACAGGGCGGATCGGACAGGGAAACCTGAAAAATGCTCTACAAAAGCAGTATGTCGAAGGCATCGAGGCACATGCAAACTCAAGTTTTTGTGTAACAGCGTACTAAGAAAGATGGAAACTATAGCTGCGAAATATATTTTAATTAAACGTGTAAATACATTTTCTGTGTAGTTCCCAAATATTGAATCCGTCCCTATTTACAAATGGCCTACTTATAGTTGTCTGTGCATATTAAACTGAGATAGAAGGTGGTTTAGCATTTCACCTTTAATTTAATCAAAGTCTCTTTAAAGGCCTGTTCACACCAAAAACAATAACTATAAAGATGACAGTATATTCTGTTTATTCTAAGTGCGCGCTTATGTTGTCAGTCAGCCAATGTATTCAGTTGTTGATTGTATTTGATGTATAGGATTTTGGGTACCATCCAAATGTGGTGGAATGTGAAGTGGATTTTGATTGGCTGTCAATGTTAGCAATTCCAACCTTTTTTTTAATGATAGTTGTGGTGTGAATTTTGTTATTCTTTTACATTTAGAAAAATGTATATCTTTATGGTTATTGTAATAGTCAATTCGGAGGCCTGTTTCAAAGGAACAGTTGGAGGTCCACCATCATTCAGTCATTAAAAACACGTCGTGAAATTAATTTAGTTACGAAACATCACTGTGTTGCTCTGATACACACAATGGCTCTGTGGATTAGCTTGGAACTATTTTCTACGACTAAAATGAAAGACACCTAACATTAATACTGGTGTATGAAATCAATAGGCTATCACATTTGCAATTGCACAGTTGTCGGGAAAACAGCAGTCTATGGCCTGTTATAAATATTAATGACAAGAGCTCATACAAGACCCATATATCTTTTGTGCATATCAGCATTTTTGTCCCTAGCCCCCATTCATATCCCTGATGCCGGCTCTTGTTCGAGTGCAAGCGGAGGCCTCTTCTGTTGTGAGGCCCATTAGCAAGGGCCACTACTGGTTATAGTTATCATCCTTGGTGTGACCAAGCCTTAACTCCCTCACGTTTGTTCTAGATCATGGCATGTGATGTTATGGGGATTTGGAAGGAAGTCTGCAACCTGTTTACTTTGGAGGTACTTTTATACAAAACTCAATGACTGAACTGTAAAGTCATCATGTTTTTCATCTGCTGCTCATGTCTATAGATCTAACAGTGGACCTTTTCCTGATTAGTCCCCAATACTGCACATTGTTCCCTAATTATCATTTGTCATAGTGTGAATTAATAGTGAAAGTTAAACCTGCGCTTCATTGGGCCACAAGATGGCAGTGCCAAATAACACTGCATGATGCATTTAGTAGTATTAGTAGTAGGAGTAGTAATGCTACTGGGGTTTAGCTGGTCAGCAAGGTAATCTCCCAACCTGACCAGCTGACAGGTTCCCATAACCTCTTTAAAACCATCAAACTAGACCAGCCTGACATGTAAAACCAGCTCTGTGGCCACTTAAGCCTGGTTTAAGATGTTGCTTTCAGTATTGCATGTGCTTTTGTTTTTGTTGCACTAGCCAGTGTTACATAAATAACCAAAATATGTACAGAGAGCTTTTGAAAACCTGAAAGTCAGTGCCTATTGATACTGTGTATCTAGAGATAACATATTGAGTCAGTTTGCATGTAAAAGTAGATAAAAGAACAGGGCGAACGTTAGACCGTTGGTAGTCAAATTTAGATGAAAAGAAGATAAATTGTGAGAATATAAGCGGGCAGATGCTTGTTATGGGTACTATGTATCACTAATATCACAAGATTGTTCTCATTACAAATGCAATTTAAAACGGCTTTAGGCCAGAAACTAATGCAGATGTGAATGTTTGGTGCTATTCAGGTTCTTGGCTATAAACGTCACCAGTTTATCTCAATAAGATTGCTCCATCATGAAAGAGAAAACTGACCGTATAATATTGCGCATCTTGCGCTATAGATGTTGCGTTTTGAAGACGGCTGTCTGTCAGGATGACGTCTTTGGCCATTGCGTCACATCTTGCTGTTTTTCAGCATCTTGTGTCGTTACGCGTTGCAATAGTCGAAAAGTCAATAGCTAAAAATAATTAAATTTTTAGAATTAGAATTTTTAGTTAAAGTCAAACCCAGACATTTTGGCTTAAGGAACTCTCTTAAGGAAAATATGTAGGCCTGAATTTAAGATTTATGTATCTGAATTGCATATAAAATGTACTTTTTATTTGAATTACAAATTTTAATATAAGCCGGTTAACTTAGTCTGATTCATATGTGTCAGTCATACACGAATGAAACAGGTATGATTTCACGTAGAACTAATAAACTGAATGCATTTAAATACACAATAACCAGGTTTATATATTTATCATCAATAAATCCATTTCTTTCAATCTTGTACATTTTAACTAAGTGAATATTGCTTGTGCCACTAGTCATATTTTAATCATGTTCATACGCTTTAACTGAATATGTAATTGACGCTGATTGTAAGCAATCTAAATAAATGTCTTTTGACATGAATTAAATCAAATCAAATAGATACAAATAGTTAATAATAAGAAAACACCATGATTTTTTTGTGTACAAATCTGTCCTGTTTAATTTATGTATGACTGGCAAACATAGCCTACTTCACATTAAGTTGTTGCGATAGATAGATAGATAGATAGATAGATAGATAGATAGATAGATAGATAGATAGATAGATAGATAGATAGATAGATAGATTAGATGTTGCTGACAGAGTTCATTGTAATTTACGGGAGGGATTTACGAGAAACAGATGGTTTTATGTCAATCATTTGCACATGTTTGAATAAGAATTCACTAATTACTAATGTGCATAATTAGGAATAATTAAGTTGTCAGAACACAGCACAGGCGTTAAGAAGACATAACAGGGCCAGTTTCTCCAGAGTCAGCGGGTGATCGACCCTCCGCTGCGCATTTCAACAAGCGCTTGATTCTGAGCCTCGCCGGATGTCAACAACACATGCTGTTTTTGAGCAGAACGTGATGTCTGCGCTGTCAGTCACGGGGTGAACACACACCATTAGCCCGTGTCACTTTCAACTGGTTTCTAAAGGAGTTAGTGGCTTTCCAGCCAGTCGGACATCCTTTTCCTGATCCCAGCGTCCCGTCGCGCCGTGTCCTCCAGACCTCCACCTCAGTGTCTCTGTAATATAGACATCTGTTTGTTTGTTTGTTTGTTTGTTTGTGTGAGTGAGTGTGTGTGTGTGTGTGTGTGTGAGAGAGAGAGAGAGAGAGAGTGTGTGTGTCTGTACATTCTCTGGCCTTCTTACGGGCAGGCATGCTGGGTCGTGATTCTGTTTCAGACAAATGGATTTTATCCCCCCTGTAATTGTCACTCTTCAAGAAACCAACTGAAGAACTGCGGAAAATAACAGAACGTTGTCTTCCACAACGACACATTCTGTGCTGTGATGTAACCTTTCTTTCAACGTCATTTGTTTTACAGTTTTCCCTGTCCTTTGTTTTTAGGTGTGTGTAATTATTTTATTTTTAATCCACAAAGAGGAGAAAAAAAGTCTTAAAAATGGAAGGTGAAAAATAAAACTGAATTTTGTTTTTAACATACTTCTGTGAGTCTGTGTTTTTTATTTGTCCAGTTGCATTTCTGTGAGTAGAAGCATCCAGGGAAACGCTCATTAAAGAAAGCAGACCTGATGCTGTGACATTTTATGTGTTTGTGTGTTTGTTGTCTTCTGAGGTCAAGGCAAACACCTGAACATGTAACAAATGAAGGATTAGATTCTATGGAAGCTTGTTTCTGCAAAAGAATACAAAAAAAAAAAACGTAATTGCAATTCTTATATCACAATTTGGCCTTCTGAAATTCCTTTTACATCTTGATCAAGCATGATGCACTACTGAAAAGGAACTTCTGTTTTATCGATTTTAGGTTAAAGCTATACTGTGCAACTTTTTTTGTTCAAAATCAACAAAATGTAAATAATGAGCCAATACATCAACAAACATATTTTGGATTCACTGCTCGTGAACCGATCAGCTCTTCCTTAGTTAATTTATAGCATCAAATAAACATGAATGAACATAAGAAGGAATGTTGTTTTGACTGCGTTTTTTCAAGTTCAAATCCTCCAACGTTATTCTACTAACTCTGCTGACTGTGCTTTGTCTGACAAAAATGGCGGATTCGGCGGATGGCGGATTATGATTGGTCAGATCGCCTGTCAATCAAACTCCCTGCGAAGAGTCAATTGCATATTTCGAACAGAGATGGCGACAAAGAGGAAAAATTACGGACTGCAGCTTTAATAACCGCTATTGATGATGCATGAGGAAATTTGTCTGATCATTGACGTGATCGCGAAGTTGATTCTGTGCTAATTTTATCTAATATTTAATGCTTTTTAAAATGTTGTAGACTTATGTTGTTGACTATTTTGAGACAAAGGTTGTCTTAATGATTTTCAGTTTTGTTCAAGGGAATTAAAGCAACAGTTTTTCAATAACGGAAGAATATGTAAAAGTATGGTATTTGGGTTAAAAGGCACAATAATTGACATGATAATAAACAGTTGCTGGCTTTTCCATTTGTTGACATGACATTATTAGATTCAGATGGTAAACATCATATATTAAGTTGGGTGTATTTTACAGGTGTATATTTATAATGAAACCCTCATATTTTAAAAAAACATGATATTAAAGGAATAGTTCACTTAAAAATTAACATTTTGTCATCATTTACTCATCCTCAAGTTGTTTTAAACTGGTTACATTCTTTAAAATATCTTCCTTTGTGTTCAGCAGAAGGAAAAAAAACTCATAATGAAACCATTATATATAAAAAACAAATTATGTACTGTATACAGACATAATTTTGATCAGATTTATTATAAGCTCTCTGCAGTTTGTGCTTTAAATGGTCGAGCTCATTAAAGTAGACTGGATTCTGATTGGCTCTCAATGTTTTTATTGTTTTTCAGCAAAATAAAACCGTTCTTTAAGTGATTCCAACATATCATGTTCCTCTGTGCCATTATCATTATAGTTGTGGTGTGAATTTTTAGAACTATATATTTATTGTTATTGTTATAGTTATCGCGAAAGTGTTTTAACCTCCAATAATTCTGTTGTGTTTCTATAATGCTGTTGTACTGTTTGTAAGGTCTGTATTATTTCAGCAAGTGAATTTTCAAAAGATAATTATTTTCACTGTCCATGTTGTTTCCCCCCCTTCTTTCTTCAGTTTTTATCTTTTCCTCAAAGTATAGGGTTGTAGGGTTATTTGCATTTTTCACATCAGCTTCAGTCGTTTCCTGATACCATTTTTATTTCTTTTGCAAGCAGCCATTTGGGAATAACATTGCATGAGCATAAAATTGTCCAATTATGTTCAAAAGCCTATGTTCATAACATTCAATTCAAATATATTTGTTCAAATACGTTTTATCGACTTTTATTCAGATTTGCGTCAACAAGATCAAATAGCCAAACAGAACTAAATGTTCCACTTTCAGAAGTTAGGGTTTATTAGTCCAGTTTAAATAGTTTAAAAGTCAACTTTATATATTGCAATCAACAACTTGAGTCAACTTTTTGTGTGTAATGCTTGCACTATAATGACATGGATACTTTAAATAAGTTTTCACTGGCGATAAACTTTCAGCTACTTGGTTGAACAGTGACACAATTCATCTTGTTTTTAATGACTGTAAATTCATGAAAAGTCATCCTTGCTCTCCAGCCTTGAGATGTATTTACGTCCACACATCATTTGTTGAGAAGAAAACTGGCAGACACTGGCATTTTCTAGTTTGCAGGGAATGGCTCATTACAGAAAACAGCCCTGCTTCGGTGACATTTTACATCCTGTTTGTGTTCTTCTGAGGTAACACTTCAATGCCAAACACGTGAAGCATTAGATAGATTCTGTCACCCATTAAGAAATTCCTGCTACATCTTGATTAAACAAGACGCTGAGAAAAATCTTATTTTAATATTGAGATTTTAGGTGTCTATAAATATGTTTCCCAAACTGGGATATGCCAGTTGATGAAATGCAAATATTTAATAAAATAATATAATAATTTTAATACTTATATTTAATTTAATAATAATACAAATACATAATATAACTCTATAACTCAAATATAACTCTTATTCCATTTAGCAATTAATTTAACATTTATATTTTATTTAATAATTATGTAGCCTATTATAATTAATTAATCAACAATAATAATAAATCATAAAAAATACATTTCAATGAATAATACATATAGCAATTAATTTATTTATATTTATGTTTAATTTAATAAATATAAACATTAATTATATCTGTACATAATACAATCAACAATATTCAGTAACAAGAATTAATCATTTTGATCATAAATAATTTCAATATTAAAAGTTTTGGGGATTGGTAATAATACATATAACAATTAATTTTATATGTAGGCCTATATTTAATTTAATAATTATACCATGTACAAATTGAATTAATCAACAATAATCATTAATACATTTTATAATAAATAGTTTAAAAATAAAACTCAAAATAAAGCACTTTATTTGGATTGTAAATAATCCATAACAATTAATTTAATATTTATAGTAATTGTAATATAATTAATCAATAATAATGAAAATAATATATAAATGTAAATTAATAAATTTTTATTGGTAATAATACATATGTACATAATTAATTAATTACTTTTTTATTTGTTTACCTGCATGTAAAATTAAGCAACATCAGAGAACTGTAAGCGTGTGAATGTGTTACTAAATTATTGAAACATTTATAATCTCAGGTTTATTTTAATTTATTCAATTTATTTAATTTTCAGGTTAATTGAAATAAATATTTTAGGCCATAGGGGTCTGATAGCAGTTCACAGGCTGTAGAGTGGAAGATAAAATCAATGTATATCTGATGTATACACACTGGTATACTGTTTTTCCCAGCAGCCAAAATGAACTAGTAATATGTTGTCCACAAACAGGAAGGCTGAACCTCAAAGCGACCACTTAAGTGACACATTTTATCAAACATAAAACCCACCAAATGGCTTTTAGTTCTCTATTTTGACAGAAACTGAAGATCAGCCCGGAACAACCCAGACTGAAACAAGAGAGGAAGTGAAACGCCACAGAAACTCTGAATGGACGTGGGTCTCATTGCTACATTCGGCAGGTTGAGCAAAACCACGCATGTCAGCGACAGTGATGCGTGTGATGATGCGGGTGATGATGCGGGTGTACGTGTGACCTCTGACCTGTGTCAGATCTGCTCTCCAAGCATTTCTTTCATCTCATCCTGATCTCATCTCACTACGGTACAGGAAAAGGCAAAAAGAAAGAAAAACACCAAACAGCATCAGTGTCATTTCATTGATTCTTATACTGCAAAAGCAAATGGCATGTAAACATTTCAGTTTTGTAATACCCATTTTTACTTCTTTGAATATTACAGAAGAGCTCGTAGCTTCAAACAAACAGTTTCTATGTTTATTCTTTGCGAGACTGTAAGCTGTCAGAAGCATTTATTTGATCAAAATACAGTAAAAAAAAGTTACAATTTAAAACAGTTGTTTTCTATGTGAATATACAGTAAAATTAAATTTATTATCAAAGCTGAATTTTCAGCATCATTACTCCACTGTTCAGAAATCAGTATAATATGATGATTTGCTGCTCAATAAACATTTGTGACTATTATTATCAATGCTCTGCTTAATTTTTTTGATACATAATAGAAAATTCAAAAGAACAGCATGTATTAAATGGAAATATAATTATTTTGTAACATTATGATTCATGTCTCATGATAAATTTAATGCCTTCTTGCGAAATATACATATTAATTTCTTTCTTTAGAAAAAAGTTTGATTCTGATCCTTCATTTCTGGTGAGAATGATTTTTGTGCACTTGTCTAATAACTGTAATGGTGAAATTATGGGATTTTTCTATGAGCTTTCTGAGAGGTGTGTACATTTTTTTTTTTTTTTTTTTTTTTGCATTTCCCATCATTCTCCCCAGCTAACAAATTATGGTTGCCAGAACGTTCAGGGAAAGTTAGTTTTTGGTTGCGGGAACATTCCCTTAAGGTTTTGTTTAGGTTTTGGTTCCCATGGAAAGTTTTCTTAACGTTCAGGGAACGTTATAACCCTGAGGAAACGTTCCCTAAACGTTAGTTTTTGGTTTGGTTCAAACTAACCTTTAGAGAACCATAAACTAACGTTCCCTAAACGTTCTGTGTTAGTGGGGTCTGTGGAGAATAAAGCATCAGATGCACATCCTTTGCTCTTTATATCGTATAGTGTTAAAAAGCTTCCTATTGTGCATGGGAAGTAAAAGAAATACCTTGAATGCACATCACGCCGTATTTACAAATTCCCCACATCTCTGGAGATCGTGTGTTTATGAGGTAAAATAGATTTAAATATGCTACAATGGAGCCGTTGAACGCATTATCAAATTATCCGAGATGTTTAATGAAGAGTTACATAAGAGCTGGAGGACACTCAACTTCTGCACGGTACGTGTCTGTGGGCTTGTGTTTATCTCTGGCGTGTTCCAGACGACCCCTCGACAGGTTCCTCTAATAAACACACGAATAGAGTCTGCTGAATGTCATCCTACCCTACCGACAAAACACTCGTGTCTTCCTGAGTCTGTCAGTGACAGGATCCCAGGCAAATCCCAGACCCGCCATCCACAGAGAGAGAGAGAGAGAGAGAGAGAGAGAGAGAGAGAGTTTCACCCTCACAACTGCACATCGCCATCACTGCTGAGGAAACACATGTCGCGAGCTCACAGATGTTTGTGGGCGGGAAATCATTACCTTTATATATTACACACACATATTATGTAAACAGACTTTCATGTTATGCGATTAATCGTTATAGCACTCATTTATAAATATGATAAAGAATAATTAAACAATTATTTTATATTTATAGCTAATTTAATAGTTTTATGTATATAAAAATTGCTAAAAATTAATTCAGGCTATTAAAAAAATGACAATAATAGTTTTAAAAATAAATGAATTATTATATATGTGTGTGTTTAATTATTTATAAATAATAGTATAATAATACATTATTTATAAATAAATAAAAATAAAATCATTCGAATTTACATATATATAATTATAATTGTAATAATACATAATTCTATAGGCATATATATATATATATATTTATAAATAATAATATAAATAAATACAATTTTATAATAATTAAAAATGTATAAATATAATAATTGTAATTATATATTGTTTTAATTATTATTATAAGTATTCATGTAAGTATTCATGTAATAAGCATTTACAAACAATTTAAAAATAATAATAATTATTAATTGTTTTAATAATAAATCATGCTAAAATAAAACAACACAAATAAAACATATAATAAAAAATTTTTTTTATTTATTTGTTTACCTGCATTTCATGTGGCCACAAATATCATAGAACAGTGATTATGCAAAAGTTATTGAAATAATAATTATCTCATGGGATATATCAAATTAATATTTTATGTCAAAAGGGTTCGGCTGGCACAAAGAGTTTGTGGATCCCTGATCTAACAGATCACCATCTCTAAGACACATTTGTTGGTTATAATGGGAACAGAGTTAAACACAGTGTATCCGGTGTGGACACAACATTATACTTTTAGGACAATACAACATGAACACAATGAGTACATTGTACTTATTTTTCGATGCAAGTACATAGTACTTAAAGCCACTTAATATAAAGAAGTGGGACCTTATAATCCTGATATCTCTAGGGTGGACAGTAAGACGAAGACATGCGTCCCCTTTTATTTCAGTAACTATTGTAGTAGTTTGTTATAGTTTTTTTTGTGTTTCTGTTTTAACCTGTGATGACTGATGGAAAATCATTGTTCATGTTCCTGTGATTCATCTCTTCAGCTCCTGAGAGGCACACACACTCACACACTTTCTTTTTCTTTCTTTTTTTAAGAAGCCAAACCCAATGAAGTGACTGGATGCTGAATCTTCTTAAATCGCCGTCGTTGAGTGTATATTTCCTGAGGTGGGCAGGTAATTGTGCTGATGTACTCACGCAGAAATAGAAATCGTTTATATGATTAGATCCTGAAATAAAGTAGACAGCATTATGAATCTTGTGCGATGCAGAAACGTTAAGAAAAATAGATAAGAGATCCAAAAGTTCAGTTAAATCAGATGCACATAGAAATCTTAAAATTAGATGTTTGACACGTTTTTATAACTTCTGTGCACTTATATTCTAGAGCCAGATTGACATTCTTGTGAACTTCTCTAACACTTTACAATAAGGTTTCATTTGCTAACATAAGTACATTAGTTAACGTGAACTAACAACGAACAACACTTCTGCACTTCTGCATTTAAAAAAAAATCAAATCAAAGTTGCATTTGGTAACATTTGTTAATGTTAGTTTGTAAATGTTTATGTTAGTCCACAGTGCATTTACAAACATAATACTTAAAAATCATTGTTAATGTTACCCAATGTTAACCAACAAAACCTTACTGTAAAATATTACATGACCTTATTGTGCAATTCCTGAAAATTTCTCAAGAATGTTCTTAACCCTCGTGTTATGTTCGGGTTTTCTTTTTCCTGAAAATACTAGTTAATTTTATCACATTGGACTGAAACTTAGTGACTTTGTCTACAAAAAATAGCTTATAAATCTCTCATTATACTATATTATCACCCAATATTGGATTCAATCTTTTTGTCAACTTATTTTCTTTCAATTAGGACTGGTTTTATATTTCTATTTCCATCTGATTAATAGGCCTCATTTATCTGAGAGTAGGCATCTAATTTTTTGAGCAAAAAAAGCATTATTTATTAATCATTTTCACAATATTAAATTAAATATGAAGAAAAATTGCTCTGTTTATCACACTAGTGTGCTTTAATGTTTAACCAGGGTGTTTGTTTTGAAATGCTTTTATTTTTTTATTTTATTTTAATTTTTTTATAGGCCGGTCATTTTTGACTGGGAACATTAAAGGTGTTCTAAAGTTTTGAACACAACACAAGGGTTAGGAACGTCATCCTTTCTTTTGTAAGGCTTTGGCGTGGTCAATATATATAATATATTAATTACAAATCCTTTAACCCTTTTTAAATAGCAAGCACCTTGCAATCATTTTTTAAGTGTGTGAAATGTTTTAATGACATTAACCCTCATATTAGAATTGACTTGTTAGATTATGAAATATGCAATATGTGTTGATAATGTTAGGCTGTAATGCGATTTCAAACAACCTAATAAATGCATTAAACATCTTACCTTTAGATTTAAGACAAGTTGGGGCTTATCCTAACTTAAAGACTTACTTTAAGTTTTATGAAGAAGGACATTTACATTTCTTCATTAAGCGAACGGGTTTATCCAAAATATACTTTGGTTAGAAAATAGGGTAATACTTTATTTTACAGTGTCCTTGTTACGTGTTACATGTACTTACCATGGTAATAACAGTAAATTATGCATAATTACATGCAACTAACCCTCAACCTATTCCTAATCCTAGCCTAACCCCACAGTAAGTACATGTAGTTGCTTAATATTACTCAGTACTTAAATATATAATTACACTGTAACAATCACACCTTAAAATAAAGTGTAACCGAAAATGGAGAATTGTATTATTCTTTTAATCTGATCCCTGATGTTTTGTACAGGAAACATCTAAAAATTAAATAACATAAAATAACTGGATTTGTTCAAATCTCTAAAACTGCTTCAAGCCTTTGAAAGACTCTAAAAATATGTTTGAAGCTTTTGCTGTATATAAAATAATCAATACATGTTTTAGATGCACAGAAAGTCTGATCACAGTTTCCATGACATGGTACATTTGTTGGTGGAGAATGACATATTCTGAATAAGTTGGCCTGAATGAGCTCTAATATTGGCCAGAATTTATGTCGACAGTCAAAACAGTAAAACGTCTGGCTATTGTGAAACTAGCTGACCTGAAATGAGAGAAAACCAGAGCACTTGTGTATATGTGATGAGTCAAACATCCTTCCACCTCGCTCTTTATTATTACAGAAATCGCTTCCAAACTACAGCAATAACTGTTTATATCAACAGGTTTCCTGAATGATGCTTATAAGGAACTAAGCCAAGTGTTTCCCACATGTATATACATATACACTCCCGCCTGGCTCGGCAGTCAAAGACAATAACCTTCTGCAAATATTTGTCGGGTTTATAACAGTGAAGCAAGATTAGTGGTTAATAGTTATTATGGACCGAGAGGAAATATGCCATAAACTGTTTATGGCAAAAGCCAGGATGAAGAAATAGTCCAGATGATTCCAACCGTCTGGCAGTCGTGCTCTGATCTTACAAACACTGTTTTATTTAATGACACTTACAGGCTCTTAAGAGAACCTGGTTTTCATCAGTATGTACAATAATACATTTGCATTTTTATTTACATATATAAATAGTGCATTTAAAGGTGATGTGTGTGCATTTTGTGCCACTAGTGGCGCCAAGTGGAATTGCAAAAAATAAATAAAAATGCTTTCAAACAAACTTAGATTTAGATGGTCCACTTTAGACACTCTACTATAAACTTTGCAACTACATGTCATCTAACTCTCATTAGAGCAATAGTAGACTGTAGGGTTCAGGTTAGTTGAATAAGTTGACATGTAGTTGTAAAGTTACTTATAGTCCGTAGAATGTCTGTTGAGGAGCATCAAAATATTGTGTTAGCAGATATTAAACAGACAGTCTATTAATACTCAAACAAGCAACTTCATTTAGATGGTCCATTTTACTAACTCTTAGAAGAAAAGGTTCTATGTAGAACCTTAAAGGTTCTATCAGGTGCTTCATAGAACCTTTTAGAAGTGCATTTTATGGATTTAATTTTAATTAACGACTTTGGTTTTAATTAATTTCTCATTTTAATTAAATTTTAAAATGAATAAATTTAGTGAGAAAATTAAATTCAAATGAATGAATCAGCTCGTAAACATACTTTATCACTAGGAGGGGAAATTGCAATAACCCATTAAACATTAAACAATAATTTATCCTTATATTGAACAAAGGATTCTTTAAAATTGAGTCAAGAACCCTTGGGTTCTAAATAGAACTACACTGAACCTTGAACAAGAGTTCATCACTTATTTCATCATTCATTTCTGTGGTGTACATTTTGACACTTCCTGATAATCGTGCACCTTCGCTAAAACACGTATCACACACCATCAGAAAACCACATTGTCAGTTCCCAGGCAAGCATCGTCCTCAGAAGTGAAAACCCTTTCAAATATTTCTGTGACAGTTTGAGCGCTGCTCTTCTGTTGACCTTCATATGGCTGGCGAATCCTTTATCCCAGTGATCAATGTCCTCATACTGCGTTCTGTCTCAGATGACATGTTTGTTATTAGGATGAGCTCACACTATAGATGAATAAACACTCTATATACAAAAGGAAGTTTATCCTCTGTTTGCTGACACTCACTTCAGTCCCTTTATGTACACACAAGTTTCGCCACTGTTTTCCTTTTCCTACTAAGATAACACTCTACACGTTAGTTGTGTTGTTTTTGCATTGTACGTCACCTCCATCATTTTACAAGGAAGTAAAGCAATGTTTACCCAGCATGTATTTGTGTGCAAAAATAATTCCACTGGCCTAAATAAAAGTGTTGGTCAAAGTGCGTTTGTGACCTCCTGTGGTTTCGGGAGGCTGTTTTTCTCGGTTTCAGGAGCTTCCTTCTTGGAGCTCCATAGGATCCGTGTGCATTTGCACCAGCTTCTACCACAAATGCCCCTCACCATTGCACTAAGTGTGTTTCTAACGGCCGTGGAGGTGAAGTAAAAAATAAACGGGTCCAAGCAGGCATTAAACGTGCTGAGAAGAAGGGCTTTGTCTCTCCAAGCTGGGTTTTTCTTTGTTATGAAGCCAACAACATGCGAGACGTTGTAGGGTCCAAAACAGAGCACAAACACCAACAACGTCCCCAAGGCCAATCCGATCGCTCTCAACTTTCTCCGCCGGCCGATGTTCGGCAGCCTTGAGAGGATGCGGATGAAGTTTATGTAGCAGAAGCTGCAAATAAGCAAGGGAACGCAGAAGAGAACGATGCACAGCTCCAAACGCACGGGCAGGAGGATCTCCAGCTGAGCGTCGGTGAATCCCTCGTAGCAGACGTTACGGGATGGCGGGACCGTCCCGGATGGGTTGTAGTAGGGCACGATGTAGACGATGCTGAGGTGAAGGATGGAAAACCCCCACATGAAGATGCTGGCGAACACGGCGTATATGGGTCGTCTCCTTAGAGAGTGCTGGATCGGGAACGCCACGCCAAGATAACGCTCCACGCTCACCGCGGTCAAGAAAAAGGTACTGTTGTAGATGGTCATGTAGAAGACAAAGCCAGACAGTGGACACAGAAAGTAGTCAATATTCCATTCCATTTTATTGGCCACTTCTTGCATTTTAAAGGGCAAGAAGATGAGGAAGAGCAAGTCTGAGATGGTGAGGTTGAGGAGGAGGATGTCGATGGGAGCCGGTTTCCTCCAAACTTTGCGGCTCAGTGTGTAGAAGGCCAAGACGTTGGCCGGGAAGCCGGTGATGAAGGTGAAGATGTAGACGGTGAGACACAGGTGATAATCACAGACTTGCATGGTTGCTCTGTTCCATACGGTCCACGGGAGGAGGATGATTCAGTCCTGCACATTTGAAGTGTAATTAGAAATGTGAAGTTTGAAGTCAAATTTATTTAGTGCTTTTCACAATATACATTGTTTCAAAGCAGCAGAAAATCATGACGTTAATGTTTATCTTAATGTCTTTTAGGTGTCACATTCAACAGATCAGAGCTGGGTGAATATAGTTGACATTTACGATGAAAGCAATCAAGCAGCTGAGATTTTATATAAAGTATATATCGCCCTACGCAAGAATACTGTATGTATGCTGATACATTTAGTCATACTTATATATCCAATTTTATATAAAGAGAGAGCTGGGCGAGTTACAATTTCCGATGATATAATCAATCAAGCAGTTGAGATTTGCTATATAGCTTAGTATATATCGCCCTAAGGAAGTATACTGTATGTACTGCAGTAAAATGAAGTGTACTATATATATATATATATACATGGCTGATATATTTTGTGACTAAATTAACAATCAAGGAGTTGACACTTGGTATATATCACCGAAATTGAGATTTACTATATCACCCTACATGAGTATACTGTATATATATATGGGGTGTAACAGTACATGCTTTCCTCCCGAACCATCATGGTACAGACGTCACAGTCAGATGACGAATACAGTCAGGCACAGGTGATCCACACTCAAATCCAGAAGGGGGCAAGCTGAAATGCAATGCTGTCTGCTAACCGCCACAACAGGAAAAAAAAGCAGAAGAAGAAGAGACGATCTATCATGCACCAACCCAAAAAAAACAAGAGTTCGATGTCATTTTTCGTGACGCGCTCCACAAACTTCACGGAAAGGAAAGCGGGACTGTAGAAAACGGCATCCTGTTTTTTTTCTCTTTATTTTACAAAAGCACAATGATTTATTAGGTGTTCAAGCACGAAGTGCTGAAAACCTATTGTAATTGTACTGATTTTTATTATTATTATTTTTCTTCTGCCGTAAAACGCATCGTGCAGACCAAACCGTAAGTGCTAGAGACTTGAAACTTTGGCATAAGGTAGTACAAAAATCGAGGAGAGGTTATCAAAATATGAGCCCGATTGGCCCATAGGTGGCGCTATAGCGCAAAAAACAAAAAAATGACACTCTTTTGCTTAAATCTCAATAACCCTTTGTCCCAGCATCAAGTGTCTTATATCATTGGAATCCTTGGGTCAAGCCGAAGAAAAAAGGCCTCAAGGATTTCATTTCCGGTATGCAAATTTTTCCGCCATTTTGGATTTTGTCCAAAACCTACTTTTGCGAACTAGTCCCTGGTTTTTTGTCCGATCGGAACCAAACTAGTGCAGAAATGTTCTCTGGAGTCTGAATATCAATAATTATCGAAAAAAAGTTGAAATTTCGATTTACGGTTGCTAAGGGGCGTCAAAACGTTTACAGGAAGCGGAGCCAATTTTACTAAAATGGCTATAACTCATGAACGAAATTAGATATTTTCACCAAACTTGGTACACATGTGTATGAGCTCAATCTGAGGTCACAGTAAAAAAATCGCGACGATCGGACACTAGGTGGCGCTATAACATTAAAAAAACATAAAAGGGGTGTGGCCACCTGACCGTTAGTCCGATTAACTTGAAATTTGGTATGCAGTGTCTTGGACCAAGGTCCCATGTATGTGTAAAAGGATATTGGCGTATCTCAAAAAACATGGCCGCCATCAGCCAATGAAGTTTGAGCCCCTCTGAGACGAGGTTAATGGAGGCCGATCGGAACGAAACTCGATGGGCATGTTCGACTCGTGGCCCAAGAGGTCTGTAAGAGTTTTGAAAGAAATCGGCTACTAGTTGGCGCTAACGAGTTTTATGGCTCTTTAATCACGTGGTGTTGCACACATCCACACAAAATGCATATCATTTGATAGATCTCCTCATGCTGAACAACTTTGCCTCTAGAACCATTGCTGTCAATCAAATCGTTCATTAAATATTCACGAATATGTTAAAAACCTACTTTTGCGAACTAGTCCCTGGTTTCTCGCCCGATCAAAACCAGACCAGTCTAGGACAATTCTCTGGACTCTCTAGATGAATAATTATCAAAAAAAAGTTGAACTTTTGCATTTTGAGTGACTGTAAAAGGGTTATTTTAAATAGGGGCTGGACAAAATACACTCAAAAGCCTATAAATCATACATAAAAACTCAGAACTTCACAAAAATTGGTGAGTATATGTGCCATACCATGGGGAAGAAGCATGCAAAGTTTCATGGAGATCGGACAATAGGTGGCGCTATAACTGTCAAAAAGCTTTAATACCATAGATTTCCTATGGTAAAATGCCTGCATTGGCTGTAAATGGTCTTTTCCATCTATGATCATATTAATATTTATATCATGATGTTCAAAACCACGAGTGTACAATTCTCTGGACTCTCTAGATCAATAATTATCAGAAAGATATAACTTATTCATTTGGATGGATACAATAGTGACACTTCAATAGGTAGCCTTGACCATGTGTCCCTGAAAGCTTATATCTCTTCAATGAATGCTCATATCTTCTTAAAAACAAGTTAAAACATGTGAAACTAAATAAGCACGACAATTTTCAGACAGATCGGACAAAATATGCCTCTATAACAGTTAAAAAGGTGAAAATGATATGAACATAATGGCATATTAAGCCAATAAGTGGTATTATACTGCCCTCTGCTGTTTAAAATAGTCATTTTGTCATTCTACTAACTAAAAGTATACTATAATTCTTATTTAGACTTTATAAAATCACTTTTTTAACATTTACACTGACATTTAGTGAAAATACCTCTATTAAAGTATTACTACTGAGTCTGACTCTGAGTCTTATTATGTGAAATGCTTATGACCATTAAAGTATATTTTCATAATGACACATCCCAATAGCATTGAAAACAACTACAACATTTGTCTTTGTGTGTGTGTGTGTGTGTGTGTGTGTTTGTGTGTGTGTGAAGCATATAAGTTAAATATGAGTGCAAAACCACCTGTGAAAACACTTTATCAATAAGTATAATGTCCAGCAGAGGGCAGTAGAAGACCACTTATTGGCTCACTTTCATTTTGACAGACTTGTTTTTCACCAGTATTCTGCACTAAAGCAAACCAATTTTTCCATGTTAACTATAAGACAATCATATTTTGTAAATTTAACACGTCATTGCTATTGACACTTCACATCAATGCTAGCAATGTGGTAAATCATGGTAACTCATAGTAAATAATACTATTACATGGTGTATCATGGTAAATCATAGTAAATAATTCTCTTACATGGTGTATCTTGGTAAATCATGGTACAATCCTGGTAAATCATTCTAGAATGTGGTTTATCATGGTAAATCATCCTATAACATGGTAAACCAAGGTAAATTAAGAAAAATCATGGTAAACTATGGTAAATCATGCTAGAATCATGTTAAATGATACTAGAATGTGTTGAATTGTGCAAAACCATGCTACAACAGGGTAAATCATGGTGAATCATACTAGAACTTGGTATATCATGGTAAACTATGGTAAATCTTACTGGAACATGGTAAATCATGAAATATCACAAAATGTGGTATATCATAGTAAATCATGCTAAAACAATGCTTGCTACATAAGCCTTAATGTCTTTTGATGCTTTTGAGCTTAACTGCCTTAACTGCCTTAACTGCTTGAACACCGCTAAATGCTGCTAGCAGCTTTAATTTTTATTGTGATTGTGCAGAAAAAAAAACAGACCCTTTACAGTTTCAAATTACATCTTATCTTTATGACCATAAATAAGTTGTTTCCGCTGTTATAATGAGGCAAAATCATTTGGCATTGTGGCGATTTGTGTCGTGGAAGTCTCACTACAGAAATATGCGTGTCCTGGAAATGGGAAGCCTCATGTGCCGCTTCACTCGCTGTCTCCTCGTGGAAAGGTAAAGTAGGCTCTTTTTCTATGTCTTGCTCAAGCGTAATATTAAACTTTGTGCATTCGCCATTGTCACCCCATATTAATGAACTCTCACGCGCAAAGAAAATTACAGTGTTGGCTATGCACAACACATTAATCAAACCAATAAGTTTACAAACCCCCATTGCATTTCCCCGTGCAGCAAATATTGGTCAATCTATCAATTAGAGTAACAAACCAACAATTCCTTCATTTTTAATTTTAAGCAATCAAGAATCTGGGAGGGCCAAACATGTAAATGTACCGAACTCATATCGAACCATGACCCCAGAACCGAGGTACGTGCCGAACCGTGGCTTATGTGTACCGTTACACCAATAATATATAGGCTATATGCTGAGTGAGAATATCATAATCCAGGCAGTTGAGATTTACTATGCAGTATCTAGTGCTTAACTTGAGTGTACTGTATGGATAAAGTTGGATGTAATATATAAAGATCTGTGGGTCAATGCAGTTTAAATGAACCTGTCGGTAACTTAGATCAGGTGTAGTATCTGCTTCTGTATCACCAATATCCGGCACAGTTTAGCTCCAACACACATGCCTGACAGTTTCCAGGAATCCTGAAGACATTTATTAGCAGGTTCAGGTGTGTTTAATTATCACTAAACAGTAGACCTCCAGGAGCAAGATTTGACACCCGGATGTACATCAAACAGAGCTCACTGTTCAGTATAAGAACTGTAAAACAATAACTAGACTCTATAAAACTATTGGATATGATGACCAGGCCCGAAAGGAATCTGCACCCACAGAAAACTCAGCCGAAAGATCAACAAACCCCCTATTCCTTGCATAAATATTTAGCTGAATATGATGATTTAAAAGCACTCTTGGCTCGGTTTAACATGTTTTACTGTTTAAATTACACTGCATTGCACAGATTTCCTAGAGATTATCCTCACAAATACCAGAACTAGCAGTTATTACTGGTATACGTCTACAGGAAGTATTAAAACATAGTTCATGAAGAAGGAAAAACAGTTACGCAAGCATAAAAAATTGACAATCACACAATAAGGGAACAACTAAAAACGATCCCTGCTTCTAAGTTAAGACAAAAAGACAAACTCACCGCAGAGCAAAGTAGACCTCTCGGCTGTGCTTCTGTATTGACTCTCTCTTGCTTTTCAATAGTGACTATGGTCTGTATGCTGACAACTTCCGCACCAGCTGTTTGCTTTCCATTTTCAATATTGTACACTGATAAGGGAAAATTAATAAATGAGGACTGGATCCAACCCGGCGTGCTCCTCACGCAGTCTCTGGCGCTCTATGTGTACATTTCAGCACGTCTAAGCAGTCTTATCGGGATTTATACTCCTCCAGGGTGTGTGGGAGACGTGTTTAAAGATGATGGGTGTGTGTCACTAGGAGTAATGAATCAGTCTGGCCTCTCCTTCACTTTAACGCTAGGCATCGAGGCTAGAACCTCTCAAAGCTAACCATTGGACTGCATTTACAATTCCAAAACATCCTCAGAAATCAAATGTGTTTTTAAAAAGATAAGGCTGGGAATATTGCTGTATTCTATATCTAAAGTTGGATGTGGGATATTCCAGCCTGAAATGTTTGTTTTGGTTCCATAAAGAACCTTCAACATCCATGGAACCTTTCTGATTCACAAAAGGTTCTTTGAAAAAGTTATTCCGATTATTAGAATGTTCTTCCCACTAAGAAAATGGTTCTTTGTAAGAATGTGTTCACTGAAAGGTTCTACAATGGCTCTTCTACACTCTTAAAAATAAAGGTTCCAAAAGTCAAGAATCCTCAGGTTCTATTTAGAACCCCATTGAACCTTTTTTTCCCCTAAGAGTGTATATTGCTTCAAATCAGCAATACAGGTGATGTTAGTTTTGCAGGTGTTCGAATGTCAACAAAGATGTCTCCTAGCAAGCTGTGATGGATAGACGAAGCTGTTCAATGCAAGCATTTATTCTACAGGTGTATGATTATCACAAGAGGATCATTTAGTGTTTTACACTCCTGGCTCTGCAAACGTTTGCAGTTTGGAATCGGCTCTGACTGATCGGGGGAGTTTTATTGCTTAAAAGTTAACACTTATCATCGGCTATAACAATCTCCCTTGGTGCCACCATGTTTGCGTGACATTATAGCCTACCTTTTCTGCATTCAATTGTACTGTTCCAAGTAGGAACTTGGAAATCTCAATTGTCCAGGTTGAATGAAACACATCAGAAGTTCACTATCAACAAATTCTTTCAGGTCTATCCTCTATTCAGAAGCTAAAATCATGGAAAATCCCAGTTGTCAGCATGGAATCCCCCAAAAGTAGGAAATTCAGTCCTTTCACAATCACGTGCAACACACTTTACTATGTAGCAAAAAAATGTATTGCATAACAATAAGTGATTCATTTAGAGCTGGATCTAAAAACACCCACTAGTTCCGTCATTCATTGTTAGCTATATTGGGAAGGAATGAGCAAAACTGAGTCAGCAAACTTGAACACTAAATTAAATAAAGCTCATCCCAACTGGTCAGAGTTCAGAGAGATGATAATGCATCATCATTCATCCATAATGCCTTGATTAAATCATCAGAAAATCATCATTTGATTAGACACATAAATGTTATCATTCACCAGATTATCATTATTTATTTAAACACCAAAAGGCCTGAAACAGATACATTTCTAAATTTTTAACTGCTAAATAACAGACAAAAATGACTTAAAATTCTTTTGTAAACATACCTTCGTAAACCCAGGGTCGGTGCGGGACGCTGCCTCCACACATCACACACACACTCCACTTTTTGGCCAGTTTCACGGGATAGCGTCTGCTCTCCTTCTGCTCGTTTCCCCCTCTCACTTCAGCAACAAAGAATAAGTGGTCTGCCTATAGAAAAAAAGGTATTTGCATTCCAAAAAAAAAGAGAGATTGATGATAATTTTACTGTACAATACAAATCAAGTTAATCATGAATTATAAAAGCAATTGTCGTCATCGGAAAGAGACAAGGAATGTTGTGACGAGGGAGGCCCTCTAAAGATGACTCTCGTGAGTTATAGCGACGGCCTGCACATGCCTGATATACATCCACTGACAATAACATATACCAGTGAGCACAGAGTGATAATGTCTTTTGTGACAACCACTTGCTGGTAATTTATTTTCTAGCAAGGCTTAAATATAACGTTGAACATTTATCATGATTAGGGTTACACATATGCATGTCTAACAATCCCATGCATTTTTCTTTCCTTCAAACTGGAACGATGTAAACACAGAAAGCACTGATTTTTTTATAATTCCAGAGTTACATCTGTTCAGACTTTATATCCCTGTTTAAACAGAATAGCTCACTCATGTTAGATGTCTTTTTTCTTATGTATATTTTAACTTGATGGTTTGGTTAAATGTGCTGGAAGCATCAGTGAATATATAAATAACAGAACTTGACTGAAAGTGATGACACGTGAACAATAATGACACGCCACGTGTCGTTATTGTTTTGCCAATCAGAGGACGCTTTCTCCCAGTCAGTCATTTTAGGGTTTGCTTACGATGATTGGACTGTTTAATCTGGAAGTCAGCAATATGGCTAACATCACTTTCTGCACCTTTAATGTAGCCACAACTGTTAAAAAAAAAAATTCACCTTAAAAAAGTATGTGTTTGTGCTGCCTTAAAATGATAACTGGAATATTTGATTTGACTAAACTTAAAATTTAAGTCAGGCATTTTTAACATACCTACAGAACACTCATTAATTATGCAAAAGGGTGTCTTGAGAAATCACAGAACTATGGTGATGGTGACGTCATTATTGTTCTGGACTTTGAATCGCTTTTTTCTCCTCAGTCATGTTTGGTTTTGCTTATGAGGGTGAGATTTGGATGGTTTAAGTCTGGTGGAAGTCAGCAATATGGCTAACATCACTTACAGCACATTTAATGTAGCCACACACAGTTAAAACGTTTGTTGTTTCAACTTAAAAAAGTTTTTGTGAAAAAAAACTTACAAGTTTAGTCAACTGAAATATGAAGTTGTAACGACAACTTGGATATTTGAGTTGACTAAGCTTAAAATTAAGGAACACTTATTTTATTAAGTTTAAACAACAATAGTATACAGTACAGTCCACAGAAAGTGAATTATATTTGTAAAAAGCAAGCTTGTTTGCATATTTTTATTCAGTAGAAATGACACATGAAGGCATGAAGGAAAATTGTCTATGCCGCAGCTATAAGCTTATGTTATCTGTTCTTGCATAAAATAAACGGAATATTTAAGTATTTACATGCAAAATAACACTAATATAAGCATCACAAATATTTAATTTCTTAAAAAGAACACGCATTTACATGCAAAAAACAATGCAAAAAAGTATTCTCCTTATTAAATCATTCAAGGTGTGAACATAAAAAGAAAAAAATATCAATAAAATTGTACAGAAAAAAGCAAAATATTAGCAAACATTTTTTAATTATATAGTGTCAGAAGAAAAGTTAATCAAATTAATTTTGTTAGCATTCACTGAACTTTTCAGCAATTTATTTATACAGTGAAGTTTCTGCAGAACTGATCTTTAAAAATTAAGTTCAAGAAAAATGTTAAAACATTCAGTTGGCTTTGAGGCGCTTTCTGTCAAAGTTTTTATCCTAACCAGCCACGACAGTGACTATGGCAATGATAAAACCAGCTACTGATTATGTGCTTTATTTAATGTTAAAAGGGCGAGTTAGAACATTATTTTGCGTGAAAGCAAAAATTTATAATTTACCTTGAAAATAAATTAAAGGAAACAAGTACATTCAAACCGTGAACTTTGTGTGAACTGTGAACAAACAAATGTATTCAATGACAAAATTGTATCATTAATTTATTTTTAATAATGTTAAAAAATTCTAATATTTATGATTTGATTATGTACTTATGTCCTTACAAAGATACTCCGCCCACATGCTCTTCTGATTGGCTGTGATATTTGATTAATGTCACAAATCGCTGAAATCACATTGCATCGCGTATAGTTAGGACACGGTGTGGATCGATATCGAACAGTGCATTAAAAAAAACATGGTGCCCGTACTAGGCTGCTTCACCAGGAAGACTACCAAGGTCAACCAGCTTTACTAGAAAGTCCAAGTTGAGGGCATGTTGAACACAAATAGATGCAAAAGTAATATTATAATACAAGTTGAAAGAGTGCAACAGTAGGATTGCAAAAAAAATCCATTAATTCTCTCCAGAAATAGATTTTAAACAATCTTTAAAGACAGACCAGCTGTGAGATACAAGGCTGTTAATCCTTCACATTATTTCAGCGTATTTTCTACATTATTGTGTTTAACAGCTATTGGTGGTGAAAAGCTACATTACCCATGATGCTTTACAGAAACTTACACCAATCAGAGTCGCAGCAAGCAAATGGTGCCAAAAGAGCTTGCCGTACATACAGCATATGCATATTTTGCATTACATTTTGGGGTTTTATAGATAAAATCAACCTCTTTAAGTTAATAATTTTGTATTTTTCCATTGCCTTTAATTCGCCTGTCATTTGTAATGCTTCAAAGTTTCTTGTATCTTTGTCCGATTTTTTAATATTTCTTTGCTTTAAATCAAAGTTTGTAATGATGTGATTTAAGTTGTAGCTTGATTCATGACATTTAGTGCTTTAACAAAGACATTTTTAAGAAATCCCTATGGAAAACATGAAAGGAAAAAATACTTCCGGAAGTATAAAAAGTGGGCGGGTACCAGTGCACTCTACAGTGATAGTAGTCCATTAGACAGGTCCATTAACTTGATGCCAGAATTACAGTTAATTGATTTGGACTGATCGCCATGTACTGACATCGCTTGACTGCAGTCAGAAGAAAATAAAGAAAAATACTGGCCCATATGGCGCTCTTCTTCAGTAGATCAAAGATTGAGTCTCATATTCATTGCATTCATGCAATCTAGCTTATGGTGTTACAAGGAGCTGTCGGTCGTGCTCTGAATTTTATCCTCAGTACTCGAACAGTTCAAGAGAGGGCAGTTGAGAATCGAGCGCCAGGGCATGAACAGCCGCCTCGTCAACTCCTGCAAGACGTTCCTAAATGTTCCTCTGAGTGCTGAAGACGAGAAGTAGAATATGAAAGGATCGAGGCATGCATTAAACGTGCTGGTGAGCAGAGCGTGCACCCGCCAGTCGGGGCTGTAGTTGCCCACGTATCCAACCACATGTGAGATGTTGTAAGGCATGAAACAGATAATGAAGACCAGAAGCGTTCCCAACGCCATCCCGATGGCTCTATATCTCCTCTTGGCGTTGATGTTGGGCAGATTGGAGAGGATGTGGATGAATCGGATGTAGCAGAAGCAGCAGATGAGGAACGGCGCGCAGAAAAGCACTGCAAAAAGCTCCAGGCGAACCGGCAGGAGGATCTTGAGCTGTTCGACGCTGAATTCTTCATAACAAGTGTTACGCTTAGATGGATCGGTGAAGTTGGGGTTCGAATGGTCGTGATATTGCATGATGTAGACGATGCTACAGTGCGCCATGGAAACCACCCAGAAAATGACACTGGCCATCATGGCATTTCGAGGGTTGCGTTTCAGCTTGTATTTAATGGGGAAAGCTACACCCAGGTATCGCTCCACGCTGATGGCCGTCAGGTGGAAGGTGCTGTTGTAGATGGTGGAGTAGAAGATGAATCCCGACAGCGGGCAGAGGAAGTACGGCATCGTCCATTTCATGTTGGCCGCCTCCACCATGCGAAACGGCAGGAAAAAGAGGAAGATCAGGTCAGAGATGGTTAAACTGAGTAACAGCACGTCCATCGGCGTGGAGCGCTGGCGCACCTTCTTGAAGAAGGTGTACAAAGCCAAAATGTTGGCTGGAAGGCCTGTGATCAACGTGAATCCGTAGACCGCTAACACCAGGTTACTGAGACCCACCGTCCACGTCATTGTCACTTTAGATGCCAAGTATGCAAACCTGTAAGAGAAAAAGAAAGATTTAATTCAAGATAAGCATTTTAACTTTGCATGCCATGTCAAAAGCGCACTACAAGAAAAGCATATCAACCGTTTTAACTGCATAATTGCAAGATTCAGACACCCGCGAAATACCCAAAGAAACTATTGCATGCGCACGAGAAACTATTGCGTTCTCACGAGAAACTATTGCGCGCTCACGACAAACTATTGCATGCTCACAAGAAACTATTGCACGTTCACGAGAAACTATTGCGTGCTCACGAGAAAATATTGTAGGCTCACAATAAACTATTGCGCGCTGGCGAGAAAATATTGCGTTCTCACGAGAAACTATTGCACACTCGCGAAACACGAGAAACTATTGCGCCCTCACGAGAAACAATTGCGCGCTCACGAGAAACTATTGCGCGCTCACGAGAAACTATTGCACGCTCACGAGAAACTATTGCGTGCTCACGAGAAACTACTGCGCGCTCACGAGAAACTATTGCGCGCTCGCGAGAAACTATTGCACGCTCACGAGAAACTATTGCGTGCTCACAAGAAACTATTGCACGTTCACGAGAAACTATTGCGTGCTCACGAGAAAATATTGTAGGCTCACAAGAAACTATTGCGCGCTGGCGAGAAAATATTGCGTTCTCGTGAGAAACTATATCGCGCTCACGAGAAACTATTGCGCGCTCACAAGAAACTATTGCGCGCTCACGAGAAACTATTGCGCGCTTACGAGAAACTATTGCACGCTTACAAGAAACTATTGCGTGCTCACGAGAAACTATTGCGTGCTCACAAGAAACTATTGCGCGCTCACGAGAAACTATTGCGCTCACGAGAAACTATTGCACGCTCACGAGAAACTATTGCACACTCGCGAGAAACTATTGCACACTCGCGAAACACGAGAAACTATTGCGTGCTCACGAGAAACTGTTACTATTGCGTGCTCACAAGAAACTATTGCGTGCTCACGAGAAACTATTGCGTGCTCACAAGAAACTATTGCACACTCGCGAAACACAAAAAAATATTGCGTGCTCACAAGAAAATATTGCGTGCTCACGAGAAACTATTGCGTGCTCACGAGAAACTATTGCGTGCTCACGTGCTCACGAGAAACTATTGCGCGCTCACAAGAAACTATTGCACACTCGCAAAACACAAGAAACTATTGCGCGCTCACGAGAAACTATTGCATGCTCACGAGAAACTATTGCATGCTCACGAGAAACTATTGCGCACTCGCGAAACATGAGAAACTATTGCGCACTCGCGAAACACGAGAAACTATTGCGTGCTCACGAGAAACTATTGCGCGCTCACAAGAAACTATTGCGTGCTTGCGAGAAAATATTGCGCACTCACGAGAAACTATTGCGTGCTCACGAGAAACTATTGCGCACTCGCGAAACACGAGAAACTATTGCGTGCTCACGAGAAACTATTGCGCGCTCACAAGAAACTATTGCGCGCTCACGATAAACTATTGCGTGTTTGCGAGAAAATATTGCGCACTCACGAGAAACTATTGCACACTCGCGAAACACAAGAAACTATTGCGTGCTCACGAGAAACACGAGAAACTTTTACTGTACGTGCTCATGAGAAACACAAGAAAATATTGCGCACTCACGAGAAACTATTGCACACTCCCGAAACACAAGAAACTATTGCGTGCTCATGAGAAACACAAGAAACTATTGCGTGCTCATGAGAAACACAAGAAACTATTGCGTGCTCACGAGAAAATAATACATGCTCAGTAGAAACTATTGAGTGTTCACAAGAACCTATTGCGTGCTCTCGCCTTCTCACACAAGTTAATGCACAGTGTTGATACAAGTGATAAGTGTTTAATTATAGTAAAATATAGTTTTTGAAGAAGCAAGCTTTGTTTATCCAACTGTCCTGTACAGACACTGTAAATTTGACAGCTAATAAAAACATTAGAGTAGTTAAAGATAAGGTCATTTATTAATGCCAATAAAAATATAGTACAAAACATATGAGTCTGATTAAACCAACAGCCTGAGACACATTCAGTGCGCAGTACTGGCTCAGGGGTCAAATTTTAACTAGGCTAGGCACCACAGGAAATGCATCATGGAACCTATAGAGATATAAGATATGAAGTGTTGCTAAAAAAATTATCCTGCAAAACAAGAAATGAATAATAAGGTTCTTCTGGCCATTGTCGATCAATAAATTAGCATATACAGTAAATGTTTGGTGAATATGTCTTCTTTCAAAATAACAGAAATATTAAACAGCCGTATAAATACTTTAACATTAGGGCTGCATGATATATTAAAGTCCCCGTGAACCGGCAGTTGCAACCGACTTTTCTCCAGTGTTGTGTCATATTTCCGAGAGAAATGGAATACTAAATGAGGCAAAATAGTGGGCGTGGCTTTTTTCCAACTAGCACCTGATTGGATCTAGAAAAGTAGGTGTTTCTAGTAGCCTGTCTACTGTCAGTTGGAGGGGCGTGGTTATGGATGTTAAGCCGACACCAAACCCGTCAAACCTACGTCATCAGGGAAGGTCCTCCAATGCAGAGGGGAGGGGAATTTTCAGATTTTGATTAAAGATTACGAAGCCAAAAAAAATTTTTGTGTGGATTGACTTGCATGGATGAATTGTTCACCACAAAACGAAGGCAAACAAAGTAAGTATGGTCAATTTTTAATTCATGGGGACTTTAAAATAAAATTGCAGGGCAAACTGGCAAAAATACTGCACTATGAAATACAATTATTTATATATAAATACTCTTTTTTTTACCAATACATTAATATTATTACAATCAGTGTTGGGGGGTAATGTCATCAGATTACGTTTTTTAAGTAACTATTAAAGCAATATTACTTTTAAATTTACAACAAAGTTACCTTTTCAAATAAGTAACTAAGGTTACTTTGTATCCCGTGTATTGACTGACATCTCTCCTGTCCTTATGTTGAGAAGAGTGGTGAAGTGCAGAAGTGTTGTGTGTGCGCTGGTGAACATGAAGCTTATTGTACTAGACTAACAGTGAGCAGTCATTTACTTATCTCACTTGCACAGAGACCGATTCAGTATTCATCAGAATCAATAAAAACTCAGATTCAGATTATTACGCAAACCGACGATAATTGAACAGGCCTATGTATTTAATCTCATTTTATTAACCAATGTCTTTGCCGCATACCTTCAATGATACAATTAAACCTTTGTGTTTCAACCAAAAGATTGTTTGAGTGGCGCCTTCTACTGTACAGGCATGAATTTGCATTTCCTTCAGCCTGAGGGTTATTCATTTCACTTTTGGTGTGAAAGGGCCTTTACATTTGCCAAAAATATAACTTATGTTTTTTAAAAAACAGACAAGCAAGCCCAGACTACTTGAGAAAAAGTAAAACAAAAGTAACGCAATGCATTATTTTCCATAAAAAGCTAAGAAACACAATTAGTTACTTTTTTTACCCAGACAGCAACAAAATCCGCGTGTACCAGATGTGGGCCGGATCTTGGCCGACACTATGTTGCTGTCTGAGTAAGGACTAAGGAGTAATGCAATATTGTAAAACATTACTTGGTAACGCTTTAGATTACAGCCCGGAAAGTACTGCGTAATTAAAGCGATTTTACAGCGTATACTTTGGGAATTATAGTGTACCTATAACACACTTATACAATATAAGTAAAAGGGAACAATATTATAAGTTTGGGGAATAAAGGGGTAACAACCAGGAGAATTAAAATATTATTTATACTGTAAGTATTATAGAACTAAGGGGTACTTATTATACTATTATGATATAACAATCTTACATTTGGGAGCAATTTAGCAAGAACATAGACTTAATAATGGTTAACCAGTACATACTGTATAGTGCACTGAAAATGAAAACTATTGCAACTTTTGCTTAAATATTTTGGGGAAAGATACTCTTGTTTCATGTAGTTGTGCTTACCCTCTTGTTCCATGTTGTTACAGGGCAAGTACAATACAAATGCATACACACAATCTTATATCACTGACTCAGAAACCTATATTTATTATACAAGCACCACTTACCCTGTAACCACATGAAACAAGATTTATTTCCCAGTAGCCTATTTAAAAAAAATTTGCAATAGTCTTAGCTTTACTTGCCTTGAAACATGTTGGCCCAAACTTGAACATCTGCACTTTTGCTACATATAAAAAAAATGTATAAATCCATAGATATGTACCCTGTATTTTATTTAAAAGCCTATACAGTATGTATTGGTACACTATTATTACAAAAAGGTATGCAGTGTATGTTATCGCTAAATTGCTCCCAGATGTAAGATTGTTGTATCATAATAGTATAATAAGTACCTCTTTGTTCTATAATACTTACAGTATAAATATTTTTTTTATTCTCCTTGTTACCCCTTTATTCCCCAAACTTTACATATTGTTCCCTTATACTTACATGCAAGTACTTTATAGGTACACTATAATTGCAGAAAGTTACACTGTAAACTCATCTTAATTACGCAGCACTTTCCAGGCTGTAATCTAAAGCGTTATAAGTTACTTTCACAAACACTTATTGCAATATATTTTTGTTTAATTATTATTATTATTTTGTGGTCCAATTGAATCCGTGAAATACAGTAGGAAGTGGCCTGTCTCTCACTCTCTGTTACATTTTGAACTCTGTTTAATTTATGGTTACTGAGAGAGGATTGAGATAGTTATGTTGAAGAGTAAAACCCAAAATCCCCTTCAAAATCACCTCAATCATTCTAGAATTATAAATTATTTCCAAATAGAGTTATTAAATGAATCTGAAAAAAAGCCACAAATACTGCATGTCATTTTATCCCCCAATATCATGCAGATCAAATTTACAGATCTAATTTAATGTAGTTGTGAAGGTGTTATATGTGATATTATTAACCTAACTCTCAACTGATCAAAATTGCACCACAAAAACAATATCTTACAATTTTGAAAGTCATAATTACGATGTGATCGTAACAATATTAAGTTGATTTTGGTCAGGAATAAATGGACACAGGCAATGTCATATTAGACAAGCAGACAAACAGGCTTTTGACATTTATGCATCAGCACATTAGGTGTTTAACTGATGATTTATCTATGAATTTTATTAATTTCAGAAGTATCATGGTACCATTTTAAAGGTTGTTAATGACAAACTACACAAAACGGAAGAAACAGAATTAATGTCATACCTTAATTCAGTCCAATACCATAGACTCAGACGTGACAATGTCCCCTTCTCACTCACATAATGCTTCTTATAATGAAGTCCATATGACACACATACACACACACACACACACACACGCACGCACGTATAATGAGACTACAGGAAAGAAGCAATACTTCCTGTTTTACTCCAAGCAAGTAATCATTACACACTCACGTTTGCTTATTCAAATATCAGAAATATAGTAATAAATTAATAATTAATAATAATGTACTATAAGATCAGAGAAACAAGCACGCAGGCATCGTTAGAATATTATCTCTGAAGATTTTTGTGGTAGATCTGTACTTTTTTTTTGGCATCGCAGTCTAAGAGTGGCTGGTGAAGTGGATTTACTTTTCTGTAGAGTTAATGAAAGTTATATTCATTAACTCAGGAATATTTAAAAACAAGGTTCATTAAATCCGTAAGATCTCACCTTCACGCTGTGGAAACACAAATCGGTGCATCGCTGAGTCGGCGCTACATAAGGTATTTAATGTGTGTGTAAATGTACTGTTTTCTGTTGTTTTGAGTGTTGTTAGTTAGGTTGCTATGCTGTTGATAAAGTGTTTTGGTTGTTTACTCACAAAAGAGTGAAGAGTGTCTCTATGATGGGCCAAGGTTTAATGCTAGAGACTGTATATTATTTATGCCTATGGTATAGTGCTGTATTATTTTATGCTATTTTTAGGTTTCATTCATCTGCCAATCTAATAAATAACAATGAACGATGTCTGAAGTTCTCAAATATGACTGCAGTTCCCAAAAGTGAGAAAGCGTTTGAGACGTGATGGGACAGTCTTTACACATTTCCTCTTTTGTAAAACTCAGGATTTTACAATAGAGGACAACTCGGGATTGTGCAATTCTGTACAATGAAATATTTAACATTTTCAATTTTGAACTTTCACTTTGAACTAAACTAAACTAAACTAAACTACCGACACTATTTAAGTCAAACCAGTATTTTTTCCCAGAGATTATGCTGGTGTTTTGAATATTGTGCTTGACCTAAAAGTGAAGCGATTCACATTCAAGCTCATGTCAAAGATTTACTAATTTACAAAAGTCATCATTTACTCATGTCGTTCCAAACCCAACGCTTCTGTGCAAAAGAAAGAGTTTGGCTGGATGTCTCTTCGGTATAATGAAATGAGGATTGAATCTGGACAACAAAACACCATAAACAAACCATAAAAGTGCTTCATATGAGTCCAAGTCTCCTTATATCTCTTATGATTTAGCTCTATGTGAGGAACAGTTTATATTAACTTTAAATCATTCCTGCCATCCAATCTCATTCCTTTATGCACATCAAATTGTGCAAGTGTGAAGATGTTTGTTCCTTGCACTTCCTTGAAATAAATATAAATTAAAGTTAAAAAGATTTTTTTAAACCTACAAAAATGCAATTATTACACCTTGAAATGAGAAAATATAAAAACAAAAGCCAATGCAAATTTTATTAAATAAAATATAAATAATAAAAATAAAAACTGGTTCCTTAAATAAATAAAAACCATGTGGTGTAAAGGGTATGAATGGGTAAAAAGAGTACATTATAGGCCTGTCACGATCATGATTTAAGAACGATCTGAAAGGGCCCCAAAACTCAATCAAAAACTGTATATTTATCCCCAGTTTTGTTTGTCTGTTTTCTGTTGTATATAATATAATATAATATAATATAACATTACATAACATTGAAGGGTTGGATTCAGAAATCCACTGCCACCTCACTGTATATCCTTTGAGTGATTTGTAATTAGAGTTATTAATCAATATTTATCTTTCAAAACACCAAATTATTTGAATTACTTAAATGAATGACAAAAACAAAATTTACTCTTCCAGTTGAGCCTGAGAGCCTAGGTTGTGTGTGTGTGTGTGTGTGTGTGTGTGTGTGTGTGTGTGTGTGTGTGCACCACACGTCTGGCTCCATTGAGAGTGTTTGGGATGTGCTGGAGGAGACTTTACGGAGTGCTGGACTCTTGCATTGTCAATACAAGATATTGACCAAAAAATTATGCACCTCTTGATGGAAATAATATCATAACATGTATTGACAAAGTTGTTTTGACATTGTCATCCTGGAATATGGCCATGATATTTCTTCCTTCATGGTTGTTTAAGAAATAAAAAGCTACACAGTCCATCAATTAGGTCTAGAAGAACTGTTACCAATATAACATGCTAGAAACATAATAATCACTGCAATAATGATCCAATCACAGACTCTAAGCAGCGGATTAGTTAAATCCAAACAGCGACTTTTTTTGTCAGGCATGTAATAATATAATAGGCCTGTGATTTATGTTTTAATGATACAATATAATATAACAATATATTATAACAACATATAGGCCAATATAATATTCCAGTATGATTTATGTTTTAATGCTGTGAAAATGTATGTTTTTACAATAAATGTATATAATATAATGTAATATAATATAATAATGCAGTTATATGAAACCCACAATGTCTTCATTTCATATGAAGGAAGACCTATGACTATCTTTGTGTATTTTTTAAATAATATTTATGGCATTTCTTTAAGCGCTTATTTGGATGGCAAAATGTGATTGAAATTTAAATGACGTAAATGATTGCGGTTATTTATTTTTTAGTTTTAGATTAGCTATAACCACGATCAGACGATTTTGAGATTAGCTGTAACCACGATCAGACGATTAATCAATAACCACAGCAATACATTACTGACAGTTTTCATGTTCAATTCCGGGTTATTTTTCTAACACAAGGCTTAAAATAGCTTGAATGAGCACACATGTTGTTTAGAATTATTATTACTTACACTTTATTTAGATGGTCCACTTTGACATTGTTTAAGCTGACATGTAGTTGCTGCAAAGTTACTTGTCGGTCTGTTGGGAAGCATCAGAATAAAGTGTTAACAGATATTAAACAGAGAGTCTACTCCGACTGCTATTAGACATGGAGTTGCAAAGTTATTAGAAAGATTAAAGTGGACCATCTAAATAAAGTGTTTGGAGCTTGACAGCCACAGTCACTATGATTTATTGCACGAGAAAGAGCACGTCTTCAAAATGTCGTCTTTTGAGTTCTACAGAAGAAATTAAAATCACACAGGTTTGAAATATCAGAATTGTCATTGCCTATCCTGCAAACTTCTCTGAAGGGAAGTATTGATACAGAAGCACTTCATGCCACAGAGACTAGAAAAAGCCACGAGCGCCTCTTCAGAAATGAAGGTGAAGGTGAAGGAAGTTAAATGTGACAGACTCGTCATGTCACAGTGAATATCTGCCCGCTGTTTAATCAGAGATGGTGGCAATCAGCACCGCCTCCTCTGACATTTCTGCAGATATACGCTCTGTCCCGTGTGCCGAAAGATGAATCTGTGTGATAATTAGACTGTCCTGTTCTGCATGTCGCCCTATAATTACCCGGAGATCTGCTGTGTCTGTGAATGAACAGGACCATGTTTATCAGAAGACACGTCTGAATGGCATTTACCTGCACACCGAGTGGACTTCTGATTGATCCCATGATGATTGTGCGTCAGAACACGGCCTCATCAATCAGGACATCACCAATACTGTGCAGCGGCCGTCTCATTAGGCATGTTTGTATTATTAGTGATGTTTGCTCAAGTTTAAAATCAGAATTATTATTTTTTATTAAACTTAAAGGGATAGTTCACCCAAAGATGAAAATGAAGGAATTTCTATTTCTTTCCTCTGCTGAAAAATTACAGTAACCAAACAGTTGTGGCCATTGACTTCCATAATATTTTTTTCTTCCATAAACTGTTTGGTAACCTATATTGTTCAAAATATGTTCTTTTGTGTTCAGGAGAGGAAAGAAACTTATACAGGTTTGTAACAACTTTACACTCTTAGAAGAAAAGGTTCTATCGTTGCTACGCATTTGGAACCCCTAAAAGGTTCTATACAGAACCCTTTTTAAGCTTCAATAAAAAATTTCTATATGGAACGTTTTAGGGGTTCATTCATTATCATTTGTTTTGTCCTTTCTGGATTAAATATTTAATATTATTGACAAACATCAAGACCCTAAAATGTATTTATGAATGCATGTAAATGATCACAAGATATGATTCAAGATATAGGGGTTAGAAAATGTATTTCTGTAGTTAATCAATATCACACGGAGAGTGCCATTTCAGTTTTTCTCCTCCAAAAATTAGCATGATTAAAATGTGATATTAAGTTACTACAACAGTTTAACAAACAATAATTTAATTACAACTACAAAATGTTGCAGAATAATGTAATATATGAATGAATAATAGCCTATGTGCCAAAAGAAATCATTATAGAACCTTTTTAGCATAAAAGGTTCTTTGGAGTTGAGTAATGAACCCTATGGTTCTATATAGAACCCCAATGAACCCTTTTTTCTAAGAGTGTAGGATGACAGAATTTTCATTTCGGGGTGAACTGTCCCTTTAAGGCATGTTCAAACCAAGAACAACACCTATAAAGATAACATCATACACCAATGCACCCTATTGTTCTGTTTGTTATGCGACACTTTTAATGCTCGAGCTCGAGGATGGATTCTGATTGGCTCAATGTTTTCATCTTTCATCAGCAGGAAAGGATATATTTCCTCTGTGCCGTTATTGTTATAGTTGTGGTGTGAACATGACCACAGCCAGCTATGAGGTCACCGAGGTCCAGATCTGGGTATTTTTCTGAGGTGTATAATAAATGTTGAAAAATGAATGCCTAATAAGTATTCACTACTTTAGTGCTGCAAGGATATTGTACAGCACCAAGATCTTCGTCTCATTGGTCTGTCACACCACTCGTCAACATCAAAATATTTGAGATGACCAATCAAATCAAAGTAGGCGGGCTTTATGTTCTCGAAGTCTCGACGGTCCAGTTAACGGTCATAAAGCATATTTGACAACTGGTGTAGGATAAAAATGTTAAACGACAGACAAGGATATTCAACTTTTGACTAATTTGGCAATTTTTAATTGAAAATAGGCCTTAATGTGATTTAAATAATGTAATAATTTGTAACTCGATGAGGGGACAAGAAACATTAACACAGCCGTTTTCATCAGATTATATTATTCAGATTAATTATGAATGTGTAGGCCTACATATTGTGAATTAATTTGATAAACTTATTTGTTGCGTTTGTATCCTTCAGTAAACTTGTCTAAGAAAATGATTATTATGATTGACCCTATGTTTGTTTACTTTACTGACACGAAAATGAAAAGCCTGTCAGTCAAAGCTCAGCTTTAGGAGGGGAAGAGACGAGGCAAGATAAGGAGACTGAGAGAAAAAGAAAGAGTGAAGGAGATGAGGAGAGAGCAGGTATTGACAAATAAACTAATTCTTACTGAACATTGTTTTAAAGCTATTTCTTTCCAAATTTTTAATTATGTATTGATCTTTAGATGTCTTGAAATGCACATGTAGATCCAACGCATTCTCATCCCAAGGCGTAATATTCTGACACTTTGACAAAGCGTCTATATCGAACGCGCATGGAACCCTTTAGCGTCAATATAACACGCAGAGAGATGGGTAGGTTTAGGTATGGTGTAGGGTTAGGGTTAGACCGCTAGGAGGCGCCTTCTGACCCATATATTTCGGCGTCTCATATTGACGCTAAAGGGTACCATGCGCGTTCGATATAGACGCTTTGGCAAAAGCGTCATTATATTACGCCTTGGGATGAGAACGGGCTGGTAGATCAGAGAAATACATTTTTTTTATTAAATTTTAAACATTATTATTATTTTTTTAATCTAAATTCTAAACTAGCCTACCTCAAATTTGTGACCTTGTGATTATAAAACCCTGCCTACGGCCCTGGTTGTGGACTCTGCTATTCTTGTACATTTAGAATATGTTTTTTTAAACTACATCGTTAAAGGTTGTATCAGTGATTTCAGGCCGAAAAATAAATGATCACATTCATCTAATCTTTCCTAACGATCCGCTAGCTAGCCGCCCCATAAGCAGGCTGTCAAAAAAACGCATCTCTGTAGGCAGCCTAGGCTCTGAGATCTGCACACAAAAACAAATAGGGTACAACCACCACTCAAAACCAAAACAAACAGTGTTTCAACCAATCACCGACAGGGGCGGGTGTTGCTCGACTTCGCGTCCAGCCGTGCACGAGCTCAAAACCTCACAACACCCGCCCCTGTCGGTGATTGGTTGAAACAGCTAGCGGATCGTTAGGAAAGATTAGATGAATGTGATAAAAAAAAATTCGGCCTGAAATCACTGATACAGCCTTTAAGGCTCATTCACACCAAGAATGTTAAAGGAGAACTCCGGGCAATTTTTAAGTTAATCTTGATCGTTATATCTTTATGAGTACTGTCTATAGAAAAAAACGCATCTTGTTCACAGGTAAGGTCCTGTTCATGTTGGACAGACATTTTAATTGCATTTTGTGTCTGTTAAGAGGCACAAAGACACTCTTTATGTATATGCCCCCAGAGCTGCCGTTTTAGCTGAGTGGGAGCTCTGGGCATTCGCGGTCGCAGCTCCGCGTCGCAAGAACCAATCTGGTTCGTTTTTTTTTTCTATAGACAGTACTCACAAAGGTCTAAAGATCAAGATTAACTGAAAAATTGCCCGGAGTTCTCCTTTAACTATAAAGAGAAGCATCCGCACAACAATGTTCTGTTCATTCTAAGCACATGCTGCCACTTTAAATGCCCGAGCAGGATGGATTCTGATGTAAATTTAAATTTAAAAGCAGGATGGATTCTGATGTATTAATTGGCTCTCAATGTTTGTATCGTTCATCAGCTGGAAAAAAGTTCTGAAACTGATTCAAAAAAACTGAAAAACCGAAAATCATTCCTCTATGCAGTTATCATCATAGTTGTAGTGTGGACTATTCTTTTGCATTTAGAATGATGTTTTAAAAAAAAAAATTATTATAGTTGAGGGCTATTCAAAAAATGATAACTATATTAGTTACCATGCCTGCATTAAAGCTGATACTGTACCAGAACACCCTAGCAACCACTTGGAACGCTCTAGCAATCCACAACCACCAAGAAACATCTTAACAAACACCCATTGCAACTGCATAGGGATGTTCTTGCAACCACTGCTTAGCAAATACACCCTTATATGTCTTAGCAACCTGCATAATAATAAACACCCTTAGTAGTTCCCAAGCAACATATTAGCAATCTGCAAAGTGGCAGCAGATTTGGCTTGGGAAAGCACCACTCTTAGCAACTTCAGAAAATGTTCCTATCTAGTTCTACCAGAAAGACTCGGGAGGAAAAATAATGTGCATTTATTAACAGACCATCCTGGTGGTGGTGGGAGGATGGAGGTCAATGTAGGCGTTAGCATCTGCTAACTCAGACATGTGTAACTACCGACCTCTTAGAACACGGTTGGATAGATGAGAACGTAATAAGTGATGTAATAATTGAGTCTTCCCGGCAGAATTTACGCTAAAGCTTTCATTTCTTCTGGTAACTTAAAAAATATATATATTTTTTTCCTTTATGTAGTGATGAGTTGATATGCAATTGAACTCATGCTGAGCTGTTGGAGGACACAATATTTACACAATATCTACTGAAAAATATGCATATCTACCCTAAACTCTAGTGGTCTGAATGCAAAGTGTAAAAAAAATCATCTAATATTGTGTGGTAATAACTATTTTATTCACAATAACTTATATATGGCACCATCTTGTGGCCTCTTTTTATTCATATCAGAAGGTAAAACAAAAAAACATGCATTTTGAAATGCATACTTCACCCAAAAAATAAAAATGTTGGTCTTTCCAAACCCACATGACCACCTTCTGTAAAACACGACATATATTTATGAAAGAACATCCAAACAACATTGACATCCAAAGATTTAAAAACATCTGAGTAATAGGATATAGGATTAACTTTGTCGGATAGGAAAAAATAAGTTTAGGCTAATTGTCATTTAGCATTTTATTACATTTAAAATTAAATGTATTTAAAATAACTATATGTCCCAGTTTATCAGTCACTCCTGGAAATTTCGGTTAAGGTCTATATGTGTTTGAGGAAGCATTTAAGTGTAATATCTGTATTGTGCAATGGAGATCTTTATCTTTATGCCTCTGGAACATACTTTCAAATGCCAATGAAAGCTTATTAGAACGTGTCCCACATATGTGGATTCCCCTTATATCACACAACAGGAAAGTGTGTTGTTTCAGACGCCTCTGCCACAGGAAAGACATGATCTCTTTATAGATTCTGTGACAAAGAGGATGCAGCTTAAAAAAGAGATGCAGCTTTTGCTGAAGTGGAAGTAGGGCAGAAAAAACACATACTCACGTTTAAAGTTGACAGTGGCGCTCAGGATAATACAATTGCAGCTATAAATATGTTATGTTCATGCCCACTATCGTATCTAGTAAACTCTCAGGGTGTGATCTCAATGCACGGAAAGATGAAAAACTCACATGCATGCACAATACACAAAAAACTATATTCTGAACAAGTATTTAAGCAAAACTGTGAACGATCTTTAGACTTGTTAAAGGTACACTAATGTAACTTTTGGCCCTGTAGTGGTTAAAAAACAAAACTGTATGCATTTTGCATTTTGCTTGCTCAGGAGGCTCCCTTGATGAGCTGCCACCAGCCCTCCTATACGATGGACAGCGTTCTCCTGAAGTGTGGGACCTGGTCTTCTTCGGTTCTGGAGAGGATGATGCAATGTCAACTAAAGCCTCCGACCCAGGTCCTCGGCCGGAAGCCCCAATGAATGAGGCAACTTGAGGAAAACTTTGGGTCAGCCCAAGAGCAACTTTCAGTGCTCAGTGGTTCATGTAGATTGTGTCGAGCAAGTGTCGAGGTGTCCATGATCAGCATCTGCCCTCCATACATTGAAATGTTTCCAAATTCAACATTGCTCGGTCTAAAGATTCTGAGGTATTTGCGCTCGACAAATTCCCGTTGGCTATTTCAATGCAATAGCACTATTAAATCAGGCTTCAGCATTTTCAAAGAAAGGGAGTTTCCCAGCCTATCAGCGTTGACACAATGTCTCGGTCTCTCCGCTAAGCGAACCATGGAGACTGAAGTTGGTTACTTCATGGTCATTTTAACCCGAGACATTTTCCTACTGCTTATAAAACACTAGAATTTTTCAGATTTTCACTAGACTTAAAAGGTACTCGCTTGTTTTGACAGACCTGAGATTTAAAATTTACCGTTGTGGTAAGTCAATTTGTTTTGCCTTTTCAGAAGTGTTGAGGGAAAAACACATTTATAGAATGGGTCGGAATACCCAGTCACGACGAACACCGGAAAAGTCGGATAAAGCTTGAGAATTAGACACGACGACATGATGGCGGCAGCGCGGATGAGTAATGAAAACCCTTTTTAGATTTGAAAGATCTCCTTGTTTGCCTACGCCACGAGAAATTAAAACCTAAATTGAAATAGGCCTAACATCTTCCAAATGATTTTCTGGTACTCGATGAAGAGCTGTACATTTTAGAGCCTAAAAGTTTTAAAAATCAGCAAAATGCTTTCTCCATTGTTTTATAGGCATTGTTGCAACAAACTAGCAACACTTGAGGAGAATGAGCAGACGACAGAATGAAAATTTGGAAAAGTTTGGAAACAATTGGAAAGCATGTGAATTGATAAACGAAAAGGCAAGTCGATACATTTGTTTATGTAAAGCAAAGTTGGGAAAAATAGGATGATATGATGCAACAAGTTAAAAGGTTAAGAAACTTTTTATTTGGCCAGAATTATACCTCAGCTCATGAGGACTTTTGCTACAAAGCAGACTTGTTCTTGATTACAAATAATTAAGAGGGGAGAAGCTTAAAATATAAAAATGATACACAGAACGATAGTAATGTTGTTATTATATTTTTGTCAAGAAAACGCATGATTTAATGTTTCGGAGAATGGTTCATAGCAGAGCACTTGGGTAAACCCACTCTGGAGAACGCACATTTTTACATTTTATTTTTATTCCGATTGACTCTGTAACGAGTTACAGTTTAACATACATATTTATATTTATAATTAATTTTAACGGATTATAATTAATTATGAATATTTTAATTATTTTTTAGAATTGACTGTAGCAGAATCATTTAATCAGTTCATCCAATGAACAGACAGCATAATCAATCATTAATTCTAGGAAATATATTATCTTCCTGGCCAAGAAAGAATAACCTTTTCAGCTAAAGTAAATCCAGTACTAGCAGAGTAATAGCAGAGGTAGCTAGATCAAGATGTTTAAGTGAGTTTGATATGTGGCAAACACAGAGACAATAAAAGCATGCATATAATGGTTTAATAAACAAAACTACGGTAGGCTACACACACAACTAAACTAAGCACAGATTATATACAGAATCAAGAAAGTAAAGAAAAGAGAGAGAGATAAAAAAAAAGAGAATGGCAAGATTTCAATTAGTTAATCACAACCTACGAGAAACATCAGAGAATCAGGGTCACCTTAAAGGGCACATTAACTTAGAAGCGCATCTAACGGTTTGCAAACAGGTACTTGCATTGACTTGAGTCCAGAAAGATGCAGGAGATTCTTGAGATTCTTGATGATTTCGCCAGGAGTGCGCTGAAACGTTCATTTGGGTTCTTGGGGTGGTCCACATTGAATCCAAATAAGTCTTATGAAATAAAACGTCAATCATGAGAAAAAGGTAAAAAATTTCAGTCATTCTTTTAAGATAATGTCTTTATAAAACCATACTAATAACAAGATAAGTCATAATTATGAGATAAATCTAAATTGACATAAAAATTATGACATAAAGAGCAAATTATGAGAAAAAGATCATACTGTAGTCAACTACACCATAATTAATTCCACATTTTGATGTTATTTACTTAATATAATATAAAATAGTAATTATGACTTGTGTCGTAATTTTGACTTGAAGCAAGAGCAATGCATGCACTCCAGAATTCAAACTGGCGGATTGTTAAGACACTTACTGATGTTGTTAAGATTCTCACCCTTGGCTCTTCAAAAATAGCAACACCCTGATATGACAGGAAGTTGATAAGCATCTTCTCAATACAGAAATTAGTCCAGTGATGTAGGACTGCGCGCTACATTACAGTTTCCGGTGGATTTCATCTTCTGAATTTAAGCTTAATAAAGCTTGAACCTCGTCGTCAGTCCATCTGTCGTATTTGTTAAACTCCACTGTTGATTTGAATAGCAAACAACTGTTACTGTACACACCACAAAGTGCTTGAAATAAATGAAAGTCAACCAATCAAAATGCGGCATGAGCTCACCCAATCAGCATGCTCAGCGTCCAAGTCCCACCCCTGGCATTGTGACCTTTTTTTGAACAAGGGGGATTTTATCCCTGCGCAGCCCCTTAAAATTGAGCCCTGGTCTTAATCTCTGTTTTATTGCATTAAGTATTAGTGAAATTTTGCATTACAAGGAGTTATAGGTTTCCGATAGAACGGGTGAAGGTCTGCACGTTATTGTCCTTCCGCATGGCAAAGTAGCCTAATTGAATTCCATTTAAGCTTTTATCTGACTCCATTTGATCACAACCTCGAATTTCGGTTAGATTGCCAATTGGTTAATGATCATTTATATAATAGTTTAGCAATACATTTGATTATTCTATTTAACTCTACTTATATTTTACCCGTTCATATTAGAAAGCTATGTCGCTCAGAGGTCCTCACGCCTTCTGTTTAAAGGAGAAATCCGGTCAATTTTAACATTGAGCTCATTTTTTTGTACATTTGGAGTGATGTCAGTACAGAGAACGACGACAAAAATCAGTGTTGCCTACACCGTGTTATTTTCTTTTTAAAATTTGCACCCTGTTGACTTCAATGGGGCAAGTTTTAAACCTGCTTTTAGCCTCTTAACATCCTTGATATGTCATTACAAGTGCACAGCCATGTGAGTGGTGTTATTAAGAGTGAACACGGTCAATCTGACTGCAGTAGATGTGAAAGATATTAATAATAATGATGTTAATTCAGCCAGCTCACATACCTGTATTTTCTTCCTGTTTTCGGTCGAAGACCACAGTAGTCGATTATCGAGTTTGCGCGCACAACCAGGCTGTATGAGATCCCATTCTCCCAACTCGACAATCGACTACTGTGGACTTCGACCGAAAACAGGAAGAAAATACAGGTATGTGAGCTGGCTGTTGTTCGTGTACAAGGACGAATATATATTGTACACAGTGCTGCCGCTCCCATCACGCGCTGTGCGTAGGGCACCAAGTGCTGAGGGGGCACCAAAAATAGCCTATAATGAAAAATCAATCATCATATCATAGTCATAATCAGGGCGTCACTAGGGGCTAAACTTCTTTAAACCCCTAAACTTCTGCCTAGCCCCCCTAAAAATTTGTGATTAATAGGCTACACAAATTCGTGTTCGCTTCAGTCAGTTATAATCAGATGCAGCGCGTTCTTCATCTTCAATCTGCAGCAGCGCCGAGCAGAGAGCACGTCAGAAACAGAGAGGACAGGGTGTGTGTGTGTGTGTGTGTGTGAGAGTGTTCATCTGAGGATCATTGGTCTGTCACTGCTCGTCAATGTCAGAATATTTGAGATGACCAATCAAATAAAAGTAGGCAGGCTTTATGTTCACAGACGCTGAGCGCGAATTTTAACAGTGCGACTCGACGCTTCAGTGTACGGTCAAGTGCGAGATAAGATGCAAGTAGCTAAACTTAAAGTTGCCGTCGGCAACTTTTTTTTAATCATATTCAGCGAATTCGACACTATATTCCGACAGAACAACATAAATAAAGTGGTTTTAGAAAAAAAAACGAGCTTCTAACTCCACCTGGAGCGTGTTATTTGTTTTGCAAAAATCCACCGCTTTATATTTGACAGTTTTTTAGGTCATAAATGTTAAACGAATGACAAAAAATAATCAGGCAACCTAATATAGTTTTGTCTAAGTTCGCCATTTTGAACTGAAAATAGGCCTATGTAACGTCCTCATGTAGCCTAGTGTAATAGTTTACTGCCATTGTGAGGGGACAAGAAACACGAACAAAGGGGGGGCATCATAAAGGAATTATGCTTAGGGCACCAAAATGGCTAGCAGCGGCACTGATTGTACATGTTCTCAAATTCACATCTACGTGCTCTCGAGTTTTGCTACTATTTTACCTTCATAGTTTAGCCTATTGCCCATGCCGTGGTTTCCCACGTACACTTATCTAAAGTAACATTAAATTGAAACAGGGGTAAGACACACCCAGATTTAGGTTGGTCAAGTAGCACTTTTGCTGCCCTAAACGGAAATTCACTAGCCTGACGTTGTCATACTCAGATTCTAGTCAGAATGTGAGTCTGATGCTCCTTTGGGCTGTGATGATTATGGGGCGTTTCAACCGAACCAGGAATGAAAATGCCTCTGCACTGAATTGGATAGACCTAAAACCAATCAGAGCAACGGAGTAAATGACGTATGTTGAGGATTCCGCGCTTCCGAAAAGGAGCTGGCAACGACCGCTGGTTATGTCCACCTCGTCGTGCACGCCAAGTTGCATTTCCGTGATGCCCATTTTGGAGAAACAAAGAGAAACTTTTGCTGAATCCCTTTTGCAAAAACATCTTTCCGATCGACAAATGCCTTGATCGCGGTTCTCTGTCCTCTTTTAAAATGAATGTGCTGTCTATATCTTCTATAACAGACGCGATGGCGTCTACACATCTCAGTTCTCCAGCGGCAGCCATTCTGTGTTGTAAACGAATTCAACCCAAGCGCTCTTTGGTGACGTGGATGATTACATTCCTGTCGATCATTGTATAAAGCCCGCCCTGACAATTTGATTGGTCCGAACAGCTTTGGTTCGGGCATACTTGCTTCACAACGGATCAAGTCTAGACCATAGACAGTATAAGAAGTGGACAGAGCCATCTCATTGGAACTCAGTTGAGACAGTTGAAGCCCATTTTTAGCGATTTTTTAGCACTTCCGTTCCTGACGCGCAGACTCAAACCGACTCAAACTAAGCTTGATGACGTGAGCACCCTGTCTGACAGATGTAAATATTCTAGTAGCTGTGCGTGAAAACTGCCAACGTTAATCTTGCAGAGACGGCGAGCTTAGCAAAGAGTTCTTTGGCGTGAGTGAGCAGGAGTAAGTAATTTGTATAATATTTATTTTAAAATGTAACACCAGTACGCCATATTAAGTTAATGCATTGATTGCCTGTGAGCTTCTCCTCCTGTCTGTACGGTAATTTCTCTACTGTGCGACAGAGCGTCGACTGGTTATGACGCAATCGTTAGCCTATTTTTACAAAAACTGTTTCTACGGGGCCATAATGTAACATAGAAAGTAATGGAGCCCTTTATACATTGTCGTGTTTCTTTAGAAATAAATAATGGACAAATGGAGTCTTTAAACGCCTCAGATGTAAAGTTATTCGCTGTCAAAGTGACGCGAAAATGAATGGGAGTCAATGGGAATGCTAACGCAAGTGAAGTTCTGCTACAAGATGGCGGCTCCCGCGAGGCTTCAACTTCCGGTCGATGGATTACCCCCTTGGTCTAGACCAAACTTCCCATCCTCAAATGTTGTGGGCGGGGCTAAGCTCGGCTGGCATCCAGGCTAGAAATTCACTTCTTGTCTTTGCAAAACCAAGTAGGCCTACACTTGAATTAGTGCCAAATACTAGTCTTCACTAATCTGACGCAAAACTTGCGGTAACATACAAATGTATCTTGCCAATTTCATAATCAGTTCAAAGGTAATACATACAAAACATAAAATGCTCTGGAATAAAGAGAGAAGATGCAAACCTGACATTGTAAAATGCATGATGCAAAGTGCCTGCATATACTCCGCAACACGGGCTTCTTCAGTATCTCCCTAAATACTCAGACCAAGGTAAAAAAAAACAACAACTCTATTCAAATGTAAACATGAGTTCACAGTGCTGGGAACTTGCACCAGTCGCACTGAGACATTTCAAATGATACCAAACATGTAAATTAACATACAGAAAACTCGGTACAGAAAATTACATTTAGAAATATGGGTTCCACATACATGTTTTTTTTCTTTATCCTGAAGATTTGTCATTTTCTGACCAAAACCGCAAAACAAAACAAAAAACTTAACAAAATATATTTATCACAAACCAATCTGGAAAAAATATATAGAACCAAAATGTTTTATACCTTAGTCCAGTATCACAGAAGTGACAATGTGATGTTGTAAGACTCCTCCAGTCTTTAGAGCTTTTTCTCATTGTCATTCTGACACATGCTGCATCTATGACGACTAAACAGGAAAATAGAAACAAATTGGTCATATCACTGAAAGAGGTGAGTTTTTTTTTAAACATCAAAAAAGGCTTTTTCTGTACATTGCAGACATCTCTAAATGCATGCACTTTGAACTAATATAAATTTTACTCAGTGCTTGAAGATGGACTGTTGAAAGTCAAAGAGAGAAGTTTCTTCTGCAAACATCTTAATGAGAATTCACTGTGAGAGTGATGCTGCCTGCACACACACACACACACACACACTTCAGCATTTTCTGAGAAAGGGAGTTTCCCGTAGCGTCAGGTGTGAGACAGTGTCTTGCTTCCTCTTTTCAGGGAACCATGGTGACTTTGGCTGCATGTGTCCCAATTGACCTATTGCTAAGCCACGCCCCAAAACGCGATGAGCCAATCACAGTGCGCATATTCAAAGGCCGCGATGGTCGGACTGGGCGTTGTTAAATGGGACGGTCTAGGTCTAGCCTGCTAGAAGAGGATTGTTTTTGTCGACTAGCAACTGTGACAGCTGCCATTGATGAGTGACAGTAACGTTTGTAATAGACTTTTTTGAAAGTTATATTAAACTGTCTGAAAACAAAACAGGGTTCACAGACTGTCTAAATATGTTCACCCTGGTGCATTTCTATATATAATAAAGAGTAGCTATATAAACTATGTATAATTGCATTTTAGTAAGATAATGCAACATTTGAACCGCTTTAAAGGTCTTCTTTTTTTTCCTTTTTTTTTTACATTTGTAGATATTTGAGTAAATTGAAATCCAATACTTTAATTCGGCACTTTTAAAAGAAATCATGTTTTAATTGGCGCGCAAAACTAGGGTAGGCAAGGCTATGATGGCAAATCAATGCCTAAAAGAACCGAGCGCACAACTGATGCTGGCGTGCGCGGTAAATGACTTCTGCAAGAGGATAACAGATCTACACTCGAGGAAACTGGAACTCACAAGCTCAGCTCATTCAAACCGACCATTCCCCACGCTCTCGTGCTTTAGCTTCTCTCGCCTGCTGCTTTTGCTCGCTCGAACAATTTTATTTTTAGCAGTCGAGGGGCTGGACTTACTGTTTTAATAACCTCATTACTTCCCCTTTTCCGGTAGTCAGTTGTGATTGGACGCCTGTTCCATGACTCGTAATTCACTTGACTTGAGACATCACTTAATTTGTTTTATTTATTGTGGTTTATTAATGTGTAATGTAATTTAATGCACCGTTAGGATAGAATAGATTCTTACCAAATACTAAACAGAAAGTCTTACTAGTGATTGCATTGTGTTGAAGTTACTTTAGCTATATTCATTAATTGACACGGTACTTCTTTAAAAATAAATTCCAGCAAAGCGCTACAACAACCAAAATGAAATGACCCTTCACAACAGATCTTGCTTTACAATGAATGTTTGCAAGCTACACATGGCAATCTTCATCATCTGTTAAATTAAATACCTTACTCACCTTTTGATTAATAAAATCGTCATCATCTCTGCGGTGCTTTTTTACAACATTTCAAATCTCTCAGTTCTCGCAAGCTAATGTTGATTCTTGTTTTATTACGAGCTATGTCGTGCCAGCAGATGCTGTCTAACACAGGGGGTAATCCATCCGCCGGAAACTGAAGCCTCCCGGGCGCCGCCATTGTAGCAGATATCACCTGCTGTTAGCATTCCATTGACTCCCATTCATTTTGGAGTCACTTTGACAGCGAATAACTGTACATCTGAGGCGTTTAAAGACTCCATTGGTCCATTATTTATTTATAAAGAAACACGACAATGTATAAAGTGCTCCATTACTTTGTATCTTACGTTATGGCCCCGTAGAAGCAGTTTTTGTAAAAATAGGCTAACGATTGCGTCATAACCAATCGACTCTCCGTCGCACAGTCGAGAAATTACCGTACAGACAGGAGGAGAAGCTCGCAGGCAATCGGGGGACGTGGAGGCATAAAGGCCGATAAAGTCAAGGGAGAAGCCCATAGTGAGTCATAAAGTTGACCCTGCTGCTAGTTCATGGACAGCTAATACTGACGCTCTCCGTCTCTGCGAGATTCGGAAGGGAATTATTCAGATTTCCCTCGGCACAGCTACTAGAAGACATACAGGTTACTCACGTGACATTACGTCGTCAGGCTCAGTTTGAGCCTGCGCAGTACGCCTGGCTATCCGCTTTTAACGGCTTCAATTTTCTCAGTTGAAATCAATGGGGTCGCTGTATCCATTTCTTTTACTGTCTATGTGTCTAACACAGGGACAGGAAGTGACATCACAGGAACAGATTTGTATTGGTCGATCTAAAGAGATGGCAAGTTAAAAAAAAGCAATGCATATTTGAATGTTGCGTAGAAAATAAATAAACAGTATTCATTCGCAATTAGTTAATGGTTCGGAATGGAGGAATAAAGAACAGAAGCAGAATCACAAATTTTATTATAAATTTTTTTTTAACAAATAGCTTGTTTCACAAAGTTGTCAAAATATCTTTGTTTAATTGACGTTTATATCATTGCTGCAAGTAAAGGTCCCACTTTGGGATTTAATTGCGAATAAAATTGCGCTGCTGAGAAGAATTAAGTAAAATATTGGTGCAATCAAGCTTGATTTTCTCTTCCGAAAACCATTTTTAAGCTGCTCCTCTTCTGTCCATCCATAAAGCATTGGGTCACGATAGCGTAATAGAATGACATGCATTGAAGATGCATATGCAGGCAAAGCACATCAACCAATGCAAAACCTGGCTTGATATGTTAGCGGATGCTGTCATCAGAGCTCTTGGTTCTCTCATCTGATTTCCCACGGTTGGATAAAGGGCAACAGAGAGGCGAGCGGCAGCAGGGAGGGAGCAGCCGCCTCACCAGCTCCTGAAACACCTTCTTGAAAGTCTCTCTGAGTACCGAAGAAGAGAAGTAGAATATGAAAGGGTCGAGACATGCATTCAGCGTGCTGGTGAGCAGAGCATAATTTCTCCATTTACAGCTATAGCCGACGACAAATCCCTCCACATGTGAGATGTTGAAGGGCATGAAACAGATGACAAAGACCATAAGCGTTCCCAACGCCATCCCGATGGCTCTAAACCGCTTCTTGGAGTGAACTTTGGATAGACGGGAAAGTATGCAGATGCACTTGATGTAACAGAAGCAGCAGACGAGGAAAGGAATGAGGAAGAAAACAAAAAAAAGCTCCAGGCGAACCGGCACGAGGATCTTGAGCTGTTCGGGGGTGAATTCTTCATAACAAGTGTTACGCTTGGATGGATCGGTGAAGTTGGGGTTCGAATGGTCGTGGTATTGAACGATGTAGACGACACTACAGTGCATCATGGAAACCACCCAGAATATAACGCAGGCTATCACGGCATTTCGAGGGTTGCGTTTCAGCTTGTATTTAATGGGGAAAGCTACACCCAGGTATCGCTCCACGCTGATGGCCATCAGATGTAAGGTGCTGTTGGCGATGACGGAGTAGAAGATGAATCCCGACAGCGGGCAGAGGAAGTACGGCATCGTCCATTTCATGTTGGCCGCCTCCACCATGCGAAACGGCAGGAAAAAGAGGAAGATCAGGTCAGAGATGGTTAAACTGAGTAACAGCACGTCCATCGGCGTGGAGCGCTGGCGCACCTTCTTGAAGAAGGCGTAAAGAGCAACGATGTTGGCGGGAAGGCCTATGATCAACGTGAATCCGTAGACCGCTAACACCAGGTTACTGAGACCCACCGTCCACACCAATGTCACTGTAGATGCCATTCATGCCAAGTATGCAAACCTATACGAGAAAAAAATAAATATATATATATATATATTAAGATAAGCATTTTAACCTTGTTTCATATTTTTGACTTATTTTGACAAGCAAGAGCAATACATACATACAATGCAGAAATCAAATAGGCTCACAGTTAAACACTTAACCGATGTATGTTAAAGCAACACTAAAGAACTATTCCTGTGTTTTTCCTTTCCCTACAGGTTGGAAGCGGAATTGTCCATTACCGCTGTCATAAATAGTTTGTGTAATAAATAATGTCGCACGCACGTTTAGAGAGAACGATGTCCAATTGTAACGCTTGCCGTAAAACAAGAAATATTTGTCGTTTTCTCATGTCTCAATCGAACATACAGAAACTCGACCTGATCTGGCAATCTTACATAGTGTGGTTATAGCAGATACAGGACCGCAAAGCGAAGGCAGAAGTGCCTTTAACCCTGTTACGACTTGATGAACCACTGATAAGATTTTGGAAACATTATTTTAAGGTAAAAAATCTTCTTTAGTGTTGCTTTAAAGTCCCTGTGAACCGGAAGTTGCAAACGACTTTTCTCCAGTGTTGTGACGTATTTCCGAGAGAAACGGAATACTAAATGAGGCAAAATAGTGGGCGTGGCTTTTTTTCCAACTAGTGCCTGATTGGATCTAGAAAAGAAGGTGTTTCAATCAGAAATGGAGGCACATCTTAACGCAAGTTTACTATCGGTTGTTGAGGATTACTCGCCGCCTGAAACACCGCCAGCAGTCCCCTTCCTGCAGCAGGAGGAGGAGGAAGATGAAGAAGAACAGGAGCAATGTAAAAATGTAAAAAAATCGAGCCATCTGGACCGTAACGAGGGAATTTTAGGGAATGGGAAAAGTGTTCTGTGAGTGCCACAATTAAAAATGCACCATCTCTCCTTTCACACGCTGTCAATGCTCGCAAACACACACACAGCCTGTCTACTGTCAGTTGGAGGGGCGTGGTTTAAGGATGTTAAGCCGACACCAAACCTGTCAAACCTACGTCATCAGGGAAGGTCCTCCAAGGCAGAGGGGAGGGGAATTTTCAGATTTTGATTAAAGATTACGAAGCCAAACATTTTTTTTTGTGTGGATTGACTTGCATGGATGAATTGTTCACCACAAAACGATCAATTTAGGCAAACAAAGTAAGTATGGTCAATTTTGATTTCATGGGGACTTTAAGATTCTCACCTTCATAAAAATGACAACATCATGTAGACATGACAGGAAGTTGATAAGTATCTCCCATGGAAGTAAAATAATGACAAATGTTTTTGAAACATAAAAGCTTGTTGAATTACACTACTTGAAAAAAAAAAAAATGCATTGCATTAACCCTGCTTGCATTTTTAATGCATTGTATTTTTAGGGCTTTTATTTTTATGGTATGAAATTCAACATGGTTGTATATTTAAGCCGTGAATATTTCAATTCAAAACATTTCACACAGGTTTTCATTATTAAAAATTAAATAATCTATATTCATCGTTCAGATTTCACTTCCAAAATACTAATTCTGTTTAAAAATACAACCTATAATATTTGACAGGCAATTTTCGGTCCATTTTATTTCGCCTTACAAATTCGCTTCCACAAATTTAGTGGTTCAAATTCGACAGAAAATTCAACATTTTGATATCAGGGAACGGCAGGAATAACAGTAGATTACCAATTGATAATCTCCTAGCTGTTGGTCGACCTTACCAGCAGGCATAACAGCAGGGGGTTTCTTAGTTTCTAAGAAAACTATAGAGTAATGGGTGAGAGAGTCATTCATTCATAAAAACGGATTTACTAAAATGGAGCAAGCTGTAAGTATTTGTGATGATTATCAGGGCCAGCTATGAAAAGCTGATAAAGACACAAAAGCTGTGACTTTATGCCAGTATTTCACTGGGAATCACTTGCGCGTTACGTTCATATTCTGAGTTTGCTTGCCTGTTCCTATATCTAGTATAGCCTACATCCCCAATAAGGTGCAAGTTTGGTCTTTTATATATTAGTCCATTAAGTGTTCAGTGTCCTGACCCTGGAGAATGACATGTTGAGGGAATCTCCAGTTCTGCAGCACAGCGCTGCATATAAAGTCAAGAAAACTAAACAATTGTGAGAAATATATCTACTACCTCAGATTTATCTTTTTATCTGTACATCAGCATCGGGGAATAATCTGCTATGGAGATGATCAATCGGCAATCTACTGATATTCCTGCCGTTCTCGGATGTCAAAATGTTGGATTTTCTGTCGAATTTGAACCACTAAATTTGTGGAACTGAAATAAAATGGTCAGAAAATTGCCCGTCGAATATTATAGCTTTTATTTTTAAACAGAATGAGTATTTTGGAAGTGAAATCTGAAAGTTGAATATAGATTATTTAATTTTAATAACGAAAACGTGTGTGAAATGTTTCGAGTTGAAGTATTCACAGGTTAAATGTACAACCATGTTGAATTTCAGTGGTTAATGCAGCATGGTTAATGCAACGCATATTTTTTTCAAGTAGTGCAATTCAACAAGCTTTTTTGTTTCAAATACATTTGTCATTATTATCTTCCAATTTCCTCAATACAAAAAAATTGACAAGTCACCTGTATTTATATAGCCTAGCGCTTTATACAATACAGGTTATTGGTTATTTCAAAGCAGTTTTAAACTTTTACAGAGATGAACAGGAGATCAATGCTGCAAACAGATGTGGGTCTGTACATCAGCTCTAAAAGAAACAGTGTCATTGTTCTGTACTGAAGTCAGATCAGTGTTGATTCAGTTCCGTTTTAAAGATCAACAATAATTCAATTAGTTATTTTCATCATTAAAGCAGTTCTCCAGAAAACAATGATGTCATCATCCAGCTCTGTTCAGCTCATATATGTGACATAATCAGTTAAGTGATTGACAGTTGTGGTGTCCTATCAGGGGAGAGTATGGTCTATTTAAAGGCTGTATCCGGGGATACGTCACGTCTTTGCTCCGCATAGAGTCTCAGGTATGTGTTGATAGCGTCTGGTTTAAATCAGGTGTTTAGAACACTACTGATGTGTTGTCATCCCTTCAAATTGTAGCTGTCCATTAGCACTTTTCCGACGGTGCACGTTATCAGTTCAGAGTGAGTGTCTGTTCACCCTTCAGGTATGTACTGTCTCTGTATTGAGTACTGGGGTGCGGTTGTGGGTCGCTATGTTACTATTAATGTGTTGCTTCCTGTACCCCAGTTAATCGGCGGACTTGATGATTGCTGTAAACAGTAGCTGGAGCGAATTATATGTGAGGAATATGTTGTGTTTTATAATGATCACACTGACACAGGGAGTAGCATCAACTTATCATCACTTTTACTTCCATCTCACTCTGTTCAGACCCAAGTAAGTGAACACATCGATTCATCAGGCATAACCAAATGATTCAGCACAGTCAAACTCTATGCATCACTGAACACTAACTCAATGCATTTATAAACCCCACTTGAGAGAACACAACATTCCCCCCCTCCTACAGGTTTTCAGACATGAAATGTTGACACAAAGCCCTGTAGGTGCCCTGGCCGAGAACGAGTGCGAACAGGCCGTGGTGAAAAACAAGGATGAGGCTGGGCAGCCTGTGATGGACAAGCACACATCTCAGCTGGGAGGTTCAACTGAGGCCCTGACCTTTGGTAGTGGGCCCTGAGGCAGTGTTGGGCTGAGCCTGTCGAGGGGAAGGTGGAGCTCACGGCCAAGCATGAGGAAAGCTGGAGAGACCCCCGTTGTAGAGTGTTGGGTGGCCCTGTAGTGCAGCAGTGTGTGGCGGATGGCCTGTGAGAAGGTCCATCCCTGTAACAGGTGGGCTCTGAGGCTGTTTTTCTGGGACTGGTGAAAGCGTTCAACACCGCCGTTAGCTTGGGGATGATAGTATGCCGTGCGGATGTGGCGAATACCCTTGTTTTTGAGGTATGTGGTGAACTCGGCCGAGATCAGTTGCGGGCCATTGTTCGTAGTGATAGTATTTGGGAGGCCCCAGCGGGAGAACAGAGAGTCCAGAAAGTTGATTATGACCAGAGAGGTCACAGAGCCGGAGGCCATTTCGAGTGCAGGTCATAGACAACCACTAGGAAGCGTTGGTGATGAGGAACTCCCTGTATCTCACCACATATGTCCAGCTGCAGGTGATCCCAAGGCTGTGATGGCCAAGCAAGAGGTTGTAAGGGTGGGCGGGCCTGATGACCCGTCTTTCCGCTCAAGAGGCAGGCGGCACAGTCTTTCACCAGGGCCTCAATGTCTTTATCTATCCCCGGCCACCAAACACTGCCTCTGCAGCACTGTTTCAGCTTCACAATATCAAGGTGGCCCTCGTGAGCCATTGCCAAGACCCGTGCACGTAGGGTGCTGGGGATGACTGTGCAGAGGCCGCGTGCCACACAGGTGTCGTTCCAGCAGGACAACTCCTGCTTTATTCTGGAAAATGCTGCAAGCTTCTCCGATATCTTATGAGGCCAGCCGTTCAGAATATAGACACGAAGTTGAGAAAGAATCGGGTCCTGTTCAGATGCGTCCTTCAGTTCTTGTAACGATACGACGGCCTGGAACGGTGTGTGTAACATCTGAACAATGTCCCGTTCCATCTGGTCTGTGTCGGTGGTTGTGTGTATGACAGGGTGGGATGGAGTAGCGCGGGACAGTAGATCAGCCACAACATTGTCTCTGCCTGGGGTGAACTTCAGGTCAAAGTTATACTGGCGAAGACGGTCGGACCAGCGGTGTAGCCGCAGTGGTCTGTGGCCTGTCCCAGATGTAGAAAGCAGTGCAGTCAGGGCCTGGTGATCAGTCCTCAGGGTGAAAGCGCGGCCATAGAGGCCATACAAGTGCCACCTCTCGCAGGCCCAGATGCAGGCTAATGCTTCACGTTCCCCCACCGAGTACCGCTGCTCCGTCTGATTGAGGGCCCGTGACGCAAAGGCAATGGGCTTCTCGACGCCCCGCTGAGTCTGTGACAGCACTGCTCCTATGGCTGTAGCCGACGCATCGCAGGTCACCAAGGTGGGGCTAGAGATATCGAAATGAGCCAACACTGGAGCTGTGGTGAGCTGCACCTTGAGCGCCTGCACCGCCTCAGAGCATGCCCGTGACCATATCCAAGGCTCATCCTTACGCAGCAGACGCCGTAGTGGGGCAGTGGTAGCAGAATAATGTGGGAGGAACTTTAGATAGTAACCCGTCATGCCCAAGAAGGAGGCGACCTGTGCAGTCGAGCTGGGTTCGGGAATTGCCAGTATAGCGTCTACATTTGACTGAAGTGGTGTGACGCCATCCGCCGACAGTCGGAAACCCACATACTCAATGGACGGTGAGGAGAAAACACATTTTTTGGCATCAAGGGTTAGTTTGTGTTCCGCTAGGGCTGCAAAAAATCTGCTGAGGCGTCATGACTCACTGGAGAAGGCCCATGGATAACCACATCATCCAGGTAAATGGCCACCCCCGGAATAGCAGCCAATACCGACACCATGATTTTTTTAAAGCAGCTGGGGGCAGAGCTTAGTCCAAACTGCATGCGCGTGTAACGAAACACACCTTCATGGGTCACAAAGGCTGTGAGGTTCCTGCTGCTGGGGTGGAGAGGCACTCGTAGGTAGCCCTGTCTGAGATCCAATTTAGAGAACACGGTTGAGCCATGGAACTGAGCAGTGAGCTCTTCAGAGGTAGGCAGTGGGAACCTGTCTGGGATCACTGCCTTATTCACTGCTCGCAGGTCGCACACACCCGTAGGGCCCCTGATTTCTTCTGAGCTACCACCAGGTTTGAGACCCAGGGCGATGCATCCACTGGTTCGATAATGCCAGCGTCCAGCAGCAGCTTAAGTTCAACTGAGACACCATCACGGAAAGCCAGAGGAATGTGCGTAGTGGTTGAATGACTGGTGTAACATCAGGGTTCAGGAGAGGATGGTGGGCAAAAGCAGTGAGGCACCCCAAGGCTTCAAACAGGGACGGCCATTTTTGCTGCCAAGGCGTGGAGACTGTCAGGATCGCAGCTCCCTTTGTGTCCACCAGGGAGAATCCCACAGCCGAGAACAAATCCAGACCCATCAGATTGGCCCCGCGACGGGCAACATGGAAGGTAAAGCCGGGTATCAATTTGGTGCCATACCCAACAGTCACTTGTAGGGAACCCACTAGGTCAATCTTTGAGTCGCCATAGCCACAGAGTGAAGCAGAGGGTGGCGACAGTGGCAGCGCTCCGAAAAAACAACTGTATGTGTGCATGTTCAAGAGAGACACACTGGCACCCGTGTCCAAAAGCAGTGGGATACACACATCATTTAGGCACACTGAGCATGCTTTAAATGAGACTGGCCCAGAGTAGACATTGTGAATGATAGTGGGTGACTCAGCTGGAGCAGAGCGGCAAACTAAAGCAAAATGGTTGCGTTTGCCACAGTTGCGACACGTTTGACCACGGGTTGGGCAGTTCTGCGCTCTAGACGGATAGCACCTCATTGCAGTACACGAGATCCAGGGGGCGGAGTCGGATCCAGATTAAGGGGTGGGGTTGGGTAGGTTTAGGGGTGGGTTTAGGGATCAGGGGGTGGAGGTGGGTAGGTTTAGGTATATGTAAGGTGGGAGGAGTTGGATCTGGATCCGACTCCTCCCCGTGGATTTCATGTTCTGCAGTGAGGACCATCTCGTGACGCTGGTGTTTGTGGGCGTGGCCGAGACCGCTGCGGGCGTCTCAGTAGCAACTGCAGAGGAGTCTGCTGCAGCCAATGTGTCGTTCTGACTGGGCTGTAATATTGATGTGGGCATGGGGGAGGGGGCTGGGTAGTCCGTGATTGTTTGCTGTTTAGTCAATGCCGACGCACATGCAGCTGCGCTCTCTATTTGTAATGCAAATCGTGATTGCTCGGGACAGTGATAAATCATCCGGTTCGAGTTTCACGTACTTTTGCATTGTTGGTATGTTCAATTAACTGGTCACGAATCATTTTGTCCAGCATGATGTCTATGCATAAGGTCTATAACCGGAGTGCATTTTGAGAACCACGTGGTTATACGCTGCGATCGCGCCGTGGGCCAGCAACAGGATTTGTATCGTCTACGTCCTTCCTTTTTCTGCTAGAGTGATCGCAAAGTAGTAATCTGACTGTTATTTGTACGAGAACCAGTGTGTGGATGTGTGTGCTGCATTAGCTCGATTTTGCTGTACACCTTTTCTTTAGTTCAGCTGTGTATGTCTTCAGATTTTGCTGTTTAGATTTTATCTAAGTGTATGTGTGTGTGTGTCGGAATTGACCCTGATCATTGTATATTGTTATTTTTGTTTGTGATACTTTTTCTTGTTATTATTTTGGGGTTTTATTGAACTCAGTTGTTTATTGTTTTCTTCCAGGAACTGAGATGGCCAGGCGGAAGGACCTTCTCTTGCATAGTGGTGGTGTTGCAATGGGTGACACTTTTTGGAGTGCCTGTGTGTGTGTGTGATCCAAGTGCATGGTGACGTGTGTGTGTGTGTCGGTGTGTAGGATTGCGCTTTTGGAAAAGCCATTAAGTGGTCCTTCCCCCGGTGGACTCAGCCTGGTGATTTGGTATAAGTATTTGTGTTGTCTGACTTGTGCATTAGATTGCAGACTTCCTCCTCACAGCTCCTCCTACCCTCGAGGGTAGAGGAGTGTGTTAGTGTTGCCATTACATACTGTCCTTTGTGATCACCTTGCTTGTGACTTGTCATAATTTGTCCATCTAGCGCTGTGCGCTCTTTTAACAACAACTTACTGTTTTAAATAACATTTTTGTACATCAATAAAGACCATTTATACATTTTGTGTACTTGTGTCTCTGACCTTCCTGGCACACACAAACCTGTGTGACCTAGGTAAATTGCTGGGATATTTTGATATTCCCTGACTGACTCAGGGTGGTGTAGTCGACAATTATCACCATGAGTTAAATCTAATTAAAATCCTACACCACTTATGCCACAACAGTGTCAGTACAGTCAGATCAATAATATTGTTGAATATAAAGTGTGCCCAACTAAGCGAGCCAGAGGCGACAGTGGCAAGGAACCCAAACTCCATCAGGTTTTGCATAGTCTAAACCTCTTTACAAGGAGTTATTCTCATTACCGTAATTGATCACACAATGGAGATGTAGTGTAGGAAATAATCTAATTTGTCAAGTAGGTCACTTATGAATGGCAATAAAAACAGTTCAACACAGACAGGACTGACTAAATTAAGCATCTGTGTTAAATAAGCATCTATGCTTTTCAAAAATAAATAAACATGCAGTATATTTAGAATATTATCAAATAAGTTCTTAGTATATACAGTATAACAAATAATATCAGGAAACGTATTTACACGTCACACATTCCGGTGTTATTACTGTGAAAAATATTATTCTGCAATGGTCATACAGAGATCAAAATGCATGATTAGGTGATGCATTTTCACACCTGGGTATTTGGAGTATCTACACAGCAACTAATAAAGTACAAGCTAATAACTAAATATTATTACTTAAAATGCATTTCCTAACACTTCCAAAATGGTCAACTGCAGATTTCAGCTGCATTATGACTGATATATTAATCAATTCTTTAATTTTCAGTTTGCATTACCAGTCGTAACCAAGTTGGGGAAACTTGGGGAAATGCCAGACTGTGCAATGGAAAATATAATTGAAGTGACATTTATGACATTAAAATATAAACATTATTAGAAAATTACCCAGCACTAAAGACAGAAACAAATACATATATACTATATTTAGCAACATCTGTTTCAGAACAGTTTACATTTTAGATATGTAAGTGTAAAAGTAAATTTAAAGAAATATTTCCTTCTTACCAGCAATGAAAAAAAAAAATCTTAAAATACTTTTATCATTTCATGTGTATACTGTAAATATCACAACACATATTATCATGGTATTTAGGGAAATCATATTTCTATATGTGATTTTCTTTACTGAGTTTATGTAATTATGAATTATTAGAATGGATATTCTTATAATCCTAATTACAGAAAATTACATTTAGAAATATGGGTTCCACATGCAGCCATTATGATTGTCATTTTCTGACCAAATCTGCAAAACAATTACCTGTTTAAGCATTAGATTAGATGGACACACACACACATACATATATATATATATTGTATATAGAAGCAAAATATTTGATACCTTACTAAATCAGTCCAGTATCACAGAAGTGACAATGTGATGCTCCTCCAGTCTTTAGAGCTTTGTCTCATTATGTCATTCTGACCCATGTTGCATCTATGACTACTAAACAGGAAAGAAGCAACACATTTTTCATTTCACTGAAAGAGGTGAGTTTCTTTCAAACATCACAACCACAGAATTCTTTTTATGTACATTGCAGACATTTATAAATGCATGCACTTTGAACTAATACAACATTTTAGAAATTTAGAGAAGTTTCTTCTTCTGGAAACATCTAAATGAGAATTCACACACACATGCACACAGTGCTACAAATAGAAGAACGTGAGAACATTTAAAACCGTGACTACAATTAAAATTAATTCCTGAGTATGACTGAAAAAAACGTGCATTAAATGTGAAGAACAAAGCGAATAAAATTGGGAGAATTTATTTGTAACTTCCTGTGTGCTTAAAGTACATGAAACATCTGATCAAACATTTGCTTTTCATCATGTTTTTTGTTAGACCTGTCAACAACCTATTTTACTTAAAGTCATTAGCATTTTCCACATCATTAACATAACAATTAAAGAGCTTAATTAATGACACGTCCGTTAGGTGGGTCTCCTTCATACTCAAATGCGCAATCCATCCACAAAAGCACCGTTGCGGATCGCAGTAATTGAGCGGCGTTACAAGAAGCATCTGTGAGCAGAGAGCTGAAGAAATATATGAGAGGACAAACAGTGGCAGTCCATTATTTATCATTTAGTAGTTCAGCTCTGCCAGCCATCCTAATTCATTTTGATTTTGTTCGAGTCTTCCTGTCTGTGGAAAAACACTGTATTGTGTTTTATTTTCAGACACTTGAGCGCAAGAAAAATCCCATAGCAGCATTGTTCAGACGGATAAAATTCACACGGTGTCCTATTCAACAGCCATGGCTTTCACATGCCTACGTGACAGTTGTAGAGGAGAAACAAAAAGATCAGTCTTTTTATCAGTAATGTGGTCGCTCTGACAAAATACAAAGATTTGTATGGCACAATAAGCGGAGGGCCTGAGGAATGGCTGAGCATTTGTTTCTTTCCACCAGAGAGACATTGTGCTTTGTAAGAAAGTTGTTTGCAGTGCTAATAGTGTCGATCTAGATGAGCACTGCATTTTCTCAGCGTCTGGGTCTGCCTCTGTGGACCTGGGGGAGAGAAGAAAGAACTAAATGCTTCGTTTGATATATATCATGTCTAAAGGCCCGTTCACATCACCCGAGTCAGCGTTGCCCAATGAACTGACCTCAGCATCAGCTACAGTGTTACTTCAGTTTAAAGATTAGTAAAGATCAGACCTCTAATGATTAGTAGATCATTTGCATGATGTATGAAAAGTCTGCCGGTGCAATGACAAGTCCAACTTAAGTTAATCATCATTTAGAGTAAAACACACCAAATAATTTAAAAGTCAAACTTTATGAAGAGATCTTGAATGCATCATAATGTACCACAAAGAGTTAACTACATTAGTTAACAAGAGCTGACACTTAATCCAAGTTAATGTTAATTTCAACATTAAAATACATGTTTAAAATCTGGCAACATTAGTTAATGCACTGTGAACCAACATTGAAAAACTATTTTTATCAGCTAATATTAATAAATATTGTTAGGTTATTGTAGCTAATGCATAACAACGTTAACCACTGAGACCTTATTGTAAATTGTTAGCACTTATTTAAATCACCAAGAGCATGCAGAAACTGTAAAACTTAGTGACCTCAAGTGTTTTATTTTGGGTTTCTATAATGTATCAAAACAATCACCACAGATTCTGTACCAGGCTCAAATACGCGTTTTGTGCCCACTGCCCTCTTTCATACCGAGCGACCTCGTAAAATTGCTTTTCCGTGATGCTATCTGTAGTGGTTTTCACATGGAGATCAAAATGGTGCACTTAAGCCTTGATGTGAGTCACATGAAAGAGCCGTAACATGTGCACATCCTCTTAATTACTATTTTGGAACACACTACATTAGTCACATGTAGCATAGAACACAAATAGCATACAGCTGAGCTGACAGGGTGATTTTTTTATATGCATTGCATGGTGGGATTGCATGCATCATATAGGATACCATGAAGGAATGCCTAACAAGATATCTTAGGAGGTAACATAATAATAAAATGCATTTTGAATCTTTAAATCAAACACTGACTGGGTTTTGTCACTAAAACATGGAGGAAATCACACTTTTTTTACAGTGTAGCACCCGAGGATCATGACTAGCTTGTGCATTTCACTCATTTAATCTTACTAACCTGTTGCATGTGCATTGGGTGTCCATGCATGGGATGCATTCCCGGCAATCGTTGAGGGCTTGTATGCCGCACTGCACTCACATTTGGAGGTCTGTGTCTGCGTTGCACGTTCACAGGCTGGATGTTGCGTGCATGTGGCATGCGATCACGTGGAAGCATCTGGAACTGATCCGGACTCAACACTGGAGGAGGAGTAGGAGGCTTCTGACCCGCTTTGTTGAGCTGCTGGACGGGCTGAGAAGGTCCAGGGTTCTGCAGGGCGGCTTGAGTCTGCTGGATACGGTTGTGAGAAGGGTTATCGGTCTGGGCGTTGTGTTGGCGTAATGCAGCCTCAGTAAGAGGAATGGATGGCTGAACCATGGTCTGTGTCTGAGGTAGTGTTTGAGATGTAATCGTTCCAACGTGGATTGGATTCTGAGAGGTTTGGATTTGAGGTACTGTGGTCTGTATTTGCGGCTGTGTGCTGATCCTCTGTTGTATAACTTGCCTCTGCACATTTGGGTCCATTTGAGACTGGCTGAGAACGTTGTGAGCGACTGGTCTTTGGAGGTCTCCTCTTTGGGAAGCAGGAGGAGCTTGGGTTATCCTGCCTGTAGGTTCAGTCTCCTGGGATCTCCCACCAGAACGACCTTGCCGTGCATTTCGTTGCGGAGATCTAGACCGCCGATCCGAGGATCCACTGCTGTCCGAGCTGTCGACTTCACGATTGGGGTACGCTGGCGTTCCCTGCAAGCGGTCCCAAGGCATCTGCTGGAGGTGTGTGTTGGTGCGGGTGTCGTTGATCTGGTTGTTGGTCCGAACAGGGTTTGAATGTCGAACCTCTGCTGAAGATCGTGAGTTGGTAGTTCGGCGGTTTGCATTGGTTTGGTTGGTAGGGTGCGAGTGGCCCGTCTGAATGAGGGCGTTGGGTTGACGAAATCCATTTGTTGAAGCATTCGTCTGTGTTTGATTACCCAAACTCAAAGGCTCAAAGTTTAACAAACCAGTCTGAGAAAGATTTTGATGGTTGCTGTTCGTGTGCTGACTCTGTGGTGCACTTTCTCTCAGGTCTGGATGTTGCCGGATTGCCGGACTTGGTTGGTTTGCTTCTGGAGGGTATGTGTTCAAGTTGACATGCACTGTTTGAGGTTGTACATTGTTAAGCTGGTCAGTGTGTGGCAACGTGTTGAGGTTTACGTGAACTGTATGAGCAAGTGCACCAGGCTGAGAACTACCCGTTTGTATGAGAATATTAGGATTGTGCTGGACGGGCTGTGGGAATGACCTCTGAGGTTCATTGTTTGGATGTGAATTGTTGTTTTGATGCCCATTGTCTGGTAATGCACTGAAGTTGTGGGGAAATGCATTTGTGTTCATGTGGCCATTATGATGGAGTGGGTTGGAGCTGCTGGGTATGTTTTGTGGCATTGTGTTGATGTTCCCATTGTTGCTATTGGGAAAAGTGGTGAAGTTCTGTGGCACTGAGTTGTGTAATGTTGGATCAGGGTGGTTTCCATTGACAAGAGCTCTGTTTGCAATCTGAAATTATTGTTAAATTGAAAAAGATGTTAAGGCTGGGCAACATCATGAACTTTGATCACAAGGTACTTTTATGTGGCCATTGTGTTTTCTAAAATACATTAGACTAGTTTTGTAATCCTTATCTTGCAACTAGCGAATATGAGAGATGTTTTAATACCATCTTAAGTAGCAAAAACAATGCTAGAGTTGGTAAGTGTAATCTAGGACTCCCTTGAAAACGAGTGCATCTTATTAGTTTATCCTAAATAAAAAATAAATAATTGAATTTATTGATGTCCAATTTTATCAAACAATTCAAAACTAAAAGATTTATGTCATCTGTAAAAAAAAAATTCTAAAAATAAATAAATAAATATTTTACAGCTCAAAAGATATTGATTACTTTACACAAAACACAATAGTTGAAAGTGGAACTGTTGTACCGTGGTACTTTCATTCTGGTTTGTCTTCTGAGGTCCAATAGCATCTCTGAGTCTCCGATCAACTGTGAATATGAGCATATGAGCATGTCAGAGCCTTTAGCATCAAAACACACAACAGCAGACAGAAGCGTTGAGGAGGGACATACCATTTCTTTGTCGCAGGAGCACAATAATGACAATAATAATAATGATGAGTGCAACAACACATGCAACAACAATCCCTGCTACGGCCCCTCCACTGAGACACGTACCTGTGAAGCAGGAGAACAGGAGTTTTAGATTTTACATGTGAAGACTTAGATTAGCAAGCACCCCTACGAACAGAAGATATAAATGGAGAGAAAAACAGATCACAGAGTCATCAATAATGGAGCTAGCAAATAGGAAAAAAGTATCCTGCAGAGGAAATGCATTGTAGGCGGATGGAAATTATGACTCCTTCCAGTATAGTGACACATGAATTTATCAATCCTGTAGTTGATTACTCCCTCTCCGGTCAAGAAAATGAATGTCAGGCCGAAGAATGAGCTGACAGATGCATCCGTCACTGTAGTGCCACAGAGAGCCATTAACTCACCAACAATGGCCAGGTCTATCTGCTGGATTGGTGCTCCTCCTGTGATGTCATTCCGTGCGGTGCAGGTATAAGAGCCACTCTGATTGGTGGAGAAGATCTGCAGACTTAGCACGCCACTCCCTGATTGGCCGGCGGTCACCGGCTGGCCGTTGAGAAGCCATGAGAAGGAGGCAGGAGGTAAAGAGGTAGATGTACAGGTGAGACGCACCGTCTGGCCCACCGTTGCATCTCCACCGCCAACACACTCACTCGAGGTCTTAGTCAACTGTGGGGCGTCTGGACCATCTGAGGAACCAACAATATTAAAGATTAAAATGCTTAATGACAATTTACCAGGCTTGTCAAACTGTAAAGTTGGTCAGCATGAACAAAATCTTGTATCAACATACAAGTCATTTTATATCACTATAATTGTATAGGTCACAATATATTTATTTTTAATGGAAATTCTACGGAAAAAAATAAAAGATGGTAATGTCTATTTTTTAATATCTAATAAAGAAAACGGAAATAAAATAAATATATACAACAATACAAATAAAAGGTGCTTCATCTAATTTGATTCTTTTCTTTTTATTTGTAACTTGCTGGACATAAAGTAAAAGTCTGATTATTTATGATGCATGAATAAGCCTGAGATCAGTGCAAAATTTGCTTCACATTATGAAACACTGGAGTTCAAAACAAAATACTAAAAAAACAATAAAACTCAACCAAACAGAAAAGCAAAAATAATGACAGTTTGGTTTCTGTAGTCATAGGCTGGCCTATTGGTTGAGCCGGTGTTGTCATGTTCCTCAAAAATTGCAATTTGTCACTAGTGGGGCAGAAATTATTCCTACATTATGTCTTACATGCCATGGTTATGGTTGTCCAACAACCTGGAACATTATAAGCTCTTTGTTTAATTTAATGTCATATGTCCGCACTGTCTCTGAACGCATGCTGTTGATGTAAAACAGCAGTTACCAGAGAAAATGTAAACACAAGGTTGACATGCAAAGAATATAAACTCTTTTGGTGTCTAGTTGGACAGATGTTCAATTTGCACATTCAATTTGATGCATTAATAATATTAATTTTCTAGATGAGTAGTTCTCAACCAGGGGGTTGTGATCCACTAGGGAGCTGCAAGATTTCGTAAATATATTATTGATAGATCAATATGTTAAAATGATTTAACATGTGACAAATCAAAAATCAAAGTAAGCTAAACAGCTATGTTAACTGACAGATTTCTCATGAATTTGATATGAATTTGTTTCATTCATATTTCTGACATCGTTTCTTCAACGGCCTTTTTCCATTTTAAGAACAAAGCTTTCCACAGTCATGGAAAACCTAGTATCATTGAGATACTATTATAATTTTTATTAATATTTTTAAAGTATTTTTTTTTATATATTTTTATTTCAGTTTTAGATGGGAATTTCTATAATTTTTTTAGTAGAATTCACTTAGAAATTGCTTTAAAAAAAACATATCTAGTAGTTCTTAGTTCAAGTTCATTGATACAAATTCATTGGTCATAAAAAGTGTGAATTCTGGAGAACATTCACTTCTTGAATCTACTTCTTTAATACATATCTTAAATTATTTTAGAGATGCACCGATTACAATTTTCTAGGCCATTCCGATTTTCGATTTTTCATAGAGTTTGACCTGCCGAAACCGATTTTAGCCGATTACGATTTCATTTTTTCTAACCACTTTTTTATTTTCAATAACACAAATATTTATTTTCTATATATTTTTTTTTTATAAAACACCATATACTTTTACCCAAACTGAAAAATAATAACAAGTTTAAATTTTTTATAAAGACTCAATTTTCTTTTCTGACATAACCTACACTTCTGTGAATTTTGGGCACTTTTTGTGTGAAATCATATTTATTTTGTCCATAAAAAGTGTGCGTTGAAACCCGCTTCAGTGCTGCTCACGCGCTGCTCCTGCTCCCGGTGTGAATGCACTCACTGATTAACATGCACGGCGGAAAAAATATGCGCCGCTTGCGGTGTGAAACGGCCGTAATTCACGAGGTTTCCTACATGTGCGTCCCGTGTGCACGTGTGATGCTGATGTTGCGCGATGTTAATCATGCGGCGCCCGAGTGCATTTGACCGGCATAAAATCGGCATATGTCAGACTGACCGGCCTGGTCACCGATCACGTGAAAATCATCCAATTCCGGTCACCAGCCGATCAATCGGTGCATCTCTAAATTATTTTAATATAATTATGTTTAACCGCGATTATGTACCATATATACCATGGAGTTACATTTCCAGCCAAAAACTGTAATATACACAGTTAATAAAAAATATATATATAAAAAAAAATGGACAGCAATATTTACAGTTACTGTAAAATTCATAATTTAGAAATTCACCAAATGGTGACTAGTTTCTGCAACAATGACACAACATTAATGGTGAATGACTCACAGTAGACACTGAGGGTGGCCTTGGCTGTTTGTGCACTGACCGCATTGCTGACGGTACATGAATATTCCCCGGCATCATCTCTACTGGCTGGCGTGATGATCAGAGATCCAGCGCTGATAGTAATGCGGCTGTTAGAGGACAGAGCAGCGCCTCCTTTACCCCAAACCACACTGACCTCTGAACCCGCAGACCAGCTGCATCTCAGAGACACATTCCCACCTTCCAGAGGAAGAGGCGGCAGAGACAAACTCACTCCGTTCACAGCATCTGAAGATGGAGAGCAAGGACAGGGCATGGAGGCGTGTTTATGCCACAACTTCTTATCTCACAATTCACACTATTTTTCTCACAACAGCAACTTTATATCTTCTAGTTCCGACTTTTTTTGTCATTTTTGTACTTTTTTTGAGTTTGTACTATCGCACAACAGCAAATTATAATCTCGTAATTGAGAGAAACTTTTTTTTCCCCAAGAATTGCGAGATTTGCTATTTTTTTTTACATCTCAGTTTACATCTCGCAATTCTGAAAATGTTTCTTGTAATTCTGTTTTGTTTTGTACCACAGAATAACAAAATTAGAATTGCAACTTTTTATCTCACAAACTTTTCTTTTCAGAATTGACCATGTGCACGTTCTGTTCTTAAGAACGTCCGCAATAATACAAGCCAACTGGGAAACTTCTGGTGAAATGTCACCTGTTGGTTTATAATCAGAATATGGTCACTTAAATAGTCAGGCCTAGCATTCATTTAGTTATCCAAACGTAAGGCAACATGAAAAAGGCACGTCACAGTCTTCCTCAGCAAAATTCAATTTGACCATTAGTTTTCACACTTTCTTGTGAAAAAAAAGTGCAAATTAAAGTTTTATTGTGCACTTTAGTCAAATTCATTGAACAAAATGGGAGTTTTCACAAGTGTGCTGTAATCCGTGAGCTTGAGCTGCACTAACTGACAGCTTCTGGGATTATAAAGGGAGTATATCCTTTCTGTGTAATCCATTCACAGTTTACAGAAAAGTTGTTGTTTTTCATGAGACTTTGTGATGTGTCCTACTTCATACTCAACTACAAATAAGTGCTGAACCGTGACAAAATTCATATTAAAACCTAGTGATTTTATAATGTTTAATATTTGTTCAAAAGCAAAATGTGCGGAATTGTTTTTTATAGTAAATGGCTAATATATGAGACAAATGTTTCTCTGCCGCCATCTACTGGTTATAGTCGTATTTAATGTAGTTTTTAAATAAAAGTGTTTTCTATCAAATATTGGATTTCCTACATCTTGAGACGTTCGGTTTCACAAATGGGGACAATCTCAGAAGAATGAACAAATAAATGTTTTTGGTCATCACATTAAAAATGTGAAAAAATGTGTGTTTCTTAATCCAACGTTCCCATTGGCTTCAAGTCACTGGCACTGACACTGGTTTATTGGCAAATTAGGTAAATGTGATAACTACATTACATTAAAAAGTCAACCATTGATGGTTTTGTATCGATGTAAAGCGAGTTTAGAATGACAGCTAACAGTTCACTGGAAATGCCCAAGCTGGCTTATGGAAAACCAGGAAGTAACCGTGCATATGATCGATTGCGAGTGTATATCTCGCAATTCAGACTTTTCCTCTCAGAATTGCGAGATATAAACTCGCAATTGATTATATGCACGCTTACTTCCTGGTTTTCGATAAGCCAGCTTGGGCATTTCCAGTGACGAGTTTCAGTAACAATAAACAATATTTCTATTCTTTTAAGTCATGTGTAGCATCATACCAAATACTTTGAGCTGCACTGAACGGGTGTTCACAGCGAATCCAGAGGTGGAAGAGGGTTCGACAGAGACGCTGTAGTTTCCAGAATCACTGAGCTGGCTGTTACTGATTTTGAGCTGAGTGGCACTGATTGAGATTCGGCCCTGAAACTGTTGGACGGGCAGTACAGATGGGTTACCGTTTACCCACATCGCCAGAGTAATCCCTCCACTATCAGTCCATCTGATAAGAGGCACATTTGACACTGTCTGTACTGTAAAGATAGCATCTTTCCCCGATGCCACCAACACTGGTGTCTTCTCAAACTGAACTGGAACAGGGTCCAGACACACAGCGACCAAAGGCAAACCTATGGAGAGTTAGTGAAAGCTGTTCATACAGAGGTCCTGACAAGCAACTGGTCACTTACAGGCTTAAAAATCTATTTGCATTTAAAAAAAGAAACAAATTCTAAGCAAGTGTTATCCGATGCTGTTCAAATGTTGCATAATTTTCATTGGGTGCAAAAAGTTCACACAGATCCTTAGTTCATCACATTAACAATGGGAATGTTTTTCAAACACACAATACAAACACAAAGAAAGAAAGATAGTGAAAATGCGAATGCATCTGAAAGAAAAGCATTCATATAGGTGTGGCATAAAACATACAAATGATGGACGACATAAAAGAGCTCTAACAAAATACAGAATGCTGTAAAACAGGTTCAGCTCAACTATGTGTGACACAAACTTCAGTACTTATACGTCAGAGCTTTCAATATTTCTTGCATCTGTCTGTGATTTGCGATATCAGTGTTTTAAAGTGATCGTCTGATATAATCCAGAAGTTCCTAACACTAAAGTGTTGATTATTATATGAACTAGCTAATTGTTTTCACATTATTTTCCTAATTTTTTATATTAAAACTGAGTTTGTACTGATACCTTTGCATCAGTTATCTATTGCAAGTTGCTTTTGTTAATACTGCATTTTTTCAGGTTTGTTGATGTATATCATCAATCAGATGTATTTTCAGTGAAAAAATAAAGTGTTTGACAAGTGAAGTATATTATTGTTGTCTCGTTTAAACGGGGTATTGTAAAACATCTTCTACAAAATCACATCTGGAAATCGTGACATATGTATTGAAGACACAAAACTCACTTATCAATGAGAAAATCACAACAGGATGCAGCAGTATGTTCATGTCAGTCTGAAGGGCCTGGGCAAAAACATTACATTAGTTTCCAGATGTTTCATTCAATCACACATTAAAGCATATATATCATAATAAGAGAGATTCTGTCAAATTAAAAGAGATACTGACATCACTGTTTCATAAGGGATCGCGCGTTAACAGCTGGAATGCAGTGCTCAAGCAAGACGATAGAACCAGCGATTATTATAGCATTAAAACAAGAAAATAAAGCTGTTATATAGACTCACTAAGTTGTCTTCGTTTGGTTTTCATTTTCGTGTCTTTAAGTCCGTGTGTGTTTTCGGCAACAGACGACGCGTCGCTTTACTTCCTGATTACCTGTCGACGCCTCGTCATGACATCATCACAACGACTGAAATCATCAATCATCCTAGAAGGAAAAATATACATAGGAATGTAATGATAAATTAATTAATTAATTAATTAATTAATTATAAAGTCTCTGATTCAAATGTGTGCATATTTTATATGTTAAGCTTAGTAGCCTATTACAAAACCATTTTTTTGATATTTTTTTTTTATTATTACAATAGCCTATATGTTCTAGTAGCCTATATTCATCATAAAAAAACTTTCAATAAAGCAAACGTTTAATAGGATTTCATTTAAAAAAAAAAAACGTTCAAATCATAAAACTTACGTTCGTCTGACGTTTTATTGTGGGCGGTTCATGATTGACGTAGCCTAAAGTCAAATAATTGATCTACTCAGGAGGACAGGTAATCATTTTCCTGAAACTTATTCGTTCATTGTAATAACCGCAATACGATCTAAAGACAGTAAACAAGGAGTTTAAGCTTCGAAAGTCAAGGTAAGATTGTTTTTTAGACCTGGCAACCAGTCAGTCTCACCTGAAGGAAAGGAACAAGAAACAACGGCAGAAATAATTTCAGTCTCTCTAATGATTTGTCAGGTGGCATCATGGGATCTTGGATGTTGATTTGGATTCTGTGTACCACAGTCATTCTGAGTGAGTGTGTCTGGTCTTATTGAATGAAATAGTTATAAAACCTGTTTGAGCGTGTCATATTACTTCAAACACAAGTCTAAGAACATATACATTCATCGAATTAAAATGTCTAAAGTAAAACATGGAAATTACATCAATACAGAAAATATATCAAAATAAACACTTTAAAAATAAAACTGCTATGTAAATATTTGAATGCATTTTCAAAAATGACTTCTTCACCAATTATTGAGTCCTTTGGAGTGAAAAAAGTCAATTTCTAAATCATTTTCATGCATGTAAGTTTGGAATGGTGAAAGTTTTACATCCTAAAACTATTACTTTACAATTATTATGCATGTTTTTCAAAAAAAAAAAAAAAAAAAAAACATTTATAAAAAGCGGTGAAACTGTAAATAAAGGCATTGGAACCAGTCAGTTTGCAAACCCTATTATATGTAATATTATAGCACAATTATTTTTGAATAACTGTTCCCAGTGCCTGTGTGTCTTCATGGATCAATATCAGTACATTTTAAGACTGGACGACCTCGCTATGTTGGGCTTGGCCAAACTCTTGTTTTGGAAGCCGTATTCAAGAAGAATCCAGACGATGTGATCGACATGGTGACGTGGGACCGAGAGAGAGGGAAGGACAATATCAGACTCTCAGCTGCTCTTGGAAGCAGAATATCTTTGGAGAAAGACAATGCACTTCTGCGGATCACTGACGTTGCAGAAGAAGACTTTGGGATCTACAAGGTCACCGTTACAGACAGTAATGGATATCAGGAGCATGACTCTGTAGAAGTGCGACAGATAGGTAAATATGACCACAGTTTCAGTTTAACATATTCTGACTGACCTATGCACCAGCGATTTTGAATATTTTCTTGTCATGCACAGCTATTTAAAGGTATGTCGTGCAGAACACACACGCACACACACACACACACACACACACACACACACACACACACACACACACACACACACACACACACACACAAACCAGTTTAACAAGTTTGTTACATACTTCTCGCTCTCCTTTCAGAGGAACCTCCTAAGGCATGGATTGCACGTGTGTTGGAGTGTGTGATGGATGAACATGACAAGGCGCAGTGGGACAGTCCTCAGTTCTCATGGCTGGTTGATGGCGTTCCAGTAACCAATCAAACCGGCAGTACACTCGATATCTCAAAGGTTCAGGGAGTGAACTACACCTGCGTCATCAAGAGCTCCCTCGACGTAACACTCTCCACGCATTATTATGAAGCACCAAAAGGTATTTTTCAATGTGAAGAATGTATGGCTTGGGTTTGGTATCGTTTGAATTTTAACCATCCTGATACCAATTCTTAGTTTTGATTCCAAGAAGGTAAAAAAACAAAACTCAGTCAAATTTATTCTAAGCCTTATTGCAAAACATTTAATTGTAGCTGAATACCATAAAGAAAATATATACAGGCTAAAGAACACTTACACAAGGAACGTTTGCCTGTGGCTTAAAAATACCATAGCAAAAACAACTAGCTTAACTAATATACATTTAAAGGATTATTAAAGAGTAAACAAACAGTAATTAAAATAGAACAGATAAAAAATTAGCAATCACACAAATAAATACAATGAACAAAGATATGATTTAAATAAAATAGTATTTTAAGATTTTCATAACACTGCACTTTAAAAAAATAAAATATGTATTACTGTTACAAACCCTTTTAAGTCTAGGGAGAATAAGCTGATATTTGCAACATCAAAACACTGAACTTGTACTGGAAAAAATCTCACACAAACCAGTCTAATTTAGGTAAAGTGATCATTTATTACAGTGAGGAACGAGATGAAAAGAATACCCCAAGATACTTATTTACATAAATGTACAACAAATCATAACCAGGGAAAAGGTTCACAAAAGAAAGAGGTAAAGAGAAAAGAGCTGGACCGTGCCAAATCAAAGAAAGAAGCAAAACCAATCTTACTAGATATAAAGAGTCTATGTTAAATTGGTCATGTTAAATTGTAATACTGAGAACAAGGGAAGGCAGACACAGTTTAATGAAATCAAAACCAAAACAGGGAAATACTGAGAACACAGACATGATAGAAACATTCAACGACTGACCAAGCAAGAAGAAAAACACAAGAGCTATATAATATACACAGGTGATAAAGACTACAACGGACTACAAACATGGCAACCAGGACAGGAAACAGGAAGGATAACAAAAGTCAGGCCAGAATCGTTTTTTTCCAAGGGCTGTTATTCATCAAAACTTTTGTGACATTTGTAATATAACATAATAACATAATTCAACATAACATCATTCATATTAATAAGACAAGCCTTTAAACGGTCCTCACCACTTTTTGATTCCAGTCCACAGAACTGAACTGTCAAGAACTGCAAAACTAGTTCTCTTATATATTTGTTTTTGCCGAGTAAACCTTGCTGAATGCAGTGCACTCAATCATTGCTGTGTTTTTGGGCCCTGTCTGCTTTGTGGCTGTGTATATCGATTCATTTTTTGAGATGTACACCTTTGGAATAAGTACATTTCAAGTAGATTGCAGTTGGTGTCTAAAGTGATGTCCGTCAGCCTGTGTACAGCTGGCTGTAATGTGTTGTGTTTGACTCTTCAGAGTCTCGGTCCTGCTGGACGGGATTGATCGCAGTTGCAGTGTTCATAATAACAGCTCTCTGTGTGGCCGGGTAAGACCTTATCTCTTCTCTGCTATATATATACACTCACCGGCCACTTTATTAGGTACACCTGTCCAACTGCTCGTTAACACTTAATTTCTAAGCAGCCAATCACATGGCGGCAACTCAGTGCATTTAGGCATGTAGACATGGTCAAGACAATCTCCTGCAGTTCAAACCGAGCATCAGTATGGGGAAGAAAGGTGATTTGAGTGACTTTGAACGTGGCATGATTGTTGGTGCCAGAAGGGCTGGTCTGAGTATTTCAGAAACTGCTAATCTACTGGGATTTTCACGCACAACCATCTCTAGGGTTTACAGAGAATGGTCCGAAAAAGAAAAAACATCCAGTGAGCGGCAGTTCTGTGGGCGGAAATGCCTTGTTGATGCCAGAGGTCAGAGGAGAATGGCCAGACTGGTTCGAGCTGATAGAAGGGCAACAGTGACTCAAATAACCACCCGTTACAACCAAGGTGGGCAGAAGAGCATCTCTGAACGCACAGTACGTCGAACTTTGAGGCAGATGGGCTACAGCAGCAGAAGACCACACCGGGTGCCACTCCTTTCAGCTAAGAACAGGAAACTGAGGCTACAATTTGCACAAGCTCATCGAAATTGGACAATAGAAGATTGGAAAAACGTTGCCTGGTCTGATGAGTCTCGATTTCTGCTGCGACATTCGGATGGTAGGGTCAGAATTTGGCGTCTACAACATGAAAGCATGGATCCATCCTGCCTTGTATCAACGGTTCAGGCTGGTGGTGGTGGTGTCATGGTGTGGGGAATATTTTCTTGGCACTCTTTGGGCCCCTTGGTACCAATTGAGCATCGTTGCAACGCCACAGCCTACCTGAGTATTGTTGCTGACCATGTCCATCCCTTTATGACCACAATGTACCCAACTTCTGATGGCTACTTTCAGCAGGATAATGCGCCATGTCATAAAGCTGGAATCATCTCAGACTGGTTTCTTGAACATGACAATGAGTTCGCTGTACTCAAATGGCCTCCACAGTCACCAGATCTCAATCCAATAGAGCATCTTTGGGATGTGGTGGAACGGGAGATTCGCATCATGGATGTGCAGCCGACAAATCTGCGGCAACTGTGTGATGCCATCATGTCAATATGGACCAAACTCCCTGAGGAATGCTTCCAGCACCTTGTTGAATCTATGCCACGAAGAATTGAGGCAGTTCTGAAGGCAAAAGGGGGTCCAACCCGTTACTATCATGGGGTACCTAATAAAGTGGCCGGTGAGTGTATATATATACAGTATCTCACGAAACTGAGCACACCCCTCACACTTCAGCAAACATTTTAGTATATCTTCTCAAGGGGCAATACTATAGAAATGAAACTTGTATATATTTTAGAGTAGTCAGTGTGCTGCTTGTATAGCAGTATATATTTACTGTCCTCTGAAAATAACTCATAATAGCTGGCAACAAAAGTGAGTACTGAGATACTGTATATATATATATATATATATAAAAGATAGACAGTATATGTCTGTTTTAGGGCTATATATAGGGCACAATGGGGCTATAGGCTCCTTTGTTTTTATGTTCCTCTAAACCACTCGATGGCACAAAACCTTTCCTAAACATCTGCTTTTCATGCATGTGGACATTTGTCTGATCCTCGATCGCGAGAAGCAGCGCAAAATTGATTCTGCGCTAATTTCATGTAATATTTCATGTTTTTTGTTTTGCTTTTTAATATTGTAGATTTAAGTAGCAAATGAGAATTGATCAAATTATTGACATATTTTGAGATAAAGATCTTGTTAATGATTTTAAAGTTTTTAATTAAAGCAACAGTTTTTCAATAACGTAAGAATATGTAAAAGTATGGTTTTTGGGGTGAAAGGCACAATAATTAACATGATAAACAGTTGGCTGACTTTAAAAATTTTTTGACATGACATAGTTAAATATCATATATTAAGTTGGGTGTCCATCTTAGTGATAATCACCATATTAATAATGAAACAACCATATTATAAAATATGATATTAATCATATCATATAATAAAATATAATTTTTTGGTACTATCGTAGAAAATATTTTAAATAAATTATTATGGGATCTCATTCAGTGCTTTTAGAATCTTTTTTTAAAATAATTTTGTTCCTGCATGTATTTTTTAAATATATTTTATATTAACATTTTAATGACAGTATATCTATTGAAAAGGGAATTGTTTTATTTAAAATAGTATGATTGTTTTGAACAAGTATTAACTTAGACATTATTAAATAATATGTTGTGGTTTGTTGTGGTTTGTTGTGGTTTGCATCTTATCTCCACTCTAGAGTGCAGTGTGTTAAGGTTGATCAAAACGTATCTGCACTTTCAAACACAAAAATGGGCATTCCGCAGGGCTCTATACTTGGCCCTTTGCTCTTTAGTCTCTTTATAAATGACTTACCTCTGCACTGCTCAGATGCCAGTTGTCAGCTCTATGCGGATGATGCAGTTCTTTATGTACCCGCTAGGTCACCTGAACAGGCTGCAGCTGTACTGTCCACTAGTATGTCTGACATTCAGCAGTGGCTCTTTCAAAATCAGTTAGTTTTAAATTTCTCAAAAACAGTTTCCATGTGCTTTTCCATTAAAAAAATAGATATATAAGGAAGATTTAATATTAAGTTACAAAATAAAGAAATTAATCCAGTTACAGAATTTAAATATTTAGGATTAGTTTTAGATCCTCAACTTAAATTTGAAAACCATATAAAGAAAATCCTAAAAACATTACAAAGTAATCTCAATTGTTTTAAATTAATTAGAAGCTACATACCAAGCCAGGCAGCCATGCTGTACATGCATGCTATGATATTTTCTCATATATCATATTGCATGACAACATGGGCACAAGCCACTCCCACTGCAATCAAACGCATAGGTTCTTTATATAATCGAGCAATAAAACTTTTGGATAGAAAACCAATACGTTATCATCATTGCAGTATTTTTAAGAAATATAATTTAATGAATTTTGATAGCTTCAGCAATTTTTCCTTTCTTAAACTAATTTATAAGTGCATTAATCATTTAGCACCTGAGCCACTAAGTACATTTATTGAGAGACAGGACAGCATCCGAGTCACTAGGAGCTGCACAAATCATGACTGTAAAATACCATATTGCAGGACCAGCTTTGGACAGACGACATTCTCTGTGAAGAGTTCTAAACTATGGAACTCATTACCTTTCGAAATCAAGACTGTGCCTGACTTTAAGATGTTCACTTCCAGGCTTAAAAACTGGTTAAAAATAAACCAAAAGTGTACTCATTTTTAATTATTATAAGAGTTGTATATGATATGCATGTATTTTTATATTATTATTATTTTTATTTTATTTTTATTGAAGTAGTTAATCATGTAAATTTGATTGTATAAAAGCCCTTCCAGGGACAGGAGTTGAAAATTAGCAATAGCTATAAACTTTATATGCAACACTTCAGTGACATGCTTGGTCTTGACACTATGTTTGTTTGCATTGTCCCTGTCAAATAAATAAATAAATAAATAAATAAATAAATAAATATATTATTTTATCTTAATTATTTGCATAAATACTTGTCTTTTGCCCCGTGTGTCTGTGGGGTAAAATACCTCACCAACTCACATTTATACGATTTTTAAACAAACAAATCACTTTTATGATTTATTTTCACAGAAAATCTGTTGCTTCATCAATGTTTAATACAAACATATATTTTTTTTCTGCAATCATACACTATGGGTATAGAAAAACAGATTTTTTCCTAAGGTATGCCTTCAGCCCTGTTGTACCCTATATATATATACAAACTCAACTTTACATCGTATTTGCATGTAAATGAAAATTCTAAATATGAAATAAATATCAATTTTGAGATGTCAAATTATTGTTGTAATTTAAATGTAGGGGGAGAGTGGGGTAAGATGAGCCCGTTTTTACTTATGTGGACCTCCAGGCAGGGGAAATTGAGACAGATGTGCAATGAAGACATCTACTGTTAATTTGGGATGTTGCCTATTAACTGAAAATTTAAGAATGCACCTATGACAAAGAGCCTTGGAAATATGACCTCAGAAAAAAAAGTGTTCATGTGTCTTACCCCAGGCTAGGGGTAAGTTGATCCGAGTCCATGGGTAAATTGACCATCCTATTCTTCACGTTTTAATGCAAACATAATTTAAAATAATAACTTGCCTCTTTAATTTTTTTTTTTAAGTACACTTACCTTTCCAAACAATGTTATTTTTGTAAAGCTACCCCAAACAACACAAAACAAACCAATTAAAGTTTAATTTTCCCTTTAATCTTTTTATTTTTTTCGTAGTGGTGAACAATAGTTTAAAACATTTCTGTTAACCCTTTATAGGGCACTCATTGAAATATTTGGAAATTCAACATTTTAACCTCAGAAAGCTAATGGGGGTTGTTACAGGACATAAAAAAAAAAAAAAAAATCTAATTTTTTTTAATCTTTGCATTGCAAATCAAGGTCAATGAAGTTACCATATATGAGCACTTGCCGGTCTAGGGTAAAAGAAATTACTGAGAGTGAATTTAAAAAAAATGAGAAAAAAACACAAACTGCAAGGAACATTTATTTATTATAGGCACAAACTGCAAGGAACATTTATTGAGAGACATCTATGTCTTGAGGTATCTGTCTTCTTCCTCTGAGCTATCATCATCGCTGATGGCAGGGTTTACGGGAACAACAATGGTATCCCTCTTCCCATAAAATAGCCAAGCAGACAGCTGCAAAAGGGATATGCTTAGTCAATATTAAACCAACTCTGATTTATTTGTTGAGGAAAACAGTAACAGTGTAATGTAGATCTAATGGGAAAAGAGTATTGACATAGAAAATATAAAAGCACAATAAAAACAGAAAATACAATTATAATTATTGTTAGTATCACTTATATTTGCTCATAATTGTGTTTTATCACAAACCAATATTCAGTAATTAAAATCAATTCACACAGTATAGGCCTCACACTAACAATAAGCACCTGTGTATGCCATTTACCTATAATAAAAAAACACACATTCATAAGGCATATGTCTAAAAATGGACACTTGTGCCACTTAGGTGAATGGGGCATATGATCAAATATGGTGCCTTTAGTTTTCAGCCAAACATTAAGCTAATTTTTACAAATGCTATGCAAATAACAACAATCTTAATCTTTAACACAACTATTCAACCAAAAAATGTGTGAGTTACATCAACTTACCATGTTTCGTTATGATGTTATTACTATAGCTGTGGGAGAAGCCAGGTTCAAAAAAGCAATATTTGTGATTTCTGCAAGATGGCTGTGTTTGAGGTCCTCCAGGCCACTGCTGATTGGTCAGGTAACTTGATATCAATATCTGTCAGATAGCTTGATCTCCCCTGATTGGCTGAGAGAAAACCATATGACTCTACAACTCCAAATGGAGACAGGGGAGGGCATTTTAAATGTGTGCGGAAGTGACTAAATATGGTTACTTGCCCCATAAAGGGTTAAAGGATTAGTTCACCTCAAAATAAAAATGTAATTTACTCACCCCAATGCCATCCAAGATATTCATGTCTTTCTTTTCTCAGTGGAAGAGAAATTAAGTTTTTCGAGGAAAGCATTTCTGGGTTTTTCTTCGAATAATGGACTTCAGTGGCAAGCTACGATTTTAAGTCCAAATCAATGCAGTTTCAAAGGTCTTTGAAGTGCTTCAATGGGCTGTGCACGATCGCAGCTGAGGAAGAGGGTCTTATCTAGCGAAACGATAGGTCATTTTCTACAAAAAAAATAAAAACGATATACTTTTTAACTACAATTGTTCAGATTGAGCTGATCTGCAACACGCCGGGAACTACGTCAATCGTTGGTTGCCACTGAAGTCCATTATTCGAAGAAAAATCCAGAAAAGTTTTCCTCAAAAAACGTAATTTCTCTTCCACTGAGGAAAGAAAGACATGGATATCTTGGATGGCATTGGGGTGAGTAAATTATTAGGAAATTTTCATTTTGATGTGAACTAATCCTTTAAAGGAACACTCCACCGTTTTTTGAAATAGGGCTTATTCACATTCTTTCCTACATTTAGATATGTGTGCAAATGCATTTTTGTCTCAGTGCATGCATTGTTTTAGTTTGACAGGGTCGGCGTTAGCTTAGCTTAGCACAATGAATGGAATCCTTTGTTGCCATTTAGCATGTCCTGAGTAAAAGTGATAAAAAAATTAAAAAAAACACGTAATTACTTCTTGTGGCCTGCGTATTCACAACGAGTACAAATAGCGATGCAGATTAACACTAGGCGATTTCCTAGGCAGATATTGACTTGGGACTATATTAGGGGGAAGCACAGGCGAAGCACTGCTGCTTAGGCGACGCACTGCTACTTGGGCACAGAGATATCACGCAACACATGAAATCCCACGACTTCCCTAGTAAACATACCGGCGTGAATAGTAGCTGCCTGACTATTTTCCTTACAGTACATGACTGGCGATGAACATGGCTGATTTTGTGAGAGACGAAGAGGATGACTTCTCAGACAGTCAAGAGCCAGAGCCATACCTATTTGAACCAGAGTTTACAGAAGAGGAGCTGCGTGCTTTAGAAATAGACCGACAGGAGGAGGAGGTTGCGATCGCTCAACAGCCTGAGGACATGAGGATGAGAGCCAACACGAACTGGTGGTGTGAATGTGGGGGAATATGCCAACCTATGCTGACTGAAATAGAGTGTCTGTGCTGTGGAGAGTGGTCACGCCGGTATGTTCTTCTTCTTCTTTTGTTTTTTTTTATGTAAAAAAACTTTTGTATGTTTATGGAAGTCGTGGGATTTCATGTGTTGCGTGATATCTCTGCGCCCAAGTAGCAGTGCGTCGCCTAAGCAGCAGTGCTTCGCCTGTGCTTCCCCCTAATATAGTCCCAAGTCAATATCTGCATAGGAAATCGCCTAGTGTTAATCTGCATCGCTATTTGTACTCGTTGTGAATACGCAGGCCACAAGAAGTAATTACGTGTTTTTTTGTTTGTTTTTTTAATCACTTTTACTCAGGACATGCTAACTGGCAACAAAGGATTCCATTCATTGTGCTAAGCTAAGCTAACGCCGACCCTGTCAAACTAAAACAATGCATGCACTGAGACAAAAATGCATTTGCACACCTATCTAAATGTAGGAAAGAATGTGAATAAGCCCTATTTCAAAAAACGGTGGAGTGTTCCTTTAAGTGAAGGACTGCCATCATAGTTTTCAGGAGCAAGAAATATGGTAATACAGTATGTTCTTGATTAACAGCATAAGAAATACAGCAAATAAACGTGTTTGGCAGAAAGAACGTCCCTCCAGTGTGTTCAGTTCTAATTTCCAATTTTGTTAAACAGTTTCACAGTTTTGAACTTGTGAGAAGAAAAGAACAGTTTGAACTTCCAGACCTCGGCACAATGAAAATGACTATTGGACTATTCTAAGGGTGTTGAGCCCCAACCACTGGTTCAATTTACCCCACATCATCTGGCTCACTTTGCCCCATAGTCACCATTTTAGTAAAAACAGCCTAGCTTAGCAATTCAGGCTAACCTTGAGCTTAATGATTCACATGGTTTTATATGTTGATAAATCACCAACATGTACCATACACAACTTTAGACCTAGATACATTTGATTTGGCACAACAGATAAATATATCTGCAATACAGAAAATTAACTTTAACAAGCAAAAAAGTGTTTTTGTGGGAAAAAAAAACCTTTCCTCTTGTCCTATGTGCTTCTCCTCTTCACAGCAAAATAGAAATGATGGAGTCCTTCAGAATGTATGGTCACATGACACCAAATGTTTATAGTTGCCTAGAAACAGGGGGTGGGTCAACTTACCCACTGGGTCATCTTACCCCACTCTCCCCTAATCTTTTTAGCTCAGCCGTAGCCTGTTTACTTCGTTATTTTTCACATACTGTACACTTTTTTTTATTCCAGGTTCATGAAGAAATGCTGGAAAAATCCACCCAGGGATTGAGCAGTCACTCATACACTCAAAGACAGCTTTTTATTTCATTTATTAACATGTTTACACATTTAAAGAGTTTTATTTATTGTTGATGTACAACCTTTCCTCTCTTTTTCTTTTTTTTTCAAAACGTGAGCATTTATTATGTTTTTTTGTTGTTGTTTTAAATTATTGAAGATATGTAACTCTGAAACAGTTCTCGGCTTCCAGCTTTAAATGTTCTCAGGAAAGTCACGGTTTCTTACGTCACATGGACACATTTTTGACTCGATTCTGTGCAGTTTTTCTGTTTGGTCAAATTGTAGATTTGTATAGGCTATGTTTTATTTATTTACGCCAGAGGAATGTGCTTGCGTTTATTGTTCATTGGCTAAAAATGGCTTTAAAAATGACAGTTCTTAAAGTGCCTATATAATCTGTACGTTTCTTTTACAAAAAAAATGATATCGCTCTCCATTAGCGATCTACCTCATTTGTTCTTCTTATTATATTGCTGTATGAGAATACGAAGTTTGTTGAGTGAATAAAAGTGTGAAGTGCTGAAGATCTGCGTGTTGAAACGGAGAGGCTTTACTCCACAGGAAAGGGGAAAGGGAAACGAGTCGCTTTGGAAACACGGTGACGCCTAAAGACCTTTGACTCGCTGAACTCCACACGAGTACACACACATCGGTCCGTACTCACACTGAACACGTTAACAGCTCTGCTCCGGGATTTTAATGGACACAAGCGTCTCTTTCAGGAAGTTATGAGACGTGAGTTATGAAAAGACTCCGCCTGTAATGTTGCCTTCTGGTCATGACTCTCTTCTCCACACTGGAGACATGAAGCCTCGACTACAGACATTCACCCGGACCGTCCTGCTCTTGCAAGTCTACTGTGAGTTCTTTTCTGTGATGTCTTTATGTGTTTATATAGAGTTTATATGCATGGGCTTGTGGGAACACTTGAATTTGATTAGCCAAGCAGCATTATTGATGTTACTTTTATTTCAATTTCAAATAAATGCAGTTGTTTAGAACTTGAACTATTCCACAAAGAATCCACCCCAATAAATAAATAATCATGTTTTCACAAAAATATTAAGCAGTACAGTTTTATTTAAAATTGATAATAATGTTTCTTGATCAGCAAATAACTAACTGATATTACGGGGGATGTAATATTTAGATTCCTTTTTAACATTTACATTTCTTGGCATAAACAAACACCATAAATACATTTAGATTAATTAAATATATTATTTAAATTTTATATATATATATATATATAACTTTTATTGAATGTTGGTGTCTTTTTTAAAGGTGCAAAACGCAGGTTTCAGAGTTTTTGCAGAACTACGCCCCCTCTGGCGACAAGCGCAACTGCAACCAGAGTTGTGCACGCTCATAGACCACACGCACACGCACGCATGCACGAGCACGAGCTGTTCATAACTAAAGGAGCATCTGCCGCACAGATCTTTGTAGTACAGCCAAAATGTCTTCAGAGGTAATAAAGTTATAAATCTGCAAGTCATTTCAAATATATGGAAGGAAAGACATTTGAGTAAATTACTCTTATGTGTGAGGGGAAAGCAGGGGTAGTAGAAAACTTTGTTTATGTGTTTACTGTATCCACCTATGATTGTATTGTTATGAAAACACGTTCATGAACAATATAATTGATTACTTCGCAATAGCTCAAAATAATAATCATACCGTACACGGTTGGTCAACAACGTTCACTCAAATGTCTCAAGGTAGGCTAATAAACAATCAAATGTCACCATGACGTTTTCATAAAAGCCCAACAGGCTAATCCGCCGAAGACTTGCGGGGTTCAGCCTGTTTTATTGATCTGCTAAGTAGAATATTCCAATAACAATACATCCTTTTTCTGTTAGAATTTATTCAAAATTTGTGTCTAATTATCGGTCATATTTTTCAACATGTTATATCACACAAGAATCTTGAACTGTTTTGGTAATCACTAAACTACATGTAGTGCTGATGTATTTAGTAGATATTTTGACAGGAACAATACACACTGACAAACATAAATGTGAAATGTGTCAATACTTTATTTAGTAAATAGTTAGTCTACTAAACAGTATGAGTAAAGTAAACATATTTACCCCTTTACCATTGTATTTCCCTTCCTGCAATGTTCAGAATAAAACATGTATTTTATCACCAGTGGTGGAGGAAGTACTGAATCTCAGTACTTAAGTAAAAGTACAAATAACCAGAGACATATTTACTTTAGTAAAAGTAAAAGTACCACAATGAAAACCCTACTTAAGTAAAAAGTAAAAAGTACCTGATTTTAAATGTACTTTAAGTATTAAAAGTAAAAGTACTTGCATAACAATTTATTATCTTAATGTCTATATTCTAATAGGCCTAATTAGGGCTGTAACGATATGCAATATGAAACCGAAATCGCGACACTCAGATCCACGAACCTGTGTCACGGTGTGAAGGCAGACGACACACCCCTTATTTGAAGTTAACATTATACAATACGTAGACCTACACCACAAAACTAGTTTAGGATAAATTCGTTAAAATTGGGCAATCCCAGCGTTATGGATGTGACATTTGCAGTAAAACCTTGAAATATAAGTTCTCAGAAAATGCATTTAATACCAATTGAAACTTATATATCGATATTCCCTTAATAAAGAAGTCCAGACATTAGAAAAATATCAGTCTACAGACACATGCGTTTTATATTTAATATGAGGGCTACATCCATAACGGACGTAACACAAAAAAATCTCTAACTTTTAGGTGGCAAAATATTTTTTTGTAATTCTGTCAATTTCACTGCGCACACCAAAATTAGGCTAATATACACATCGGATAAAGAAGGCTCTCCACAGAACATAAAATATTCATTTTATTTTTTGTGTTAATTTATGAGGAAAAAACAATGTTACAGACGTGTCAGTTCTCCATTACGTGAGCGCTCTGGCGGCACTAAAATACTGCTTTAAAACGTTCACAGAGAACTCAAATAGAAAGCCCTTCTTTAAAGTAAATTTCGTTTTGTATTAATTGTATCTTAAATTTAATCAATGTTTCATCAACCAATTGCCTGGATTTATTAAATAAGTAAATATAGCAGAAAATAGATAATCAGGTCACGGAGGCGCCAGCGCGTGAACTGGAGAAATAAACCGAAACTCAGGTCTGTACTTGCCTCACAGACCTGAGACGTATATAGAAAGCCTGAAATGTCCACTTTTAAACAGAACAATTAAAACAGAAAGAAAACAGACTGTTCTCTGCATGTAATCCGTATGAAATGTGCATTTATCTCTGGCGAGTTCACTGCAAAGATCGCGCGGCGTCAGCATCGTCAACTTCATCTTTGCTGCTGACACTGACACAGCAGGAAACACTTATTTATTAATAAACAATTAAAATGTCTCCATGTTATATTTTACATATTCATAATCATTACTTTTGCCGGTTCTTTGTGAGCTTTTAGGTGCTTTATTGGCAGCGCCACCGTTACATGTTTCATGAAGGCGTCGTCAGCACCGAAAACATGGAGATTTTTTTCAATCCCTGTTTTGGCAGGGGGAAAAACTGATCAGAAAATGTAACGAAAATGTAACGAAACATTGTAGAAATGTAGTGGAGTAGAAAGTATAATAATTGCTGCAAAAAGTAACGAAGTAAAAGTCAAAAGTATGCACTATTGATTCTACTTAAGTAAAGTACAGATACGTGAAAAATGTACTTAAGTAAAGTAACTAAGTATTTTTACTTCGTTACATTCCACCACTGTTTATCACAATACCAAGATATTTTACGTTTTCCTCGTTTAGATAGAATACGAGCTCTGACCAATTTGATGTTACTGTGGAGAGAAGCACTGAGGATAGCAGTGACAGCAGGATCCCGTTTGAGACCAAGAGCAGACCGGAGATCTCTCCATTTGTTGAATGCCTTGCCGAGGTTCACTCTCGTCTTACTCCGACGCTTGTCTGACTCCAATTTGGCCCTTTTGGTGGCACTAGACAAAATTTTTCTTTTCTTGACTTTACGTGGAGTTTGCGTTGGGGTTTGGAATGGACTACAAGCCGGTCTCTTTGAATCCATCCTCTACTTTTGACGCACGAGTTGTCTTCGCTGATGCGGAGAATGGCGGCTTATACACAAACTTGCGAGACAGCCTGATGAGCGTGAACGCGCATGACGTCACGCCCAGGCTCAGATTCGAGCCCGAATCCCTCTTATATATTTTACTGTACAGGATTATAGAGGCAATCTCAGTGAGCAGAGAAGGGCTCATTCAGCCCATCAGGCAGTTCTTTAAGCATGTATAGGAAGAAAAACAGGTATTTTTAACATGAAAAGTTGCGCAATGCACCTTTAACTTACTTTTTATTTCTATTTCAAATAAATGCTGTTATTTTTTTTACTTTCTATTCATCAAGAAAAATGTATCACGTTTTCCACAAAAATATTAAGCTTTCTATTCATCAAAGAATGCAGAATTTTTTTGTATCAGTTTCCACAAAACTGTTTTCAACATTGATGATGATAATAATAAATGTTTCTCACAAAACACATGACCAATATTCAGATTAGTAGTCAACCATTGTTTAAAAATAAAATACAAAATAACTTTTTCTTTTTTTAACATTTGCATTTTTTGGCAACCATAATGGTCTACAGTTAGATTGATGAACTACATTATTTTAATTTTATATATATATATACACACTACCGGTCAAAAGTTTTAGATCAGTAACATTTTTTATGTTTGTAAATGAAACAGTAATATTGTGAAATATTATTACAATTTAAAACAGCGGTTTTCTATGTGAATATATAGTGAAGTGTAATTTATTCCTGTGATCAAAGCTGAATTTACAGCATCATTACTCCAGTCTTCAGTGTCACATGATCCTACAGAAATTATTATAATATGATGCTCAAGAAACATTTATGATTATTATCCATGTTGAAAACAGTTTTTTACATTTTTATTTCAGGATTCTTTGATGAATAGAAAGTTCAAAAGAACAGAATTGATCTGAAATGGAAAGCTTTTGTAACATTAATCACTACAATTCAAAAGTTTGGGGTCAGTAAGAATTTATTTTTTATTTTTGGGGGAAAGAAATTAGAAAATACTTTTATTCATCAAGGATGAGTTAAATTGATCAAAAGTTACAGTAAAGACATTTATAATGTTAGAAAAGATTATATTTTAAATAAATGCTGTTCTTTTGAACTTTCTATTCATCATAGAATTTTGGGGGAAAAAATGGTACACGACTGTTTTCAACATTGAAAATAATAATTTATGTTTTTTGAGCATAAAATCAGCATATTAGAATGATTTCTGAAGGATCATGTGACACTGAAAACTGGAGTAATGATGTTGAAAATTCAGCTTTCAAATTACATTTTAAAAATATATTAAAATAGAAAACAGTCATTTTAAATTGTCATAATATTTCACAATATTACTGTTTGTCATTTTTTTTCCATCAAATAAAGCAGCCTTGGTGAGCAGAAGAGACTTCATTTAAAAACATAAAAAATCTTACTGATCCAAAATTTTTGACCGGTAGTGTATATATAAGTAGCTTTTATTGAGAAAAAAAAATATATATAAATTTAAAAAAAATTATATATTAATTTTGATGTTGGTGTTCTATAATGTAAATGACTCGCAGCCATGTGTTTGAGAATTTCCAGTTAAATGCTTTTGCATCAAACGCATGTAATCATAATCGAGATATAAGTGTTTTATAATGTCTCCTGTAACCGCAGGGCTCTGGAGCGGCCAGTGTTTGTCCGTCCGCTTCTCGAACCAGCAGTCTGTGTATGTAGTCAGGGGCCAGGATTTGATCCTACAGGCACAAATCGAGCTTCTGGACGGGGAACGTGTTTCTAAAGTGGCGTGGGAACGCAGCGCAAAGGCTTCTGGGAAGAGTTCACCAGTGGCTGAGTTTCCTCATGGAGTTCCCTCGGATAGGAGAGTGACTGTGGATGAACAGGGATCCACACTGCAGATCCGGGGTTATCAAGCATCGGACGCCGGCGTTTATACGGTCACAGTAACAGACCAATCAGGACACAGACGTTCTGCTCAGCGAAGCGTTCAGGAGTATCGTAAGATCAGCTACAGCTTCCCTTTCATTCACAGTGTAGTGTACATTAGTGGTGGTTGAGGAGATCCCCCCTTCCATGGAAAAGCGCTATATAAATGTAACAAATTATTATTATTACATGAGCTCTGATGATACTCCTCAAACGCTGTTGATCTGCACTTAATTTCACCTAGGTGCCAATAATTGTGGCCAACGTGTTTTGGAGAAAAACATGTGTGTCATAATGTGATTTTCCCCCCCACTTTCAATTCTTTCACTTCAATGAAAGGTTAGAATTTTGCAATTTTTTTGAATGAAAGATCAAAAGGATAAACAATGCAGATTTATTTTTTTACAGCCAGTTTTGATCATATTTACCAGGGGTGCCATCAATTTTGACCATGACTGTATATATATACACACATATACAATGCTGCTTGAAAGTTTGTGAACCCCTTACAGAATCTGTGAAAATGTCAATAATTGTAACAAAATAAGAGGGATCATACAAAATCCATGTTTTTTTGCGTAAAACATGTTTACATATAGTCCACAAGAAAAAAAAAATATATAGCTGAATTTATAAAAAAAATACACCATTGAAAAGTTTATGAACCCTTGATTCTTAATCCAGGTCCCGAAACTTCTTCAGTTTTCCAGCATCTTTTGCATATTTGAACTCTTTCCAGTAATGACTGTATGATTTTGAGATCCATCTTTTCACACTGAGGAAAACTGAGGAACTCAAACACAACTATTAAAAAAAGGTTTAAACATTAACTGATGCTCCAGAAGGAAACATGTTGCATTAAGGGCGGGGTGACAACTTTTTGAATCTGAAGATCAAAGTAAATTATACTTTGATCTTCAAAGAGAATAACTATTACAACACAAAAAAACAGCCGTGGATCATCCAGGTGACGACACGCCCTATTAAAGGGGTCATGACATGAGAAACCAAATTTGCCTTGATCTTTTGGTATTTAAGAGGTCTTTGTACCATTAAAACTTCCTGCAAGTTTCATAGCTTAAGACGTCCTCCCCATTATAAACGAAGCATTTATTTAATCGAGCTCTAAATACAGCTCGTTCTGGATCCGTGGTTAGAAGTGACGTCACGGTGCGAAGTGACGTACCAGTCGTTTGCATATGACCGCCTCCAGCGCAGGACAACGCCTACGCCTCATTTCACATCATCGCATCGTTGTCGCGCGGCTCGCTCCCACAGGTGTTCAGTCGTGCAGCGAGTGGGTCTGTTTACAAGATTACGATGCCACGCAGATGTGCTGTTCCTGCTGTGGACAAACAACATGTTTGAATACGCTGACGGCAGGGAGAAATGGACGTCCCAGTCACGGCAGTGTTCATATACACGTGTGTTCTCTACATTTCAAGGATGAATATTTTGAGAACAAATCGCAGTATGATGCTGGCTTTGCCAGAAAACCTTTGCTTAAAGATCAGGCTGTGCCCACTATTCTGGGCCCAACAACGATGCCGCAAACTGTAAGTAATGTATTTCATCTTAGAACTACTTTTTATGCATAAGCAGCACTGACGTTAGCCAATCATAACAATGGGCGTTAACACTGAACTCTTAAAGGGGAAACACCCCCAAAACAGACAGAGGATGAGAAACAGGGTGGGAAACGGTCATAAATCACTCAATTTTAAAAGGTTTTTGTCCAAAAAAACTATAGTAATACTATAATTGCACCTAAGGGAACATAATAAAACAAAAAACAAAAACCATGTCATGACCCCTTTAAGAGTCAAGGGTTCATAAACTTTTCAACAGGGTATTTTATTATGTTAAAAAAATAGTTTGTCTTGTGGACTATATGTAAACATCTTTTACGTAAAATATCTTATTCAGGACAGTACTAAATAAAAAATAACATGCCTTTTGTATGATCCCTCTTTAGTTAAAATTGACATTTTCACAGATTCTGCAAGGGGTTCACAAACTTTTAAGCAGCACTTTATATCACAAATTTGGATATTCTCTAAAGTGGTAAAAATGCACTCAATAACAGGACTTTCTTCATTATGTCCTTGAGCTTTTCTCCAGTAATTTAGTCGGTTTCGTGTGTGTGTGTGTGTGTGTGTTTCAGTGGCGGTGAATCACGTATCAGTGATGGTGAATGTGTCTCACGCTGTTCTTCACTGTATGGAAGCATGGGGAACGGATCCCTCCTTCACGTGGCTGTATGAGAAAGTGCTGGTGACGGGGAAAGTGGGCCGTGTTTCGGCAGACGGAGCGTCTCTGTTCGTCTCCGGGACCCTCTGCGGACACTTCACCTGCGTGGTGAGCAACAAACTGGGACACAGTTCGGCCACGTACAGCGCAGGTACGCCACCCAGCATCAGGGACATTAATGGTAGGAAAATGCTTTGAGCATGTACAGTCAAACCAAAAATTATTCAGCAACCAGATATCATTTTTGATATTGGGACCAGGATACTATAGTTCATTTATGTAAGTGAGGATAGCAACAAAAAAACAAAAAAAAGTTAACTGTGACATAAAAATTATACCTAAAAATTCTTCATACAGTGACTACCAGTAAAATGCATACAAATTTGGGACCAAAAATTATTCACACTCTCAAACATGAGCTGATCATGTTTTGCTGAAGTGTTTTTCTGTAATTGCTAATGCTCTTTTTACACACAGACTGAACAACATGAAGCATAGCTTGGTAATTTGACCTATATTATATAATTTTGTAGTTAAATTTAACAGCTGACAGATATTCAACATAATTCATCTGTGAGAGTCTAACAGAAGGATGGACAAAACCAGTGAAATATCAACTTTGAGTTCTTGTCATATTTTATTACCATTTTCAAAACTATAGCCAATAAACTGATAATGTGAGAAATGTTGAAGGTGTCTGAATAAATTTTGGTTTAACTGTAACATCTGTAAGTAAGGTTGACCGTGTGTGTGTGTGTGTGTTTCAGAGCCGTGTGAAAGCACGAACAGGAGCTCGAGTGCTGTGGTTGTGTTTCTGCTGCTGTTGCTGGCGCTCGTAGCCGCTTCTCTGGCCTTTCTACTGTGGAGGTGCGTTTAAACAAGTCACTGTGAAACAAGTTATTATTAAACATTACTAAACATCACGGTCACAGTAACACACTTACAACGACATCTGTGAGGCTTAAAAGCAGAAATATGAAGCTTGAGTTTGATAAAGCTTTAATGTCATTGTTGTCAATGATCTCCCCTAAAAGTGATCGCACAGACCAAACCGTAAGTCGTAGAGACTTGAAACATTGAGGGCTGGTAGTACTCTCACCGTCTACAACTTCACCAAGTCTCAGCCCAATCGGCCTGATGGTGGCGCTACAGCGGTCAAAAGTCTCAACTGTCTTATATCACTGGTATCCTTGGCTCAAGACGAACAAAACGCAGGTCTTGGGTTTGATCGTCACCCTGGCGAAATTTACAGGTATTTTGGATTTTTCGAAAAAGCTATATTTGCGTACTAGTCCAAGGTTTCTCGCCGGATTGGAACCAGACCAGTGCCGAAAGATTCTCTGGCGTCTGATTGTCAGTAGTTATTGAAAAAGTTGAAATTCGCGACTGGACACCAAAACGTTTGAAGTGGGCATCACTTTCACTACAGCGGCTATCTCACCGAACTCGGTACATCTATACGTGCTCGGTCTGTGGTCGTGTGAAAGGATGTGGCGACTGGCCACTTGGTGGCGCTATAAAATAAAAATAACATGAAAACGGCTGTAGCTACGCAACGGTCAGTCTGATTGACTTGAAATCTGGCATGCAGTGTCTTTGTCCGGTGCTGCGGTCGTCTACGAGGACATTAGCGTATCTCGAAAAACATGGCCGCCGTCGGGCAGTTAAGTTTGAGCGGCTGTCAGACAAGGTTAACGGAGGCCCATCGGAACGAAATTTGAAAGAAATCGGCCACCGGGGGGCGCCTTCACGTTTTTCACGTACGTAAAGGATCGTATATTACACAATTTTCGCCCTCAACATTCATACCGCATGGCAGAACTCCTCATTCTGAGCAACTTTGCCTCTATCGCCACCATCAGCCGAATCGTTCGTTAAATATTGGAGATTCAATATTTCAAAAACCTTCTTTTGCGAACTAGTCCTCTACCTCGATAACTGTATTTCTTTAGTAAATTGCCTATTTTGGCTGTAAATGGTCTTTTCCATCTATGATCGAGGTGGTTACATACCTTTTAACGCATGTTAGGCCTTAAAGCGCTTGAACCCTGTTATCAATTCCATTTTAGAGTTTCTTGACTTTTCTAGTCAGTTTTCTCACAAATGTTCTCCAACGCAGGAGACACCGGCATGGACACAACAGAAGGGAGAGACTGAGAGAGTCGTATGAAGAGGATCTGTGAGACTCGTACACACACTGGCCAAAGCTGATGGACTGACGGTCACTTGAAGCTTTCAGAAGATGAGAAAGAGCCGCTTTAGAGACGCTTTTGTATAATATTAGATATTTATTGACAAACATGTTTATGTAACCAATTTAGACTAGCATCACCAGGAGGTTTCGCTAATACGCTCTTTTCTGAAATACTTTATACATATTCTTGAAATATTATACTTTAAATACGAATATATATAATTTAAATACAATTGATTTTTATACACTTTATATTTTTACGCCTAAATGCATAGCTAAACATCCACACTTTTTATACAAAGTCCATCTTAATATGAAATATTGTATAATATGGTAAATGTGATAAATAGTTATGATGAAAGACATTCTAGTAAAATAATAATAAATAAACACATTTTTGGTTAGAATTGTTTTTATATTTTTATATATTTTTTAAAGTCATTTGAATGAAAAAAATTATATATACATTATTTAATTGGTAAGTAGCCATGTAAAAAACTGTTTACACAGATTTCTTTTGTTTCCTGTTCCCAATTTTGTCTCATATGTTTATTTCTGTGCTGGATAACATATTTCAGATGTGATTGGTCACATTTTCTCAATCAGACAATCTTAAACTGTCAGTTTTAACCACAATAATCAGCATTTTAGACTATAATTTACAAGTCAAAAGTGGACACTGAAGACTAGACGACTTTAACCTTGATATGTCATTACAGATGACAAGTGGATGAGTTCTTCTGGACAGTAATCAGTATAAACTACATCAGCATGACATTTTCATAATGAGCTCTTTTGTATTCCATAATTATGAAGTCAAAATTCCAAAAGTTTACCAATGGGAAAGATGTGTAAAGAATGATGATTTAAGTTTCATCGTTTTCTCTCATTCCTGCACTTAAAGGAATAGTTCACCCAAAAATTATCCCATCAATTTACTCGCCCTCAAGCCATCCGAGGTGTATATGACTTTCTTTTATTCAGCCGAACACAATCAGAGTTGTATTAAAAATACTCCAAGCTTTATAATGGGAGAGAGTGGTTTTGATTTGATTTTGAAGCCCAAAAAACTGCATCCATCCATCATTAAAGTAAACCATACGACTCCAGGTATTAATAAAAGCCTTCTGCAGTGAAGCGATGCGTTTTTGTAAGAAAAATATCCATATTTATAACTTAACTATAATCAACTATAATTCCGGTAACGGCTGTATGTGAGTCGAGTGACCCTGTGCATGACCAGTGACCTCTGACCCGAGCATGACCAGTGACCTCTGACCCGACGCATGACCAGTGACCTCTGACCTGACGCATGACCAGTGACCTCTGACCCGACGCATGACCAGTGACCTGACCCGACGCATGACCAGTGACCTCTGACCCGACGCATGACCAGTGACCTCTGACCCGACGCATGACCAGTGACCCGACGCGTGACCAGTGACCTCTGACCCGACGCGTGACCAGTGACCTCTGACCCGACGCATGACCAGTGACCTCTGACCCGACGCATGACCAGTGACCTCTGACCCGACGCATGACCAGTGACCTCTGACCCGACGCATGACCAGTGACCTCTGACCCGACGCATGACCAGTGACCTCTGACCCGACGCATGACCAGTGACCTCTGACCCGACGCATGACCAGTGACCCGACGCATGACCAGTGACCTCTGACCCGACGCATGACCAGTGACCCGACGCATGACCAGTGACCTCTGACCCAACGCATGACCAGTGACCTCTGACCCGACGCATGACCAGTGACCTCTGACCCGACGCATGACCAGTGACCTCTGACCCGACGCATGACCAGTGACCTCTGACCCGACGCATGACCAGTGACCTCTGACCCAACGCATGACCAGTGACCTCTGACCCAACGCATGACCAGTGACCTCTGACCCGACGCATGACCAGTGACCTCTGACCCGACGCATGACCAGTGACCTCTGACCCGACGCATGACCAGTGACCCGACGCATGACCAGTGACCTCTGACCCGACGCATGACCAGTGACCTCTGACCCGACGCATGACCAGTGACCCGACGCATGACCAGTGACCTCTGACCCGACGCATGACCAGTGACCTCTGACCCGACGCATGACCAGTGACCTCTGACCCGACGCATGACCAGTGACCTCTGACCCGACGCATGACCAGTGACCTCTGACCCGACGCATGACCAGTGACCTCTGACCCGACGCATGACCAGTGACCCGACGCATGACCAGTGACCTGTTTTCGGCTGAAAAACGAAAGTCATATACACCTAGGATGACTTGAGGTTGAGTAAATCATGGGATAATTCTTATTTTTGGGTGAATAATTCCTTTAATTTCCGTTTGCATTACATTTCTTGTTCCGTATCATTAGTCTAAGCTTGCTTCTGTTTATGTTCTATGGAAAGCTGAACTAGCATATTCAACTAGCATATTCACAGGTCTTTTCTACCGCTAAATAACTTGTTTATTGCTAACATGAAGAGCGTCAAATGTCAAAGTCTCAGAGGAGCGTTAATCCAGCTTTGAGATTCTTCCAGAGACGAAAGCTCTCAAACACCGCTGGAAGTTAGCATTTAGCCAGTTAGCATTTAGCCGGTTAGCACTATAGAATCTCCTAGAATGGACACACTGACCCTGTCAGACGAGGAGCTTCAGTCTGATGTGATGAGATCCGGTGGAGCTTCATCTGTCACAGAACCGATAATAGAGCATCGTGATTCATCACACATAACTCAACACTGACCTTAAACCATACCAGTGAGATATGATGGACTGAATGAACACTTTATCCATCACTGCAAAAGGATTTTTATATCTGCTGTTTAAGGTCAGACTATTTTTAAGTGATTATACAGCTTTCATTTTTATATTTCATAATAGTTTTCTTTTGTACTGTTATCATCAGTGTTGTTCTTGAAAACTAAAACTATTTAAAAAATCACTTTCGGTAATTGAAATAAAGCCAAAATAAAATTGAATATAAATAATAGGTGAAAAAACACACACATACACACTATTTAAATGATTAAAAAAAAAAAAAAAAAAAAAGTACTGATTATTTTCTCAAATAAATTCTCTGTATTTCTCAATGCAATGCAGTTGACCCGACTATTTTTATTTTAATGCATCATTATAAGATTCATTATTCGAAGTGATAGCCAGAGGATAAAATGTAGTAAAACTGGATAGAATATGAAAAGTAAGTTTAATAACTCGAAACACTCACGGAATTAAACATGCACAAAGTGAGATCATGTGATGCTGCATGATACTTTAAAAAACAGCAACACATTTGTTGCATAATCTGCACTGATTTACACAGAAAATGTAGTTTAATGCAATTTACAGCCAAGAGTTAAGATATTTTACATGCACTTAGTTTTTGCAAAACAGCCATGTTTAAGTCTAAGCTGAGTGGACATCATGGTTATCTTAATGCTTAAGTGTTTAATTTGGTCCATTGTTGATGTAGAAGAGGTGAAGCTCTAATATAGTTTGGATGTAATGTCTGTCGATTTAGGATTATAACACACAATCAATGTGGCGATTTAATCTCCGATGCACGGATGAAAAAGACGAAGCCAATGTGTTTCAAAAGCAAAGCTTTTTATTGCAAGTATTAGTGAAAGATACACTCCAAACTGAAGCAAAGCAACACTAAAAGGCCATTGATCTACAAAGAGAGTATTATTAAACAAAGAAAGACATTTCAAAGTAAAAGAAAGATCCCTTGGTACATTAGAGAGACTCTTTGCAAACACGGAGAGAGAGAGAGGAGACGGGAGGACAGAGACACCGAGATCCCGGAGACACACGGGGAATAACACGCCACATCCCGACTCGCACGGAGAGGAACGGCAGAACTTTGGCTCTTTCGTAAGCAAATGGAAATCGCCGACCTCTAGTACCAAGAGACACGGGACGTGAAATGACAGAGACGGAGGATGGACAGACTCGCCGTACGTTTGCATCGGATGGTTCACAGTCTTTTTTTTGGAATGCTGGAGCTTTGCGTTGCAGTAAACCGTTTTGTAAACATTTTTTTTAGGAAATCGACACGCGGCATTCGGTCGATTTCAGAGCAACTTCATCCGGATCTCGGTGTCTCTGTCCTCCTGGAAAATGAGAACATGACCGTTTGAAATACAGTCTCGAAGCGATGCTTGCAACGAGATCGCGTTTTCGTCGCCGCAGTTAGTGGTTTAAAAGGGAACCGAGATGCCACAGGGAGTTAGTATGCTTCTCTACGCACAACTAAGGCGTTCGACATATGTCTCAAGTCGAATGGGAAAAACAAAAGAGTACAGTTAAGGCTGAGGCTCATATATATATATATATATATATATATATATATATATATATATATATATATATATTTGAGTGGAATGGGACCCCGTCTCTGGCACGAAGACAATTGAACTCAAGCAAATGATGAAGGACAAATAGCATTATCTGCTTCTCGACTCCACTTAAAGCACCGGACGCATCAAACATCCTTCCAGGGAAACGTGTATGGCTAAGAGTTTAGCAGCTCTGGATGAAAACAATCAGCTTTTTATCTTTTTGGAATAACAAAGTCAGTGTGGTTCTCCGTCCCATAAAGAGATGAGATGCAACGAGTGGGATGCGACGAGCCTCTTCGCTGGAGAGCTGAAGAATGAGGTGGACCATCTAGTCAAAAGGGCAAGGAGGAAGTGATGTCATCGAACACTTTGGGCTTGTGCCGGCCCCGCCCACTCTGTGGTTGTGCTTGTGAGAGGGTGTCTGACCCCTGACCCCCGTGACTCTGGCCAACAATGCGGAGACTCCAGCCGCGAAAGCACTCCCTCAATAAATACACCGTTAAATATTTCCCATATATATTTCCAATATATTAAAAGAAAAACAAAACACATTTAAATAGGACAACAAAATAAAAGTTGGCTCAATAAAAAGAAGTAAAAGATACGTGTTATGATTTAAAAACAACTCCTTTTCTGACAGTCAGACAATTCTTGCTCTAAAGTTGTTACGGATATTGTTGTCAGGCATTAGTCAAGCAATATACTGTAATCAAAGTAATATCTGGCTGAATCTCAAGACAAACATAACCACCCCAAAATAAAAATAAAATATATATATTTTGCACAGGGAAAATGTTTTAATTATTTTAATTTATCTTGCATTATTTCCACGACAATTACGCACATTTTCCCCAAAGTTTTGAGCTGTTTTGTAATTCCCATCATTCTAGAATGATATTACACACTGTATTACATTAAATCAGCATAAATACAAGGCAATGCAATCCAAATCCTACCATGATGCATGAATGCATTTTAATATTATTATTATTAATATATTATAAAATTTTTGCATGAGTATTTAGAGCGGGGGAATGCATTTGTCATAAAAATAATCACAATACCAAAAATAGGCTTCATTTTCTTTATGCAAAAAAAATAAATGCTAATTTTTGTTTTGTGATGAAATCGAAATCACATTTTGCATGACAAAAATTAAGCATATTATATTATAGCAACCAATACAATGGTTACATTATTTGTTTTATTTTCACAACAGTTAAGCACATTTCTCCCAAAGTTTTGAGCGGTTTTGTAATTCCCATCAATCTCAATAGTGATAGAATGATATTTGCTGTATTACATTAAATCAGCATAAATGAAAAGCAATGCAGCTAATATTAGTGTGTGTACAAATGCATCACAATTTATCCAGAATTTGGGGAAGGGGAATGTTTAATGTTTAGTAAAAAAAAAAAAACCAAAAAAACAAGCTTAACTTTTGTCATGCAAAATATAGTTTCTTAGGTTTCGCCATGAAATGTGAGCAGGACATGTTCCTTCGTGAGATTCACCCATTCACTATAACATTTGCAGCATACCAAGGTAAGTGAGGTGCAGTGTTTTGAGATCTACATCGAGGTATATCCTCCTGGGCCAACGGGCACCCATGTGACAAAATACAGGCCATGGGGGTCTATCTCATGTTTAAAACATATACTGTATGTATTAACTGTAGGTTTATATGGGCCATTGCACATTGAGAGGGATCGATCAGCCACGGCAAAAAAAACAAACATTTTATAGTCCAAAAAGACGTCACCGGAGCCTTGTGTAAACCTCAATTAATCTCGCTCAAGTTTCCCTCAGCAAAGATTTCAAGAGCTCGAGACTTTTGCTGGAGTACATGAAAAAAGGGGCTTATGGGGGTAAAAGGAAAAGGACAGCAAAGCACCGTGACTTTGTTTCCTTGTTTAGGTGGCAGTCTTTAAAGTGCTGTGCTAGGCTTTTCTGTCCAGGGTCAGGCCGTGTCATATGAGTGTCCGCTCTGCCCCCTATCTAAAGATAGCACATTCACCTATAAACGCTTCCATTGCATTGGTCCGGACTCCTAATACAGTATGATACAGAACTCAACCGTTCGCTCGTATACTTGGCATATATCATCGTCAATATAACATCTGAATATACAAAGAGCCTCCCGATCGAGATAAAAATGTGTTCGTGTGTGTTTGCATGTGTGCAACACCTTCTTCAAGGTAAGAATAAGACTAATATGCTCTTTGATTTCTCACTTTAGTCTCAGATTATTCAGCACCATCATGAGGAAAGGCACTTTCTATGAACTCTGAACTCGTGTTACGTTTTAGACCCTAAAAGAAGACCCTCCCAAAAAGCTCAAAATGAAAAGACGAGAGGAGAGGAGAAAAGGGGCCGTTTGACTTTGCTTCTAGGTTTATGGATAACGGACGCCACGTTCAGGCAACAAACTCACGAACTGAAACTGCTACGAACCCATCGCATTCCCTGCAACAACATCTGCTACCACAGTTACTCCCTCCACTGCCAATACAAACCTATGTACAATCTTCGGTTAAAACGTGTTAAAGAATCGTTCAGCTAGAAATGAAAATAATCATTTTCTCACCCTCAAGAATTCACTTCTTTCATAAGAAGCAATTGTGCAGAACGCCATCTTAAGCTGTTGCAACAAAAATGGACTGATTTTTTTACTAGCAAGCCCCAAAACGAATGCAAAAATAGTCCCGTTCGCTTTTGTTGCATGGAAAACAGCGGCTTCAACATTTATTCAATACGTTCAGCGATAGAAAAGTCATGCAACGTGTGGGCGAGAAAATCATGAGTCACTTATAACCGAACTATCCCTTTAAAGAGACACTTCTTGCCAAAATAAGAGGCAAGGGTTAGTAATATATATATATATATATATTTGAAGTTAAAACTACACAAAAATAAAATTGCATGACACCTCATCAAGATTGCTTCTTAAACTGCTAGCTGTTTGGCATCCGCACACAGACGGGTTTACTTCCAAGGCTCTGAAGCACCGATAGTGGTTTCATTCGGGAAGTTGAAATAAAAAAGGGAGCAATTTCAGTAGCTGCTATTTTGATGTTTACAGCTTCACTTAAACCACTTTTGACAGGCCTGATGGGCAGAAAACATGATGTGCCTTCCTCTACAGGTCCAACCTGTGTGCTAATGCACACTTAAAAAAAAAACAATTAGCAGAAAACCCTCTATATAACAGCCAACTGCATTAGTTTCATTCTTAACAGGCAATTATTTATCATTCATACATTAGAATCTAAAAAGCAAACATCTGATTGCATAAATAGTTCTGGATTTTAAAAGGGCTGAAATTGTTATTGAAAAGTCATAATTATGCATTAAAATGTTCCACTTTCTAGCGCTTCGTGCAATCGACCGTAACCGTAATCTGACTGGCCACAGTGCTGTACCATTCTACGCAATAAAATCAAATGCAAATACAAACAACAACAAACACACAGAACGACCAAATGTCTGTCCTGATGAGAAACGTCTCCTCGGAGTGAGAGAAATATATGCAACCAGCACCATTTATGCATCCCATGTTCCCATCTTACACATTAAGTCTCTGCCAATTTCTGATGCCGCCATGGGCCGCACCTAATAGCACCATGCATTACGCATTGTTTAGTGCAGATTAACACCTTTAAACAGCTGGACATGCTTCAGATGGCGCACAGAGAGACGGTAAGGCACCCAACGCTCACTGCACCGAGATGCACTCTTCAAGTAAAACACTATACTGACCCCTAGTGGCCCTCCAGTGAACGAGCACACATCAGGTGCTGCGAGAGCTTCTCCTTGAACACGCGGCCCAGAGCTGCCAGTCAGTCCCTCGTGCTTAGGCTAAACCGAAGCATGAACCCACCAGTCTGACTTTAACAAGTACAATAGCAGCGAAATCCTTTGAACAGGCAGGGCAGTGAAAATCAAGACGTTAACGGTGAGTTGAAACCGCATTTTAAGAGATTTTGTTAAGGCCGTACAGTCGAGTGTGGTCGCAACTGTGCCCTTGGTTGGACTAGATGAAGTGCGTTTGTTAATTCCAACAACATCTATCCGTTTCTGTCCGACATCCCCAACATCAAGCGTTTCTAGCAGGCACTTGTTAACTCGCTATGGTCAATCATCGCCTCTACTTTCAGAAAATTAAAAGTGCCAAACATACACACCCCCACCTTAAAACCCAAGCGCAATGCTCATCACATGCTGCCTTTCTCACCTCTACGGAGTCTTTGCACAGGAGGTATTCTCATCCCGCGAATGAATTATTGCACTAAACTATGATGTCACATAACACGGACTATGCACTTTAAATTGAGACAGTGCAGAAGGGAACAAGACAAATCTGCGAGGAGCTGCGATTGATCGAGACAAATAAATATTGGAGGGAATTTAGGCGTAAAAAAAAATAAAAAAAAAGCATATCAAAACATGATCACTTTGCATTGTAGTACATGAAAGCTCACAGGCCAGGTAGATATTACTGAGCGTAAAATGAGAACATTTGCTTTAAAATCAACGGTCAGTTTTCTGCCCCCCTGGCGGGGTACGTCATAAAAGGACTTTACGCTCGGCAATGGCACTTTTCTAACAATAAAAGCTTCTTTTTCTGTTTTAAAACGCTAACGCACAATTGGTTCTTCACAACTGACACTTTAACACGTAGTTAAGTCACCATTGGCTACAAAAATAATTGAGAGCGGGAGAAAAGTACATTGAGAAAATTGCTAGTAAGAGCGGGTGTCGCCTCTATCCCCAAAACGTTCTTTCTTCCCAACTCAGTCTTTCCATCGGCTTCTTTCTAATCTCATTTTGGGGGAAGGGGGAGGACAATAGGGGAAAAGTGCTGTTAGAAAACGTTGAGGTACAAGGCGTGACGGGCAGGGAAAGTAATTAAACGTTACGTCTACAGACAGGAAGAGGAGCGGGGATATAAACGGGCTTCCCTTTTGGTTGTTGTCGAGGGTTTGGAGGGGATATGACAGAACGGCCTCAGTCGGCTGGTTTAATATTGCATAATAGTGCCGAGGTCCACGTGTGGAATTAAAGCAGGCCTTCCTCATCCTGCTGCACAGTGTCGGGGTGAGCCGTGCTTCCAGCGACACAGAGATCGACCCTTCGGGACGCACAGGCTTTTGGGAGGTGTGACTGCGTGTGTATGTGGTTGTCGGGTTCGTGTGCATGACTAGTCAAACGTGGGCTTGGTGTGAGCTGGCTTAGGCAAAGTACATGGTCCTCAGGGTGTCGTGGTGAATCTGCACAGCTTTGGCCAGCGCTTGGGGATCCCGGCCGTTGCTCTGCCCGGAGACGTGGCTGCCCTCGGCACTGAAAAACAAAAGAGTGAGACTGTGTTACAGAAGGCATTTCGCAGAACACAAAACATAATGCACAAAATGAAATTTTTTTTGCAATCCTGCATTGTTTGCAAGGGGTTTCTGCAGGTTTTAAGAAGGTATATATGAGACTTTAAGACCTTTTTAAGAAGTAAAAACAAGGGAAACACAGCACAAATCTAAATGTAAACGTCTAAGGAGAAACATAATGAGTTGAATTAGCAACACTTCAGTGTTTAAAATTCAAAATGAGATTTTTTTTTTTCCTGTAAAATCGATCAAAATGAAGTGAGAAATGTTAATTTTGCATTTACATCTCACGTAAATGTATGGATATTTTATACATTTGCATTGGGTAAAAGGATTTTAAAAAAAAATACATGCAATATTTAATGCCATGACTAAGACTTTTTTTAAGGCCTTAATTTGTGTAACGGCGAATTAAGACTTTAAGACCCGCAGAAACATTGTTGCAATCTAGGGTGAAAACAAAAGCACAATTTATTAAAATCAAAAATGGCTTTTTAATTTTACTAAACAAAAACGCAACAAAAAAAAGGCCACAAACTCAACAAAAAAAAAAGACACTAAATGTGAGATAAGTCACTGCTTTACTGAAAGACAGTAAATGTTTCTCAATGCTCGACTACAATGCTTATTGCAGGAGCCATTTTAATACAAGAAATCACATTATTACGTCCATCACACACACTAAAGTGCTACATTTAATTACATTTAATGCTACATTTGATTTAATTACATGGCACCAATTAATTTTACTCAAATTAATTTTGTGCAACCGTAAGAGAAAATCTCTCACTGTTCTTTACTGAATATACTTAATTCATACAGAGAAGACTATGCAGCATTTTATTTTACATTTAATTATTTTGTTACTTGGATAGCACAAAAATAAACAAGCTTTCTGCATTTTCTTGTTTTGTTGCCAACTGTACATCTAACACCATAAATATGGTATATGTGGTATCCTATAATATATTTATTTTTTTAAACTCGAAAAATTTGAATATCATGCAAAAGTTCGTTTTGATGATTATGGCTTACAGCTTATGAAAACCCCAAATTCAAAATATCAGAAAATTAGAATATTACATGAAATCAATAAAAATAGGACCTTTTCAGGCCCTCTGAAAAGTATAATCATGCATATGTATATAGTTAAATATACTGTATATATTTTAGTTTCACCTTTTAATTTGAATTACTGAACTTTTGCACGATATTCAGATTTTTCGAGTTTCACACACACATACATATATATCATATATATATAAAAATAAAAAAAAACATCACAAATGTTTGGAAATTACAGCCATAAAATCAGTTATTTTGATCGCAAAAGATAAAACAAATCCTAGTGGGACTGGAGCAATATGCTGAAAATTCACAATACAATGCATAATTTTTTTGCTATATCACCAGTAATAGTGCAATGCTGAAACAATGGCACACACACACCTGTCGTGTTCTTTGTCCACCAAGTGGTAGCGGGCACGGAAGGCCACCAGGTGGGCGTAGTAGGCTGGCGCAGGGATGGAGACGGAGCGGGTACAGCGCACGTACGTGTGGCACAACTGGTAGGTGAGCAGCTGGAACTCATCAGCAGTGAAGCAGTTGTCGTCCCACAGGACATGGTAGTGGGAGGGTCGGCTAGTGCCCTGAGACGAGAGGAAGAAGAGTCGAACTCATGCCGAGTGCCTTCAAAAACATCTGATACAATACTGTAGTTTGATGAGGTCTTTAAAACATCCTAGTGCAACAGCCCTGATAATTTAGAGTGACTTTTTTTGTGATAATTGTGTGACATTCAGCCTTTTTATTTACAGACTGGATGCGTGTTCTGGATTACATAGCAGTTCTTTGACCTGATAAATCCAAATCTGTTAAGTAAACAAGGAGCCATTTAATACGCAACACTAGACCAGAGTTCAGCTTAAAGACAGGAGGAAGTGGCATTTCAGGCTGTGGGAATGTGTTTGTCTGTACCTGTATTCCAGCATGACTGCAGAGGTAAAAGTCAAACTCGTAGGGGTGCGTGATATCCGTGTCTACTGTCGTACCAGCAGGAATGTTTCCGCTGCGACCCACCTGTGCGGGAAATAAACAGAGTCATTAAAAAACACAATCAACATGTGCAGGGTTCAGGTTTGTCTCGTAATCGCCCCTGAAGTCAATTCACCAGATGATATTCATTTGTTCTTAATAAACTCTGCTTTTGATCCTTAATCTGACACGGGTTTTCTGTTGACTTGAATATAGTTATTAACTCATACTTGACAGATAAATCAACTTATCGATAAAAGCATTGTTTTAATAGTGTATCAAAATAAACATATTAAAAATGTTTTTTTTTTTAAAGCATTGAGACACGCTGTTCTTGGTCTACTTGTGTTAAAGCAAGTATCCTTGATATTGTTGCCTAAAACTAAAATTTGTTAATTAAAATTAAGCTGAAAAAAGTATTACATAAAAAAAAACTTATTTTATTTCACTTATTTCACCAATGCTACATTTTTAAGTTTAAGTACTAAAATTACTAACAAAAACAAAACCTAAAACAAAATTGACATTTAGCTAAATAAAAAACAATGGTTATTATATTTAACTAAATCTAAAACATAAAAACATTTCCGTTACTTAAAAAATATTAAAATACTTTTAATATTTTAGCTAGTTGATAAGGCAATATTTCTCATTTTTATTTTATAGTTTAACTTGTACTGAAATAACAAACAAAAATGTACAAAAACTATATAGACATAATGTATGACAAAAACACAACAAAATTAGTAAAATAGATTAAATGAAATTAAAATGAAAAAATATTTAAAAAACCTGTTAAAAATCTCTTAATACTAAAATAAAAAAAGACAAAAGCACATAAAAAAAAAAAAAAATGAAAACTAAAAACAAAATAAAAGCTAATTCAAACTATGAATGAATAGTATAATAACACACATAGTATATACACAATAACAATTTACACATTATTATTAGTCTTTTTATATTGTATTGTTATTATTAGTATTTTTATATTGTAGTGTTATCTCTAATTATAACAAATTAAGACCGAAATATAGGCTATTTACTATTTATATATATATAAAAAGGTTTTGCACAACGTTACAAAAAAAAAATTTATATCCTAAATTCTTAACTCTCAAGAGTTCAAACCCTCAAGCTTTTAAAATGTATATATATATATATATATATATATATATATATATATATATATATATATATATATAATACTAAAATAACACTAGTAAATATAAGTCCTGTGTGTTAGCCACTATCGCTGTCCCAGTCCGCAATTCACCATGTGCGTTCAGTGCAAGAACAACCTGTGGTTTAATGGTGAACAGTGGATTGCTCAGTCTCACCCTCTCATTGCGATCGGCACAGAAGAGGCGTGTGTGGTGCCGTTTCTGCACCACTATGTAGGTGATGCCGGGCTGGTACTCCTTCTCCAGGCTGATACAGGCCTCCCGAATGGCCAGCAGCTCGTAGTACAACACCTGTGAGCAAAATGTATTTTTTCAAATGAACATTGAAACTACTGATTATGTCAGCAAGAGAAATGAATCCACACCTGTCTGAACTGGCCCTCGGATACGCCGTCCCTGTAGAAGATGATTCTGGTGGGTTTGTAGCGAGTGGACTTGTAGAACTGAATGAGTAGTTCTCGCACCATAGAGGCCAAATCCTGAATCACCTCCTGTCTGGGTCTCTGGACACGCACTGTGGCACAATACCTGCTGGGATGAGCGTCCATACTGCCCACAACCTACAGACAAGGACATTTTATAGTGATGATGTTGCTTAATTGTATAGTATATTTAATATATTTGTTACATCATCCAGCTCTAATCTATACTGACTGCTGCAATGGATGGTTTCTTCCCATCTCCTGCTGGTGGATGAGTGACATCCGCCCCCAGAAAGATGACTGGCTGCTGGAACACTGAAGGCCTGAGAAACAGCACACATTAATGTTAATAACGAGTCCACCATATTTAACACCATCAGAAACCAGCTGTAAGCATGAATTATGGATTTGATAGTGTCTAAAAAATCAGCTTTGTCTACATGTAATATAGTCAATAAATTGTGGTTTCCCAATCGGGGGTTAATGATTTGATGACTAGCAAATAGTTAATTAAATGGAATGTAAAAAGTTAAACCAGTATTACACCAAAATAAAAGCTAGAGGATTGAAATGTTGAAATCTAGAGGGTTTGAACATTTGGAAGGTAAGAATTTAAGATAAATAATTTGTATAGTAACTTTGTGTTTATATATATATATATATATATAAATGATATTATATGAATGTATATAAAGTCCAACATTATATACTTCTATACATATTATACTTTTTTATAATTAGACAAAACTACTACTACTACTAAATAATAATAATAATAATAATGAGTTATAATAGTAATAAATGTATTATTATTGTTATATGTTAAAAAATATCTGACAAAAAATTTGCAACAGTATTAGCCTAGATTTCTGTCTTCATTTCATATAATTACATATAAAACTACTATATAATAATACAAAAAATAATACAAATGTATTGTTATTATGTTATGAAATATCTAACAAAATAGTTACAAAAATCATAAAAATAACCTTTAAAAAAAACACATTTTTTTTATCTGTTCACTTGCATGTCATGTGACCGATAACCATGATCTTTGATTTTATGTCAGAGGGGTTCGGCTGACAAAAACATTTGGGAATAATTACCAGCCTGATTAAAAACAGCCAATGAGCAGAGCCGATTATGTTCTGTAAATTAAAATAAGGCTGGGGAAAATGGTTACACACCGTTGATGCGGGACCAGGATGTTGTTGATGCCGCCGAGTTTGACGTTGATTTTGAGGCAGAGGTTGGAGAGCGTCTGAGGGGAGGTCTTCACCACGTTCTTCACCTGCACACACTGAGTGGCCATTCCTAGAAGAGTGTCTCCAACACGCTTCACTTCCGCTGCACAGATCAAGCGTGAGTCGGTTAGTCTGAAGGCATTCGGCAGGAGGTTCGGCTCTGTGTGTGTGTGTGTGTGACGCTCTTACCGTAGACGGGTGTTTTTCCCGGCAGGATGACGATGATGAGCTGCAGTCCAGAGTAGGTGTTCTTCAGGTGCCTGAACATGGGCTCCACGCTGTCGGCTCCCTGTGCGTACTTACAGAAGCACGGCTGACCCTGGATGGGCATCCCAGCATCCTTTGAGATCTTACGCAGCTGGTCGGTGAAACCCCTGTGGGGACAAACATAATTCAGACACTTATGGAAAGTACATACTGCACCGGTGATTAGGGCTGCACGATTAAAATAAATAAAACCGAAATCGTCATATGGCTTAGCGTGATTATCAAATATAATTCTAACGCATGCGCTGGACATTACAGAGTGAAGCACGGCACTGTGTTCTTGTGTTCTGCGGTTTTCCGTCAAAATAAAAGTTGTAAGGTAAAATAAAATGATTATTGTTAATTTTCTTAAATACTTTCTTATTTTACGGTGAAATATTACAATTGTAATATTTCTTATTTGCTTTTATTTAGAAATCCTAATAATTTTATTTAATAATGATTGTATTACTTTTTATCTATACAGATAGCCTGGCTAACGTCAGACCTCGTCTCATTGAGAAGTGGGTCTGGGAACCACATGTTCATTTTCTCGTATTTGAGGCGTGGTTTACGAATGCCCAGAGCCGTTTATTGGGTGATACAAATGTCTATCAAATGCGCCTGTACGTAGTTCATAGCCAATCGTTTCAATTATACCAGATGACGTGTGTAGAGCGACAGAAATTAGACGCAGCCCCAAAAACAAACAGCAAGCCTGAAATCTGTTTTTAAATCACATTTTAAAATGCAATTTTTATCAGATAAACTGCAATTAGCAATAACAAAAGCAATATTACTTTTTACATTTTTATTTTATTTTATAGATAATAATAATAATATTTATTAGAAGTATTATTATAATTATTATTAATAATAACAATAATTATTGCAGTATTATTAACAATAATTATTATTATTGTATAGCCATGTAGATATCTAAATCACAACATATTGGCCAAATTGTGCTATAAAAAAATCTAAATAGTTTTTTCTCCAAATCACACAGCCCTACTGGTGATGAAAAAGAATGAACTTTTAAGCAAAGTCAGTGTGGCGTGGGGTCTTACTTGAGAATCTCTTCTCTGCACTGTCTCTGCGTGGCGAAGCAGGCGATGGCCCACATCTTGATCTCCACCCCCGTATGAAACTGTTTCCCTCTCATGTCCCAAACTCCATGACTGGGTGTGGCCACAGTGCGATTCTGCAACGACAGCTCAGGGTTGATCTGCTGCACAAGATGTGTGTGAGCAAAAACACAGGGCACACAGATATACCACTGATACTGTAACTGAACATGACTGGAACACATGAATAAATCATTACTAGACTGAACTGAAGAACAAATGCAATCAAGAGTGTAACTTTACAAGTACATTTCACAAAACAGGCCTGTACATAGGGAAGAACGGAGGCAATTATAACACACAAACAAACTTATTCAATCATGCTAGTAAGATGACACATATTGAGCACGTTCACTAGATTTATGTACATTTTCTTTAAATCAAAAGATCAGTAAATATCAAAATTGCACGTTTATCAACAGTATTCTCAGATTTGTAGCCTCAGTATTGCAGTTTGTAGTCAAATCCATTAACTGCACACACAGATTTCTAGTAATCTGTGCCTACTGAATCATTAGAGGTTTTCGCACTTAAACTAGTTAACCCTGGGTCATTCTAAACCCCGGGTTAACCCGGGAATCTGCGTTAATGAGTTATCTTGCTTCACGTTTCATATTGCTCATAATTCATCTGGTGTTAACAATTAATCCCGAGTATTTATAACCTGATGTTTCACACTGCATATTTCTAAACCCTGGGTTTAAGTCGTTGACGTGATATGTTTACATAAAGGCTTTAGCGTTGCGCATCCTCATATTATATATTGCCGATTGTACTATCAAGTTTATCGTTAAAATCGGGGTTTAGAATGATGATAACCCGGAGTTAAGCACAGTGCGAAAAGCCCCATTTAAGCCCCTAAAACATTATACAATTGAATTTTGATAAAATATATTTGTAGCTTAGAAAACAGTCACTAATTTCATAACAATTTTTTTAATATATATAAATGATGAAATAATTGTGGTTCTTAATAGACCTTAAGCCTAACCTAATTTCAGACTAATAAAAAAATTATAATAAATAAATTTTTTTGTTTGTTTGTTTTTTGGGATGTCCAGTATTTTGTAACCTTCAACGCAAAGCAAGTAACTTTCTGCCAAATGCATAAATGTAAAAGTTATATAAAAGTGTTCCCCTTGCCTCCGATCTCCTGTCATTTAAAAAAGCATGTACATGTACAAAATCATAATTCATTCTCAGACAATATAGACAGCCTAACTGAACTGACTCAAAGACAACAATACACATTCTTTCATTAATTAATTTATCTAAACAACAATAAAAATCACTGCAAGCTTGTTTACTTGAGCAGTTATTGCACACTTCACACACATCACAGCAGCAGTGATTAGAGCTGTTAGTTCCTCCAGGAGAGGCTATTCATTCACTCAGACAGACAGACACAGAGAGATGTGGGTGATTGAAAAGAAGGGTACCATAAAGTGCTCTGTGCTCACCCTGCCCCCGTACTGCAGCATGGGCGCAGGCAACACGCGCCCCGTCACATGGGCCATCTCGTCTCGCACCTTAAACTGAAACTCCTGAACAAAAGGGTCTGCTTCATAGTTAGCACTGCGCACCTGGAAATACACAGACAAAGATCATTAAGGCCTGTCAATCAATTAAAATGATTATTTTTCTTTAGTTCATTTTTAATTTCCTCTCAAATATTTTGTTTTACATATGTAGTGCATTCGGTTTTAATGCATTTAGTTTTAATGCATCTAAATAAAACAACTTTACTTAGAAATACACAAAGTGATGGAAGTTTTGAGTTGCCTGAAATGTTACAGCTGTTCTTAATAATGCTAGTGCCAATACTGCGCAATTCTTACATTTTCTGAAGAAATGCATATGCAGTGCGGGTCAATTTACAGTCCTAAACCAATTAGCTACGAAAGTACTAACAACAGAAAACAGATGGTAACACTTTATTTGAAGGGGTATGCATAAGACTGACATGACACTGTCATAAACATGACATAACACCTGTCATGAACATGAAGGAGTCTTTATGAATGTTTATGACTGTTGTCATTAAGTGTCATTCGGTAAATTATGACACTTTTAATGCAAAGTTGACATTGTTTAAAATGTCTTTGTTATGACAACTTGACATTAACAAAGACAAAAATGTCTTTGTTATGACAACTTGACATTACCCAAGACAAAAATGTCTTGATTATGACAACTTGACATTGACAAAGACAGAAATGTCTTTGTTATGACAACTTGACATTAACCAAGAAATCATAACCTGTCAACCTGTCACAAATATGTCATAACAGGTCTATTTATCAAACTTAAAGCATTTGACAGTGTAATAACCCTTAATGACATCTTTATAACTAGTACAATGTGTTCCACTTTACTTGAGGACAAGTAAAATATTCATGACACAGTTATAATGGTGTCATGACGGCCAAAGTTGTGACAGGTTGACAGGTTATGATTTCTTGGTTAATGTCAAGTTGTCATAACAAAGACATTTCTGTCTTTGTTAATGTCAAGTTGTCATAATCAAGACATTTTTGTCTTGGGTAATGTCAAGTTGTCATAACAAAGACATTTTAAACAATGTCAACTTTGCATTAAAAGTGTCATAATTTACCGAATGACACTTAATGACAACAGTCATAAACATTCATAAAGACTCCTTCATGCTCATGACAGGTGTTTTGTCATGTTTATGACAGTGTCATGTCAGTCTTATGCACACCCCTTCAAATAAAGTGTTACCAAACAGATATTTACCTTAACAGGCACCAATAATTAGGTTTATATGTAGCACTTCTATTGATTAGCAGGGTTGTTATTGTTAACTAAAAGTATTGCAAATTGTTTTTAAAGCAGAAATAAAATAAGATACAAATATTACATTAAAAACTTGAACTTTAAAATGCTGTCATGGCAACTAACTAAAATAAAACAAGTAACTAAAACTGAAATAAAAATAAATTCACGCTTAACAGAAATACAAAAACGAATAAAAATGACAAAGGCACAATCTTACTAAAAATGAAAATATTAAAAATAAAAGCTAATTGAAAATATACTATAATAATACATAAATAACACTAAAATATCACTGTCTATTAGTCCTAAAATCAATAAATTTTAAAACATAACTAGTTTTATATATATATATAATATTTGGATATGGTATCAATATGGTATAAATTTAGTGCGAATAAATGGTAAAACTGCATCTTAAAATACCCAGAATTCAGATCATATTAGATTTGAAATGAAGAACCTTTCCTGAGACTGAATGAGAACACAGTGTGTTTGTCAGAAACATTTCTTGCTATGAGCTTATAAGTCCCAGCTCAGATCCTGCTGTGCTTCGGAGTGTGAAAATACTCTCAACCGTGATATTTTTAGCTCTGTCTCAAAGCTAGACTTTATCATTTGGTACATTTCATTGGCCTCGTCGGTTGCATTCCACCCACGCGGTCTCTCCGTTCTTGTTTGGAGATCTAAATGAGAAATCAACCACGGCAACACGCAGTCAGCTGCTCGGATTCAGCGCCTGATTGGCTGTCATTTTAATAAGGTATAAAGAGCAGCAGTGCTTCAATTACACGTTAACAGCTCAAACCCGACGGTGGCGGCAGCAGTCAGAGTGTGAACCCGCAGGGAGTGAGGTAAAGAGTTCAGATCACAGCTAATCAGCTCACTATGAAGTCAGTGCTCTGAAATCGCTGACCTCTATTAATGCAGACAGCAACCGGACTCATTCAGATCCACCACACGGACAGCAGGAACAGGTTTTAATACACGGCTGGAAGATCTTATGTGATCCTCAGAAGTGTGCAATCTGGATTATTATGCAACCAAATCAAGTGCACATCTGCATTATTATAGTTATCTAAAACTGTAATAAGAATTGTTAAAAAAAAAATAAACTTGTTTTATTTCAGATAGTTGCCAAGGCCACATTTAAACTTTTCATTTAGTTTAACTTCAGGGTCCCTAATGTCTTCCAATTAAAAATTCCATATTTTTCCAGATTTCTCTGCGGATTCTTCAGTCCAATATGTATTTAACATTTGATAAATGGTTTTAAAATCAAACTGTTAATATGCATGTTACATTCTGATTATGTATGCTATTATGTTGCCAAATAATTTAGAGAATGTATCTAGGTACTGTAGCTGATACAAATCAATTAACACCAAACCCATGTTATTTGATGCAGTATTTCATTAAATCTATAAAGTTAAAATACAGGATTATGTTTGATAAGATTTTAAATTTATATTATACATTTTAAAATTATATTGTGTCTGATTACATTTATTTAGAAAATATTATTTTCAAAATAATAGCAGGATATGGCATCCAGTAAAATAATGTTTGCTATACTAGAAATGTACTGTTAAAATAATTTATTATCAGTCATTCTCACTCCATCCAAGTCCTCACCCATAAAGTATTCAACCATATAGCATTATTTTCAGTATGAATCAGTGTATAGTACAGTAATCTGTAAATATTAGTCTATAAATACTCGCACGGTGCAAATCTGCTAACTATACTTAAGAAAACAAAATAGGGGCAGCAGTATGGAAACATATTTTTACATACCTGGAAATTACTCAAATAAAATTCCATACAGTGTAGAAACCCTGTAAGTCGATGAGAGCTCAAACAAAAATGTATAAAAACTATATATATATATATATATATATTAGAGGTGGGCATAGATTAATTTTTTTAATCTAGATTAATCTAGATTAATTTTAAAATTAATCTAGATTAATCTAGATTAAAATGGCACATTTGAATTCTCCCGAAGGCATTCAGAATATGTGTGCTACCCAAATAATGACTAAAAGTAAGTCTTTGAGAATAGTTCGCCTCGCATAGGGATGTGCATTTCTGCCAAAAATGCCATTCGACAATCGAGGAACAAAAGTCGAATATCGTTTAAAAAAAAAAAAAAAAAAAACGCAATGACAGAAAGGGAGGCCAATTTCATCTTTAGCGATTTGTCATCAAACAAACTGTTTATTAATTGAACAAGTAACATGTTTTCTTCGGTTTTTTTAACAGTAATTGGAAGAAGAAAAAAAACAATACGCACCACAGTCCGTTTTTGCATCGCCAATGCTCGTTAGATAAAAAAAATAATGTCATCATATGTCATAATGATTTTATGTGAACCTGCCTTGTTACTGCAATAGCCTCCTTTTTAAACAAATTAGTTTCAATCAATGTAAACTATTCGTGTGATTATGCCACTGCGCAATGCACATACATTACCGCGGGATGGCGGGTGTTCATTTCATAAACTGTGGACAATGGTAGCTTATTTAAACCTGTTAACCTTTGCCAGTGCGCCGACTCTCTGAAGCGGTTTTTTTTGTAGCCTATAAATTAATGTATGTCCAAAAACCGGATAATGTCATACTTTTTAGTAGTGCTATCGTGGCGTAATAATCTGTTGTAAAATGTATTACCTGAATGAAATGAACTCGAATGTATCGTCCTGTGGAATCATTCATTCACAGACAGCTTACGAAGATGTTCAACTAATAAAGATCTTCATCGCTGACAAAGATATGATGCATTTGCAGATTTGCTTTCACTAGATTAAACTGTAGATCCACGGCCACTTCATCCAACGCTCTTGATGTTCTTAAATCTTCCTGTTATTTACGACTCCTCGAGTGTGAATTGAAAGCGCTTCAGACGATTCAGTGCGTGGGGAACTGAACAGATCAACTGATTCGCGAACCGATTTAGACAGATTTGACAACTTGTTTGATGAAGTCTTTGAACAGAAACGACTCAAAAGAGTGATTCATTTGTAAATGAACATCGCTCATGCCCATACAAAGGATACAGCGCGCTTGGAATAAACTCATTTAACAACGTATTGCATTAAAATAAAGTAACGAGAGGAACGTCGCCCAACATAACAAAGTAAGTACACCTTGTGTCCCTGACAGGAAAATACCCTGCTGCGCGATCTGTGACAGTAGGCGCGGCCGCGGCGTTAAGTATGTATGTCATACTACACATTAGAATTGCGCGAAAATAACGATATTCGAAAAAGCTATTTATGATCCCAACCCAACTTAGATTAACGGCGATATTTTTTTTATCGCGCGATAAGAGTCTCACGTTAACGCAGCACGTTAACGCCGATAACGGCCCATCACTAATATATATATATATATATATATATATATATATATATATAAAAATAAAATAAAAAAAAAAGACTAAAACAAAAAGTGGAAAATATAAAGACTATTTAAAAATATGAAAAACTATAATAATTTCTCAATGACACTAAAATAATGCTGGTGCACATGACCTTAAAGGCACTCACCAGTCTGCTGATCTCCTCCTGTCGGTCTGGTGCTGATCTGGCTGTGGCTTTGATCATGGTGGAGGTTTGATTATCGGTCAGTTTCTTGATGCACCGCTGCCCTGCTACAATGTTGCACACCTACGAGAACAGCAGAGCGTATAAGAACAGAGGCTGTGGTCTACGGCCATCACAGCGTGAGGATGACAGGACTCACCTCCAGGGGCAGGTAGGTGTGTTTCTGCTCCTGGCCCACCTGTAGACAGGGCAGGTGCGGGTATTTGAGCTGCAGGTTGTACTTTTCTCTGAAATACTGAGCTACTGTTCGTTCTACAGTTTGGCCATTCTCCAACTGCAAAGGGAACCTGGAAGAAATCAGGAAACTTGATCAAACAACACACCACCACTAGAGGGCATCAAAAACCAGAGCTAAACTGTTTCCCTCAGTCCAAACATTTGGGCTATGTTTGGAATAACAAGCTACTTTTACTATTTCTGCAGTGCATACTGTGTAAAGTGTACAAATACAGGTGAAACTTGAAAAATGTGTCGTGCAAAAGTTATAATTTTGATGATTGTCTTACAGCTTATGAAACCACCAAATTAGATTAGAAAATTAGATTACATGAAATCAATAAAAAAAAAGGATTTTAAATACAGAAATGTTGGCCCTCTGAAAAGTATAATCATGCATATGTATACAGTTATATATACTAAATATTTTAGTTTCACCTTTTAATTTGAATTACTGAAATACACAAACTTTTGCACAATATTCTAATTTTGTCGGGTTTCACCTGTATTCTGCATGCAATGTGATGAGGTCATGTGGCAACAATGCAATATACTACTGCTTGAAATATACATGACAATGCAGTTTTACATACTACACTGTTTTCTTGTAATTATTATAATACTTAATAATAGTATTACAGTAATAAGAATCATCATTTAAAATATTAGGACCTGTAAAAACAAAATGCTTTAATAATAGTTATGAGGAAAATGTATTCCTGTCATGAAAAACCATTCAATGGCCCAAAACATTAATTTAATTTAATATTCCTTAAAATATAAAATGATAGATAATTAAATTAAGATAGATAATGACAGAAAATGAAATTAAGATCGATGGATGGAAGGATGGATAGATGAAAGGATGGATAGATGGAAGGATGGATAGATGGAAGGATGGATAGATGGATATATGGATAAATGGATGGAAGGATGAATGGATGAATGGACGGATAGATGAAAGGATGGATGGATGGATAGATGGAAGGATGGATAAATGGAAGGATAGATGGAAGAATGGATAGATGGATGGAAGGATGAATGGATGAATGGATAGATGGATGGATAGATGAAAGGATGGATGGATGGAAGGATAGATGGATAGATGGATGGAAGGATGAATGGATAGATGAAAGGATGGATAGATGGAAGGATGGATAGATGGAAGGATGGATGGAAGAATGGATAGATGGACGGATAGATGGAAGAATGGATAGATGGACGGATAGATGAAAGGATGGATGGATGGATGGATAGATGGAAGGATGGATAGATGGAAGGATGGATAGATGGATAAATGGATGGAAGGATGAATGGATGAATGGACGGATAGATGAAAGGATGGATAGATGGAAGGATGGATAGATGGATAGATGGAAGGATAGATGGAAGAATGGATAGATGGATGGAAGGATGAATGGATGGATGGAAGGATGAATGGATGGATGGATAGATGGAAGGATGATAGATGGAAGGATGGATAGATGGATGGAAAGATGAATGGATTGATGGATGGAAGGATAGATGGAAGAATGGATAGATGGATGAAAGGATAGATGGAAGAATGGATAGATGGATGGAAGGATGAATGGATGGATGGGAAGGATGATAGATGGAAGGATGGATGGATGGAAGGATAGATGGAAGAATGGATAGATGGATGGAAGGATGAATGGATGGATGGATAGATGGAAGGATGATAGATGGAAGGATGGATAGATGGAAGGATGGATAGATGGAAGGATGGATAGATGGATAGATGGATGGAAGGATGAATGGATTGATGGATGGAAGGATAGATGGAAGAATGGATAGATGGATGGAAGGATAGATGGAAGAATGGATAGATGGATGGAAGGATGATAGATGGAAGGATGGATAGATGGATGGAAGGATGAATGGATGAATGGATAGATGGACGGATAGATGGATGGATGGATGGATAGATGGAAGGATGGAAAGATGGAAGAATGGATAGATGGATAGATGGATGAATGGATAGATGGACGGATAGATGAAAGGATGGATGGATGGATAGATGGAAGGATGGATAGATGGAAGGATGGATAGATGGATAAATGGATGGAAGGATGAATGGACGGATAGATGAAAGGATGGATGGATGGATGGATAGATGGAAGGATGAATGGATGAATGGACGGATAGATGAAAGGATGGATGGAAGGATGGATAGAAGGATGGATAGATAGATGGATGATGGAAGGATGGATAGATGGATGATGGAAGGATGGATAGATGAAGGATGATGGAAGGATGGATAGATGGATGATGGAAGGATGATGGAAGGATGGATAGATAGATGGAAGGATGGAAGGATGGATAGATGGATGATGGAAGGATGGATAGATAGATGGAAGGATGATGGAAGGATGGATAGATGGATGGAAGGATGGATAGATGGATGATGGAAGGATGGATAGATGGAAGGATGATGGAAGGATGGATAGATAGATGGAAGGATGGATAGATGGATGATGGAAGGATGGATAGATGGAAGGATGATGGAAGGATGGATAGATAGATGATGGAAGGATGGATAGATGGAAGGATGGATAGATAGATGATGGAAGGATGGATAGATGGAAGGATGATGGAAGGATGGATAGATAGATGATGGAAGGATGGATAGATGGAAGGATGATGGAAGGATGGATAGATAGATGGAAGGATGGATAGATGGATGATGGAAGGATGGATAGATGGAAGGATGGATAGATGGAAGGATGGATAGATGGAAGGATGGATGATGGAAGGATGGATAGATAGATAGATAGATAGATAGATAGATAGATAGATAGATAGATGGATAGATATATAGATCTCTTTGTCCTAAAATGTCTTGCTATGACACGCTTCAGTTCCGGCGACGGTTTGACTAACGTTTGGTGGCTGGCGGGGCGGCGGGTCACGTTGCAGACCCGGTACTTCCTCCGCATGGTTCCGCAGTGGGTCACCTCCACTTTCAGACCTGCACAGAAACCAGCCAATGAGAAAGAGACAAGCACATACAGTGGGTTGGACAATGAAACTGAAACACTGGGCAGTATTAGTGTTGGAGCTTTCACTCCTATATATGCCCTGATCGCCAATCTAAACTGATTTTAAATTCCATCAGTAAGAGCAGAGTGTAAATTATGAATAAGCAGAGCAATAGCACAGCTGTACATAAACGATTGCAATCCACACAACATAATGGGAGACATATGACTAGGGGTGTGACGGTTATGATATAACCGTGAGACCGACGGTTATAGTTGAACACCGTCATTAGAACTCTATAACCGCCAAAACCGTGTTATTAAAATATATTACAGATAAGGTTACACTTTCAGTGTTGGGGAGTAACGGAATACTTGTACCGGCGTTAGGTATTCAGAATACAAATAATGATAAACTGTAGAATCCACAGAACATAAAATATTCATTTTATTTAATTTTTCGTGTTCGCATTTATGAGGAAAAAACAATGTTATGGACGTGAGCGCTCTGAAAGCGGCACTAAAAAGATGCTTTAAAACTTTCACAGAGGCATCAAACAGAAAGCACAAAACCTTTCTTTAAAACGAATTTCGTTTTATATGAATTGTATCTTAATTTTAATCAATGTTTCATCAACCAATTGCCTGGATTTAATAAATAAGAAGTAATAAAAGATAAATATAGCAGACGATAGATAATCACGAAACAGAGGCGCCGGCTCGTGAACTGGAGCTCATCTCGTAAATGAACCGAAACTCGGCGTATAAGGTCGCCTACTCGCCTCACAGTCACAGACATGTCTACTTTTAAACAGAACAATTCAAAACGAAAGAAAACAGACTACAGACTGCTCTCTGCTTATGTAAATGTGCATTTCTCTCTGGCGCGTTCACTACTGCGAAGATCGCGAGTCAGCATCGTCGTCACCTTCATCTTTTCAGATACTGACAAAGAAAACACTTGTTTATTAATAAACAATTACAATATCTCCTTGCTATATTTTACATATTCATAATCATTATTTTTGCCGGTTCTTTGTGACAGATTGTAGGTGCTTTACTGGCAGCGCCACATGAACGCGTCACCAACGCATCCACCAGAATAGTTTTTTTTTTTTTTTTTTAAAGGATTTGTTTAGTGTGCGTGTTTAATTTAATGGAAAGCACGTTCACTGCTAGTTGTCTTGCTGTTAATTTTAAATAAACGTAGAGCAAGTAGCTAATCAGTGCCTGCTCGTTTATTCAAACTAAGTTGTCCTATAACAACCCCCCCCCCCCCGGACGATGACGGTTATGTTACGAACCGTCACATTTAACTCACATCATAACCGTCATCACCAATTCGGAAACCGGCACACCCCTACATATGACAGCTCAAAAGAGGACAAATTGTTGGTGCACGTCTCGCTTGCTCATCTGTGACCAAGTCTTTGTGGTGTCTCGAGAGCTATGGTATGCAGGGTAATGTGGACCACCACGTAAGACGAACCACATCCAACAGGAGTAGCTGTCGACGGATGAGGGAGCGGTCTGAAAGGGATGCCCGGGTAATAAAAAACAAAACCACAGCCGCCCAACTCACTGCAGAATTAAATGCGCACCTCGACTCTCCTGTTTCCACCAAAGCTGTTCGTCAGGAGCTCCAGAGTCAATGTTCTTGCTATAGCCAAACCTTTGGTCACTCGTGCCAATGCCAAATGCTGGTTTCATTGGTGCAACAGTGCAAATCTTGGGCTGTGGACAATGTGAAACATGTTTTGTTCTCTGATGAGTCTACCTTCACTGTCTTTCCCACATCCGTGCGAGTTACGGTGTGGATAAACCCCAAAGATGCTTGACACCCGGACTGTTGCTGCCCAGTGTGAAGCACGGGTGGATCAGTGATGGTTTGAGCTGCAATATCATGACAATCCTGAAGGTCATGATACACAGGGCAACTTTTTGAGCAATGTTGCTGGGCAATCTTGCTGAGCGATTGTTGCTTGGCCACTTTCTCATTGAAAATGGGCAATACATTTCTTTCTGGATAATTTAGATCGGTCGTGGGCCCTGTGTCTCATCTGGTTGCCCATTGATGGCAACATTGCTCAAAAAGTTGCCCTGTGTATCATCATCTTGACACTGCTTGATAGACGAGTCACTGCCAAGGACTCCCGAACCAATCTAGAGGACCATGTGCCCTGTATCAGCATGATAATGATCCAATACACAGCAAGACTAGAGACCGAATGTTTTGATGAACATGAAAGTGAAGTTGAACATCTCCCGTGGCCTGCACAGTCACCAGATCTCAATATTATTGAGCCACTTTGGGGTGTTTTGGAGGAGCAATTCAGAAAACGTTTTCCTCCACCATCATCACAGGGACCTGGCCACTGTTCTGAAAGAGAAATGGCTCAAAATCCCTCTGGCCGCTGTGAAGGACTTGTATCTGTCATTCTCAAGACGAATTGATGCTGTATTGGCCTCAAAAGGAGGCCCTACACCATACTAATAAATTATTGTGCACTAAAACCAGGTGTTTCAGTTTCATTTTCCAACCCCTAAACACAAACACACAGGAACACACATACCTTTGATTTCTTTGGTGAATTTGACTCTGTGGGAGTCTGTGAGGGGGCGAGGCTGCTCATCAATGTTGTGGATGTCCAGTACCTCACACATGAACTGAATAACTGGCTGTGCTTTGTAGAAGGCCGTGGCTGACACTGCGAGACAAAGGAGATGAAAACTTATAAAAACGCAGTTCAAATCATCATTTAGAAGAGGTCATGAGGAATCCATCCTCTGCAGTAAAAAAATAAAAATGTTCAGTGATGTAGCAGCATTGAAGGAAAAACACACACATATGTGTGTGTGTGTGTGTGTATAAATTATCTGAAAATATTAGAAAATCAAATTGTAACAAAGAGAATTGGCTTGTTTTTTGTCAGTGATCCCTTTATGCCAAGTGATTGCTTATGATCTACTTGATGAATTATGACAATATTTACTTCATGGTGTTTGTATTGTAATATGTTTCAGACAGGTTGCAAGAGTGCATATTTTATCTACCGCTTCTTTTTGACTGAGCAACTTGATGTAAAAACATTTCAAGATTTATTATGAGCTTGTTTAAAATTAAAATTTTTCTTCCAATAGTAAAAAAAAAAAATACTGGTAATTATTCGTATTTCTGTTATACAATAAATATACAATTATACACCTGCCATTTAATTCAATGCTTTAAATTAAATGATTTGGCCTTGTATCCCTTTATTAAGGAAAAACAAATGATTTGATCAATTTCACTGCACCTCTAAAGGTCTTTAAACACTCCTAAAATGGGAAAAAAAAGTATTGGGTGTTTAGCTATAGGTTATCTATATGGTTTTCCAACATTTCTAATTTGACTTCACTAAACTTTCAGTGTACTAAAATATCTGGTCCAGTTAAGATGTTGCTCTTTATTAGTCCTGTGAGAAAACAAACACAAATGTTAATGTGAACTCAAAGCCGGTCTTTCGCGCTCTTTCTGAGCCCATTCACTCCATTATAAGTGTTACAATGAGCCAGTGAAAGGAGAGACGATTTCAGACGGTTAGACTTTTCCCTGCCCTTCAGTCGGGAGAGGGAGGAGTAGGCAATCCAACCTATTGACTTATGGGAGACTGAGAGAGCAGGAGCAGGAAAAGAAAGAGAAAGAGAGAGAGACTCATTTAACGCTCCCCCTTCAATCAAACAAACCCCCACCCGCCATCTTTCAGCCCTTCATCCCCAGGGCAACAGTGTGAACAGTTCCCACACTCTGTGCTAACACATATGCTAACTCAAAGGATGCCCACCGTCGATGTTGAGCATCATCTTCCACATGGCTGGCCGGACAGACTGGTGGAAGCCGAACCACACCTCCCTGCCTCCACCCAGAGGATGGTCGTAGCCCTCCGGAGCAGAGAAGAATGAGCGGCCCACGGGTGTGTACCTGAGAGAAACAATCACAGAATGTTATATATTTTACTGAACTTGAAGGGACTTCATGTATCCACTAAACCCACCAGTTGATAAAGTTACAGTAAAAAATTAAAGCTGCAAGCAGCGATGAAAGGGCCCTCGCACCCGTGCCACCGCCACCCGGTGGCTTCAGGAAGACAGAGCACGGTGGGCAATGTGCATTTAAGTAGGTAAATATAGGAGGAGTATGTCAAAGTCAGTTACAAAAATGTCCTTTATTATGGGGATAGTAGCATGCGTTATCACTCAGATAAGTGTTGCTAGCATGTTTTAGCATGTTTCTAGCATGTTTAGAACTCAATGGCATATTTAATTAATATGTTGCTAGTACTGCATCACAATGTAAAACATGTCACTTCCTGTCGACAGTAGGTGGCGCTATTACTATAACTGAAAATTGTCATGGACATGTGTTCAGGGCAGAACTCTTATCAAATGTGTGAAGTTTGGCGCAGATTGGACATTGCCTTCTTGAGTAACAACAACTTCCTGTTTCATTGCATTAACATGCTTTAGCACTTAGCTAAGAATTGCTAGCATGTTTTAACATGTTTATAACATGTTTATAACTCAATGGCATATTTAATGTGTTGCCAGTATTGCATCACAGTGTTAAACATGACACTTCCTGTTGCTAGTAGGTGGCGCTATTACTATAACTGAAAATTGTCACGTAGATGTGTTCAGGCCATGACTCTTATCAAATGTGTGAAGTTTGGGGCAGATTTGACATTCCATGCCTGAGTTACAGCAAATTCCTATTTAATTGCAGTAATAGCATGCATTGGCACTTAGTTAAGTGTTTGCTAGAATGTTTCTAGTATGTTGCTAGCATGTTTAACACTTGCTGGCACTTTTTTATATATTATTAGAAGTCCACAACAGTGTTAAACATGTCACTTCCTGTTGCCAGCAGGTGGCGCTATGACTGTAACTGAATATGAGCATGCACATGTGTTCAGGACAGAACTCTTATTAAACTTGTGAAGTTTTGGGCAGATTGGACATTGCCTTCTTAAGTAAAAACAACTTCCTGTTTCATAGCATTAGCATGCTTTAGCACTTAGCTAAGAATTGCTAGCATGTTTATAACTCAATGGCATATTTACTATGTTGCCAGTACTGCATCACACTGTTAAACATGTCACTTCCTGTTGCCAGTAGGTGGCGCTATTACTATAGCTGAAAATTGTCATGTAGATGTGTTCAGGGCAGGACTCTTATCAAATGTGTGAAGTTTGGGGCAGATTGGACATTGCCTTCTTAAGTAACAACAACTTCCTGTTTCATTGCATTAGCATGCTTTAGCACTTAGCTAAGAATTGCTAGCATGTTTTAACATGTTTCTAACATGTGTATAACTCAATGGCATATTTACTATGTTGCTAGTAGCCTACTGCATCACAGTGTAAAACGTGCACGGAGGGGAATGTGCATTTATGTAGGTAAATATAGGAGGAGTATGTCAATGTCAGTTACAAAAATGTCCTTTATTATGGGGATTATACAATGTGTTTTCACTCAGATAAGTGTTGCTAGCATGTTTTAGCATGTTTCTAGCATGCTTGGAACTCAATGGTATATCTAAATTTGTTGCTAGTACTGCATCACATTGTAGATGTCACTTCCTGTTGACAGTAGGTGGCGCTATTACTATAAGTGAAAATTGTCATGTAGATGTGTTCAGGGCAGGACTTTTATCAAAAGTGTGACGTTTGGGGCAGATTGGACATTCCTTGCCTGAGTTAAAACAACTTCCTGTTTCATGGCATTAATAGCATGATTTAACACTTAACTAAGTATTGCTAGCATGCTTTAGCATGTTTCTAACATGTTTAACACTCAATGGCATATTTTACTATGTTGCTAGTACTGCATCACAGTGTAAAACATGTCACTTCCTGTTGACAGTAGGTGGCGCTAATACTATAACAGAAAATTAACAGAAAATTATCATGTAGATGTGTTCAGGCCATGACTCTTATCAAACATGTGAAGTTTGGGGCAGATTGGACATTGCCTTCTTGAGTAACAACAACTTCCTCTTTCATTGCATTAGCATGCCTTAGCACTTAGCTAAGAATTGTTAGCATGTTTTAACATGTTTCTAACATGTTGAACACTCAATGGCATATTTTACTATGTTGCTAGTACTGCATCACAGTGTAAAACATGTCACTTCCTGTTGACAGTAGGTGGCGCTATTACTATAACAGAAAATTAACAGAAAATTATCATGTAGATGTGTTCAGGCCATGACTCTTATCAAACGTGTGAAGTTTGGGGCAGATTGGACATTGCCTTCTTGAGTAACAACAACTTCCTCTTTCATTGCATTGGCATGCTTTAGCACTTAGCTAAGTGTTTGCTAGCATGTTTTAGCATGTTTCTAGTATGTTGCTAGCATGTTTAGCACTTGCTGGCACTTTTTTATATGTTATTAGTAGTCCACAACAGTGTTAAACATGTCACTTCCTGTTGCCAGCAGGTGGCGCTATGACTGTAACTGAATATGAGCATGGACATGTGTTCAGGACAGAACTCTTATCAAACATGTGAAGTTTGGGGCAGATTGGACATTGTTTGCCTGAGTTACAGCAACTTCCTGTTTCATTGTATTAGCATGCTTTAGCACTTAGCTAAGAATTGCTAGCATGTTTTAACATGTTTCTAACATGTTTATAACTCATTGGCATAATTAATATGTTGCTAGTACTGCATCACAGTGTTAAACATGTCACTTCCTGTTGCCAGTAGGTGGCGCTATTACTATAACTGAATATTCTCATGTAGATGTGTTCAGGCCATGACTCTTATCAAACGTGTGAAGTTTGGGGCAGATTGGACATTCCATACCTGAGTTACAGCAAATTCCTATTGAATTGCAGTAATAGCATGCTTTAGCACTTAGCTAAGTGCTTGCTAGCATGTTTTAGCATGTTTCAAGTATGTTGTTAGCATGTTTAACACTTGCTGGCACTTTTTTATATGTTATCAGGAGTCCACAACAGTGTTAAACATGTCACTTCCTGTTGCCAGCAGGTGGCGCTATGACTGTAACTGAATATGAGCATGGACATGTGTTCAGGACAGAACTCTTATCAAACGTGTGAAGTTTGGGGCAGATTGGACATTGTTTGCCTGAGTTACAGCAACTTCCTGTTTCATGGCGAAACATCAAAATTTGTCAGGCCGCCGAGGACACGCCCTTCGACGAAAACTCAAGATCTTCGCAATTTAACGTCGCAAAGGCCTTAAGATTAGACTCACCAAATTTGAAGATGATCAGATTAAAACTGTAGGAGGAGTTCGTTAAAGTACGAGGCCTGAAAATGGCAAAAACTGCACAAAAATCTGAGAGGAAGTTCAAAATGGCTGACTTCCTGTTGTGTTTAGGGCTACGCTCCAAGAGACTTTTTTGTAGGTATTGGGCCACTACAGGTATGTACCGAATTTCGTACACGTACGTGAAACGTAACGCGAGGCGCACTCCGTTGAACCTTTATAGGTGGCGCTATCGAGCCATTTTGCCCCGCCCAATTTTGAAACGCATATCAGATGTAAATTTTCGCCAGTTCTGACGCGTGTGCAAATTTTCGTGAGTTTTCGTGCATGTTTAGGCCCTCAAAAATGCGATTCATTGCGGAGAAGAAGAAGAAGAAGAATAATAATAAACAGAGCAATTCCAAGAGGGTCCTCACACCATCGGTGCTCGGGCCCTAAAAACGGAGAAAACGGCGGCAATGAACTTATTTGTTTTCTTAGTTAATGCTTAAATGTTACTGTGAAAGAATTATCCATGCATTTTTATATATATATATATATATATTTTGACAGTAATCTTTAATAAAAATGTCATAACTAGCTTTTCCTGTGATATGTTCACTTGACGTCTATGACTTATGCAAGTCCTTGCAATCAACAACCAACAGATCAAATCAAGACCCACCCTTTTTTGTTGTTCGCTAGCCGTTTCACTAAAAAATAAAGTACCGTCCAATATCTTATGAGAAAAATAAACTTGGGAAAAATGCAGAAATATCATGAAATGTAGTTTATTCCTGTGATCAGCATCATTACTCCAGTCTTCAGTGTCACATGATTCTTCAGAAATCATTCTAATACGCTGATTTGCTGCTTGAGAAACACTTCTTCTTATTATCAATGTTGATAACAGTACAGCTTTATTTATTTTTCAGGATTCTTTGATGAATAATAAGACCAAATAAACAGCATTTTTTTAAACATAAACGCTAAAACGTCTTTATTGTCGTAAAGGCGATCACAACTTCAATTTCATGCCAATTTTAAGCATCTTTTGTTTGCAGAATCCACTTGCTTATTTGCAACTTGTTATTTTGATATCTAATGCATTGAAATATGCAAACTGTGTTCAAATAGCTCAGGGCTCACAGTTTAACAATAAAATATATTATATGAACTATAAGTGTGTAGGCGTGTCAGGGCGACCAGCTAATGTTTATCTGTGTGTGAGACAGTCTGAGATATGGCTGCACGTGCACTCACTTCATGGAGGGTAGATGGCGTAGAACCACATCCACAGCGTGAACTGGGTTGGTGCTGATTGGCTTGTCCAGCTCCAAGGGCTCTGACATACTGCGACCCGTTAGTACCTCGTGCAACAGGTGCCAGCTCACCAGGGACACAAACTTAATACTGACTTTAAAGGGTCTGTCTTTGCCTCCTTCCCCTGGCAGCGTAACATCCAGATCCACCTGTGGACACATAACAAGTAGTAATGCAGCAACACATTAAACACAATAAAAAATAAAAAAATAGCTATTTGCTAAGAATTTGCTATCCTAGTTATTTGTAGGAGAAGTGTCCAATTTGGCCAAAATTGTGTGATTCTATATAAATACGACCATAAAATAATAATAATAATAATAATTGGCAGTAGTAGTAGTATAAATAAAATGACAGTAACATTTCACTTTAAAATAAAAAAAATTGAAAAATAATATAATTTTATTTTACATTACAACACTAAAATAACAATACTAATATTTATTGCTTGATAATTGTTTATGGCAATTTCTTCATTTTCAAACGTTAAACCATCAGATTTTTATTTTGATGGAAAACCCCTTAAAGAGTTAGTTCACACAAAAATAAAAATTATCCCATTATTGGCTCACCCTCAAGCCATCCGAGGTGTATATGACTTTCTTCTTTCAGCCGAACACAATCAAAGTTATATTATATATTAAAAAATCCTGGCTCTTCCCAGCTTTAATATGGGAGTGAATGGTACCTGCGATTTTGAAGCCCAAAAAAGCGCATCCATCCAGCATAAAAGTAATCCATATGGCTCCATATTTATAACTTCATAAAACATAATCTCTGGCCTCCGGTAACGGACGTATGCAAGTCGAATTCTGTCGGAAAAGTGACCTCTGACCCAACACCTAGGATGGCTTGAGGGTGAGTTAATTATGGGATGAACTAACTTTTAAAGCACTTATGTTGATAAGTGCTTCTCATCACACGTTTGGGAAGATGGTTATAGGATAATTCCGGTATTTAGCACTTTGAGTCTGTTTTCTAGTTTGTTCACCACTAACCACTCGGTGAGTTGCACAGTTTTGAATGCGAACGTTAAGGTTTGTTTTAAGGACATGTTTGTGCATGCCCATAGACAGCCACTCTGAAGGCGGTTCTAAAAGAGTCAAAAAGTCGAGACGGGACCCATCGTCAAAATTTGTGCGTCCACCACTCTAGTTCATCCAACAAACTAGAAAATAGACTCAAAGTGCTAAATACCGGAATTATCCATTAATTTAGAGCAGATGCGGAGATGGATAATCACCCTAAGCCAAGCCATATCAAGACTTCAGTTTTATTTTGATTAATCGTGCAGCCCTAGAATATCATGATGATTTTAATGTGCACATTTCCTACAGAGCATGTCATTGATTAATTTGTGCATCGTAACAGAGTGCATCCATGATGCCTAAGTGGGTCTCTCACTAAGCCTTTGAACAGAGCGGGTGTTTATTTACCCCAGCTGGCGCCACAGGTAGTGGGTTGGCGGTGTAGAGACTTTTCTTCCCATCATAAACTGGCCTTCGATCCCCAAAGATGGTGACTTTAAAGTGCTGCACCATGGAGTCCACAACCTCCCTGTAGAGACAACATCACTCATCAGGAGGGCGTCCACAAGAGTCAGTCATAAACTTTGAGCAATTCCTCGAACATCCTACCTGTTCACACGGCGTGGACACTTCTCAGGCTTGATGTCGACCTCGTACAGGTAGACGTCCATCTTGGGGATCTCCACCTGGAAGCAGTTGGCCAGCAGCTTGATGGGTTTCCCCATGGTGCCATAGCCGGGCCTCCGTGGCACGGAGAACAGGGACTGGGCCCCAACGGCTCCTGAAGTGAGGAGGACAGAATAAGACTGTAACAAAACTGGCCAGGCGAGGTGGATATGTCCTCAATCAAGAACAGCTTTCAAAACAACAACGCAAAATAAAACTAGATAGTCCAAAGCCAAATCCCACCCATCATATAATGAACAAATGTGTCAACGCTTCTGATGCAACATGTTCAGCTGATGTTTCTATTTTTGCTTGCATTGCTACTTCAACGGGTCTTTAATAAAATCATTAGAAATTATTATAAATAAATACAAAATATTTAAATATTCAATATAAATGAGCCTAGTAAATATAATATAAATGTGTGTGAATTTACTTTTTAAATTCAATTTAAATAGTTGAATAATTGTATTTGTTATACATTTAAATAATAATTAGCTTAATAATAATTCAACAATAAATACATTTAACAATAATACTAATAATACTACTAATTATTATTATACATTTTCATTAAATTATATTATTAAATTATAATAATAGAAGTAATAAAAACAATACCAATTTAAATATTTTAATACCCATTATTATTATTATTATTATAAATAATAATAATGACAATTATTATTATTACAAAAAAATATATATTTATTTTCAAAGCTAGCTTGTAATGGTAAAAAGATGCTGAATCAAATAACATTCTATGCTAAATTAAGTTCTCAAAACAATGAGTAAGAGATAAATTATGTTAATTTATGGACAGACTACAGCCAGTTACATCATCGCTCAGCTCTCGAGTGAATGGAAACGTTCGGTTCTGAGTTTCACAGATCCCCTGGCTGAACACCGGCACCATTTCAGTATAAATTGGGAAAGAGACTGGGTCTGAAGGCTGTCTGCCAGTGACAGAGATGAAGCCATTGCCCTCAACAGCCAGCTGATGCCTACAGAGAGATGCTGAAAATTTAATACCAGCTTCATGACTGAGTTTGACAGTGATTGCAGGTAATGGTTCCCTGACTGAGACGCCCAGGGCACACTAGCAGATTCATCAGCACACAACTTCCACTCGTGGGGCTTGTGAGAAGAAAAACAGAGTTCAGCAACTTTGTGGAGGAAGGGGAAAAAACACAATAAGCAGAAGTGATGGTGATGCTCAATGAATCAAACGTTGCCATTCTCAGAAATGGGATTTCTGACCCACAAGTCACTTTTGTGCAGTAACATCAATCTGTATTAAACTGATCCTCATGGCCCACACATCCGGCCATACATACTTCTATTTCAAATATATCTCTCACCTGCATGGGCAGGGATTAGATTTCATCAACTTAAAGAAATAAAAAGGTACAATATGTAAGAATTTTGTAATAAAATATCCAAAAATCACTTGTGTGATATATTTCCTGCAGTTGTGTACTTACAATATCCCAAAAGTCTCTAAAGATTTTTTATTTCAGAGAAATATTAATTAATTAATTTACGCACTGAAAACAGCAACTAAACCCAATGAATTCACAACGATTTAATAAAATAGTGTTCTCATGTTATGTAATATGACAGTCCCAAATTAATCATCGTTATTATTAGTTGTGCATTGCTGCTTGAGCGGGGCGCGCTGAATGAATAACCCTTGAGCACTTTGCTAGCACATTATTTAACTCAAAGAAACGCATCCTATATGAGATTAATCAGATATACAAAATAAACATAATATTACAAATTATATCTACACAAAATGACGTGAATGCACAAGTGAACTTGAACTAATTACGTGCCATTCAGAATGACTCATGTTGTGGACGCGCTCTTCCTGGAACAACGCGACACGGCAACTAAACCCAAACAATTCACAATGTTTTATTACAATGTTGTTCTCTTTATAATGTTATGTAATATGACAGTCCCAATAGTCATTATTAGTCGTGCATTGCCGTTTGAGCTGCGCACGTTAAAGATCACACTTTAGCGTACATTCTTAACCAAATGCATCCAATTTGAGATAAATCAGATATAGACATAGGCTTACACAAAATAAACTATTACAACTTACATTTGCACAAAACAAAAGGAACTGGAACAACGTGAATAAACTATTATTTATTTTATTTATTACTAGGGCTGTCAGTTAAACGCGTGATTAACGAAGTTAACGTACACCCATTTTAACGCGATTAATTTTTTTAAAGCGCGATTAACGGCCTTTTTGGCCAAGCAAACTTTGTCGTTTTTTTTACATGCTTTTGCAACAGGACGCGGAATGCGCGACGCTGCGCTATGAAACCCATTCATTTCAACGGCTTGCGCCGCGCGAGGACGTTTTGTTGCTTCGTCGACCGAAGCCCAAGAGCAGCGGCGTGCACACCGCGGTCAACATTATAAATAGTTCAACTTTTGCCGCTGTGACAATTACCAGCGCGGCCAATAGAAACTTTTTGGCATCCAAAAAGTTTTAAAAACTGGCGTAGCGCCGCGCATTTCGCGTCCTGTCTGAAAGCACCGGATCTAGCTAGACCACGAACCACACACTTGTTTGGGCTTGCGAGGCTGCGAGCCGACCAAATAGTAGGTTAACGTTACGTTTTGACGAGCGCGAGACGCCGAAATGGATGCCAGTAAGAATGGTTCCATTGACGAGACCAAATGATCTGTGTGTTTTGTCGGTGTGAACTGAGCTATATCATCATTGCGCAGCAATAGAATAGATAAAAATGTGCGATTAATTGCGATTAATCGTGAGTTAACTATGACATTAATGCGATTAATCGCGATTAAATATTTTAATCGTTTGACAGCACTATTTATTACCAAAAATTCCACAACATAAACATAATATATTAAGAAGCGAGGGAAAAGACACAGTCGAAAAGTAAACGAAAGCTCAATTAAAAGGCAGACAAGTTTATTTAAATATCATATTTCACACACAACAGTAATTTATGTACTTCACATAAATCAAGAGGCAAGAAATAAAAAGAACAAATTTAAAACTTATTAAAACAAATGAGAGAATATAAAAACAATACACGAATAAAGTGCAAATTGAAAATTAAATAGTAAAATATTTCAATAATAATGAAAACATATGAATATAGCTATAAACAAAAAACAAACAAAAAAACAACAACAAAAAAACAGATTCAGATGTTCCAATCCGATTAGATTTCGATTCTCGATTCGACTCAATGAATATAGATTTAATACAAATCCTATATTTATAAAAAAGAACTGTTAATTAACTGGTTAATTAATTTAAAATAAATTAGAGACACAAACCTGTATATTAAACTCTTTTTAATTTAGGTATACTTGTGTACCAGGCACGGCAAGATTCCAGGTTTGGATGGGCCAGACCAATTGTGGGTGGGCCTTAAATTTAAAACATTATCCAATCACTTTAACCTAATAAAAATTACTGACTAATATACTGTTATATTATCTGTACGTATAGCCTACATAATATAGATTTTAATAGCTTGATGCTCTTTAAATATTTTGTTGCATTGTTAAAAAGTTTCGGTGCAGGAGTCAGGACGGACCTATCCGCGATCGCTCTCCTTGGTTCAGACCAAAGAGCGCTTTGAAATCTCCATTACGCATCATACCTGGGCTGCGTTTCCCGATAAAAGAAAAAACAGTGTTATTTATAAAAGCACCACTTCAGAAATAGTTGAAATTGCATTTATTAGGACTCATGGGATATTATAAAAAAAGAATCTAAACTATAATAGCCTATATTTAGGCTGTAAAAGAGGTCAGGAATGTAATATGTACCCAAAACATGTACCTATTTAGTTCTGCTCGTATAACATGAGGCCGAATATTTCACAATTCTTCTTAATTGTTTTAAGTTTTCAACAATACATTACAGATCAACAACACTGCCCGACAGTTTCAATCAATACTCGGGAACAGAACTTGTTCATTAACGTCATATTTGTTAAAATATTTTAATGTTATTTTTTTTTTCACATCTATGTTGGTTATGGAAAGTGACAGCATGAGTAAGATAGGATGTGCAATATATCGAGAGATATGTCAGACATGATTTTGGCCACTTAATTAAGTTTTGTCCTGTAGAAAGCCTTTCTTTAAAGTGAATTTCGTTTTGTATACATTATATCTTAATTTTAATAATTTTTTCATCAACCAATTGCCTGGATTTAATAAATAAAAAGTAAACATACAATTATAATCATGACATGGAGGCGCGGGCGCCGTCCCAGCACGTGAACTGGAGCGCATCTCATCATAAATTAACCGAGACTTAGCGCATGCCTCACATAGCCTACATGAAAAATGCATCTATATAGAAAGCTTGAAATGTCTTTAAACGAAACAATTAAAACGAAAATAAATAGTATACTCTCTGATTATGTAATCCATAGGCCTACGTGCATTTCTCTCTATAGGCGCGTTCACTACAGAGATGCTGATCGTCAATTTCATCTTTGCAGACACTGACACAGAAAACAGTTTATTAATAAAAATGACGATTTTCGAACGATATTCAACTTTTACTCCTTGATTGTCGAATGGCATTTTTGGCAGAAACAATTATATTTCTAATTATAAAATAGACAGAAACCTTTGGCAGCAGCATCTCCCGCCAGGTGTAGGTCTCACTGGCTCATCAAGGCCATCAAAAGGGTCATCACCGTTTAAAGCACTCATTTTGAGGAATGAATGAACATAAACAAACCTCTGTTCAGCAAAGAAACTGCATCTTTCAGGCCAACATTTTAAACAGGGAAATATAGCGATTTGGAATAAAACGTTGATGGAACAGGGAATAGGTTCAGTAGCATCAAAATGACATGAAAAACTCATTACAAAAAAAAAAATCTAATGACGTTTATCGAGGTTTGGAAAAGAGCTCTTCATTTTGACCACTTAATTGAGTTTTGTTTTGTAGAAAGACTTTTCACGCAATTCTGACTTTATACCACGCAATTGCGGCTTTTTTTCCACGCAATTCTGATTTTATATCTCGCGCAGTTCTGAGAAATAAAGTCAGAACTCATGCTCTGATCGGAACAACAACACACCCAAACACTGTCTGCTGAACTTGCGCAGAAACATCAAACTAGACATAACCAGCTTTTTAAAATTAAAACTAAAATTTTTAAAACTAAACATTTAGACTATTTTTGCACAAATTATGAGCTTATTGGTGATTTTTTTTCTAATTCTGGACAAAAAAATTTGAAGAAAAGTTTTGGGTGGGCCTGTTGAAAAGTGGGCATACGCTGTCAAAGGCTCTCAGTGTCTCTGTGAAACCCTGCCCAATAATTGCAATTTTTGGAATAACACCTGTTGATGGCTTGTACAACAAGCGTCATGCTGATACTATTGCTTTTGCTTCATTGATAGCCAGAAGACGAATCCTGTTGCATTGGAAATCCTCATGCCCCTCATGCCCCCCTTCTAATTTTTCTTGGCTGAAGGACTTAATGTCCTTTCTACACCTGGAAAAAATTAAACACTCCATCAGAGACTCTGTTAATTCATTTTATAAAATGTGGAATCCTATCCTTTCCTTTGTTGAGACTATACCTTCATTGGAGATTTTATTTTATTTATTTGTTTTTATTATTATTGATATTATTATTTTATTTTATTTATTTGTTTATTTTATTTATTTATTTATTTTTATTTATTTATTTTTTGTGGGATGTTTTGGGTTGGGTAGAGTAAAAAGTGTTCTCTATATTTGTATAATTTTTCTTTATTCATTTCTATGGATGTAAAAAAGCAGGTTGTGATGTTTTTCTTATATGCCATGCACATATTGTCTTTTAAAAATCTGTTCAATAAAAAAAAGAAGAAAAAAAAAAGAAAAAAAAAAAAGAAAAGTGGGTGGGCCTAGGCCCGTCAGGCCCACCCATAACGCCGTGCCTGTTGTGTACATTAAAACAGAACCCAACTCTATATTTCAAATGCATACAATGAATAGACTGTGACAATGATTTTGATGCCAGATGAAAAATTGATGCTGAAAATTGTCAGAAGAGTTACATGCCTTGATCAAACAGGATCAGGTTATTTTATGTTTAAGATAAAACAAACATAAAATATCACAGCATTAGTTGTAACATGGAGGCTGCAAGCCTATGAACAGTGTAGGAAAACTAATACTGGCTTTTGGGTGATAGATTTAAAAACATCTAGGCTAATCAAAAAATGAAGAAAAAAGAATTGGTACAAATTTGATACCACTAGCAGATATTATACGCTTCGGCCTTTAAGATGACAACAGAGAGTGCCAAAACACAAGCAGTCTGGCTTCTGCAGCACCATCTAACAAGGTTCTGGTAACGAGACAGAAGTTTACCGAAGGTTCAGTCCAGCATTACCCATCAAATGGCCTCTGAGATCCGTCTGTGCTAAACGAGTGATTCATCCCGATTTGACTCATAACCGCTGCTCAAGAGGACAGTCATCAAAGCTGAAGAGAGCAGAGTCACGTTTAAGAGAACTAGAAAAACAAGAATCACTCACAGAAGCTGGCGAGGGTCAGAATGAATCATTAGTAGCTGGTGTGTGTAATAGAGCGAAAACAGAAAAACTTAAGAGAAATCGATTTTTAGCGATAACGTATAAACCCTTCACGACAAACCTAACATGAAGAGGTTTGCTACGAAATAACCATTACTCATCTTGTTTTATGTTGCCCAGTCATTTTTTATTTTCCTTAAAAGTTATGCATGTGTATGTACTCTACCATTCAAAAGTTTGAGGTCAGAAGGTTCTTTTTTTTTGAGAGAGAAATTAATACTTTTATTGAGCAAGGATGCATTGAATTGATAAAAAGTGACAGTAAAAACTTTTATAATGTCAGATCTCTTTCAAATAAATGCTGTTCTTTTGAACTTTCTATTCATCAAAGAATACTGAAAAAAAAGATCAGTTTCCATATAAATATGAAGCACAATTGTTTTCAACACTGATAATAATCAGCAAATCATCATATTATAATGATTTCTGAAGGATCATGTGACACTGAAGACTGGAGTAATGATGATGAACATTCAGCTTTTATCACAGGAACTAAACTAAGTACACTGTAATGCAATCAATTAAATGTATATAGTGAATGTACTGTATACTGAACAATTTTTTTTCAATTACTTAATTTATATTGATAGTGATTCATAAAATTTATATTGATACTGATTCATAAAATAAATAAAGTTAATAAGACCTAGTTAATCGTTCTGCCTCCACCTAAGCTCCGCCCACAAACAAACATGTTTAATAACTGAAAAGGCATCTATACTAAATAGTTTTTATTTATTTATTTACATAAAATTGATATTGATATTAATTAATAAAAGAAATAAAGTACCTTAGTTTTATTATCTAAGAAAACCTTTTTTTTTTTTAGCTTTGAGTTAAATGTGTTTCATCTCAGATCTGGTTGGTTAGGTTCAACTTCACATAAATAGGAAAAATACTTTTAGAAGCGAGGCAGCTAAAAGTGTGCGTTTCCATTACAGGTTTGAGCAAAACTTTTGCGATATTTTCTAAATGTCGATAAAAAACGATTGTGACGGACGTTGGTAGGTTTACGTACATCCCAGTCACCGCACTGCCCATTATTATTAACCGAAGGAGACGTAGGCATGTTATTCAAGCTTTAATGGCAAGGAAAGTCCTTTATACTTGGGAGCTGCGTGGCTCCCTCCTGTCTGCTTCAAGGTCTTGATAAATTGTGCCATTTCTTTGTTGTTTGGAATCCCGTATTAGTCTATTGAAGAACTCTGTCTCGTCTTCTGTCCAAAAATACCCTGTCATCTACGTCAGGTGACTTGTAAATGAGCAAAAACTGTTTCCATTGCAGTTTTGCTGAACGTTCCCTTTTCGAATTGACTGAAAAACCTCCTCAAGCGAGCGTTAAAACTTTTTTGCGATATATGGGAGTTTTTGTGAAATTGACGTGTTTCCATTGGGCGCATTTTCAATTCGCGCAATTTGAAGGGTAATGGAAACGCGGCTACTGTCCTGTCAGGAATCTGGTCCCCCTTTTTCACCTGGTGGGCCTCTTCCAGCAGACACAGGCCACTGCGAGAGACCCCAGCCTTTCACACGCAGCCAGACCAACAGGGGGGTCTGAAACTCCAGACCATTGTGTCTTTGTCATGGAAATCACCCTCTGCCTCCAGTAGACTGATAACCATTTGATTCTACGCCGAACACAGACTCGTGGATGTCTACACACACACTCTATCGGACATCTGGATTCAGACCAAGGCATGAGGGAGTGACAGGGATCTTGGGAAATGTCTGAGGCACGCTCGGAGTGGGTGGAAGAGGAGGCAGCGAGGCCAGAGGATGATGCTTTTCATCCTCCGCACATGCAACCACACACTGTACTCTACCAATGAGTCAGTACGCCACACTTCCTCGACTCTGGTCTCAGGGCTGAGCTTATTTTCCCACCGCCGCCCACTCACAAGCATACGTGCACCACTCTCTCTCTCTCACTCGTCATCTCCGTTTGTAAGGGAAACATAGTCAAGCGCCAAGGCCGCTTAGATAAAGGAGGGAGAGAAAGCAAGAATGAAATGTGTAGAGATCCGAATAGGCCTGGCATAAGAAATCGTCACTCAATAAGCTTATGCGCACAATGGATGTTACAAGTCCATACACTAGTTGATGATGCCAAGACATTTTTTTACTCTGTTAAATTTGGTCACTGAAAAGAGGTTGGAGCTCTTAATTTTGCTCTGAAAGATTTAAATGCATCAATCTTTTTAAAGTTAAATGCATCAATCTTTTTAAAGTTAAATGCATCACTTTAAAAAGATTGTTGCATTTAACTTTAAAATGTAAAAAAAAAAAAAAAGTTGTTGCTGCATCTTAGACCTAGGCTATATGATTCTGGATACATTGACAATCATGAATTTTTTTTAGTTTCAAACCGAGATCACGATTCTCCAATGATTCAAAACAGACAACTAAACATCATAACACGTAATTTACAAGAGATTCTGACTACATGTTATTTGCTGCAGTCTATTTAAAATGTTTAGGCCTAATTACTCTGAATGAATTGCAGCGCATTCAAAAAACATTGTTTTGAATGAATACTTTTGATGACTCAATCATAAGAGAATTCTCGTTTCATTACTGGATGAATCATTTTTTTTTATTTATTTTTTTACAAATCTCTTGAATGAGTGATTTAATGCAAATTCAATGTAACAATGCACTCGATTAAATCGCTATTTGAAGCGCCATGTTACTTTCGAATGGTAATTTAGCGGCAGAATAAACACATTTGAATATTATGGTATGATTTTTTTGTCAAAGGTTTAATAGACACAGGTGAATCGTTGTCATTAAAGAATGAGATTGCGTGGGTGTTTGAATCGAAATCGCAATGTTTGTACAGCTCTATTACATTTGTATTTAATTAAGATTTCTGTATGCTTGAAAACTTGATACTGTTTTTACATCTCCAATAACAAAATATCAGCTTAACCTAAATATTTGCCGATCACTATCCTGTCAGGTCATTATGCTCTAAAAAAATGAGTTTGTCGGAAATTACTCTGTAATTTCAACATCCTGTCATCCAAATGCCTGTACAATTATGGCAGAGACAGCAGCTTTTGGCATGTTAAAAATCTAAAAAGATTGATGCTTCTTGTTTGCCTGGCCAAAAACACTCGATGTAACAATACAGAAGCCCACAACATCCTAATGAGAGAGGAGAAAGCTGCCACGGAGCCATTAGATTACTCCAATCTCTGCTCCTTACTGGCAAAACCATCGCTGTCCTCAGGTGACCCATAAACAGGGACTAAAGCGGGCAAGAAGTGACCATGTGGTGTCCATGGAGACAGTGAATACAGCATCAGATACAGCCTGTAATTTTAGGAGGACAACGATCAAACAAGCAAATGACAGAAAAATATTAATACCCCTAAAAGGGGTAAGAGTGATTAAGAGCAATTCATCATGTGCAGGCGGTCCACTGAATCATTAATGCAGGAGCTCATTCACACTGTGGAGGGACAGCAACAGCGCCTGGCTGTTTGCAGAGCGACACTGTCTCTACGCTCGAAGCGGCCGGTGTCGTGCTGCGTTAGCTGTGGTTGGAAGCACGTCATCTCGACGTCCAATAACCCGACGAATCAGCTGTGAGCTCAAGGCAAATTTGTGAGAAAAAAAAATTGCTAAAAATAAAATCCTATTCTGGAAAAAAATAATATTATCCTATTAATCCAATTCTTAAACACGCATTGTTTGACCAATTCAGAGAGAGCGCCGTTCTATAAAAATCTGACAGTGTTTCATGCATAACTATTCCATGATACCATTAGTGAATATTTTTTCTTACATGCTCAATCTTTTTGATTAAATGCTCATTAAAAGTAACAGAAATCGGATTAATATTAGCTGATCACGGTGTTAAAATATTGGTTATTTGTATAAGCCTCAAAATGCACCCTTATTAAAGAAGTTAAGCATTTACCAAAGGCACAATTATCACAACAAAATGAAAAATAATAATGTACAAATTATTTTGTGGAATTGAAATAAATCTGGCATCAAACTAAAAAAACATAGGTTTAAGTACTAAAAATATATGAAAGCTACGCATGTATATATTATCCAAATAAAAATGACAAAAGCACAATGAAATAACTAAAACAAAATAAAACTGATTCTTTATATTCTTTAAAATAATAACAACCGATTAAAATAATTCATAAATACTAAAATAGCATATGAATAATACTAAAATAACACTAACCCCAATCATGAGAAATCTGAACTGTTTTGCTTTGGTTTAAAAAAAAAAAAAAAAAACAGGCTGAGCAAAGGTTGCCAGGAGAAATTCACAACTAACTGCTGACTAGCCAACCTGGTCAGTTTCCAGATGTCCAGCGATAAATGCACTACTGTATTCTGAGCGCTCTACCTCTTTAGCAAACTACAGAAACACACACACACACTAACACTACAGCTGTTATGGCTCTTATCCACAGAGGCTTAGGTTGTGGGAAAAGGCCTCAACGGCAGGACACAATGGCGTCAGTCACGGCACCGGGTTCAGACGCAGCGAGTGACAGAACACGATGGGAAGCGTGTATGTCTTTGCGTGTGTCCAGTTGGCAAACCGGTCGACAGATTAACTGTCACCAAACAGCTCTCAACACTTGCTAGGGTAAAGATGTAACCTTTGAAAGATACAGTAATCCAGAGATTAGGACATGGTCAGAACATTTTGCCAGGTTTTTTTTTGCACGGTCTGTCTGAACTGCACAGCTGTGGATTGTCACAGAATTTGGCAAATTTTGGATTAATAAATCAAAAGTAGCCTATGCAATGTTTGATTAAATTGGTAAAGTAATTAATTCATTTGTACAACCACCATTTTTAACGATAAAAGCATGAACACAGACAACACATTAATTTAATTATTAACTTATATGGTTTAAAGTATGAACAATAGGCCTATAGTATAAATAATTCAATTGATTAGGCATACATTTTGATTAATAAAATGTATTGAATCAATAATACAGAATTGAGAAAAAAATCGATACATTGATTTAAGCCTCACAAGCCTTAAGTAATAAACACAGTAACAGCTATTTTAAATTAGGGGTGTAACGGTACATGTATTCGTATTGAACCGTTTCGGTTCAAGGCTTCCGGTTCGGTACTCATACAAACCGAACGATTCCTTGGACCATTTTTCCTGCAGACAAAATCCGCGCTGGCGCGACCACCACAACGTTGCGCAACATCAAATGGCAAACGTAATGAAAGCGGAACGAAACTGCGCTACGGACCGTATATCAGTTCGGACCATCAACATCTGTGCAGCGCGAGCTCTATGAGCGCGAGCCGATCTTGATCAAGCGAACTGTTACTACACAGCGCTAAGAGATCCAGTAAAGAAAGCATTTGAATTCGCCACTGAAGTAATAACATCGCTGCGAGATCTAGTGAGAAGCGTTCATGTCTCCGTTATTAACCGTAGATCTCTATTAGATCAAACAGCGCTGACACGGAAACCAGGAAAAACATTGTGCCTTGAATGAACTAATAATAGGCTTTAAATCCACAGATCAGCAACATTCACCATGGATTTAATGTAGTAACACTCACTGTAACCAGTTTGGCTGGAATAGTGAAATGCTTTCAAGTACTTAACACTTTTTTTTCAGCACTTCAAAACTCAAATATTATATAAATATTATATAAATAAATATACATTTAAATGTTATTTTTAATGTGATGACCAAAACATTATTTATTCATCCTTCAAAAATTACCCCCATTTATAAACCTGAAAGTTTCAAGATCAGGAAAACTCACACTTATTTAAAAATATATTTTCTTTTAATATATAGGAAATTTCTCTGGCATTTCTTCCTTTTTGCTGTACCGAAAACGTACCGAACCGTGACTTTAAAACCGAGGTACGTACCGAACCGTGATTTTTGTGTACCGTTACACCCCTATTTTAAATCAAACATGATGAAAGCAATAACCTGCAGTTCAGCAAGCAAGTCAAATGAACTCAGTAACCGCTCCGACTGCTGTACAATTGACTTGGGTCACACACAAAAACACTCATAAGCCAACATCTAGGCTACATTAAGCTCAAGTATATGAAGGTTGGCAAAACAGGGGGTCCGGGGTCTGCAGGGACAGAGGCTGGCCGGTATTTGCCGAGGCATGTCTACATGGCAGAGTAAAACTGCCTGAACCCTGACCACACCAAGAGTGCTGATGAATAAGATCCATTCTGGGTTGAGACTCCACCACAGCTAGCCAAGGTGAAAGGAGCTCTGTGTAGTTAACAGGCTAATTTGTTACGAGCACAGTGAGAAAAATAAGTAAGCAGAAAAGTTGCAATTAAAAGCGAAGACATCTGAAAAGTCATAAGCTCCTTTCACACAGCGCGTTGATCCTGGGAAATTGCCGTAAAATTGCTAGAGTGGCTTCTGTGTGAACGCAAGTTTCGTCCCGCGATTGATGCCGCCGGGATGGGGACCCAGTAACATTGCCGGGAACAGTCCCTGTTAGGGCTGCACAATTAATCGAATTTGTAATCGCGATTACAATTACGGATGCCACAATTATGTAATCGTTTAAAGGTGCAATTGCAAAAAAAAGTTCACTTACATTATTCTGTGTGCCTAAGATGTGTTTTTGTACAGTTTTTTACAGATGTGTTTTTTACAGCTTATCTTTAGGGTTTTTTACTTTGGTTTGGTTTCTTTAAATAAATAAAACAATACATTTGACATCTGAAGCTTAATGCTATAGAAAAGCAACAAAAAAAAAGTTTTTCCAGGAAGAGTGTTTTCAGCTTGTATTTTGATGACAAAATGGCATGCAGTCGCTTCAAACAATGGCATAAAGCTATTCAAAACATTATTCAATGTAAAGTATGATACTCGTAATTAATAAATCGCAATTACAATTTCAAGGGAATAATCGACAATTATGATTTTTGTCATAATCGTGCAGCCCTAGTCCCTGTGTGAACCAAAGCCAGGACCAATGCCGTAAGGAGTGTGACGAAGTGACGACCTGAAGCGGAGATAGTTCGTCCGCTTTGTGAAATGGTATGCAGTGCGCTAGTTTATGATCGAATCAGAAAAAAATGCAAGAGTGTGGTTTTGAGAGAGAGAAAATGCAGATCATAAGCAAACTTAAGACGCTGTGGAGATATTACAACGTCACGTGTCTTTACGGGATCTTTGTGTGTGAACGCACTCACAGATTCCAGAAAATCACTGGTGAATGAACCGAAATCAAACGTTATCTCAAACGGATCTCACATTATCCGTGTATTTTCCGGAATCTCTGTGTAAAAGGGGCTATAGTTTACAGTGGGACTCGGAGACGTAACCTAGGTCAAGCTCTTTCCCCCATGTCTACCTCTCATAGTTTAAATTCCCTCCACAGATCCCCTTTGCCTTCCCCCAACTAACCTTCAAAGAAAAAAAGGGCCTAAAAGCCAAAGAGGGCCCCATGTACACCGAGAGATTGCTAAGCCCCCATACGCAACTACCATGAAAACATTCCCCAGGCCGAACGCCCACTCCAGAGGGTCCAAAACCTCCTCCTCGTCCACCTTTTTTTACTTGGACGATTTATGGCTTACACATTTTCAAGCAGCATATTCACCCGTGATGTGGAACACAATGTGTTGCTGTGTCTCAGTACTGAAAATGAAAGGGATCACATTCTTGAGCTGTGATGGGTCATAGTGACTGTGCAGTGCACGTGGTGAACAGGGCTGGTCATCAATATTAAATCAAGCAATATCCTCCATATTCAGTGGGTTTTAGTGCTTTTTATTTGGCTATTGCATTTTCTAAAAATGAGATGCACTGATCATTTTTAATGGCTTAATTCAGAACCAATATTCAGAATCAGAGATAACAAAAAGACATAAAAATTAACATAGACAGATCAATAGCAAATGAATAACCAAAATGTATTTATTGTCCTATTTGTGCTTCTTAACACAATAACAATAAAATCATTAATTTATAACTTCTGAAGGTGAACAGCTTATGATACTGCATTGAATTATAGCAAAAGTAGAATAATAAATGCAAGAAGCCTGTTTGAATATTAAGTTACTTTTAATAAATGATAACTAGCTAAATGTTCATTAGAGGAACATTAAAACATCCTTTGATTATTGTGAACTAGACGTTTAAGTGTGCTTTTACATAACGGCAGCATTATCCATAATCCAATTAGCTACACTTTTCGATGTGGTAAGCAAAATAAAATTATTGGAGTAGGTTTTTACAAAAAAATAAAAATAAAAACACTATTTCAGTCTGTCTACTCCAAAATTTCATGTTGAATTCAAAGTGCTACTTTGAAATCTACAAGCCATTTCAGAGTGAAAATTGTTTTAAAATAAATCCTACACAAAATTGCCTTAAAAGGGTTAAGTCTTTGATTCAACGCTGACTGAATCTTAAAACATTCAGTGTACAATGACAGTGAAACTAGGTTGAAATTATAGTTCAAAATCACCCTTTTTAAGTCATGTAAAAGCAAATAGATATTGACAGTGACAGACAGCACCGGCGGCCCCCAAACTATTTTACCATCACCCAAAAAAAACCTTCACAGTCTGTGACACCCTCATCCACAATACCAGTGCAAGTCAAACTGCACTCACCATAGAAACCACCCATAGTATGTCATCCGCTTATGGTGATTGGAGGGGAGAAAGGCGCTATTGTTGAAAACTCTCAGAATGAGATGAAGAGCGAAGGACGTAACTCTTCCCCTGCTTTGGCACTGCCATCAAACAAACAGCGACAATCAAAACTCACAACAGCGCTCTGTGACACAACCTCACAAGCTGCAAACCACTGGGAAAAGCCAGACTTTAATCATTAAGCGCTGAGGTAATCGTGTTCGTGACATTCTCAAAAGGTTCGGTTTATGCATCTTGTGCGGGAAAACGACATCATTTTGTCCTGTACCCACCCACCTGTAGCATTACCTCGAAATGAGACACGACCGGGGCTTCCCCTCGGCAGTGGCCCTTTTCACGTTGGCAACAGGAAACATCTGGTATAATTAAACACCTCAAGCCATGCCATATTAAGCATCAAACCTAATAAAACCGCACAGATTAGGTCTCTTCATGGTTACTGGACACTTAGTTCCCACCAGTAACGATGCACAGACTCACAGGGACACAATCATGCATTTTTTTTAGGCTGCCACTTATGTTGCACAAACCACTATTTTTATACAATGTTGAAAAAGTATTATTTCTCACCATCAGTATTAGGGGTGTAACGATACCCTCATGTCACGATTTGATCCATATCACGATACTGAACTCATGATATGATATTATTGCGATACTCCCAAGACATATGATAAAAAGTTACATTTATTTACTGTTGAATGAAATGCCAAATTTGATTGGAGGAGTAAATGATTACAGTTGAAACTACAGGTGCAATATCGTGTAAAAGTTCATTTGGATGATTATGGCTTTCAGCTTATGAAAACCCCAAATTCTAAATCTCAGAAAAGTAGAATATTACATTAAAAAAAAAAATTTAATAAAAAAAAAGAATTTTAAACACAGAAATGTCAGCCCTCTGAAAAGCATAATCATGCATATAGTTTTTTTTTTTTTATAGGTATACTAAATATATTAGTTTCACCTTTTATTTTGAATTACAATACAACTTTTGCACGATATTCTAATTTAGGCTTGTATACTGTATACTCTAATACCTGTAGACTTGGACTTAGTGCTGGAAACCCAATGCACAGCACAATAGTGACACCAGAATAAACACAGGCTATTCATGATTCTGAAGCTGAAAATACAGAATTATTTAGACGAATATGCGTGCACTCTGTCACTGACTACAGGGCTCGAATTTCGGCACGGGATTGCGGGTATTGCGCATAATTTTAATAATTCCCGCAGGTCTCCCACTTATAATGTGGGAAATTCCCGCAAACTTTGATTCACTTTAGCATGTAGGTTGTATTGGTAAATGAATCCACACGGATTATAAAATAAAATCAGTCATTATAAAACTGTCTGCGAGACGCAATTTCCCAAACAGCGTGAGTGATTCAGCGGTGCTGCGGCTTCTATCTCTCGGCTCTCAAAATAGGTTGCACAAGGCAATCGTTAAGCGCTGCAGGCGGCGATAATACACTCGTGTGTTTCGGGAGAATTGTCACTTGGATAATCGGGCCAGCATTGCATCATGAGTAACTAAAGTTTACCATTTGCACGTCTTTTTAAGTCTTACCAGTTTAAACAGTCACGCGATCTTAAACTATTTGGTACTTGCGCATTTTTTTTTTCTCTGCACACATAACAAAAGTTATTTTTCGTGGATTATATCGATTTAACAGTCAAAAACATGCGAAAATTATGTCAATTTCGGTCTTGGTGAGTATCCTCTAAACACAGTCGGTTATGTCTTAAATAAGCATACATCGCATGTGACCATATAATGTTGGTGGCTACAGGATCTGTGCACGAGCTCTTACAGTGACAGCAGCCATATATGTCTGTCATTAATTTGGTTGTAAAAACATAGCTTTCATTTTAAGGAATCAGGATTAATAGCCTATGTATTTAATTTAGTCAGGGTTAAGGGTGTGTTCACACCAGGAAAGTCCGATAGTTCACTTGCTTTGGTCCGGACCAAATAAACTGTTTTTTTTTTTTGTACGGTTCGCTTTCACACTGCTCTTTTTGCAAGTGAACCAAAATTTGTAAACAAAACCACACGTGTGCTAAGGTCGTCCATTCATTGGACAAGGATTCTCAAGTAGGGAAATCAGGAAGTGCAAAAAAGGCTCAGCATGGAGATATTTCGTACTGCAATATTTGTTCTTTTACTATTTTTGTGTTATTCTGTACAAAGGCAATATGAAGAAACTAATGAGTATCATATGATACAATGTCATCTATACGATGTTGTAATTCGGATTTTGAGAAGACGTAATTTTTGAGAAATATGAGAAGACCTCTCATATCCCCTCTCCTTCATCCGTTCAGTAAACATGTTGAACACATCAGTATTTTTATGTGTCCTCTCCAGCAGCTGTGCTACATGGGCATCTGCCCAAATGTTAATAAGGCAGCTCGTCTCTTCGAAGCTCCAGGTCAAACCACGACTCATTTTATCAAATGTAGTAGGCTACAACAGCTCACTTTCCCATTACGCAACTCCAACTACGGAAGCCTGTTAACTCAAAGGCGCAGTGCTTTCTTGCAATTGGGTCGGTTCATGTTCACACCGTAAACGAACCGTACCAGAGTTCGTTTGGAACCGCACCGAGTTCGATTGCTGTATTCACAAAAGGTCCGCACCAAGGGGGGAAACAAACTAGAGTTCGATTCAATCGAACCAAACAAGGCAGGTGTGAATACACCCTAAAATACTACCCAGTGTTATTTTACATTTGATTACTTTTTTCAGTCTCTGTAGTATTTCTGAATACTAGTGTCAGACCTAAGCAAAAACTTTTCTCTTTATTTCTCTTTATAGGTATCTTTATTCTATTGTATTTATTTGTGCTACTTTTTTCAATTTAACTCAAAGATTGAAATCAAGCTTCCTTGTGTTGCGTAAATTCTTAAGAACAAAATTACCCCATTGTAAAAATGCAATGAGTGAGCATACATTTAGGAGATAAATGTAATTTAAAAAAAAAAAAAAGTCTAAACTCCCCCCTCAAATTAAAAATCCCCCCCCCATAAGAATCACCTAAGGGGGGATTCCCTTTGAGCAGGCATTATCAGGACCTACAAATATTTCCCCATTGCATTATTATACATTATATTCAACATCATGTATAGTAGTTTAATGTAGTACTAAGTCGAATTTTTTTCATTTTGGGTGAATTCTACACAATACATATCACTATCCACGATTAATATATTGATGCATTTTTGTATTGCAATATATTGTAAAACTATATATTAATAATACACCCCTAACCAGAAAAGAAACAATGAATGTGTTCTAAGGGAAAATCCAATGCTCAAAACTCACAAAGCCCCTTCACATGGGGGTATTTCTCAATGGGGACCACCAGAGCCAAAGCAGACTTCTGACATATCGACTTAGTCAACGCAGAACACGTATCATTCAAGAAAACAGCCACAAGCAAACAGGAATACCTGACTTAAAAAAGGAAATCAAAATGTTGCTGTCTCTGCCAGTAATGAACTTCTGACCTTGTGGTCAGTAGGCGACGAGAGGTCACTGACCTGACCTGACTCTAACCCTCGTACAGCTCGTTGCATCGTGTCTGAGCAGCGCTTCTTCACATCACAAAATGACTCATACTCTCATAGTCAGCCTTTAAAATGCCCACGATGAGGCACAATGAGATAATTGCTCTGATCTAAACCACACTACAACAAGATGTGATGTACTCCGTAAGATTGCTTTTCACTGGAACAACCTTGAGTCCTCACGAGAACTCGATAAGTGGGAAATCTTTTTATAACACTTTCACAAGAAGAAACTGACCCATACTGACTTCTTATGACCAATTATAGTTTTAAGTGTCTGACAACCTTATTCAATTAAAATTCTTTTTTATAGCTTTTTGACACAATTATGGCTAAATGTTCATTAGGCCATACGAATTAAAACAAAAACTATAACTAATATAATAAGATAATTAGTAGAAAAAGAAATGCTGATAAAATTTATAAGATAATTACTCCTGAGTAGTAGCATTTTTTATTTAGCCTAAGTCATGATTTTATAATTGTGCAAAGTTGCTTTGCAATTCAATTGGTCGCAAAGTAATTTTTCAAATTAATTTGATCATTTCTTTGAGAAAGAATGGCTATTTAATAAAAAGTACATTAATTAGTTTCTGGTGTTAAGTTAAAAGTAAAATCCCTTGGTTTAAGAGAGTATCTAAATATTTAGAAAAAAATAAATGTTAATTTTTTTGTGTCAAAATCATTCAAATTCACAGCAAATCACTAATGAATCATTCAGACCAATTTATGAATTGTTTCAACCATTCAGTCAAGTAACTGTCAATCATCAGTCAAACATATTCGGGTCAATGACATGACGTGCATATTTGTGTGTCCAAGTGCATTATTTGCTTTTGAAATAATTTAATAAATTCATGACATATCACTTTATTCTATAAAACCTATAATTAGTTTGAATTAATTTTTAGTACATTTAAATAACACATTATATGTTCTCTTGTCTTAAACCCTGCAAATTAAATGATGCCTTCATAATAAAAACATTTATACCATGTCATCATTTTAGGTTTCGAAACCTAAACAAATTTTATAAATATCAGTAGTTTCAAATCTGTTGAGATCATTTTATACAATTCTCAAATGTGAGGGTGGCACAACTGCAAACATGGCTCTTTTATTATGACTGGACAATGTACCAGTAAACATGATGCATCATCCAGGGGATCTCAACTGATCCTTGTGGCGGAGAGAAAAGGTTTGTAGATCTCTCTCAAACACTGGTAAAAACTGCTCATTTCAAGTATGGGTAGGTTGGTACACTTTCCATGTCAGGTGGTACAACTACAGTATATATAACTTACACACAACTATTTGGTTGTACCACCTGACAGAAACAGTGAACAATAATTAATTTAAACACTTTAAAATGTTATTTAACAACTTAAACTTGTTTAAATACATTGCTCATGACTCAAAAATATGCATTACATCAGTTTTGTAAATATTTTTTTGAAAAGCACCTTTTTTGAAGCTTTATTTGTTAATGGCCCATTCATAGCTAATGTCATGCACGACACATCTTCTAAAAATTATAATTTTCTTGTAGACGTCACTTGGTTTAATAGTCAATGAATAAGTTCATACTGTCACAAGAACTGTCAAAACAGTACAGACACCTGCTCAACCATAACGATGCTCAGCACACACACATAAGGGTAACTAATCAAAGTTCCCTTCAAGCCATCGTCATAACATTAAAAACATCCAGATGTGCGCAAAACACCCCACATCATACACACCTGTAGTTCCGATTTCCATTCATGAGGTCTCTGTCCGGTTCCGTCCCCGGCTCGCAGTAGACGAACTTCAGAAACTCTTCTTGGATCCCGACGGCCCCCCGAACCGGTTCCGTTAACCCAATGTGAGCGTCTCCTCCCGTGTTTCGAGCTCCTAATCCACCTTCCCTAGAAGCTCGTATATCAACGGAGGCCGAGAGAGAGGAGAGAGGTTCGGTGCCCCAGTACCTGACTCGAAAAATCAGTTCGGGATTTCAGGTTCGGTTGACAGATTGACGTTACGGCCAGCTAGCTAGACAGCTAAAACGAAAAGTTCCCCTCAGCCTGCTCAAATACAGTCCCGAATCGCTGTTTCTGTAACCGCGACGCCTTCAGAAACGTGTCTTTGGAAAGACTGAGGCGGTTTGTTGAGGTGTTATGACGCTATAGCGAGTAAAAGTCCACTTATGTCGCCTCCTCTCTTCGACAGCGCTAGCCTGCTACTGCTAGTGGCCAGGCTAACCAGCTAAGCTACATTCCCATCTGAGAGGAGAAAAAATCCCGTCAAACGCCGTCTTCTCTTAACTTAAAGTCCCCAATCATCACTGGCTTCCACGGTCGAAGCTAGCGGCCTTCCAAAAGCGTATATTCCTTTCGTTTTACGCCAGTGATGACATTAAATAAGTTGAGAGTTGAACTCTCTCTCAGGGTTTCTCTTGACAGTCTCTGCGAGACTCGCTACGGCTAAATATGGAGCGTCTGATGGTCCGCGAGAGAGACGCACGGACCTGGCGCGAGAGCCGCGCGCTGATTGGCTGCGAGGGGAAGCGCGAGTCCGCGAGGGAAGGGGCGGGGTTTGAGGCAGTCTCCGAGTGACCATCATCATCATCATCATCATCATATCATAAGCAAGTGCGAACAACTCATTAGGCCTCATTCATCTTGTTAAAATCTATTTATCCATCCATCATCATCATCATCATCGCCTACATTATCATTTGCGTGTGCGAACAACTTATTAGGCCTCATTCATTTTGGTCAAATCTATCCATACACACACTGAATAAAAATACTGATAACATGAATTATGATGTTAACTCATTGAATTAACCAGAATAGGTGAAACAAGTGATTTTAGCATTCGATTCAATGCAATAACTTAAATTAATACTGATAACATGAATTAGGGTGTTGATACATTTAATAAGCCAGAACAGGAGTGATTGTACTTAGTTCTGGTTGGAAAAATGATGCATGAAAACGGCAATTATTAAAGTCAACATGAAATAAAATTTGACCACATTCACGTTCTCGGTCTTTTTGAGCATGAGGCATCATCGATGCATGTTATTCCTAAGAAATACTCACTGTCATCATTTATCAAAATGTAAAAAGTATTTTTTCCCCCCAATGAATATCTTGTTTTTTCTTGGAAATATCACATTTTGGAATTAAAGTTGCCTACAAATGCAATCTACTTCACTAGATAAACATATGAATTACAAATGCTGAGCCCAGGATTCAGCCAGTGATGGGCAAGACTGCAAAAAGCAGTAAATATTGACATGCCAACATTGTATAGTTCAATCTCCAGAACACCTCACATCTGAAACAGGACTCAACACAGTGTTTAATAAAAAACAACTTTTATTTTCTTTAAAAAATAATCATCCTGAACAAAGTCTTCTCACTATTACATACAGAGCCAAAATGACTTGCTTATGTCTCCATTCACTGAATCTATTGGGAAGTGCTATGATACGGACTGTTCTTTATCAGTGGCTTAATATTGCTTAGACATTGAGGTCGGGTGAAGTTCACTCTCCAATTATACCGTTACACACCTCCATCTTGTTCTTCACCCACAAGGTGCCTGTGGCTTTTGAGTCAAGTACTGCATCAGAATATGTAGTCCAGGACAGACCAGATCAACATTATACAGTGGGGATCAATAAAAATCACCTCGTTGGGTTGGTAAAACCTAATATATAAAGGCATGTCTTTGTATACATTTCATAAACATGAGATAAAAATAAAACATGGTCATCTAAAAGTCCCTTTGAATTTCAACAATTTTACGTGCTTTGAGGCGTCTTCCAACAATGCCGCCTTGTGGAGATTCAATGCCACTTTTTAGGTTTCCTTAAAGAGACAGTTCACGAAAAATGAAAATTCTGCCATTATTTATTCACCCTATGATCTGTTCTTATACGGAGCCGTGGAAAAAATGCCAGTATCTAGATTTGGAATGACATAAGTGTGAGTAATGACAGAATTTTAATTTTAGGCCGAACTATTCCTTTCACAACAGGTGTGAAAGAGGCACAATCTTAACATGATTACTAAGAGGCTCCGGTTACAACACAAACTCAGATTAAACATGCATTTCATACATCCACCATATGACATGATCACATGGCATAATGTCCCCCTATCCTGCGTTTTCCTGCATGCTCACTGCACCAACGGGCATCAGGCGAGGGTAAAAGGTGCAATGATACTGGCAAGTGTGTTGTGTGTGCATGAGTTCAATGTGCTTGCTGGGTCGGGATTGTGGCAGTGTTACCGACTATGGCGGGTGGGGGTGTGTGTGGTCATGTGACCCAACAGCCTTCACGAGAGCAGTGGGTCACTATATACAAACAGGTATTCCTGCATTGTTCGATTTCTTGATGGATACAAACGCATCTTATTCTCTTCTAGCATTTTAAACGTGCCGTGTTTTTCTATCTGACTGATCTCGGTGACCTTGTATTGCTTCGTTTACAGTGGAAGAAACGTTTTAAAGGAAAAGTTCACCCAACAATAAACATGTACACAAACGTGTCATACCAAACCCTCATTGTTTACATTAACAGGGTTAGTCTGTGGGTATGTGTGTGTGTGTGTGTATACTGTATATATATATATATATATATATACATATATACACACACACACATGAACATACACATACATGCATATATACAGTAGTCAACATTTGAAGTGGATTAAAAAAGTTCATCAAAGTTGTCCTAAAACGAACGAGTATTGTTCAAAATTCATGTATAACTTTGATGAAAGGTTTTGATCCACTTTAAATGTTAACTACTGTGTGTGTGTGTGTGTGTGTGTGTGTGTGTGTATACACACACATACTCACAAAAATACACACACACATATATCCATATGATTTGTGTACTGTATTCTAAGTCTTCTGAATTCACATACAAAATAATTATTAACCAATTAACGTCTTCATTGCAGCTCTCAAATCTCACTTGCAGTCACGTTTTAAATGGTCACATGAAACGCAGGAATAAAAATTGAAAAACAGTGAAGAATAATTTCAATCTGGGTTTTTTTCTTACGTATAGCTAAATTATGACTTCAGAACACTTGGACTATAGCATGCAAGTCATGCAGACTAGTTTTATGATACTTGAATGGTGGTTTTTGTCCTTTACTGTATAAATCACACTCTACTAGTGTTGTATTAAAAAGAGCACATATTGTGTTTCATGGAAGAAAAGAAAATAATCCAGGGTTTGCAATGACACGAGGGTCATGATGTAAAAAATTTTCATTGTTAGGTGAACTATTCCTGTAAGGTTAAGAAGATTTATGTGCACTGGAAGTGAAAAAAAAACTGAGCAAAATCAAACTCTTCCAGAAGAGCATAGAGGAATCAAGTGCAGAAAAACGCACATCTTACAGACGAGGGCTCGTTTGAACGGTTGGCATCATGTTTGGCTGGTGCATAATGCTGGTTTGGGTGTTATGCTGATGTGAGAGTGCATGTGCAGTGGTCCATCTATCGTTACGCTAATTCAGCCACTCTTTAACTAACGCGGCGAGTCTAAATCCGCTGGAGAGACCCCTGCATCTGCTGCAGTTGATCACTGCCTGCGCTGCCCCACAGACAACACGTGACGCTGGGCTCGCGCTGCTTTACAACTACAACTAAGTGCTAATGAACCAAGTCTTTCAAAAAAATAAACATTTTAAAAGAAAATCTCACAACAATAAAAATAATGCCGATGGAAGTAACAACAATTCCTCCACTTGGGGCGTTTGCACTCTGGCATCGCCCAGACGGACAGGTTAAGAGGCAGCTTTGTGGTGACGTACAAAACGACAGGTTCGTCTGCGTTCCTTCCCTCCGTATTGCATACATACGTACATGTGGGAGTGCGAAGGTAGTATACAATAATACACAATTAAATAAAAAAAAAGAGCATAGTTCAGCCAGACTCAACAAAACGCAAAGAGTGAGACTCCATGTTCAGTTCTGTGGGCTTCACTGCACTGGTAGCACCAGGAGAACCGTCTCGAGGAGTGTGTGTCGGTCCGAAGCCCTCCGGCCGGATGAGGTGTGGCAGAGAAGCTTGGCTTAGGCAAAGTACATGGTCCTCAGGGTGTCGTGGTGAATCTGCACCGCTTTGGCCAGCGCTTGGGGATCCCGGCCGTTGCTCTGCCCGGAGACGTGGCTGCCCTCCCCGCTACAGACGAGAGAAGAGATTTAACAACTGAGAATGCTTCTAAGAATGAGACAAAAACCTACTTACTTTTACTGTCAAAATTAGAAAGAGTAAAGGCCTTTATAATGTTCCAAAAGATTTCCATCTCAAATTAATGTTGTTCTTTTAAACGTCCTGAATTTTTTTTAGCACGGTTTCCACAGAAATATGAAGCAGCAACAACAACTGTTTTCAACATTGATGATAATAATCAGGAATGTTTCTTGAGCAGCAAATCATCATATTATCCTGATTTCTGAAGGATCATGTGACACTGAAGACTGGAGTAATGATGCTGAACATTCAGCTTTGATCACAGGAATAAATTACACTTTACTGTATATTCACGTAGAAAACAGTTATTTTAAATTGTAACAATATTTCAAAATATCATGTCTTTTTTATTTAAAAAATAATGCAAAGGATACAAGATAAAATAAATATTAAAAACAATTGTTTTATCTTATTTATTAACCATATTATCTTGTTTATGTATTCTTCTCTTATTATTTGTTATTAATACATTTTACATTATTTAATTTTTTTTACTTTTCACTTTTAATTTCTCATGCATTTCTTATAATTATTATTTAGTTCCCTTTTATGTAAAGAACTTTTAATTACCATTTTGCATCTAAAGTGCTACATGCATATAAATGAACTTTAAGCATGTTTAAGCATGTCCAGTTCTAGAATCAAATATATATATTTTTGTAAAGCATGAAGAAAAGGCAATCACAGAATGCATTGTAAAGAGCTCAATAAATAAAATAAATGCATAATGGCATGTAAAGTGAGAGAAATGTTGATTATAAAAAAAAAATCATTTAATACTGAAGGTTTGTGATAAAACATTAAAAATAGACTATTTTTTTCCCAATATTTGTACAGTAGTGGGCAAAAGTGATGTCCTGCCAATAGGAAAATTGACATCTTCACCCTTTATTAGAATATTATTAAAGATTTTGTAAGCATATTGGATAGTTGTGCTTGGAGTCGATTGTTTTATTTGTAATAACAAGTTGTGAAAATCATTTCTGGCAAGCCTGTCATACAAAGAAATTATGAACACGTGCATCACCGCATGCGTCACTTTTGAGGCTCCACCCAAATTAAATGCATTTCTAATGCAGTTTAATGGACTCAAAGCTACAGGTGCTCATCTGCCCTCACCTGTCATGCTCCTTATCCACCAGATGGTAGCGTGCTCGGAAAGCCACGAGCCGGGCGTAGTACGCAGGCGCTGGGATGGACACGGAGCGGGTACAGCGCACGTACGTGTGGCACAGCTGGTACGTGAGGATCTGCAGCTCGTCAGCCGTGAAGCGATTGTCATCCCACAGGACGTAGTAGTGTGAGGGCCGGCTGGTGCCCTGAGACCGGGACAACAGGAGATCAGAACACATTCACAAGCACACAGCCATGAATGTTTGCACCCAGTCTTTGCGCTCACCTGAATACCTGCATGACTGCACAGGTAGAAATCAAACTCGAACGGATGCGTGATGCTGGTGTCAACCGTAGTTCCTGCTGGAATGTTCCCACTCTTCCCGATCTGTGCAAAACCACAGGAATTACAATGAATTGTTGTCATTAACTAAAACTAAAACCATAAAAAAAACATTTTTATTGCTTAAAATAAACATTAATTTTAATAATAATTTTTTTTTACATTTTAATGGGCTGGTTTCCCAGACAGAGATTAAGCTTAGTCCTACAATAAAATAACCTTTAAACCAGATCCTTTAAACCAAATCCGCTTTCTCTCTCATGGTTTTAAATAGTCCTGGACTTAATAAACTGGTTTCCTGGAGGAAGACTAGAGCTACTCCAGCACTAAACTGAGTCTTAAACTAAACCTACGAGTAGGCAGGTTTAACTTCACATTAATGTTGCTAAAAGAAGACAAGGATTACTCTCGCACACACACACTCTCAATCTCTCTCTCACACACACACACACACACACACACACACACACTAACTGTTTCTAAGGTAATACAGCTGATTATTTAAATCCATTACAAATAGATTTCCAGGCATTTATTTTCTTTGCTGATGTGTGGAGTTTTTCTATGCCATTTGTTTTAAAATAATTTTCTCTTGTTCAGTAAAGGATTTTTTTCTGCTGCCATTGTTTCCAGTATGAATTGTATGATATTTTGAAGAATGTCAGTTGATGGACACCATTGACTGTAGTATTGTTTTTCTTAGTATGGAAGTCAATGGGGCCCATTCACTGTTTGGTTACCAAAAATATCTTCTTTTGTGTTCAGCAGAAGAAAAACTCATACAGGTTTGGAACAACTTGAGGGAGAGTAAATGATGACTGGGTTTTCATTTTTTTTTTTTTTTTTGTCTACTCCTGTCTTAACTTAAAATCTGTCAGGGAAACCACACTCTAAAGTATAACATCTAATTCAAAATAAAAACAAAAGCCTATTATATAGTATAGAATACCCATGATACTAATATCAAACACTGCCGCTGGAAATGTCAACTTTAAAATGCTGTTTTTGAGACTCACTCGTTCAGATTTATCAGCGCAGAAGAGGCGTGTGTGGTGGCGTTTTTGCACGACTATGTATGTGATTCCCGGCTGGTAGTCTTTCTCCAGCTTGATGCAGGCGTCTCTGATGGCCAACAGCTCATAGTGCAGGATCTACACGAGGAAAACACGTGACAAATCATCATGAATATTGATTATAACTAACTCTTGAGCTAAAACCTGGTACTATGCATCTCTCCCTTTGAGGTTAATGTTTATTGTACGCTGTCCCTGTTTCTCTTAAAAAATAAAAATAAAAAATGTTACAAAAGATTTCTATTTCAAATAAATGCTGACTTTTTACTTTCTATACATCAAAGAATCCTAAAAAAAGTTTCCAGATTTCCACAAATATATTAACCTGTTTTCAACATTAATAATAATCAGAAATGTTTCTTGAGCAGCAAATCACATATCAGAATCATTTCTGAAGGATCATGTGACACTGAAGACTGGAGTAATTCAGCTTTGCGTCACAGGAATCAATATTCCTGCTTATACTGTTTTTCTGATCAAATAAATGCCTTGTTAAACATCAAAAACATTAGAAAAATCTTACAGAGCCCAAACTGTATTGCTTTCAATTGTTCAAATGAATGATAATAGGGCCTTACTTGCGGTAGCTGTCCTTCTGGAACGCCGTCCCTGTAGAAGATGATTCTTGTGGGTTTGAAGCGGGTCGACTTGTAGAACTGGATGAGTAATTCTCGCACCATGTATGAGAGGTCTTCGATAATCTCCTGCCGGGGTCGCTGTACTCGCACTGTGGCGCAGTATCTGCTGGGATGAGCGTCCATACTGCCCACGACCTGCAGAGATCAATGTCAGAGGATTTATAATATAATATAATATCACCATAATATTATTACAAATTACGAAGTAAGTGTTTTCTATATGAATATATTATAAAATGTCATCAAAGCTGAATGTTCAGCATCATTACTCCACATGATGAGTCACATGATCCTTCAGAAATCATTCTAATATGCTGATTTGCTGCTCAAGAAACATTTCTGATTATTATCATCATTAATGTTGAAAATTGTATAATATTGTTGTGGAAACCGTGATAATTTTTTTTCAGGATTCTTTAATTGAAATGTAGATATTTTGTAACATTATAAATGTCTTTACTGTCCATTTGAAGTATATTTGCTGTTATAAAAGAATCTTACTAATCTTGCACTTTAGTTATCCAGAAATAGTGCTGAGATCCAACTAAAGATATGTGCTACAGTGAAATTATTGCATGCATACTTTAGGTACACTTTGAATATCTTGCATTTAAAGACTGATATTATACAGAGATCATACTATCCTTCCTAATAGTGATATTAAAACACATTTTAGGCTTAATATTTAGAAATGTGCATTGTGCAATAAAGAAGTACTCCAAATAAAGTTTAATTATAATATTTATATCAGTAAGTCTCAAGCAATATGTCCGTAAATAAATTCATGGATTTGTAGTATACCCAGTATGAAACAAATTGCCTTTTGGTACAGGTATTTTTCACTAGGGTAGTGTATGTATTAGATGAAAAACTAAATTTCAAAACTCGAACGTTTACACGTGTGACAAAACATTTTTTTTTTTTTGACAATGCAAATGTGTCTAGTCTGTTTCTGTCTAGTAAGCAACCGCCTAACAAAAAGAGCTACACATTTGAGAAAACTAAATTCTCATCACTTACAAAAAGAAAAAGACCAGAAAGAACATGAACAGCTGTTTTAAATAAAGCTGCATACACCAGAACAATGCATGTCAGCATCACAAAAAAAACAAAAAAAAGCAGCAAATAATGCCAAGCAGACGCGAGAGTCAGACTTCACTTCCAGTGAAGGAAACTGCAGAAAAGTGAGAAAACCAAAACTGGTTGTCGTCAGCAGTTTACTTCATGTTCTCTAGAGAAAGCGTCCTGTCACCACTCCCTCCACATACACGTTCTCTCCATCCGTCTGCGTGACTCAGGCCTTTGTCACCATCGCTTAGCAACCGGCAAACGAGAACACGCTTACAAGTGGTTGCATGCGCAGGGAGGAAGGTGATGTCATTTCCTCCTCGTCTGTGAGTCACCGACGAGCTATTTTCCCTTTTCAAAGCTCCCATCCGGTCCTGTCCTCCTCCCTTTCACTCCCGCGCGTGTTCTCAGACACTTCCAGGGTTTCAGCACCATTAAGGTCAGCAAACTGGGCGGCTCTGCGCCACAATGAGCACTGGGTTTACAAGTACAGCCCTCTATATAAGACTAAGTCTAAAATTAAGTGCCTTTCGGCTCAGGTTGGGTTTCGGAGAGTTGTGTTACATTTATATAACTTCATTATGTCCCAGATCAATAATAGCTCCTCTTGTTATATAATATATTTGATGTCAGGTTAATAGAAGAAAGCTGCTAGACTACACCATCCTAAATTATTATGCATATTGTGTATCTCATAGGAGAGTAACAATATATTGTGTCACAATATATCGCAATACAAAAATGCAACTATGTATCGTGGATAGTGACAATATGTATTGTGTATAATTCACCCAAAATAAAAATTACTGTGCGAGAAAGATTTCTAGTTTTCGGAGTTAGAGTGTCAGTACTATATTAAACTATATATATAATGTTGAATATAATGTATAATAATGAAATGGGGGAATATTTGTGGGTCCTGATAATGCCAAATGTCTTATGTTACTGTTAAGATGTATAAGTATTATGCTCTCATTTGTATTTGTTTTACCTGCTTTCAGTTTTGTTATTTTTGTGACCCAGGCAAACACACTGCAAAGTATACGTCATGTGACCTAATCAGTGACTGAATGAATGCACACACGTGTTTTTGTTTAAATAAAGTGTGCCAGTCAGAGAGACTGGTTGTTGTGAAACAGTATTTTGTGTGTTGTCTGTGTACTCTGCTAACAGTTACCAGTAAAAAGTGTCCTACATTATTTTAAATATATAGTCAGTGACAGAATATATTTTCAGCTTCAGAATCATGAATACTTTTATTCTGGTGTCACTAATGTCCTGTTCATTGGGTTTCCAGCACCATTGTTGCGGCTCCTCTCTTCCCAGTCTGTCAGTAACGCTCTGTTTACTTCCTGTCTCTATGAAGCCCCTCCTCCTGAAAAGCACACTGTGCTCTGATTGGTCGGCTGGATCAGTGTGTTGTGATTGGTCGAGCGCTTAGAGTGTGTTTGTGAAATGTCCCGCTCCTTTCCATAACCACCAGTTTAACACACTACTAACTAACTCAACCAGGCCCCGCCCCTTTATTCTGCATATTAATTATTTAAATGAGGAATATTGTGACGTGTTTGTTCCCGGAAGAAACTCAAGTTCAGGGAGTTCAGAAACACTGACACTGATTGCAAACCTTTTTCATGCTCAAACAGCAACATTACACACTAATAAATGCAACAACAAAAAAGCACAATAGGACCCATTTAACTGTGTAGTTGCCTTCCTGATATTGGTTAAAACACAATGGTAAACTGCATCCAAACTACCAATCTACCCAACTACCACCACATGTTCCTTTGACACAATATTTGTTATTGCTATTACTATTGCATGATATATTTCAGATAAACCTGCATCTAAACAGCACTTAAAAACGGTTTAGTTGTTCTGTCTACATGACTATGGTTACACTTTCAAAATAGTTGCACAACTTTAATGTTAATCATGTGATGACAGCTGATTCTAGCTTAAACAGCTTCTCAGCCCTACTTGGGTTTAAAATCTCATTCAAAATGCAAAAGAGAATTCATAAGAAGATAAGAGTGTGTGTGTGACATGCTCACGGCGGTAATAGACGGCTTCTTCCCATCACCAGCCGGCGGGTGTGTGACGTCTGCGCCGAGGAAGATCACTGGCTGCTGGAACACTGCAGACCTGTGCAAACGGTCAAGTGTTGATTGATTCAGGCTGCACGATTTATGGAAAAATGTTTCTGATCAAAAATGCAATTGCAATTTAAAATGCGATAAAAAAAAAAAAAAAATCTAGGTTTGCATGTGGTTGTTTGTAGGGCAGCACAATTTGGCCATTTTTTATTTATTATATATCAATATGGCTATAAAACCTTTTTATTATTATTATTAATAATAAATACAAAAATACTAAATAAAATAGTACAATAGTAATATTTATTAATTAGTTTTAATTTTAATTTTATTCTTTATTTATTAAAACTACTAATAATGCAAATAATAATAAAAAATACAAATTATTATTATTATTAATAATAAATACAAAAATACTCAACAAAATAGTACAATAGAAATATTTCTTAATTAGTTTTAATTTTAATTGTATTCTTTATTTATTAAAACTACTAATAATAATACAAATAAAAATACAAAAATACAAATTATTAATAATATTGATAATAATAAATACAATATAAAAATATGAAAATATTACAAAAGTTATATTTCTTTTGTTTTTATTTAGTATTTTATATTTCAAATAACGTAACAAACACAACATTACAGACTGCATGTTAAATCTAAACACATCCAGGCTTTTTTTGTTTGTTTGTTTGTGGTTATTTACCAAGAGTGAGAATGTAAAGTGTTTTTTTTTTTCTTTTTTCTCATTTGTTCTTTCTTGTATGAAATACAAAACATATTTCTAAAATTAATCCTATGTCCTTTGTGATTATTTCTTTGGATTTGAGTCGACGTATGTTATTGGTGGTGGTATTTATGCTATCTGGGTTATTTTTCTTAAAATATTGACAGGGTCACCTCCTGTCTGGCTCCCGAATTTATTAACTTTAATCTACACTAAATCAGTTGTTGATTTTTTTATATTATTATGCGGTCACCACCGTTACAAGATACTTCAGTAACACTCTCACCGTTGATGCGGGACCAGGATGTTGTTGATGCCGCCGAGTTTGACGTTGATTTTGAGGCAGAGGTTGGAGAGCGTCTGAGGGGAGGTCTTCACCACGTTCTTCACCTGCACACACTGAGTGGCCATTCCTAGAAGAGTGTCTCCAACACGCTTCACTTCCGCTGCACAGATCAAGCGTGAGTCGGTTAGTCTGAAGGCATTCGGCAGGAGGTTCGGCTCTGTGTGTGTGTGTGACGCTCTTACCGTAGACGGGTGTTTTTCCCGGCAGGATGACGATGATGAGCTGCAGTCCAGAGTAGGTGTTCTTCAGGTGCCTGAACATGGGCTCCACGCTGTCGGCTCCCTGTGCGTACTTACAGAAGCACGGCTGACCCTGGATGGGCATCCCAGCATCCTTTGAGATCTTACGCAGCTGGTCGGTGAAGTTCCTGAGGAAGAGATCGTCACATACATTACCACTGAACCATTCATAGCTGTATTATTCTATGCGGGCGTCCTTACTTGAGCACCTCTTCCCGACACTGTTTCTGTGGGGCGAAGCAAGCGATGGCCCAAACCTTGATCTCAATGCCGTTGTAGAACTGCTTTCCTCTCATATCCCACACACCCTGGTTGGGAGTCGCGATGGCACGGTTCTGTTCACAGAGAAATTAGAAATGGAAGTGTCAATTCTGCACGTCAACAGTTATGCATTTGGCAGATGCTTTTATCCAAAGTGACTTTGCATTGATGAATAGAAAAGATTTTTAAAATGCTGTTCTGAGAGTCTCTTCTGCTCATCAAGGCTGCATTTATTTAAATAAAAATACAGCAAAATCAGTAATATTGTGAAATATTATTGCAATTAAAATTACTGTTTTTTTATGCAAATATATTGTAAAATGTAATTTATTCCTGCGATCAAAACTGAATTTTCAGTGTCACATGATCCTTCAGAAATCCTTTTAATATGATGATTTGCTGCTCAAGAAACATTTCTGACTATTATTAAAGATAACTAACAGTTGTGGTGCTTCATGTTTGTGGAAACTCTGATACATATTTTTCAGGATTCTCTAATGAATCGGAAGTTCAAAAGAACAGCGTTTATTTAAAATGGGATCTTTTGTAACATTACTATCACTTTTGAACAATTTAATGCATCCTTGCTGAATTAAAGTATTTATTAAATGTCTTTTGAATGGTAGTTTATCACATTTTCCAAAAAAAATTCAAAAAGCAATACTAAGAAGAAATGTTTCTTGCTATTAGAGTGATTTCTGAAGGATCATGTGACACTGAAGACCGGAGTAATGATGCTGACTTAAATTACACTTTACAATATATAACAATAATAAATAAAAAATAAAAAATAGTAATATTTCACGATATTTTAGTTTTTACAGTATATTGATTAAATAAATGCAGCCTTGGTGAGCAGAAGAGACTTTCAACATCATAATTATTCCAAACTTTTGACCGGTGGTGTATTTTACACGTTCATGCATTCACTGAGAATCATTGGCGTTGCAAGCGCCATGATCTCCAGTTTAAGCTGGAATAAGAGAAGTGGAACAGGAGCAGTCTGAGCTTCAGATCCAGTAACGGCTCTTACCCGACCACCGTACTGCAGGATGGGAGCGGGAAGGACTCGGCCGGTCACCTCGGCCATGTCGTCCTTCACTTTGATTCCAAACTCTTGAATGTAGGGATCCAGATTAAAGTTAGCGTTCTTCATCTGAGCAAAAAAATTAAATAAAAAGATTATGAAAATGTCTGTCATTCAGGCAATATGAAACTGCATTCACAACCCATTTCACTTCTGTAATGTAATGCATTATTGACTGAAACTGGATAGTCGAGAATGAGGGAATTTTTTTTTATAATTTCATCCATCAGGAATTGATTTGAAATGTTACATTGACATTAGAAAAGAGGCAGAGCAAGTTATTGCATTTTCACAAAAGATTACAAAAACTTGTAATGAACTGCAAACAATAATTGTTTATTATCTTAATTGTGCATTAAGAAAATAAATAGGAAAGTAAACATTTTCTGTAAAAGTCTACATTGAAAGTTTGTCTTACAATTAGGGGTTTCACAATATTGGGAAAAAAAAACATATATTGCAATAATTAGATTTTCTGTGATATATATTGCAATATGAAAACAATTTATCCAGATGACTTGAATAGCTCTATTTAGAAAATAATAATTAAATATTCTAGAATGATTGGGGTAATTCTGTGGGCGAGTGAACCTGCATAATAAACTAATTTTTAGCTAAATACAATTATAGAACAAACAGTGCTTTATTTAATTTTTTAGGTGGGCTAACTCAAACAGAAATTGAACAATCAAAAGTAAAATAACACTACATAGTTCGCTCTGTATAAATTCATTATAATTAATCGTTGATGAACATTAATGACACAGCAGGTTTATTAGGCTGCTGTCACTTTAAGACCAACGCGGATCCAATATTATGATTCGCATCCGTTTCCTTTCTCAACTGTTTACATTCACGTTAGCCATAAGCAACTGTGTTCACGAGGATCCTCGCCGATAAGGGCATTGTGACACCATATTGCGTGTAAAAATGTAAAAGACGATAAAGACAACTGAATTGGGTTTAAGGAATCCAGTTTTAAGGGAAGGGAAGTTAATGTGCATCATAAAAAAACGTAAATTGAATAATGTATCTAGAATACATAATATTGAATGATATTTGTTTTTTTTGAAGAAGAACAATTTAAAGAGTATTAATGAGTTATTCTCCCCCTCCTTCTTACAACCTGCTTCATCACATTAAGTTATGATACTATTTTTATTCAATAAGCATGCACAATTGTGGAAATTGAGAATCACAACTTTTCTGTTTTTAAACTGAGATCCCAATTCTCCCACGACTTTGAATAGACAACTAAACAAAATGTACGTAGCGTTTACTAGAGGTTCTGACTAAATGTTAATTGCTACAGTCTATATCAAAAGTATTTTATGAATTCAAATGAAGTATATTTAAACAGTTTGAATAAATTATGCAATGACTCACTTTTAAAGATTTCTCTTGTTGAACTTGAATCACTTGAATGAATGATTCCATGACAAATATATTTTTTAATAGTCACTTGTCGCCACCTACTGGCATTACACTATAATTGATTAAATCTATTTGAAGCATCAAGTAACTTTCAAAAGGTGATTTGCTTTATTTTGATCGCTATACAGTAGACATCAGTGTTTATATCCAAAATATTAACTTTTATCACAGTACTTCTGTAATGATATGAATATTTGTAACACCTGTTTGTGAGGCGGTTTCATGGCAACTGCTCTCGGCGGCGCTGTGATTATACTCAAAGCTTTAATAATAATTATTTCATAATGATTAAGAAAAAAATCCTGTGGATGTTTGATCTTTTAATAATTAATCGAGCAGCTCTACTATGTGTCTCATAACAGAAACGCAGTCTCTTTTCGGGCTAGACATCATTATTAGTCAAGAGTTGGCATTACATCTGATTAAACCTGGATAATTTAAGATATGTAAACGCTGTTTTATCTACATCAAATTTAAAGTCTATTAAAGTAATGTTTTTTGTCCAGATTTTAGTCTAAAATTGTAGTTATTTTCCTGAAGTAATTTGTTCTGACGATCGTTTTGGCGAGAACGCGCACTGATAGAGATGAAGCATTCCCATTGGCTGGAACCTGCAGATATTATGGCCAATCACGCACGTCGACTGCGTCTGCGCAATCAAATGTAGACTCATCCCAAGGCGTAATATACTGACGCTTTTGCCAAAGCGTCTATATCAAACGCGCATGGCACCCTTTAGCGTCAATATGAGACGCCGATATATATGGGTCAGAAGGCGCCTCCTAACGGTCTAACCCTAACCCTACACCATACCTAAACCTACCCATCTCTCTGCGTGTTATATTGACACTAAAGGGTTCCATGGGCGTTGGATTTAGACGCTTTGTCAAAGTGTCAGAATATGACGCCTTGGGATGAGGATGCGTTGGAATACAACACTGCATTTATTATATATTTTTTTATTTCGCTATGTTTTTAAATGAATAAAATATAGAAATCCTTTACATTTCCCAAACAGCAGTCCTCCAATAATGCGTTTCGGCTGTGCGCTCTGAGACACAAGTAATTTATTATATGAAAATTATTATATACAGTGGCTTCTCCAACTTTTAATACCAGGAAGTGAATGATTTTGTTTTCTTCGACTCACGGAATGGAAACGCTGCTTTATTCGCACATGTTTTATGCGATATTCCAATTTTGCTTCAATATTCAAGTTAAATTTGCAACTTTGGATATAAACATGGCTAGTGCACGACAACTTTATTGATCCTAACAGCCGAAGCTGATGATCGTAGATGCAATCAAATGAGGAAAACAAAAGCAGCAAACTTTTGCATGATTCTGAATTTAAGTTATCAGAGAAGATAATACATTCTTGACTCTCTATTTGTATAATCAAACCCAAAAACAATTGGATAATTGCATGTGTTTGTCAACACAAAATGGAAGTCCAAGGAGAAAGCACTGGCTCCCAAAAGTGACGACCCACATCTTCACCCTTCATACAAATATTATTCAACATTTGATATTGTAAGCACATTGCGTAATTGTGCTCGAAGTCGCAATGAAACACACCAAATTGTGTGGAAATAATTTTTATGCAGGCTGTCATACAATGAACACATGCAAAAACAAGAGAGAACCGAGGAAATATTAATAACTGATCACGCTGTGGTCAATGCATGCTGCTTCCTTGAGCTTTTTATTTTTCTATGCATTTTTGTTGCTTAATAAAATAAATCCTGTAGATATGGTTTGCCTTTTTTACAATATATATAATTTTTTTTTTGTTTTGTTTTTTTTATAAAAAATAAAAAAATCTTTATTTTGATGGTTTAATCTAACTTGTAGGATAATTAAAACCAAATATCCCTTCCAGACATCACTTTTGGCCACTACTGTACATCTTGTTTAGGCTGAAAAATAAAGGCCCTATATTGTCCAGCCCTATATTATCCCAAGGGTAAAAATACTCTGGCTATGTAACAATGACAACAATGCACTTAAAGCACCACTAGCCGGTGTTGGCTATATGTAAACCTGGCCATGTTTCCCACACACACTCACCAGTCTGCTGATCTCCTCCTGTCGGTCTGGTGCTGATCTGGCTGTGGCTTTGATCATGGTGGAGGTTTGATTATCGGTCAGTTTCTTGATGCACCGCTGCCCTGCTACAATGTTGCACACCTACGAGAACAGCAGAGCGTATAAGAACAGAGGCTGTGGTCTACGGCCATCACAGCGTGAGGATGACAGGACTCACCTCCAGGGGCAGGTAGGTGTGTTTCTGCTCCTGGCCCACCTGTAGACAGGGCAGGTGCGGGTATTTGAGCTGCAGGTTGTACTTCTGCTTGAAGTATTGAGCCACGGTACATTCTACCGTCTGTCCGCTTTCAAGCTGCAGGGGAAACCTGGGGACACGATTGACAGGATCAAGACTTAAATTTGACGGCAGAAAACAAAGATGCAGTTCATTCACACATGTAAGTGTATGTCGCACATCATTGTGCGTAAACATGCAAATAACAATGTTAACCCAGGGTTTACTCGTGCACAGTGTGAAATTACTGATGCACCAAATTTTCTACCGAAATACTGAAGCCAAAATAAAATATTTAATTTAGCCGAAAACCAAATAATAATAATTTAATCACATTTATCAATGCTCAAATAATACTGTTGCATATAAACATTTATATTGCACACAAGTCAATTTTTACATCAACTTTTTAATGATATGAACTCCAGTTCGTTGTTGATATATAGATATTTCATCTATACAACTCTTTGGTTCACTGCAGTTTTAAGGAAAAAATACTCAGCAATGGAGTTGACTTATGATTTTTTACATGGTTTGTCTTAAAGCATATTAAAAACACCAAATAGACATTTAAACATTAAAAGCTTGCTTTTCATCACAGGGGTTAAATATAATGAATAGAGCTTATATTTAGCTAAATGAGACACTGATAACACTGAACTGCACCATCTGAGAAGCGCTAATTAAACGCCACCATTTCGGGTTATGATTTCGTCCCTCTAAAACTGTTTTGGCCACCACCGTAAATTCATTTTCCGACAAATATTTTCAGTTGCATCACTATGTGAATATCAAAACTAACTCAAAGAATGAACATTATGAAAAAAGTGTGAACTCCCATCTGAAAATGACACTGTTGCTGTGTTCCCAGAACTATACTCACGTTTGGTGGCTAGCAGGCCGACGCGTGACGTTACAGACGCGGTACTTCCTTTTCATTTGACCACAGTGCGTGACCTCCACCTTCAGACCTGGAAATGTCCACCGGAAACACACTTAAGCAGCATTAAGAAGCTTGTTATGGCTATTGTTATCTGAGGTTTTCAAAACAACAGCAGTTCAAACTACAAAACTAGACTGCGTGCATTATAAATAAAAAAATTGGTCTACACTTCAAGCATTCGGTTTAATTGACGGACACCTCGTTTCTGTTTTTGTCTCGCTGCTCCTCTAGCCATTATAATTACAGTTCCCTGCACCAGAACCAGCATCATTTCACCAGTGTTAGAAACTGGGCGGCACTCACAGCCACAGCAGGGTAGCAATTACAGTCTTCAGTATAAGACTAAAAAGAAGGGCCGATCCACAATAATTCCCTTTGGAATGCTTGATTTTGTTTTTGGGCTCTACCAGAAGAGGTTTTCATGCTTAAATGTTCAAAAACACATTATTTCCCTCATATTCTCCATTGTTGCGGCTCCTCTTTTCCCAGTCTGTCAGTAACGCTCTGTTTACTTCCTGTCTCTATGAAGCCCCTCCTTCTGAAAAGCACACTGTGCTCTGATTGGTCGGCTGGAGCAGTGTGTTGTGATTGGTCGAGCGCTTCGAGTGTGTTTGTGAAATGTCCCGCCCCTTACCATAACCACCAGTTTAACACACTACTAACTAACTCAACCAGGCCCCGCCCCTTTATTCTGCGTATGAATTATTTAAATGAGGAATATTGTGACGTGTTCGTTCCCGGGAGAAACTTAAGATTACAATTCAGGGAGTTCAGAAACACTGACACTGATATAGAGAATAACTTTGCAGAGCTTTTTCATGCTCAAACAGCAACATTACACACACTGAAGAAAGATGAAAAGCATTATAGTACCACTTTAAATCGATTTCTGTATAAAAGCATGATATCAAAATGACTCATCCAATTCAATTTAACAAGGCAAAGCCGTGGCAGGATGCTGAGATCATCCAATGACCTCACCTGATACCTCATCTCAAACTAGTAGGGGTCTAAAAGCACACATTTTTTCACGAGTGCAGCATTGCTTTAACCACTGCACATGCAAAACTTCTGTGTGTGTGGAGTAAAAATGTAAAACTCTTGAGTTTCCCACTTGGATGGGATAATACCGTTTATATCGATATACTTTGAGGCGAATCCATCTGAAAAACAATAAAGGATACAGAGTGAACTGCTGTGTGAGAAGTGCATGATCCAAGTTATCCTAAACTAGAGATGTGCTTTATATTAAGTGCTTCTAACTCACTCATAACCATACAGTTTACAGCGGCTCGCCCTCCTGTCAGATGTGTGTGCTGTTTAATGATTAAAGTCAGCATGTAACGGAAGTTGCACTAGTCTTTTCTTCTCTATTGTGACTGTATATCTGAGTGAAACTGCTTCTGGAACATGAACAAATGCAGGGCGGGGCTCAATTATGTCCATGGGGAATTGATTGGATGGTTGTGGTTTGCTATTGGATGATCTCATGTGATTGACAGGTTGCCCCGCCCTCATCATCAGAGAAGAGAAGAGCTGCAATTCTGATTCAAGATTACCAGGAAATGAATTTAACAAAATAATGATGTGCATGGATAAATCATTCATAAATAATACAGTATTCCATAAAAAAAAGAAAGAGTTGTCATTACTGATTTCATGGTGACACTCGTTTTCCTCAGTGAAAAACTCATATCTTACGGTTTTATCCTTTATCTGTAAATGTTAGTATTTCCATTTTGCATAAAGGCTCTTCCTGACAGCAAGCGAATCTCCAATAAACTTCACTGAACGAACGCAGGCGCATGTCAAGCAGACAGAGTGCATTAATAATATACGTTTTGTCAACATATTTTGCCTCCAAAAGTGGAATCACTTTAAATCTCTTCCCTTATTTACAACAGCACCATAAAATAGTGTGAGGAGTGTGTTGCATTGGATGCAGCAGTATTGACAGACCTTTTTATTTAAAGACAGAGCCATCGTTTTTTTTTCCTTCAGTAAACCACTGTTTAATAAAAAAAAAATAAAAAAAATAGTTTTTCCCTTACCATTACCAAAAACATACCGAACCATGACTGGAACCTGCACTACCGAACCACTTGACATTTTTCTGATGGCTGTTATCATGCAGTTGCTAAGGTGTTGCCAGGTTATTTTGTGTGATTGTTAGAATGTTGCTAGGCAGTTGCTAAGGTGTTGCCACGTTATTTTTTGTGAACGTTAGAATGTTGCTAGGCAGTTGCTAAGGTGTTCAGAATGAAGAGAACCCCACCTTTGATCTCCTTGGTGAAACGGACCCTTTGCGAGTCAGTAAGTGTCTTGGGCTGCTCATCAATGTTGCGGATATCCAGAACTTCACACATGAACTCAATGACAGGCTGAGCTTTATAAAAGGCCGTTGCAGATACTGAAAACAAAAACGGAGTTTGAATATTTAAGTACAAAACATTGACGTTTCTTGACATTAAATAAGTGAGCAATCAAGAGAAAAAAAAGACGTCACCGTCGATGTTGAGCATCATCTTCCACATGGCTGGCCGGACAGACTGGTGGAAGCCGAACCACACCTCCCTGCCTCCACCCAGAGGATGGTAATATCCTTCAGGAGGGGAAAAGAAGGAGCGTCCCACTGGAGTGTACCTGCAAATGAGAAAGACGGATGGTCCAATAGCTCCAAATCTTACTGTAGTGTGTAATGTGGCTGTTTGTGAAAATGTAAAAAGCAAAGTTTTAAAGATCAAAATGAATGACAAATAGAGTTTTTAGGCGCATTTCCATTACCGATTTGCACAAAACTTTTGCGTTTTTTTCTAAATGTCGACAAAAAACTATTGCGAAATGATGACGTTTCCATTAACCGATGTTATGCGACTTAAACGTCATTTTTTCCTCTCGCGATCAGTCATTACAAAAATCATAGCGACGGATGTTGGTAGGTTACGTATATCTCAGCCACTGCACTGGCCATTATTATTAATCGAAGGAGACGTGTGTGTGTGTGTGTGTGTGTGTGTTATCCAAGCATTAATGGTAAGGAAAGACTCTTATACTGTGAGCGGCTCATATGAGGAGTTTCTGCGTGTTTCTCCTCATTTTTGCTTCCAGCTCGTGATTGTGGCGTTTCTTTGAGGTTTAGAATCCAGTATTCCTGTAATTCTTTTGTCTTTTATGAATTTAATAAAGAACTGTTTCGTATTCTGTCCAAACACACCGCGTCTTCTACGTCAGGTGACTGTAAATGCGCAAAAACTGTTTCCATTGCAGTTTTGCGAAATATTTCTTTTTCGAATTGCCTGAAAAACCACCTCATGCGAGCGTAAAAAGTTTTCCATTGAGCGTATTTTCAATATGCAATTTAAATTTGCGTAATTTGAAGGGTAATGGAAATTCGGCTATTGTCTCCCAAAAGAAAGAAGCGATTCTGAATTGCCTAAAAAAACAAGTCGTCAGCAATTCCTCTATGAACCTACGTAGGTTTGCATAATGCAAGACTATGGTCTTTGCGAACAACCTCTACTTTGACCCTCAAACACTATTTGTAGCTGAGACTGGAAAAAGTCGAGAAGACGCTGTTTTCTGCTCAGCAAATCTGCACTTCTGCACTTTCCAAAGAATGAATCGCTGGCTCGAATTGATATGGTAAAACCGACGCCATCATTACTGTTTATAACACTGTGTATCAAGTACTTAAGGAGCCTCCGCAGCTGGAATTTAGATATAGTAATGGGCATTTTGTTTCCGTCATGCACTGTAAGTGCTCGACCAATCACAACAGACTGGGCCGTCTGACCAATCAGAGTAGAGCAGCTTGTGGAAAGGAGGAGTTTAGAGAGACTGAATCCTTTATCGAACCATTTCAGACACTGAGAGAAAATGTAAGTGTTTTAAAATGCCCTTGGATGGACGTAAACTTATTGTAGGAGACTCCAAAACAAAATAAGGAGCCTTAAAATAGCAGAATAGGTGCATTTAATTTTTTTTTTAAAATAATAGGGCCCTATGAAACATTTTACTTTTTTTTATATATATATATATATATATATATATATAAATTTTTTTGTTTGTTTTCGGTTTTAATTTTTCTGAATTTATGATTTAATACAAATTAATCATTAAAAACAGCAATCAAGACACATTTTTTAACTATCTAATTAATCTTTTAAATGTAAATGAAATGTTTACTGATAGGGTAGAAGAAAAAATGTGTGGTATTCCTTGGAACGAACAAAAAGTAAAAAAAAAAACGTATATATATATATATATATATTATCATTATTACTATTATTACTCTTAAAAATTCCTGCACACTAGTACATTTTGTGATTCGATTAATTATACAGCACTGCGTTTAATTAATTTGTAACATTTTGTCAAATTTTGTGACATTCCATTACTGCATTCCATTACTGCATTCTATTACTGCATTCTATTACTGCATTCCATTACTGCATTCTATTACTGCATTCTATTACTGCATTCCATTACTGCATTCCATTACTGCATTCTATTACTGCATTCCATTACTGCATTCTATTACTGCATTCCATTACTGCATTCCATTACTGCATTCTATTACTGCATTCCATTACTGCATTCCATTACTGCATTCTATTACTGCATTCCATTACTGCATTCTATTACTGCATTCCATTACTGCATTCTATTACTGCATTCCATGTTATACAGTAAATTCCATTTTCACGACTGGATTCCGTGATTCTGTCTGCATCTTCTGTATCGCTGAAATCAATGGCCAGGTTGCCTGTGGCCTGTAAGCCCATGCCCAGCGTACCTCATGGAGGCCAGGTGTCTCATGGCCACGTCGAGGGCTTGGACAGATTCCAGCGGGACCTGCAGACGTCCACTGACCAGCGTCTCCTGCAACAGCCTCCACGACACCTTCGCCAGCCAACGAATGGACACTTTAAAGATGCGATCTTTCCCCTCTCCAGGGATGGTCACCTCGAAGTCAACCTACCACATGAAATGAGAGGCCCAGAATGAGAATAGTAGGAAATTACATTGATTACAATTAAGGCTAGGGAAGGCATTGGCGATATTCATGTCATGTTACTTTGAAACTGATCTATGAGTTTTAGAACTGATTAATTGAAACAGACTGTTTGAAACTAGTTTAATGAAAGGAATGTATTGGAAATTTAAAAAGGTACACTATGCCCTCTAGCGTTTAAAAAACAAAACTGCATGCATTTTGCATAAGAGCATTGTTTTGGTTGTGCTTGAGCACTGCGTGAAGAATATGTTTATCCTACTGCTCATAAAACAGCCCTTTAGGCTTAAGAGATATAACCAGTTTAGATGTACGCATGACGCATGTACGCAATTGCCCACGAAAACCATCCCGTCAGGTCTAAAATAAAAACACTAATAATAGGCTTACCATAATGAATCAGGGTAAGACAAAAACATGTTTTGGAAGAAGGAGTGATGTATATTGACAAAAAAAAGTTACATTTAATAGCCAAATAAAAGCACATTGAAAATGTAAAATTTCACCAGCATTCATCATGAATATATTGTGAATTCTCAAAATCTAATCAATTAAACCCTTTACATACCTTTTCGCTGCCTATAGGTAATGCTAAAACAGTGTAGATATTCTTCTTCCCATCGTACACTGGCTTTCGGTCACCAAAGAGCTGCGGTTTGAAATGTTGGACCATGTATTCCACAACCTCCCTGTGAAGAGTCACATTTAACTGTGATTATTCATATTTCATAAAACCTGATCAAAACATTATTTTGTGATAATGACCGGCTGAATGTACAAGATCTAACTCAATACACAACCACTGCCAAATATACACACATAGCCAATCAAATGTTTTGGATTTTAAAATATTTTTGAAAGAAGCCTCTTCTGCTCACCAAGGCTGCATTTGTTTGATCAAAAGTAATATTGCATTACAATTTAAAATAACTGTTTTCTATGTGAATATATTGTAAACTGTAATTTATTCCTGTGATCAAAGCTGAATTTTCAGCATCATTACTCCAGTCTTCAGTGTCACATGATCCTTCAGAAATCATTTGAATATGCTGATTTGCTGCAAACGAAACATTTAAATTATTATCAATGATGAAAACAGTTGTGCTGCTGCTTCAGATTTTTGTGGAAACTGATATTGTTTTATACATACATCTATTCCATAAGGAACAAAGTTCAAAAGAACAGTTTTTATTTGAAATAGAAATCTTTTGTAACATTAAAAATATATTTACTGTCACATCTGATCAATTTAATGTCCTTGTTGAAGAAGAGAATTAATGAAGAAAAAAATATTTTTGAACCCAAACTTTTGAACCGTTGTATAAAATATGATGTGTAATAATAATAATAACACTAATGAATTGTTTCAATTATCTATTATTTAAAATAAATTAATGTATTAAACCTACATTTTAAACCCAATTTGATTTATTAAAAAAAAAAATCTAATTGCATTTAAATACGGGTTAAGAAAAAGGCCTTAAAAAAGTAGTCAACAAATACTTAACATATAAATCAATACTTATATAAATTCTCTAAATCAAAAACAACTGATGAGCTGAAACAGGCAATGTCAGTGTGAAAGTGAAAACATGCTTTTCAGATTATTTGCATTCTTTTCTGCCTCAAAAAGTGGGTCCAAAAGCATAGAAGCGCCTCATGCAGTGGTGACGGCACAAAGACGTCACTTTTCACACTCATCCTCACACTTGTGCAGACGCGTCAAGAATAAACCAGGCTTAAGTTGTATTTAACTCAGCAGGCAGAAGGCTTAGCTGAACTGAAATACAGTTCAGGGATGAACAGGATTCAACCGCTGTCTGTGCACGTCTAAGAGAACATGTTATCTGAAAACCTTTTCAGGGGAGAACAGGTTTCTTTCAAGGTCACACTTTACGTAAGTGAGGAAACTGAAATATTTTGGCCCTCGCCACACACTCTACTGAGTTACATTTTCAGTTACCATTTAAAATTGTGTTTAATTTTTAATCATTTTGTTAGGTGCTTTAGTCATTTTTATAAGTTTTATTTAATATTTCTATTTTAATTTCTATTTACTTCAAATTATTCTTTATACTTATATAAATTATACTTAAAGGAGCTGTATGTAAGAAATTTATTTCAATTAATCATACATTTTCCCTGATATGTCACTAGACATTAAGAAATCATGTTCATTTCAAATACTTATATCACTGACAACAGTAGTATGGCCAGGATATTGTCATTTAAAAAGTGAAGTTGCAGCCCTCAACTGATGTTGATGTTGTCATGTTGTGTTTCGGTCTGAGCTCCACCCTCCACCGATCTACCAATCACGGAGTCAGTAGTGTTGCAGCATTCGGGTTGCCAGCTCTGCTCTAGTTCCCACAGCTGCAGATAATAACGTGTCGTAATCGGATCCTGCAGCCTATCTGGCAACCTCGAGTCAGTAATTTGAAAGTGATTGCAGTACCAGTTTTGGCCACAATCTTGCATACGGCTCCTTTAAAGATTTTTCATGTCATTCTACCTAATTCCAAATTCAATGTAGAAAAATAACAATTATATTATATTTATTTTATTTTTAGCGCTGTCAAATTGATTAATTGCGATTAATTGATTGTAAAAAAAAAGTTTGTGTTTATAAAATATATATAAAAATATGTGTATTAAAAAAATAAATATATATATATATATATGTGTGATTGTGTGTGTGTGTGCGTACCTGTCTGTGTGTGTATATGTATGCAGGTATATATATAATAAAATATATATATATATATAAATATATAAAAATATTGCATAAATACTACACACAGTGTTATATACACACACATATATTATATATTTACAAACTTTTATGTTAGATGCGATTAATCTATTTGACAGCAGTAATTATTTTATATTATATTTATATGAAATTTAATATCAAGTCAAAATTGCATGCTGGTGAAAATCCCTCAGGAATGACTGGATGTTTGAGGTGACGGGGCGTTTACCTGTTGACCCGCCGAGGACACTTATCAGGTTTGATGTCCACTTCATAGTGGAACACATCCATTTTTGGGATCTCCACCTCAAAGTAGTTGGCAAGCAGCTTGATGGGTTTGCCGACGGTGCCCATGCCCGGCCTGCGGGGCGCCTGGAACACCTGCTGCAGGGGCGGGGGGTACGGCCCGACGGGCACTGAGAGAGAGAGAGAGAGAGAGAGAGAGAGAGAGAGAGAGAGAGAGAGAGAGAGAGAGAGAGAGAGAGAGAGAGAGGTCATTAAGCAGATAGAAGGTTATAAGAGCGGGATACGTTGAAAGGAGGGAGTTCAGGGGGAGTTTGGGGGATTATGGGACTAGAAATATGGTGACAGGAGTGTGTATGGAAACGGGACAAAAGCAGAGAAAAGGAACAAAGAGGATGGTGACTAAAACGGGAAGGGGGTGGGAAGGCAATATGAGAGAAAAAACGAATAAAAGAAAGTTGGGAGGATGGGGGTAAAATTAAACTAAGATTGAACTCAATACTAGTGGTGCAATACACAGCAATTTTGACAATCATTATTACATTATTAAGTTTTCCAGGACTTTCACACCTTGTCCTACAAACATGTGATGTAAATTAAAGGCTTATATATATATATATATATATATATATATATATATATATATATATATATGTATGCTATGACCACAATCACATTATAAGTGTATATCACAATATACTTACTTTTGCTGGAAAAAATGGTTTATATTTCAATAAGAATGTGATTTGTAAGCAAAAGATTTTTATCATTGATAAGAACATTGTAAATCATTATGAAATCTCTTTCAAACTACTATTTTAAAATAGTTCAATTTAGACTTCAACTTCTGATTGTAAAGAAGCTGATACACAAATAGATGTGTTTCATAGATGCACATCAGATTAATACTATATTATTGCAGTAAGCTGCACAACAGAAACAGACTTTTGGACCCAACTGTATGAAGAACCCACATCAGTCGTCCTCTAATATAAAGGGCCTGTTCCAATATTGAGTAGCTTGGTGTTTATAAAGCTTGAAACCCCAGAGCAAACCTGCTTCACTGTAACACGGTCGTGTAGATCACCGTTTCATCAGTCGTGTACATCAGTCGTGTATATCACCGTTTCATCAGTCGTGTATATCACCGTTTCATCAGTCGCGTATATCACCATTTCATCAGTCGTGTATATCACCGTTTCATCAGTCGTGTACATCAGTCGTGTATATCACCGTTTCATCAGTCGTGTATATCACCGTTTCATCAGTCGTGTATATCACCGTTTCATCAGTCGTGTATATCACCGTTTCATCAGTCGTGTATATCACCGTTTCATCAGTCGTGTACATCAGTCGTGTATATCACCGTTTCATCAGTCGTGTATATCACCGTTTCATCAGTCGTGTATATCACCGTTTCATCAGTCGTGTATATCACCGTTTCATCAGTCGTGTATATCAGTCGTGTATATCACCGTTTCATCAGTCGTGTATATCACCGTTTCATCAGTCGTGTATATCACCGTTTCATCAGTCGTGTATATCACCGTTTCATCAGTCGCGTATATCACCGTTTCATCAGTCGCGTATATCACCGTTTCATCAGTCGTGTATATCACCGTTTCATCAGTCGCGTATATCACCGTTTCATCAGTCGCGTATATCACCGTTTCATCAGTCGTGTACATCAGTCGTGTATATCACCGTTTCATCAGTCGCGTATATCACCGTTTCATCAGTCGTGTATATCACCGTTTCATCAGTCGCGTATATCACCGTTTCATCAGTCGCGTATATCACCGTTTCATCAGTCGTGTACATCAGTCGTGTATATCACCGTTTCATCAGTCGCGTATATCACCGTTTCATCAGTCGTGTACATCAGTCGCGTATATCACCGTTTCATCAGTCGTGTACATCAGTCGTGTATATCACCGTTTCATCAGTCGCGTATATCACCGTTTCATCAGTCGTGTATATCACCGTTTCATCAGTCGTGTATATCAGTCGTGTATATCACCGTTTCATCAGTCGTGTATATCACCGTTTCATCAGTCGTGTATATCAGTCGTGTATATCACCGTTTCATCAGTCGTGTATATCACCGTTTCATCAGTCGTGTATATCACCGTTTCATCAGTCGTGTACATCAGTCGTGTATATCACCGTTTCATCAGTCGTGTATATCACCGTTTCATCAGTCGCGTATATCACCGTTTCATCAGTCGCGTATATCACCGTTTCATCAGTCGTGTACATCAGTCGTGTATATCACCGTTTCATCAGTCGTGTACATCAGTCGTGTATATCACCGTTTCATCAGTCGCGTATATCACCGTTTCATCAGTCGTGTACATCAGTCGCGTATATCACCGTTTCATCAGTCGTGTACATCAGTCGTGTATATCACCGTTTCATCAGTCGCGTATATCACCGTTTCATCAGTCGTGTACATCAGTCGCGTATATCACCGTTTCATCAGTCGTGTACATCAGTCGTGTATATCACCGTTTCATCAGTCGTGTATATCACCGTTTCATCAGTCGTGTATATCACCGTTTCATCAGTCGTGTATATCACCGTTTCATCAGTCGCGTATATCACCGTTTCATCAGTCGTGTATATCACCGTTTCATCAGTCGTGTATATCACCGTTTCATCAGTCGTGTATATCACCGTTTCATCAGTCGTGTATATCACTGTTTCATCAGTCGTGTGTATCACCGTTTCATCAGTCGTGTATATCACCGTTTCATCAGTCGTGTCTGTGAAATGTTAAACTAGCAGCGACTCCTACAGTGATGTTGTGTGCTTTAGGACACCTAGAGAAGACGCGGACAGAGTAAAGGTCCTTTCACACTGGACGCGATTTTGACGCACGAATCATTTGCGCGATGGTTTTATTTTTTGATCAGCTGTTTGTGTAATGAGTGCTTCCACACCGAACGCGAATGTGCTGCGGCAAAAAAACGACTTATTTTATTCGCTTCGATGTTGATTCTTTTTTTCTTTTTTTTTGCTTTTGCAGCGTTTATAAACACTCATTGTAAATAATAACATACAACCAGGGCTAGACATTAAAGCAGCACTATGTAACTTTTTCAACCTTTATAATATTTTTCCAAAACCCTTGAGATGGTACATTGACTTACAATAGGTTGAATGACAGGTCTGCCATAGCCTGACAGGGTCTGTATCGCTTTTACTGGCACTATGTAACTTCGGGTTTCGGGTAGGAACCCGAGCACAAAAAGAACTACAAAATTTTACCGCTTTACGGCATACATCACTTCCTCAAATTCTGACATGAGAGCGCAAGGAGCCACCTTACCAAGAAGCCAAAGGTTTTGTCGGAGGACAGTAGAAAGAGAAAAAGGGAGAGTGACAAAATAAAAGGCTGGACGAGGATCAATATTGGTCGTGAGCTAAAGGAGGAGGAGGACTGCGTGCCCGACCGATGCTGGCCGTCAACAAATAAATAAATCAGTAGCCTATGTCTAAACGGTGTGTACAAGTTTGGTAGGGGCTACATTCTTGCAAGTAAATAATACATGATTAGACGGACAAAATAATCGTTCAGGATAACTATCCTAATGTCTGCAGGCTGATAGTCATGTTTGTTTATTTATTTTTCAAATTTGTAGATTCATCTATGGTAGCTTGATATTATAACCTTTACCTACCACACAAACATTGAATTGAATTAGCATATCCATTATGTAAAACAGTAGCCAATAGGCTACTATAAAGACACTGGCTTGTAAACGTCAGCTCCGCGATCTTTTGGCGTTTGAAAAAAATAAAGCCCATGAAACTATATTCATATGACATGCTGAAATATATGCCAATGTACCTGGGATGAAGACATTTCACACGCAACGCTGGCAGTCGGCCCACGACGTGAGAACTCCCTCTGCAGAGTTCGGGGGATCGGCTTGTCAACAAATGTACGCGTGTGTCCCCTGGTGTAACCATGACAGATTTTACGACAGTAGTAGAAGACAATAATGTTTCCCAACTGTAGGGGGACCCCGAGAGCAAAATTTCAAAAGTTGCATAATGCTGCTTTAACACCCACCGAACATACTAGCCACTTGGTGGGTTCAAATGTAAATATAATTTTTTTTTTTCAATTGCAGTCTTTTAAAAAGGCATCTGAAATAATAAACTAAGTGCAATCTAGTGTTGTCAAAAAGATCACTTTTTCGATAAATATCTACAGGTGAAACTCGAAAAATTAAAATATTGTGCATAAGTTCATGTATTTCAGTAATTCAAATTAAAACTAATATATTTTGTTAGTATATGTAACTATATACATATGCATGCTTATACTTTTCAGAGGGCCACAATTCTGTATTTAAAAACCTTTTTTTTTTAATTGATTTCATGTAATATTTTTAGAATAGAGATTTTGAATTTGGTATTGTGCGTATTGCACATAATTTGACTCATTCTTGCATATTTTGTGCCTCACACCCAAAGTGAGCGCACATAAAGCCGCCTCTCAGTACTAAATTCAGTTATTTTGCGCTGCTTATTGCGCTTAAACAGTCAAATACGCACAAAATAATGTCAAAATGCTGGTCTTGGCGAGTACTCACGTATGTTTTAAGTGAACGTAAGCAGTTGGGAAAGAAATTATATGTGTACATACATATAATGTGTAACAGTATAATGGATCTGTGTTTCAGGTCTTTAAGTGACCTGCTGCCAAATTATGAGATAATATTAAAAATATCTATATATGGCAGTTTTTCCCATGGTATTATTGATGTCAAAACTGTGACCAGTGAAAATATATGAGTGACTAGTAACATAAAACCACATGCCACAGTGTCTGGTGAGCAAAAAAGTTAATGTCAAGCCCTGCATACAACTAACCATATAACCAAAAATACTGATCAACCTTTAAAATGGGGAAGAAAATCTGTTGTTGTTGTTGTTGTTGCAGTCGTCAAAGGTTCTGTGTCCAATCAAACTCTACTTTGTTTTGCTGGAAATGTATTTGTCACTTTGCTAGTCCAATTGGACAGATGTCAACGGTTGTGTCACCCGCCCTCACACTTAAAAACTATAAACATCTGCACAAGATCAAAGAAAACACATTTACAATGAGAATAAACACGGTTTGTCAAAGAGAGCATGAAACATTTTAAATTAAATAGACGTTTAGAAACCAAAATTGTTGATTTTCCTATTGAGTCTGTGTCATGTTAATAATTTTGAATATTGTTGGGTCTGGTGTCATTTTAGGATTAATATTGTAGTATTTAATATTTTTAAATATTTTAAATTTAAATTAAAAACATTTCTTCTCAGTTTTAGTTTGAATAATTCAACTTAAATGTATTTCATTTCAGTTAATCGCCAAGGAAACGTTCTCTAAGTTTTCCTATCCAATCTAATCTAATATTTATATCTTTTTTCATCTATATTTCGATAAACATGAAGAATTTATAATAGCTTTGTAATAACAAAAACTGCTTAGCTCTGTGCAGGCATGGTAACTTTTTAACTTTTCAAGCATTTCAATGTTTGATTTTAAAATTGGCATGGGTATTTCTTCATGTTAGGATATTTTCATCTATCGCATTTTGAGAGTTGTGTTGAGACAGACAATAATAAGTCAATCTACAGCTTGACACTGTGACGCTTTCAAAACTTTGATGTGTTTGAGCACATCGACCAACTCGACACAACAACAGTGAATAAACCAATGGCAGTGTAGAGAATATTTGGGAAACCTGCTTAAAAACAGTTCAGTTTGGTGATGCTATAATGGCACAGACATTACACACGCCAACATAGCGCATGATAAACAGTTTTGTTAGCATGTTGATGTCCAAAGTCCAAATCTGCATCCCGAAACAAAACTAGCACTAGCCTAATGAGTTGACGCCTTTAACCTCTCTGTCCATGACGAACACTCCCTCCATCATAACAAAGACCCCAGCTGCCCTCCTCTTCATCCCGGGGGGGCAGGAGCGGAGCGGAGCCACATCAGCACACACAAACACAGGGGCCCCGAAACATTCCCAGCCTCACCATAGCAACAGAGGAGCAACACACATTGTCATGGAGATCAGGAGACCCAGGGATACGTGGGGGTTTGGGGAGAGCCGGACCTCATCGTAGTGTCAGCGAGCACCCCGAAACAAGGTCATCAATCTTATCCTGCACGGCTCGCCTATGATTTAAGAGCGCTTCGGAAAACTCTCGTACGCTTTTTTTCTTGTTGAGGATATATACTCTGCTAAAGTCTTGATCAATGTTGCTGAGCGTGTTCCTACACCAGTGCAAACGCAAGCAGCAGCAGATGGCTAGAACTGGAGCCAGATCTCAAGAAACCAGTAAACAATGGCAGCTCTCTTTTAGGGATGGATATATATAGAGATATAGATAATACACTTGCTGCTAATTTCAATCTAAGCATCATTATGAATAATGTGCAGTTTATTTTTACTATATTATTCACAATTATTCAGCTGGGAATATAACATTAACGAGAATATTGCTTAATATAATACTCAATAACTTGAGTAGCAAAACTTTGTTGGATTCATTTCTGTGAATCAGTTCAAATCAATTAATTCATTTCAATGAATCAAATGAATTTTAATCAAAATTAAAAACTCTTGATTTACCACTTATTTTGTTTCTGCATGGCATTTTTTATTTACCAATTAAATTTTTGATGTTTGAATTTGATGTTGAAAATGTTGAAGACATTGACTTTTAACTAAATGATGGTTCTTCTCACTGAAAAATAAACTTTTTAAAGCCATTTCATATGAATATCAAGATGGTGACACTTTACAATACGTTCCCATTTGTTAATGCTAGTTAATGCATTAACTAACTAACAATGAGCAAGACATCTGTGACAGTATTTTTTCATGTTGTCTCAGGTCTACAAAATAATAGAAACAGATACAGCATTTATAGATTTACATAAACCCTAAGTTCATGTTAACCAATGGAACTTTATTGTAAAGTGTTCCCATATTGAATATTGTCAAAAGGCAGAAAAAAAACATTTGGCCATAGCAAAGGAAGCAGATGTGAGCAGAACGTGACAGAGAAACAGAAGCAATGTTTTGGCATGGTGCTGACTGGGTTAGCTGGAGTCCCAGATGTCCTGCTGTTGAGGGCTCAAGATCATAATGCACTGAAGTGTGTAAGATCCACAGAGACGCCACCTGGCCAGTGCACAGGCGCCGTGACCCTTCCCCTGTCGCTCATTAATGCAGGCCACTCTCAGTGTCAGAAAAACGACAAAATCAAGACAATTTTGGTCTTGCAATCTGGGCTTTTCAATGGCTAATGCCACTAGACCAAAGCTATCATTTTAAAATTAGTTTCTGAAAAGATATTGCAATGACAAAAGTTCATTCATTGTAAGGGATAACAATAATTTCTTTCACAAGCATCCCCAAAATAAATTGCAAAAATAATGTTCGTTTTCAAACAAGCTTCCCAAACACTCCTGCCCACCTGCCATTGGTCAGACAAAAGATAGTCCCACGCTATTGGTTGAGTCAATTCAACAGTGTTGTGTGGTGCAGTCAAGTCATATCAGAAATATCGTATTTATGAGCGCCACCACAAAGACGTAAATATGTATGGGAAGCTTTTTTGGCTTCATAAATTAACCTAAAGCAAGACACACCTGATGCACATTGATTTTCTTTAAGTAGAGTTTAAAAACCTTGCTGTATTTTTGTGTAGGTATAGAGAAGGTTCACCACCATCTTGCTCTGACGAAAGTGACTTGAACGCACCTGATGTTGTAAACACGACTTCCCAACTCTAAAATACGAACATCCCAGGACGATTCGAATGGATGATAAAAAAAAAAAAAACTATGTTCTAAAAGTGTCACAAAGTCACACTGTTTCAAAATACAATGACTCTGCTCTGTATATTAAACTGGGCTAGAAGTATGTATTTCAACAATTACAGACTCAGCTTTAATGCATTAAATACTGCAAAAATTGGCAGGGAAAAAAAAGGAGAAGAGGAAAATGATCAATGTATCTATTAAATCCATTCCTGAAAAAATCATTTCAAATGAATCAAAAAAAAAAAAAAAAAAGTTAATTTGTACATGTTGCCAGGCTCATATTTAAGAAAGGTTTATCTCCAAGTAAACTCTCTAACATAAAGAACTGTAAAAAGGATTTTTTTTTTAATTTGGGATTTTAGAGTTTCCTTACATTTCCCAATTTTCCACATTCACCAGAAACTCTGAACTAAAACACCATTTTGCACACAGCTTTACACATTCAATGCAACATATTGTGAGTCAAATTGACAACTTCCTTCATCTGCATTTAAAGATGCCCTTCTTTGAAACGGTGAATAATTTATCAACCAAATGTTTCTGAAAAAAATAATCAAATCATATTCCAAAAACCCACTGCAGCTGCCAGGCAGCTTTTATCCCTCCTAATATAAATCATTTATCTGGTCATATGCCATACAGTCTTGTGCATTTATACTGTTAATGGAAGTGAAATTGGTAACATTGGCCTGAGCCACATTTTAGCAGGATCAATAAAGACCCCTGGGGTCACTTTCCTCTTCTGCATCTGCTTCAACCTCATGTCTTCCCACGACCCCTGACCTGGGACAAACTCTCATCATTTCCCCCTATGCACAGATCAGTTATCATCACTGCAACAAATACATTCATTTCCAGGAATCATCTAGCAATGCACATTCTAAATGGAACGTTACAATGTATAATTCCATAAGGAATCAATGTGGAACCTTAGAATGCATCATTATAGAGTGTTGCAATAATATCACGGGTAAACATTGTATCGTTTTAAAAGCTTCACAAACAACTTAAAAGATCCGAACCCACCAGCGCCAGATGGTCCCGGCTCCATCCCATCCACTGAGCCACAAAGGGTTCACCAAAGTCCTGATGCTCAATCTCCACGGCGCCCGGCCCTTCAGGCTGGAAGCGTCCCTGACTTCCAGCCTCTTCCCTGGGCGAGAGGGATCGTCTCCTCCGCCGCTGCTGGAACCCCAAACCCGCTGGAGTTGAGAGAGAAACAAAAGCTCCTTAGTCCGGATCCCGAATGAGCCTCTCCTCCTCCGGGCTCTGTCCGTCCGTGGCTGGCTGGTGCGGGTCGGGCTGCTCTGCTTCGGGGTGTTGTTCCTCCTGTTCACCGTTCAAGCTGGATCCACCAGCGGAACAAAAACGCTCGCCCCGTCCGTCCGTCCGTCACCCCCCCACAGCCCGAGAGCCCGTTCTTCTTCTTCTTCTTCTTCTCCCACTGCTGAGATTCTTGGCTGTCTGCTAGTCTGTTTTGTGTTCGCCCTCTAGTGTACGCTTCCCAATCCCAAAAAAAATCCCAATTAATTCATTTAGAACAGAAAGGAATGCGGGCATAATGCTTACTGCACACTACAGTACATACACTCTAGCTTAATACTGTATAGTATACTGACCCCCTTTTATTTAAAGTACCCATGAAATCAAAATGGACGGTTTTTGGCTTTCAGTATGAATATGTTAGCCTTACTGTTATCTGTAAGCTATAGTGCTTCAAAACAATGACAGAATTCACATTAAGAAGATATAAGCGTTCAAAACTTAGTCTTTCACTTCCGCCAATATGGATCAGTGATGTTGATGACATCACTCTGCACTTTAGCTTCTTATCAGATAATCTGTCCAATCAAATGCTCTCTAGAATCAGAAGCCCCTCCCCCTACATTATAAATAGACGCTGAAGCTGCAGCTGAAATCAGTCACTTGTTCACACATTTTCTATTTTCTACAAAGTGAATGGCACATAGTGCACTATATTGGAGATAGGGAACGATTCAGACAGTGTAAATATGCTTTCTATCGGGAAGAATTAAGTCTGGTTTCACGTTATTTTCGGCGCAGACCAGAAAATGTATCGGATCCATTTGAATTCCGAATGCTGTATTATAAAGCAATATAGAGGAGATTAGAAGAAAAAACGGTTAGAGATTAAGAGGAAACTGCACTGGCCGAGCTGTAATATAAACACAACGCTATTGGTTATTTTTAAATAGGGGCGGAGCTGTTCAATATGTCCCGCCCCCTTTTTAAGTCATAGTTTCCAACTTATTGTCATAATTTCTACTTTTTTTCATCTCATAACCAGTAAGTCATGATTTACCGCATGATTTTTTTTCTCTTATATGGCAGAAATGGGCTTCCAAAATTCTGTGAGATGAACCTCAATAATAGTTTTGTTATTTTTAATTTTTTTTTAACATTATCAGTCATCTAAATAGGTCAAGTCACGCTTTATTTCTGAAAACCAATTATATTATATCTCAATGTTAATTTATGAATACTTTTATTTATGACTTTCTGTTGCCACAACATAGTTTGATTGTCCCCACTAATAGTACGGAATTATTTTTAAATAAACAAACAAACAAACAAACAAACACATAAATAATAAATAAATGTAACGCATTTTCATACACAAATGTATAACATTTATTTTATCATTTCTTATTGCCCCCCCCCCCCCCCCCCCCCCGATCTCTTTTTTGACACTTATCAGGAAACTATTGCTTCCTCCAAAGCTATTTAATTGTGCATAATATGACATAAATATGTTATGTATTTTTATAGTAGCCTTTGTTTTGTTTTCTATACCCCTAGCACTTTTTTACAGTATTTAAAAAGTATTTGAAAATAATACAACAACAAAGATAAGTCGAACGTATTTTATTTGTATTAATTGCTACGGTTAAGGGACGAAAAATTAGTTTATTGTGCTGGGACGTTTTGAATTGGTCGAATAATAAGAATTATATTTTGGCGATCGCTTTGCTGTCGCGTTTCTGTGGCGTCACTTCCTGTCAGTGGAAGAAGACGTCATCTTACAGACAGGCTGTGAGTTGGAGCTTTACGATTTCTTAAAAACAGCGAATTAAGGCTTTAAATCAAGCGGATTTCGCATTCTTTAAATGAAAGCCTCCTTTTAATGAAAGTGATGACAGTGACATGATAATTTAACATCGTAATGGCGTGATATTTAGGGTAGTTAGCCCGCTGTTGTCTCTATAAATCCAGGAAAAGTCATAATAATACTATTGATACGTTTCATTCTTTTGATTTTAACGAGTCGCTATTTACTGATATAGTTAAAGGTGTTACTGTTATTGTTTTCAGACTGGCCATGTTTACTTGGAGAAAATGGTTGTGTATTATTGTGCGCAATATATTTTCTTATTCATTCTGACAAATATGACAGATGTTATATTTTAATACATTATTAATCCTATCAGGGCCACTGTGAAAAGTTTCAGTTTTTTGAAAATCTATAAGTGTTTGCATTGGCTATCTAGCACACTGCTTCTACAGACATCAACATAATTTATATTTAATCATATAAATGGTTGAAGATTAAGCTAGATTGGTAGAATTACAGTACCTGTTTATGGCTCATGCACAACATTTTGTCTTGTGCATGACCTTTCTTTTGGTCTTGTTTGGTCTTCCATTATTTTACATATTGTGACAGTAACTCTATTCTTTTTTTTCTTCACAGAAACAAGTGCAATGTCGTGGATTCGAGAGCGGGAATTAACCCTTATAGAAAGGCTCACTGCCAACATCCTGAGGGTGTGTATCAGTGAAGAAAAGTCTAGAGAAAAACTGTAAAAATATAAACAAAAATATTATATATAGAGAGTAGAAAAATATATAATAATGTAACTTAATAGAAACAAATTTTTGATTTATAATATTAATTTTTCAGTGTATTTATTTGGTGTTTATTAAATATAGGTGTCTTTTAAATATTAAGATGGGGGTCCCTCACATGAGGATGATCATATTTGCGGGTCTGTGGCATCTTAGGGTGTGTTCACACTTGTCATGTTTGGTTGGATTAAAACGAATCCTGGTACGATTGCTCTGTTAGTGCTGTTCACTTGAATAAGTGTGAACGCTGCCATCTGAACCCTGGTGCCGCCAAACAAGCGGACCGAGACGCTGAAAAGATCTCGATCTGCTTCCAAACAAGCTCTGGTGCAGTTCGAATGAAATATGAATGCAACATGGACCAAATACATGTACACGAACAAAATACAGGACATGATGTCAGAAGATGCGCCCCCAAAAAGCACAGATGCTCAATCATACCTGTTTGTTCTCATCATAGGCGTGATGTTGCCCATCACAGTTCAGTACCGGCATCAGAACCGCGTCTCCTCGCAGCAGATCTTGGTTTGTGTGTGTGACGGAGGGATTCCTGACGCTGTTTTGACTCCTTTAATCACTTTATAAGCTCTTCACGAGTTCTCAGCCGGTCATATGTAGCTACGCACATAAAATAAGCAACTTTATTCCAGAACACAGCATTGTTTTGCATGTTCGGTAAGTTCTGTCACAAAATATATGTAATAAAAGCCGACCAATCATGTTGTGAACACATCCCTGTGCCTTTAGGTTAGGTTTGGCATCTTTAGGTTCGGTATCTTTAGGTTTGGTGTTAAAATGCCCATGTTAACTAAGTGGACCAGGACTAAATGTTTTGTTTTCTTGGTCCGAACCGAACTACATGTGTAAACACCCTGAAAGCCCCTGTTTCAGAGGATCACCCGATGGCCTGTACAGTGAATTGAACTGAAATAGTTATCTAATACCCTAAACTCTTTTTATTTCTTAGGCAGGGCCCATGCCCAAACATGTGGCCTTTATCATGGACGGTAATAGGCGTTACGCCCAGAAGACGCATGTGGAGCGGCAGGAGGGTCACTCACAGGGCTTTGAGAAACTGGCGGAGGTAAGTTTGCAGATACTGACAAACTCGTATACAAACTAGATGGATTTATTAGGCCATATTTGGCCAGTTTGACTGCTTGAGCGATTAACAGACATCTTACCTCCCCCTTCTGTCAGTTATACAATCTACATTATTATTATTATTATAATTCAGAAATTTTGTTAATTTAATTGTACTTTATATATATATCTGTATTACACCGGCTGATATCGGCCATTAAAAAATACATATTAAAGGGGTGGTATAATGCCCCTTTTTACAAGATGTAAAATAAGTCTCTGATGTTTCCAGAGTGTGTATGTGAAGGTTTAGCTCAAAATACCCCACATATAATTTTTTACATGTTAAAATTGTCCCTTTTTGAGAGTCAGTAAAAACTCTTTAAAGCAACACTAAGTAGGATTTTTTTACCTTCAAATAATGTTTCCAAAATCGTTTCAGTGGTTCAAGAAGTCGTGACATGGTGAAATGCACTTATGCCGCCGTTTTGCGGTCCTTTATCTGGTATATCCACGCTATGTAAGATTGCCAGATCGGGTTGCGTTTCTAGTTCTAATGAGACACACAATGGGACAATTCCGCTTCCAACCCGTAGGGCGACCGCAGAGGAAAAGTTACTTGGTGTTGCTTTAAATATGTCCCTTTAAATGCAAATGAGCTTCTGCTCCCGGCACAGAGGCAGGCGCTTCAAGAGCTTGTGTGTGTGTGTGATAGCAGCTCCGATTACCTCACAAAAACACACTAAAATGTCAGAAACTGTTCTGCCTTTTATGTTTAAACTGGAGTCTTGACAATGTTGGAGAGACTCAAGAAGAAGTGACAACATGTAGAATGCAACAGGATGTTTCTGAATGGTTGATGAATTTATGTTGCTGATGTGGAAGTAACTATCTTCAAGTCTTTTATTAGAATATTCTGTCATGATAATCTATAAATCGCTGGTGTGGGAACTGTTGTAAGATGCCTACAGAGTGATATTGCATTTGTGTTGCGTACTGTATTGGCATGTGAAAAGACGGATGCGACAGACTCACAAATCTGCTCGACTACAACGACTCTTCCTCTTCTCAACACATACTGCGTGTTCCCAGGGGCGGGGCTTATGTAAATTAGCTCTCTCTCTCTCTCCCTCTTGTCCATGTGTGTTGTGGTGCTCGGTTCGATAACACTTTCAACAGCATTTCACAGAAATGACTTACTGCACCTTTAATCAATCTCTAGACCATCAATACATTAACCATCATGCATATTGCACACAAAACTGGCAACAAGCTTCCATCAGATGCACCATAGTTTGAAATTTCTTGTGTGTTTTTTTTCTCTTAATATCCATTGTTTCCACTCATAGACGCTCCGCTGGTGCCTGAACCTGGGTATTCATGAGGTGACCGTATATGCATTCAGCATTGAGAACTTCAAGCGTGCCAAACAAGAGGTGGATGGCTTGATGGAGCTGGCCAGACAGAAGTTCAGCCGCTTGCTGAATGAGCAGTAAGTTACTCCTGCACAAGATCTATTCTTCTATCGGTTGGATAAATAGAATCGGTACAATGCATTTGTAATTTCTAGGGAGAATCTCGAGAAGCATGGTGTGTGTATTCGTGTGCTGGGAGACCTGACTCTACTACCTGAAGATCTGCAGCAGGATATTGCCAAAGCTGTGGTGTCAACTAGAGCACACAACAAGTAAGCACTGCATGCTATTTTCTTTTTGTGGCAGGGAAGTCTCCAATTAGTGCTAAATGCCGCTGCCAAATTCCTCAAAGGGAAACGTAAATTTGATCACGTTACTCCAATCTTTAAATCTCTGCATTGGTTACCTGTGCATTTTAGAATTGAGTTTAAAATTATTTTTTATGTTTTTTAATCCTTAAATAATCTGGCACCAAGCTATTTGTCTGAGCTACTCTATCTACACAATCCCACACTAAATCTGAGGTCTGGTGATAAGAGACTTCTCTCTGTCCCCAGATCACGATTAAAGCATAGAGGAGATTAGTGCTGCACGATTAATCGTATCGCAATCGCAATCGCGATGTCAAGCCTACGCGATTATATGATGCAAAATGCCGCGATTTTATATGAAATATACAAATTAGGGCTGTTAATGCAATTAACGCAGCATCTGTTATTTTTCGTCATCCTTTGGCTAGTGTTACATGATCCCGCTCTTATTCGTGCGAAAACCATTCTTGCACGACTAGTCAAAACAGACCGCGCGCCAGAATACAGTTCTCTTTCGCGCTTGAACGAACAATAACACACACAATTATGCCAAAATATCGTTTTGTCGAGTATCTTCATAACATAAGAGCAGTCTTATGATGGACGTAAAGAGTTGTGAGAGAATGAGGCACGTGTGAGATCCGCGTCTCTGTCAACAACAGCGGCTGCTCTTAAAGCGCCAGCATCCAATACATCCAGCACCCTGTCAGTAAAGTTAATCAAAGATCAAAGGGAACAGAGAAAATTACTCTGTGCTCTTGACTAAATAACTTTTGTAGCTTTAATAAGGATTAGGGCCTAGTCTATATATAATTTATAATTTATGCAAACTGTTTGATAACTTTATTCAATTTCTGTATATGTCCTACCTGTCAGACAGGAAGGGCACAGGTAAATGCCATTTATTATGGGTTTATGTGAAGATTGTTTGAAGTTTACTTAAATTAAAAGCTGTTATATTTTTTTAAGCCTAAAACGTTTTAAAAAAATGGATAGCTTTCACTTGGAATCACTGTAATGTTGGATGGCTATAATTAATGTAATTTTTATCCAGCCATCAATGGTTTATTGATCATTAAAGGTGTTATTAATCATTTAGTTGTTGTTGCTAGTTTGAGTGGAGAAATACACATTAATACATTGAAGTATCACTAATCTGTGTGTGCATTTTGCTTTAGAACCAAGTAAGTTGACTCATGAAACCATTTGTTTATTATATCGCAATCGCACATCGCAATCGCAATATTTACCTTAATAATCGCAATATGATATTTTCCCCAAATCGTGCAGCCCTAGAGGAGATAGAGCCTTTGCCATTGCCGGCCCTAGGCTGTGGAACAGCCTTACGGCGTATATCAGATCGGCACAGTCCTTAACAGTTTTTAAATCATCTCTTAAAAACTATTTATTTTCCTTGGCTTTCAAATCACTGTGAGCTTGTGTCATAAATGTGTGTTTTGCCCTGTATTTCTTCATTTTTTTATGTTGTTCAGCACTTAGATCAGCTGTGTTTGCTGTTTTTAAATGTGCTATATAATTAAAACAAACTTGAAACTTGATCTTCGTCAAAATATATAAATACATTTTAGCTGTCGCCCGGCTGTACTCAATAAACAAGTACTAGGGGTTGCACAGACTAGTTGACTTTAATGCTCTACCTACCATGACGCTTTTGAAGAAGTCTTTGAAGTCCACTTTAACGCTCAATTTCCAACAGTTGAAATGACAAATAAATGCATAATCTGAGAGCGCTCCACAAGATATGTTTGGTTATACCATCTGGATGCTCAAAATTGATCAGGTGAACGCACGTTTTAAACAGCTTATTGTACACGCAAGTTAATCGCTGTTCTAAATTAATGCGCTGCTGCATTGTAACGCACACACACACACACACATACAGACAGTAGCTCGCGCATCACGAGCACACAAACATTCAGTATCACAGAAATGTAGTCAACACTGTTCTGTTTAATAAAGTAGCTTAGAAACTGAAATGTTTTAGCATTTACTTAGTAACTAAAACATACATCTTCACTATTAGTAGAGAGTTAAAATTAATTTACACACAATCGCTCTCTCACTAATGCATTCATATAAATGTGATCTTTACTGTGCTACTTTATCTGTATCTGATTTAGAACGAGCAGAAATCTGTGAGAAATATAACGACCCAAAGACTAAAATAAGCTGTATGAGCAATAGCCTTGTGTCATGTGTCATGCTGTGCACAAGGTTCAAGCTTATTTAATCATGAATGACGTCATCAGCGACTAGTCGGCGTCACCTCGACTTTAATCACATAAATGTCACTTTAAAAAATCTGAAGTCGTTCAACCCCTAACAAGTATAGGGAAACTCTGTTGCATGGTAGTGTATGAGTTAAAACATCCATTGTGTTTTTAGAGCATGATATGTATCTGATGCATTTGCTGAAGTTCATCTGTTGCTGACGGTGATCTGATTATACAGATGTTTTCTGAATGTGTGCTTTGCGTACACCTCAAGACATGAAATCGCAAATGCTGTGAAGGAAATGGCATGGGGAGTAGAACAGGGCCTGATCAAATCCAGGTAAACTATGCTTTTCACTTAGTTTTCTTGAAATGAGTGTGAGGAAACAATAACATCTGTATTATTACCTGTAAAGCACTGTTAGTAATTGTTTTCTTCTCTGTGATTTGTCAGTGATGTGTCTGAGGTGCTTCTCAGTGAGTGTCTGTATAGCAGTAATTCTCCGAACCCCGATCTGCTCATCCGCACGTCTGGAGAAGTGCGCCTTAGTGACTTCCTACTGTGGCAGGTAATAGAGATTCGCATTATCAATGCTTTGCCGTACAAATGCGCCACTTGCAGAAAAACATACAAGATTTGAGTTCAGCTGCTATTCATAGTTTCATAGATTCACAGTGGAACAATGTTCAATCACAGTGGTTCTTTCCAGAGGTGTTTCTAGCCTTTCATCAGGACTGGGCACAGGTCCCCCATCGAAAAAGTGTGTTATATTTTTTAAATACTGTTGTTTTGTCATAAATTGTCTTTACCTGTAGTATAGAGTCATTCACAAACCTCACACGCAATAAAGCTGTAGAGCAATAATAGAGCTGCTTCGGTGATGACAAATGATAGAAGACATGGTAAAGGTTCATTAGTTAACATTAGTGAACGTATTTACTAACATGAACTAACCATGAGCAATCCATTTGTTACTGCATTTGATCATCTTTGTTAATGTTAGTTAATAAAAATAAAGCTGTTCATGTTAGTTCCCAGTGCATTGACTAATGTTAGCAAGATTTTAATAAAGAATTAGTAAATGTTTAAATTAACATTAAAGGAGAATTCCGGTCAATTTTAACATTGAGCTAATTTTTTTATGAATTTGGAGTGCTGTCAGTACAGAGAACAACGACAAAAATCGGTGTTGCCTACACCGTGTTATCTTCTTTTTAAAATTTGCACCCTGTTGACTTCAATGGGGCAAGTTTTAAACCTGCTTTTAGCCTCTTAACATCCTTGATTTGTCAGTACAAGTGCACAGCCATGTGAGTGGTGTTATTAAGAGTGAACACGGTCAATCTGACTGCAGTAGATGTAAAAGATATGAATAAAAATGATGTTAATTCAGCCAGCTCACATACCTGTATTTTCTTCCTGTTTTCGGTCGAAGTCCACAGTAGTCGATTGTCGAGTTGGGAGAATGGGATCTCATACAGCCTGGCACGCGAACTCGATAATCGACTACTTTGGACTTCGACCGAAAACAGGAAGAAAATACAGGTATGTGAGCTGGCTGAATTAACATCATTTTTATTCATATCTTTTACATCCACTGCAGTCAGATTGACCGTGTTCACTCTTAATAACACCACTCACATGGCTGTGCACTTAATGACAAATCAAGGATGTTAAGAGGCTAAAAGCAGGTTTAAAACTTGCCCCATTGAAGTCAACAGGGTGCAAATTTTAAAAAGAAAATAACACGGTGTAGGCAACACTGATTTTTGTCGTTGTTCTCTGTACTGACAGCACTCCAAATGAACAAAAAAATGAGCTCAATGTTAAAATTGACCGGAGTTCTCCTTTAACAAAGATGAATAAATGCTGTATAAGTGCAGTTCATTATTAGTTCATGTTAACTAATGTAGTTATCTAATGAATCTTAAGACATTTGCAAGTTTTGTTTCCTACATTGGATTTGTAAGTAAATATCCACCTCATCCAGCGCTCTCCAGATCCAGAATTGTGAACAATTTCAGACCTTTTAGCAAACCCGTTTGACCGATTGTTTCCTTCGCAAATCTCGCGTCGCTGATTGTGATTATTAACAGCTGATAGAACACACATTACATGATTGCTGAAATATTCAGAGGAAATTATACTCATGTTTCTCAAATGAGACATAAGGATTTATCAGTATTATTTTACTGGTGACTAGCGATGCCCCTGGTTCTTTTTTCCTCTGAGTATGGTGAAGTCGGGCTGTTAAGAGCGGAGTAATTCCCATCACTGCTTTTGCAAATGAGATTTCCCATCGAAACACACTAATGGCAGCTGAAAGTCTGGCACCGGTCTCATGGATATCTCTCTGCCTTGCCCATTGTGGATCAAGCTCTTATTATTCTTACCGGTATTCACCTTCCCCTGCAACTTTGAAGTGATGAATGTTTTTCATATTTCTTCATTATCTTATTCTCCACAGACCTCATATTCGTGTCTAGTGTTCCAGTCTGTCTTGTGGCCAGAATATTCTTTCTGGAATCTGTGTGAAGCTGTTTTGCAGTACCAGCTGAGTCATCGATCTCTCCAGGTATGCTGGATCTCTTTTGTAGTCTCGGTTTTATGGTGATTTATAGATTACTTGGGTAACTGCTGTATTGTCATCTAAGAAGCATTGGATCTCATTCACAAAGTGTGCATACACACATATTTGTGAGTGAAATATGGGTGCTAATGTTTTCACGAACAAATCATGATTCACCAATAACTCTCACATTAGAATTTATTCAAAATTTAAGGCATGAAACAGAAATTGCGATAGTCTTTTCTCCTCTACTGTGACTTATATCTGAGTGAAACGACTTGTCGAACAAGAACAAATGTTGGGCGGGGCTTGATTTTGTCCATCGTGGTTTTGATTGGATGGTTGTGGTTTGCTATTGGTGGATCTCATTGAAAAGTTGTCTTGCCCTCACGCCAGTAAACACATCATCAGAGAAGTGAAGAGATCTACAAGAGAGAGGGGAAGTTATTTTGATTCAAGATAGTGAGGCACATGAATATAAAAAAAACAGATGTGCACTGATAAATCATTTATAATAAATACTGCTGTCAGTTTTAATTTTCATGGTGACCACACGTATGCAAAAATCACTGAGTGGCCTTATAATTGTGTTAAGATTCATTTTTGACAGATATTTTATCACTCATTTGGCATTGCTCAGATCATGAGAAGGAAAGGAAACGTTCTGCTGAAATCCCTTAAATGAACATGGTTTTGGCGTGCGGTCGCTCATTTAAAATACTCAAAATGTATTAACATTTGAACAAGGTTAATAACAAATTCATATGCATGTGTTGTGAATTATGCAGACTTTATTTTGTGAGAAGTTCTCCTGTGCATACAAATAAGAAATAATACACGCAATTATTACTGAATGACACCCATTGTTTTGAATGGACCATTTATGTATTTAACTCACTTATTTTCTTAGATTAATAATGGGACCTTATTGTAAAAAAAACAACAAAAAACAGACAACTTTCTATGATTAAGAACCTTTTGACCAGCATGAAGACACAGGATATTGTATTACAGCATGTGCTGTTGTTGCTTATGTTTTTGTAAACGATAACTCTGAATGTTTCACTAAACGGTTTCCTGATAACATCATTCTAGGAAGTACAGAAAAGTTGAGTAAGGATGCAAAGGCATACATTTGATGAATGTTACACACGTGCAGTTACGTTCATATTCACATTTGCTGCACATGCATGTGAAACTCGAAAAAAATTTATATCGTGCAAAAGTTATAATTTTGATGATTATGGCTTACAGCTTTTGAAAACCCCAAAATCTCAGAAAATTTGAATATTACATGAAATCAATAAAAAAAGGGATTTTAAATACAGAAATGTCGGCCCTCTGAAAAGTATAATCATGCATATGTATGTAGTTATATATACTATTAGTTTCACCTTTTAATTTCAATTACTGAAATACACGAACTTTTGCACGATATTCACATTTTTCGAGTTTCACCTGTATTTGGTGTGTTGTAGAAAGCTCAGGAGCTGCACAGAGAAAGCCAGGCGCTCCAGCAGATGGAAGCAGACCGCACCTGTGTGGCTGAGATCCTGCAGCATCGTGGGAACGGAAAGCCCATGGACGTCCAGAGTCGACAGACGGCGCTGCTCAACTACACCGCCAGCCGGGAGGAGAGGGTTCGCTGCTTTCTGAACGCCCTTCAGCATAAGAGAGACACTTTCTTCAACGATTTAAGCAGCCAGGCATTCGCGGCTTAGCTCTGAACTTTTTTTATGTACTGATCTGTAAATACTTTACATCTGGAAGGATGTTTCACCGCAACGCATTCTCATCCCAAGGCGTCATATAGGTGACGCTTTTTTGACAATCGTCTAAAACTGACGCACATGGCACCCTTTAGCGTCAATATCAATATGGTAGGTTTAGGTCCGGGGTAGGGTTAAGGTTATGACGCCTTGGGATCTGCGTCTCATATTGACGCTAAAGGGTGCCATGTGCGTCGGATTTAGACGAAATGTCAAAAGCGTCACCTATATGACGCCTTGGGTTCTGCGTCTCATATTGACGCTAAAGGGTGCCATGTGCGTCAGTTTTAGACGAATGTCAAAAAAGCGTCACCTTTATGACGCCTTGGGATGAGAACGGGCCCCGTTTTATGGGGCAGTGGCTATGTATGTTTGTCAATAGAACTGATCTTAAATCTTCAAATAAATTCACTTTGATTGACCACAGGGGCTTCTTTTATGGACTAGAAATATACACTGTCGATCAAAAGTTTGGTATTGGTAAGGTTTTTAATAGAAATCTCTTCTGCTCAAGGATGCATTTATTTGATCCAAAATACAGTAAAAATGTAATACTGTGTGAAACATTATTACAATTTAAAAACTGTTTTCTGTTATGAATATTTTAAACTGTAAGTTATTCCTGTGAAAGCTGAATTTTCAGCATCATTACTCCAGTCTTCAGTGTCACATGATCCTTCAGAAATCAGTATAATATGATTTGCTGCTAAAGAAACATTTCTGACAAATATCAATGTTGAAAACAGTTGTATAAAAAAATCAACAATACATGAACTGAAAGTTCAAAAGAAGAGCATTTATTTTATCATAATCATCATCATCTTTTGTAGCATAAATGTGTTTACTGTCACTTTTGAACAATTTAATGCATCCTTGCTGTATAAACATTAATTTCTTTCAAAAAAAGAAAACATAATTCGTACTGACCCCAAACTTTTGAACGTTAGTGTATAATGTTGCAAAATATTTTTATTTCAGAAAAATGCTGTATTTTTAACTTCATATTCATCTAAGACTCCTGAAAAATATTGTTACACAACTGTTTTCAACGTTGATAATAATAATAATAATAATACATGTTTCTTGAGCAGCAAATCATCATATTATAATGATTTCTGAAGGATCATGTGACTCTGAAGACTGGAGAAATGATGCTGAACATTCAGCTTTGATCACAGGAATAAATAGCATTTTTTACAATATATATTTAAATAGAAAACAGTTATTTAAAATTGTTTTTTTTTTAATGTGATGACTGAATGCAGCCTTGTGTGCATAAGGTACTTTTCTTTTTTTTAAACATTAAAAAAATATTACGATCCCAAACTTTTGAACGGCACTATATATATATATATATATATATATATATATATATATATATATATATATATAAATGTAATGTATACAAATGTATTTAAAAAAAGCAATTAAAAGAGATGAGTGTGTGTGTATATAAAGTTAAGACGAAATTTTTCCCTCTGTATTCGGTTTTTAAATTTCCGGTGTAATTCCACTCTGTCCAGCAGAGGCGCCGTTCTCACCAACCCGAGCATCATCATCATCATCAGTCTGAGCTCTGAAACCTGAGCGGGGAATTCTGTCATTGTTGCTTTAAGAGATAAGCGACGCCCAACGATACGTGATAGTTCTAGCAGCCAATCGCTGAACGGAATATGCGAAATCTGGTTTAAACCGGTTTCTATCTTAAATTTCAATATAAAAACTTAATAAAACATATACAGCCGTTATTGTATTTTACGCGAGACGCTGTGTGGCGTGCACGGTTCCGTTGCTCACGAGCACATCATTTTGACAAATATTCCGATTTTTGACATTTTTTCGGGGTTTTTCTGCAGTCAAGATGCCCAAAAGAAAGGTAAGGATGCACTGAATATTTTTTATTTCTGAAAAAAAATCACGAATTTTGTTATTTTGTACACATGTGCCTATAGTTTTACATTTTTTTGTTGCTGTTATGGGATGTGATCGTGTAGTTGTTTTATAATGGCGGACAGTCGATTTTACATATTCACTGTCAGACTGTCAGTCTTGCCGCGCAGTGACGAAAACATGACCAAAAAACTCGACGTTTAACCTCAAAATAAACCAGACGGGTATTTTAAAAACGACAAATACTCTAGCCTGTACATATGTGCATTACTATTTCTATAATTAACGTTAACCGAGCAAAACAAATTCTGTAACATCCTGTAAGATCCGCCTGATCACTTGAGAATGTAAATGGAGGGAACTTGCATGTCTTATGATGCTGCTCGAACTCCCTCTGGCAACTATTAATGTTACTAGTATTACTTAACATAAGCCTTCACATTAACTAGGATATTAGCATTTTCACACTGCAGATAAGTGATTGTATTGGAATTTTACATGAAAAACAGTTCTCATTTAATATTTTGCGTTGATATCAGATTGTGAACGTGTATTTTCGGTTCTCAAGTCAATTTTATTAAACATAATAATGTGTTGTACTGTTCTTTCGTGTCATTTAAGCTGCTCCTGTCATTGTTGATGTGCACAACGCCTACCCGAAACGTCAAGCTGCCATCTTTACAGCACCTGTGTCTTTAGAAGACGGTGCCTTACTAGTTTTACGCGTTTTGACTGTACATTTATTTTTTTTACATCTTACTTCAGTATTCAATGTGCTTTTGTGTGAGTTACAGTGTTTTCGCGACGAAAACAAAGGAACTATACACTGAGAATCGCCCCTCAATCGTTTAAAAGGCGCGTAGTGATGCGGCCAAACAAAAGGAAGCCGTCTTGCCCGCGCGCACTGACAGCCCGGATTTGAATTTGAATATGCGCGGGAAGACAGAGCAGAAATAAAGTCATCCGTTATGGAAAATAACTGCGGCTCGTCGCCTGTGACGTAACGCCTTGTAACTGTCACAGAGAACGTTAAATTTTGTGTATTTCGACGAATGCGTTTATATACAAAATATATATTTATGAGCTATTTGATATCTATAACGTTTTTGTGTTTTGTTCTTTTACAGATTGATGGTGAGAAGGCCGCCAAAGGCAAGGAGGAGGTTTGTCCATTTAAATAAATATATAGTATTTGTATCTTTTTTTAAATTAATTTTAATATTATTGCATTAAAATGACATAAGAACGTTTTTTCCATAAAAATGTCCTGCTTTTTCTTGATGAATAACAACCTTATTAATAGTTTATGCCTATATTAGTTACATCAACCATCCGATAAATTTACTATAATGGCCAATTAATATGTCGTTTTTTCCCCCCCAGTGAATATAATAATTTACATTTTATATTGGCTCTTGATTATTTGGTTACATGATTGATTTTGTATTATATTTTTGCAGCCAACAAGACGCTCCGCGAGGTTGTCTGCTGTAAGTATCATATTTAGGATCCATTCAATAAATAGATCTTTGTCTAATTTCTCAGTCTAATTCATTTCTGAATTGATTTACAGAAACCAGCTCCTCCTAAAGCAGAACCAAAGCCCAAAAAAGCCGCTGCCCCTAAGGTAAGGATGTTTTGTGTGTGTGTATGTGTATATATATATATATATACACACACATACACAGTAGTCAACATTTGAAGTGGATCAAAACGATTTTGAACAAAACCCGTTCTAGTCTTAGGACAGCTTTGATGTACTTTTTGATCCACTTCAAATGTTGACTACTGTGTGTGTGTGTGTATATATATATATATATATATATATATATATATGTATGTGTGTGTTTATGTATGCGTAAATATATATAAACTGTATGACAATTTAGTAACTTATTTTTGTTCCATTGATGACAAAATACTTGTTAACCCTCAAACCGTTGAGTGTGAATACATCCTAATCCAGTGGTTCGGTGTCTGTTATCATTTCTGCAATCATATTTTGTGTGATTGGTCTCACAGAAGGCAGCCAAGGGGAAGAAGGGCAGCAATCCTGCTGAGAACGGAGACGCCAAGGCGGACCAGGTCAGTCTGGAAACCTCTTTAAATCTTTATTCTAAGCCATCAACACAGATGACACTTAGAAGAGAGATGAATAAATGAGACCCTCGAGTGCTTTAGCTTTTCGTTCAGTTGCACAGATAACACACCAGCTAATTACTGGAGCATATAAGATGATCGCTCAGCCAAATCACTGTTTAACTACCGTTTTGATCATTTTCCTGTAGGCACAGAAGGTTGACGCTGCTGGCGATGCCAAATGAGAAGCTAACGAGTGTCTGATCCTTCTATGTACTTGGTGACTGTACAGTTTGAAATAACTATTTTTTACCAAGTTTTATATTAAGAATAACATTTATAGTTGACTTGTTGACTTGCTTTTGATGTATTGATTGATTTGACAGGAGTTACTATATTTCATTCATATCCATTTGTATCCCATTTTTTTAATCAAGCGTCTATATCTTGCCAAAACGGTTTGGCCTTGTTAAATCTGTTTGGCGAAACGCAAGAATATTGTCCTAAAGTTTGTTTATTGCTTCTCTATCTGTCTCTCTTTCTTTCTTGGTTTAGCTTTGGATTTTAAACACCAAACATTCTCAAAAGGCAGCTTAAGAGTGTTTCTAAAATGTTTTCAGGAGGGTTTTCACCATGTTGTTAGCATTTAAATGTAGAAATACTGTGTTTTCTTTTATTTTTTTAGGTAAATTACAATGAAATTGTCACAAGAAAAAAAAAATGATTAAGGCAACAATGTTAAATAAATTTACAATGTGAACCTTCAATTTATTTAGAGCTATGTGTTCTGAACTTGTCTTTTTTTTTTTTATTATTAAGTTATGTTCTGAAACAGTGGAAGGATATTCAGTGACTCTTAAAATGCTTTGTTTTAAATGGTTTTGAATAAAAAAAAATAAAAAACTGTCCAGAAATTGTATATCATCTTTGTCATGTTTTGCATGTGATGGTGGGCTAAATATAAATACAATTGATGACCTCATAAAAAGTGTGTGTGTGTATATATAAATACAGTGGTGGCTTAAATTATTAGAACGGGAAGATATTTTGTAACAAGTCTCTTCTGCTCACCAAGGATTGCTTTATTTGATGCAAAGTACAGCAAAAACTTGTACTTAAAATAACTTTTCTATTTGAGTATATTTTAAACAAATTTATTCCTGTGATCAAAGCTGAATTTTCAGCATCATTACTCCAGTCTTCAGTGTCACATGATCCTTCAGAAATCAGGATAATATGACGATTTGATGCTCAAGAAACATCAATGTTCCAACTCATTTTTTTCAGGATTCTTTGATGAATACATAGTTGAAAAGAACAGCGTTTATTTGTAATGGAAAGCTTTTGTAACATAATAAATGTCTATACTGTCACTTTTGACCAATTTAATCCATCCTTGCTGAATAAAATAATTTCTTTAAAAACAAATAAACATACTGACCCCAAACTTTTGAACGGTAGTGATGTAGTTACAAAAGCTTTCTATTTCAGATGAATGCAGTTCTTTTGAGCTTTCTGTTCATCAAATAATCTTGAACATTTTTTAACACAACTGTTTTCAACATTGATAATTAATTCTGAAGGATCATGTGACACTGAAGACTGGAGTAATGATGCTGAACATTCAGCTTTACCAACACATACATAAATTGCATTTTAAAATATATTCAAATAGAAAAGTTATTTTAAATTGTAAAAATATTTGACAATATTACTGTTTTTGCTGTATTTTGGATTAAATAAAAGAAGCCTAGGTGAGCAGAAGAGACGTCTTTTAAAACATTACAAAATCTTACCGTTCTAATCATTTTGGCCACCTCTGAATATAAACAGATAAATAAACAATAAAGTAGTATTAAATACTTTGCATTATTATCATTATTACCTATTGCAATTGCTATAGTATGAATATGGGGAACAGAAACTGTAAACTTGTCATTCAAATCTGAGTTTATTTAACAGTCCTGTCAAATTTAGGCTTAAACCCCAGGATTAGGTGCTTTACGTCGGTGTTATTCACCTCTCCTTTCGGTCTGATTTTGGGGATAACTTATTGTTAGGGATCGGACTGTTTTCGTATAGGTATGTCGTTCTAGGACCAACAAAATATGTTGATCCAGGAACATGCAGGGTGTTGTAGTTTCATTTGTTCCTCGCTAGATGTCGCTGCCGTTTAATAAACGAGAGAAAATGATTCAAACGGTAATTCATTCACTGTCCGGCAGGTGGCTCCATTTGTTAACTAAAATATATCGCTCGATTTCCTCAGCAGGATAGGATCAAATAAACATTTAAATCTCAGCAACACCTGATTTTGTGACACGGATAGTGTAAAATCAGTTTTACTTTCTTTTGTCTCTAGATTATCATGTACTGGTTAACTTCATTTGTTGGTCTCTATGATCATGTAACTAGTTAACTTGATAATTTGTTGGTCTCTATGATCATGCAACTAGTTAACTTGATAATTTGTTGGTCTCTATGATCATGCAACTAGTTAACTCGATAATTTGTTGGTCTCTATGATCATGCAACTAGTTAACTTGATAATTTGTTGGTCTCTATGATCATGTAACTGGTTGACGTGCTAATTTGTTACAAAGTGGATATGACCAATGGATAGTCAACATTTTGGACGGATTAATGGTTGGTTGACTAGTGCTATGAGTTGATAAATGGGAATTCGATCGTTTATGGCCTAAATTATATATTAGATCTGTGAAGAGACAGAATTTTTGCTGAGCGGAATTCGTTAATAACAACAACAGACAGAACAAATAAATGAAAGCTAAAGCCATGTGGATGCCAAGTGAGAAGATAACACGATGAGTAAACCACGGTTTATTGACAAAACATTTCTATTCCAGCACGTAGCTGTCTATTATTGGTAAGAAATCAATCAGAAGATGTCACAGATGTCCCAAACCCGTCTGAAACTCAAACACAGGACTGTTGTGACGAGGGGAACGTGCAAGTGGAGTTCTTCTGAACACAATCATTAATCAACAGTGGGTCTGCGCTGCTCGTCCATGTGTTGTGACGTGTTCAGCCACGCCTCCTCCTGAATCTATAGGCGGACCGGGCTTTATATATTGTGGAGGAACATCATGTGCCTTCAGTGTTCTGGCACTCTCAACTCACGGAGGTCCATATCATCAGGTAAGCAAAAAATAAACACAAGATCACGGAGTTTCATGACAGTCATGTTTGCGCAAAACCCGCAAAAATGTAACGCAAGGTGGGATTTGTACTGCCCCGTTTGTAAAATTACTTTTCTGATTGCCAAATTCTGATACTGTTGGTTAACAACAGTATATTCCTGTACCAAATGCAACACATTCTTCCATAAATGGAATTAGTGAATTTATAGTTTTTTTGTGTGTTTGTTTAAAACCTTGCAATATTTTGAATAGCTACTCATTGAAAATGTGCGGTTGATTGGGACACTTTTTTCAAGTTATCTCAATGGAAAAATGTGTCCCAATCACTCATAAGTTTATTTATTTTTAAAACTTTCTTGTGAGGAAGTTTATCATGTGAGCAACGACTACCAAAACGACTGTGTTGTAAACCTCATACGGTGCTCATTATGAATCTACTGAATATTGTTTGGTTCCAGGTTTTGCATTAATTAGACGTCTTAACCACAACTGCCAATTTAGTTATTCATAATGAAAAGGGAGAATTGATTCATTTGAAGACATTGCATTGAATGCTGATTTATATAACTGTAAAATCCATTTTATTTCTGTAATATTTCATGATAGTTTACTTTTGTAAAGTGGCTCAATAACATCGTTGGATATTATGTTTTGATGGCATGTTCCATTTGACATAGATTGGTATGTTAATATCCACATTTTTGATTTGATCTTTGTTTATAAACAAGATAAGTATGATAAAGATAAATGTTTCAGATCAGTGTCCTCATTGTGATTTATTTGAAATTTACTCCTACAACAATTTTTTTATTTTTTTTATTCACCCAAACCCGTGTGGCACATTGGAAGGGACTTTTTGTCCTCAGACGAGGGCTATTACAGCTAATTGAGTGTCAGCTTGGAGATCAAATGTAAATGTGTTTTCTTGTCATTAATGTAGAAGTGTGAATGGTAGCCGTTTGGTTTAGACTATTGATATTCATGTCTCTGGGCTGAATATTCAGATGCTGCTCACATCTGTTTCTCGTGATCCAATCACAAATGCTCAGCTGAAACTGCTTGACCTTTTACACCTGGTATTTAAATGTCTCAAATAAAATGCATCTCTCTTGACCACTTGGGTCCAGTACAGACTTTCTGATTCCATAATTGCATTGACAACTTACTAAATTTGCATGTTGGTAAAGTGAAAAAAAAAGCCCCCAGACTCATTTCAGGCGTGAGGGTGGAGTTAGGGATGAGGAGGGATGAGGAGGAGGGTTTGTTAAAGAGTGAAAGGAGGGGTTGCGCTACGATTGCGTGATTCACAAAAAAACTTGGATTTCTCATTCAAACCCTAAACCCTCCAAACCAAAATAATAAAAAGGGTTATATTTTGAACAAGGATAATGAGTCCTGTTCATGAAAGACTCTTTTTGCATTCTTTTTTAATTAAGAAACATTTTCCTGATTACTACCCAAAAGTATTAGTGTATATATACTACACTACATAATATATTGTTCTCTTAAAGGGATAGTTTAAGAGTAATTTACTCCCCCTCAAGTTGTTCCAAACCTGTATGAATTTCTTTCTGCTGAACACAAAAATGTATATAACTAAACCGTTGTGGGGCCCTATTGACTGTAGTATATATTTTTTCATATACTGTGGAAGTCAATGGGGCCCCACAACGGTTTAGTTACCCATATCATCTTTTGTGTTCAGCAGGAAAAAATAGCCTGGTTCATAAAAATTCATACAGGTTTGGAATAATTTGACAGAATTACATTTTTTTTTTTGGATGAACTAAGTCTTAATACACTCATAGTGCACAGAATTCTTGACAGTGTCACAAAATATCTGCAAATATTGCCTAAGTTCTCATTTCTCTTTGGTTTTGGGGATGACATGTTTTATGAGATTTGCCTTTGTACTTTTAGTAACTAAACAATAACTGATCAAGAGTTAAAATATCTTGTAAAAATGAGTTAAGGGCATTGTTCTACTACTCGGTTAATAGGTTTTACAGTTATATTTTATTGTAGGTATGGCTGAATTTTTATGGCAAGTGTCAACAAGACCAGCCTCAGGGATTCACATTATTTTAAATGCACACTTATGAATTAGATGTAAAATGACTTACAATAGGCTACAACCAAAATGTTGAACGGTGACTCTAATGCCCTGTTTACTGCTATTAAAATCTGTTTTGTTCGATCGGGTCACCAGTGGTCGATGCTAAATACAAGTGTAAACGGGCTGTCACTTTTTATTCTAATATGCATTCGAACATGACGTGAAAAATCCGTAATTGAACTATAAAAAAAATTGAATATAAAAAAAGCGATCCGGTTTTTAAAGTGCCATGTGTAGCGCATTTTTTACAATCTATGATTAGTTTGTTTGTTTTTAATTTTATTGTTTGCCATCTCATCCAGGAGCGGGCGCACTAAAGTTTATTGTAGCCGCTCTAAACGTATTGTAGCGTCGGCCCATGACCAAATCAAGCGAATAATAGCCAGTCTCCCCGTTTTGAAAATGGAAGATAACGCACAGAACGGCCAGCCTGAGCGCACAATTACGACCCCAACTCATCTAAAAAGTAGTGTCTGGAAATATTTTGTGTTCTACACCGTAGATACCACTTCTCTCAACATTGACGCTGAAAAATACGTGTGCCAGGCACGTGTGATCTTCAGGCACTCGTAGATATTCGAATACATTTCTTGATATTTGATATCAGTTCGAATTAGATTTTTCTCAAAAGTGACAGCCCTTTCGTAGTGTAGATGCTCATGTGATCGAATGTGTTCAAACTGCCACTAAAGACCGTCTTCTCTCCAAATACGGACCTAATGCGTAAACATTATGGGAAGCGCTCTAGCCAGACGGGATTTAAACTTTGTCGGCTGGAGACCCAAGTTTGTTTTGAAGATGAAAAACGTACCAAGCACAATGTTCTCTCATCATTCCTGATTTCTAACACACACTCACAGTGTTCGGCTGTCAGCGCAGAAACTAAAGCTGCTGCTCTCCGTGTGTTTTTCCGTCGTCTCCAGGCACGTTCATATGTAAATTGCGTGAGCTTACTTTGTTCATTTGATCGAAAGATCTGAAAAAAAAACCATACATTTACCCTCCCATAGACCCTCCTCTAGAAGAAATCAGGACAGAAGTGGTTAAAACTTAATACCAGGTGTAAACAGGGCCTCACCTGGAACTTGAAAAGGATAGTCTAAAGTGAAGTATCAATTGATGATATCTGTCTTTTAATGGTCTTTATGGTCTACAGTTTGATATCTATCAGGTTCTTTGACTTTATAAATAACTTGTGCTTAAATAAAATTAGACTTTCGTTGTCTCAGTCTTTTTATGGAGCTTAATTAAATCCCATCATGATGGATAAATTTACACTGAAAACTATTTTTCTCACTGAAGAGAAGGAAACCGTTCCCCTTACCACACCATGCTCCAAAAGACAATAACAGAAACGGAGTAGTGCTTTCCAGTCTTCGTAACTGCAAGGTCCTCCGTTGTCAATATTTGAAGGCCCACATGCACAGGCTGTGGAATTTCCTCTTCTGCTGAAATCAAGTTTTGAAATCTTAATTTTTAATTGAGAGAAATGAGGGTTCACTTGACCGTCAAGTCACATTGTCTATTTAATCTTTCCTTAAAGCTGTTTTCTTGGCCTTAAATGTTAGATCATTCCAAAACGGATGTTATAAAGCCCTGTACTGAATTAGGTCATTGAGATGATCTTTTGTTACATCACTCTTTGGAAAACCTGCAGTGATGCATTCTGTAATTCAGACCAGTGAAGGGGAATAGACTTGCATAACGAAAACACTTTGCCCGGTCATGTGGTCTGTGGCGTAGAAGCATAATGTTGTGTGAATGCGGTCACTCCGTCCTCACTTGGAGCCAGGATAATGGAGGATGATCTTGACAACACGTTGAGTACGATTTCATAAATGCAAAGTGTTCTTGTTCACATGCCTATTTAAGTGGGATTCTTGTTTCTCCAGATTTTTGTAGTTTAGTAAGTGAGAGAATTATATTTGACGCGTTCAGAGTATTGTGGTGGTTGGCAAAGTGGGTTTGTACATGTGCAAGCCAGAAAGCCTATGATGCATTCTGACAGCTGTGCATGGGGAGAGAGAGGCAGAGAGACACAGAGACAGAGAGAGAGAGAGAGGGCAACACACAATCCGCCAATCTGACGGCAAGAGATCAGGTTGTATAAAAGGGCGGAGCTCCTGAGAAAACTTCCTCTTGGAGCAGCTTCTTCATTTGCTGACGGCTCATGCTGTTTGCAGTCTGACTGGCAGAGGTCTCTGCATTTAAAGTCCAACTTTGGCTGCTAGAAATGCAGTTTCGTGACTAACCTTTAAGGGTCTCATTGGTTTTTCCATTCCAGCTGTTTTGGAGTTTGCCTTGGAGCAACAACGACGGAGTCATCTTTCCTTTCCCTGAACAAGCGTGCATTTGCAGCAAGGTTGGTAGATGCATCCCAGACATGTATCTACCATTGCCTTCTCACTTCTTACCAATTGTAAAGTGGTTAATGTAGTTCTAGTTCTTTTTACCCACTTGTATATCATATGTTAAGTACCAAATTTGCAGTCGTTATAGTCTAAAACGTCTAGTTGTCGTAAACCCCGATGAGTTCGAGTCGTTGTTTTGTGATCTGCTCCGAGAAATGGTGCCTTGCAGGCTTTGGACAAGTTTTGCTTCTGTTTCTTATTTGAGTCAGAGTAGGTCTGGTTCAAACCAGCACAATATGTATTTTCAGACAACAGATTACTGTCACTCATACGTGATTCTCTGCATTTGTTCGGGATTGGTGCCTACGGCGTGAAGTGTTCCCTTGCTCTTGCATCAGCCATATTCGTTTTTATGGCAAAACACTTTCTTTTTTTGTTTATTTTCTTTTATATATATATATATATATATATATATATATATATATATATTATATTATTATTTTGAACTTTCCAAGGACCATTTCAAGGTTTCAATATCATTCTTTCTTCTAATGATTTTCAGTCAGGATGGCTGATTAAGTGGTCCTTTTTGGCGCACTAATTATATAAATGTTCACAATAGAGTGCATTCTGGTTTTTGTTTTTTTAATTGACTCGTCCTCTCCGGTCTACAGGTTCACACCTCGGCATTGTACAACCCTTCGGGAAGTTCGTTTCAGTCGTGTGGTGCACAAAAACAGCAGTGATGATCATCAGACTCGGCAGACTGACTCCTGGATACTTCCGCCTTCTGCAGGTGTGTATTTGCTCAAATCTTTTATCTTGGTTAAATCTGTGAAAAATGAAATTTTTTGAATTGCGTGTATAAATGGGTCATCTCATGAGGAACCAGATTTTCCTCAATCTATTGTTAATTGTACTTCCAGTGAGGAAAAAAATCATTTATTTAAATTAAACTGCTTAAATCTCTTGATCTGACATCTGAGACCCATCATTAATATGATTGCTCATATTTAAACATCAACCTATTCGGTGTTCACCAAAAAAAAAAGTGCATCAGAGACTAAATAAAATGATAAAGTATGATATGACCTCTTTAAAATGCATGCATGTGACACTTACATAATGGCTTTTGCTAGGAGCAAGTAATGTTGGTTAGTTTGGGACGTGTAAATGTCCATTGGAAAGATCAGACTGGTGCCGGTCCGGCTTTTACACTGCATTCCTCATGGCTAAAAGCGACTGAACTAATTATATGAACAATGACCATGAAGGGCTGAATGAAGGCTGTGTACACATGGGAAATACCAGTTTAAATTCATCTCTCATGAGCTTGATGTAATTCTCACGACTTGGAATATAAAAATAGCGTGAAAGCCGCAGGGGGGAATGGTTAGTAAACAAGCAACTATCTTGATTAATTTGTTTTGACAGACATTCATTTAAAGGTTCTAACATTCAAAACATTATCAATCCTCCATCTCGAATAGCAAATTTAATTATTGGGGTATAACAACACTACTTTTTCCATAGAGTCTCGATTGTTCAGATTTTTACAATATTGAGCTGCTTTTTCCAACAAGTATCTACATATATTGTTTTATGTATTGTGCATGTAGATTCAGACGAGCTAATCAAACACTACTAGAACTACTTTGAAATGTCAAGCTTATTACTTCAAATAATGACATTAAAACCCAAGCACATTTTAAAATTGTTCTTGCTGTTTGAACAAATCCTCCTGTTAGTCAGTTTAATAACCTGTCCTTAGTTTTTAATTCGACAACAATTTTCCATCCATCACAAAAACCAGAAAATTTGTCTCAATTCTCTAAATTTGCAATGCATAAAAATCTAGCCTAAAATAATACCTTTAAGCAACCTTATTGTCAAGCCCTGCCCTAATGATTAAATGCTTAATCTGTTTAATCTTAAAAAGATTATCATCTTACTTTTCTTAGACCCTTCTAAACCTACTTGCTTTAATGGAGATTGCAGAGACTTAAACCGTCTTAATGTCACCTTGAGGTTTGCGGTAGTTAAACCTGAGTGTGGCGTCATTCAATGAGCTTTTATAGACTCCACTTATCATAAAAAATACTGTCATGATCCATAATCATAACGTTATTTTGGTTTGGCTTTGGCTTTGAACGTCTGGTTGAATAAATGTGGGTACTTTTTGCTTTATTATTAAAGAAGACCTATTATGCCTTTTTTTCTAATTTATTGTTTTAAGTCTTGATTTTGTTTTTGGGCTCTGTTAGAAGAGGTTTTCATGCTTGAATGTTCAAAAAACACATTATTTTCCCCATATTCTCCATTGTTGCGGCTCCTCTCTTCCCAGTCTGTCAGTAACGCTCTGTTTAGTTCCTGTCTCTACGAAGCCCCTCCTTCTGAAAAGCACACTGTGCTCTGATTGGTCGAGTGCTTTAAAAGTGTTTGGGAAATGTCCCGCCCCTTACCATAACCACAAGTTTCAAAACACTACTAACGCAACTCAACTTTTTGTGTATGCCTTGGGCGGGAATTATTTAAATGAGGAATATTGTGACGTTTGTTCCCGGAAGAACCTTGAAGGCGTTTCAGGGAGTTCAGAAACACTGACACTGATATAGAGAATAACTCCCACTGGAGGGACTTTTCAGGGCTTTTTCATGCTCAAACTGCAACATTACGCACTTAAAAGTTACGTTGGGTAGCTTTCATTCAAGTTGTAATTGAGTCCTTTTTTAGCCGTCATATCCTTTTGATTGCAAACGTGCAGAATGATGTGCCTCTCCTGCTGTTACTTTATTGGCAATAAATATTTAATGATTCCATATATCCCACACAAATAAGCAGGACATTGTTGTCTTTATGGGGAAGTCAGATAATTGTACAAAATTTCAAAAACTATTTTTTTTTCCTTTTCGCAGAGGCAGGTAGCAGGAGAGGTTCAGGCCCCGGCTCACGACCGCTCCGTCAACCAGCTCGCCATGATGCTGGCCATCATGGGCCTTGGCATGTCCTACTACAGTGCCAAACAGATGACCGAGAAGGTTCACCGTGAGCCCGTCCCGTGAAGATGCGCTCCTGTCCTTCGGAGTGACGGCATCCGGAGAAGACGAAGCCAGTCGGAAGATGCAGTTGGATATTCAGATGTTGAAGATGTTTAGTCACACTACACATTTCTATAACTGTTGGATTTCCAGGGATCACACACCATGGGGCTTCTGCTTAGGGGTTCTCTTGCTTTAGTTTCGCTCTCAATGGGATCTGGAAGGGGTTGAATGTTGTGGCCTGAGTTTCGATAGCTGCCGTGGTACATGCATATCAGAGAGTCCGTCAATTCTGCTGTAGGTTTACTGGGGGAAAAAACTCGAGCTCCATCAGCACATGTCTAAATATGGAGCGCAACTCTGAGCCATAATGTCTTTTAAAGGGAAGGACCTCTGCATTTGAGATGTACCAAGCAACTATTGAAAGCAGGGCCACTGCACAAGGGTGAAATGCTGGATTTATTTCAGATTTCCCCCAAAAAGATGCTATTGAAGAACGTCAGAGACTTGAGGACTTATAGCGGAGGTACTGTTCTACAATACTACACTTCTTTTAGACACTTTAGGACATTTATTTCGGTACTACAGAGACTTTTTGAGGACCTTATGTTAAAGTTACTTATCTTTCTTTCATCATAACAAACAATAACTTCATATCATCTTGTTTGTCCTGGCAAATGGCTTCAATCTTTAGATTGTTAAAGCCGACCTTCTATGTGCAATTGCATGAGCTTAAAGCAGTTTTTTTTTTTTGTGAAACCAATCAATATGTTGTTTCTAATACTTTTTATGATAATGTGATTATGATGATGACGAATGTACTGTATGTTATATTTTTAAGACACAATGATCAAATAAAGCTGTGAATAATTTGAAAACGATCAAGTAATGGGAAGCAAGTCATGACTCAAGAAGATTTAGAAGAATGTTATAAAATAAGTTCTCCGAAATTGTCCACTGTTGACAATGTCATTTTCTGCTGAGTCGAGTTCTACACCAAAACCATATGAAGGGTTTTCGTGTCGACTGAAGCGTGCTGTTGAACAGGAAGTGGGCAAAGCCTCAGGCAACAACTTCCTCTATATGCACGCAATATTTGTCTACCATCCTGCCTGTTGCTTCTGGCATGATGTCTGGCCCACTTAATATATTCAATAGATGTCGGTTAAACCCAACATTTGTACACCTTGTAACATAAGGTGCATCTGCTCCATCACTCCCCTCAAATGCTACGCAATTTAGGCCTGAATTGTACTTCTACACATACAGGAACACAGATGCTTCTACAAAGACACATTATTTTCACCATTGTTGCAGCTCGTCTCTTCCCAGTCTGTCAGTAACGCTCTGTTTACTTCCTGTCTCTATGAAGCCCCTCCTTCTGAAAAGCACACTGATCTCTGATTGGTCGACCACTTCGAGTGTGTTTGGGAAATGTCCCGCCCCTTACCATAACCGCCAGTTTCGACACACTACTAATGCAACTAGGCCCCGCCTCTTAATTCTGCGTATTAATTATATAAATGAGTAATATTGGCTGCGTCTGACATGACGAGCCCTCTTGAGTAGCTACTTATTTCGAATAAGTAATTACTTCACGACCGCTAAAGTACATTCTATATAGTATAAATGTGTGTAGTATGAACGTAATCAGGACATACAACATCCGCCAGAAGTAGTAGGTCATCCGGGCACTCTTTGCCTTCTCTTTTATGAGTACTGTTAATTCGGACATACTGCTTTTGTCACGTGCTGTTTTTCGCCTACTTTAAAGTAGGGAGATATGCGACGTTCCTGGAAGACAACTCAAGACTGCAATGGAGGCGTTTCAGGGAGTTCAGAAACACTGATATAGAGAATAACTCCCACTGGATAGACTTCGTGCTTTGGGAATTTGCAGAGCTTTACTGTTTTCATGCTCAAACAGCAACATCACACACTAAAGAAAAAAAAAAGAAAGAAGCATAATCGAACCCCTTCCCGATTTTGGTTAAAACCCAATGTTGAATTGCGTCCAATCTACCTAACTACTACCAAATGTTCCTTTGACGCCGTCATTTTTCCATTATTACCAAGCGGTTAACACACCATTGCAGTGTGGATGGGGGAGCGGATGTGTTTTTCAGCGTTCGCTCGGATGCTCTCGGCAGATGTGATGTCTTGTGACGGGCTGAGGCCACATTGCATGACACGTTTTATTCCGCCAATCGCCGTTAGCTCCTCCTCTTGCCGCTCTGCTCTCTGATCACTGGGCAAATGTGCCCAAAAAATACTGTTGGGGCCGTTCTGACATGCTAGCTCAGGACATGAACCTCAACACGCTCGTCCCATTGGCTGTCTGGTGATGCATCATCATGGTGTCTTTGCAGTGAAACAAAAGGATGGGGATCACATTGGCGGCAGCGTAATGCACGTGTTTGCTTTATAAAAATGCTCTAAAAGGGACGGATAAAGAAATACCTTAATATGAGGTACCAGAGGCCTTTTCTGTTTGTTGTTTTAATGGTGATTTGTATGTGTAAGAAGCACTTTGAGATTGAAATATGGTGAGAATCATATTTTCACTGATTGATTTGTATTAACGAATGACACTGAAATGTGAATTGAACCACAGACGTGATGCTGTCTGTATGTCCGTATAGATCATTAAGTGTTGTTTTGTTGCTCTTGTTTCAATAAATTCCTTTCAATCATATGTTTATTTCAATTGTTGTTTTCATCACCTCACAGATTTGTCCTAAATCAGTGGTTTCAACTGGTGTTTTTGCGCACAGCAGGGGAAAAAACTATGTAAAATACAAATAATAAAATGCAGGCAAGGAAAACAAAATAAAGGACAATGCTTCTGATGTACACTTAATTAATACTCAAGAAATTAATACTTTTATTCAGCAAGGATGCATTAAATTGATCAAAATGCGTTTTTTAAAAGTGTTTTATTCATCAAAGAATGCTGAAATACAGCTCTGATCACAGGAATAAATTAGTTTTAAAAGTATTCACGTAGAAAACAGATATTTTAAATTGTAACAATATTTCTGTTTTTGCTCTATTTCTGATCAAATAAATGCAGCCTTGGTAAGCATAAGAGAATTCTTTCAAACAAGCTTAAGACCACAAACTTTGAACCGCAGTGGATTTTGCTATCAAAGGTCATGAAGGTCATCTAATCATAATCTACAGTATTTCTACAGATCCAGGCAACATTGTGAATTTAAAATCTGGGTCTATGAAAACCAGTTGTGACTGAACACGGACTAAAATCATCTCATTAAATCCTAGTATATCCAGACACTTCTCTGTTTTTATCCCACACAAGCACACAGACACACACACTGACAGGCGAATGACGTGATGTCTTGGTTCACGTGCCGGTCCGTCTCCGATGCCCACGAGCGGCAGTCTGATGTTCAGTCTGGACCGTGACAAAGATGTGTGTGTGTGTTTCAGCGTCTGCTCTGTCAGCCGCTCAGGGAAACGCCATCATGTTCTCATCCGCGTGTTTGTCCTTCTCTCTTTCATCAGGGTTTGTAGGAGGCAGTTTATCAGCTGGATAATCTAATCCTGACTTGTGGTTATTTCCCATTGTTTTGATTTGATGTACAGTATTGGCCGAAAGTGATGTCCGGCCTAGGAAAATTTACGACATCACCCTTTATTATAATATTATTAAATATTTAAGCATATTGCATAGCTGTGCTTGGAGCCAACAGTTTTATTTGTGATAATAACGCAATGAAACATGACAAATTGTGCAGACATAATTTTTGGCATACAAAGAAAATACAAAAGTATTTCTTCATACAAAGAAATTATGAACACATGCAAAAACGAGAGAACCAACAAAATATTTATAACTGATTATGTTGTAGTCTATGCATGCTTTTTTCTGTGAGCTTTTTGGTTTTCTTTTGCATAGAAAAAAAACCTGTAGCTGTTTTTTGTTTTTGTTTTTTTTGCCAAATATTTTTGTAAGACAAATACCTCAACCAAGTTTAGTGTTTTTTTCTTCCTTTACATTTAAAATATAATAAGGCAAAGCCAATTTGAAATTAAAATGTATACTATTTGCTACTTAAATATTCACTTACATGTTATTTAACAAATCTAAATAATGTAATATATTTGTCTTCAATCGTTTTTTTTTTCATTAAAGGATATTATACAAAATATATTTTGTATAATATATATATCTTATAATATATAAGATATATATATCTTAAAATCTTTTCTTTTCTTTTTTTTAGCTAAAATCATAAATATCTTTTCCCTTTTCTGCATCTGACTCCATTATGGCATTGTAAAACCCATTTTGATGTTTCACTCAAAATACATCAGATTTTGGAGGTGAAATAGGTTGCAAAGAGTATTTCTCATTGACTTTGTCAGATTTAGTTTTAGCTGTTAGAAAATTAAAAGATCCCTATACGAATAAACACGAATATATATTTAACAGTTTTATTATTCATATTTTAATGTTTCTGCTACACAGTTTTTGCAGAGGTCTCTTGCTGCTCAGATGTTTTTCTGCAGATTTGATCAGATTTATCACAAATCTCACATTTCTCATCAAATTCTTCCCAGATCAAGTGATGCTGCTCATCTGCATTCATATTCCAACTCTACACTTTAAAAATGAATTTTGATTTTCACAACTTTTTATATTTTGTCAAATCAACTTAGATAATTAATGTAGTTCAGATAACATAATATTTTGAGTTTCTATTTATTAAACCAATCTCCTTTGTTGTATTAACTCAAATTTTTTTATTTCAATGAACTCAAAATTTTAAGGCAACCAGGTAACTTACTTTTTTAAGTTAATCCAACTTTTTTTTTTACAGTGTATACTATATCTGAATAGTTTTAATTCTGAGATCACTGATTAAGAATGAACATGTTTACATCTCAGAATTAAAACTAATAATCCGTTATAACTGTGCATCATGTGTAATTATCCGTGTTTGATGTGGAATCATACAGTAAAACCGTCCCTCTGCATGTGATTGCAGTGCTGCTATAATAAAACCGCCTGTATTTTAGTCAAATACCCTTGAAAGGCGAATCTGTCCGGTGTGATGGTCAGCCAGACCGCGGGTCATGGCGATGGCCATTTTGGGGAATGCAGCTTTGGAAAGATTATATACAGTATTTGAGCCCTGTTGCAAAATAGAGAAGTTAAACTGATGACTCATGAGGAAATGAGGACCATAACATAATCGTCTAATTTTTTTCATCAGCTTATTTAAATCTGAAGAGTAAGTTACACTCTCCCATCTGTTACGTTGTTTTGTGCGCTGAAAACATGCAGATTGAATTTTAACCATGCAGTCAGAAGGAAACTTCAATGTATTTTCAACCATTTAATATTTAATTAAAAATATATATCACTTCAATAATACTGCATTAAGTTATTTCAAAATAACACCTTAAGTACTCACTGTACAGTCTGTATGAAGTATAAAATACACACCATTTTAGTGGTAAAAGCAATGAAATATTATTACAATATAAAATAAGTGTTTTCTATTAAATGTAATTTATGTGATCAAAAGCTGAATGTTCTGCATCATCACTCCAGTCTTCAGCGTCACATGATCCTTCAGAAATCAGGATAATATGCCGATTTGTTGATTATCAATGCTGAAAACATTTGCTTCATATTTTTTTGGAAACCGTGCTAAAAAAAAAAATCAGGATTCTTTGATGAAAAGAAAGTTCAATGAACAGCATTGATTTGAAATATGAAAATCTTTTGCAACATTATAAATGTATTTAATGTAACTTTTGATCAATTTAATGCAGACATGCTGAATAAAGGTTTTAATTTCTTTCAAAAAACAAAACAATTGAAAGTTAGTTTATTTATATCTTTTCATGTAAGTTCAATTAAGTGGTTATTTGTGAAGAGACTGACTTCATTTGTAAATGAGAATAGAATAGAATAGAATAGAATAGAATAGAATAGAATAGAATGAGGCATTCATATAGCGAGAACATCTTTTCCCTGGAGCTTGAGATCAGCATGTAGCCTATTTAATCACACAAAGCATGTTTTAGTAAAAGCTTAAATAAATTACGCTGCAAATTCATTTTGCACAGAAGCATTAAGAACCTGAATGTTATATGAAAAAAAGGAAATGCTAATAAAATGGTAATTGAGTGTGAGAATTTTTTTTTTTCATATAATGATATATATCTTTCTTCTCACATGATCAGCTCAGATGAAACAGTGTTGCTGAAGCGAAAGCTCAAACTCAAGATCCCACTAACAACACAGAACGTTTAGGGAACGTTAGTTTATGGTTCTCTAAAGGTTAGTTTGAACCAAACCAAAAAGTAACGTTTAGGGAACGTTCCCTCAGGGTTATAACGTTCCCTGAACGTTAAGAAAACTTTCCATGGGAACCAAAACCTGAACAAAACCTTAAGGGAATGTTCCCGCAACCAAAAACTAACTTTCCCTCAACGTTCTGGGAACCATACATTGTTAGCTGGGTTGCTCAAAGGTGATCATTGACCCTCATATGAGACACTCACACTGCGTGATCCCCTCATCTAAACACTGATGTCACTTCAGGGAACAGGTGCTGGGAGACATCGGAGCGGTTCAGGTGGAAACAAGGCCTGGCATGTGGAGAGACAGCCAAAGTGTGTTTGATACGGGAGCAGAGGTTTCCAAGCATTCCCTCATCAGCTGCCAGTTTACCCTATTGGTCAACAGATGCGTATGTCACAAATGTTGCCCTGAATAGGATGAGAAGAGGATTTTGTGTGAGATTCATCATATGACAACAGCTGAATGTGGCTTGTGCTCTGTGATTGGCTGGCTCACGTCACATGACTGAGTTACATAAAGAGTACATGAATCTGCCCTACATTCTGCATTACATCTCACCATTCAAATTGATGTCTCCGGCAGATTAATTTTATCCAAAACTACTTACAATGCATTTAAATTGTTTGCATTTAGTAAAAATGCATGTAAAAATCCAAGACAAATTTATAAAGCCTACTGAATCATAGCATTTGAAATGCATATGTCTCTGGCCTCTGCATGATCAACATGATCAAGACTTTGCTGAAAAAAACTTGTTGCACACAATCTACTACATGCCTTCTGTCGTCTGATTGATAGTTTATATATTTTAGCAAGTTTTTTGTAAAAACGCCCACCTTTAGCTTCAGTGTCTTTTTGCTGTGAAATCTTTTTTATAAGGTAAACAAAAGAACTTTTATGTTATTTGTAATATTTCAAGATGAACATTTACTGAACTGAAGCAATGGTTTACTTTATTATCCATACATATTTTGTTCGATCCATATGATCCGTATAATATATAATAAATATGATCCATCAGGATTTTAAGTTTCATCTCTCAATCATCATTGTATGTTTTGAAACTACAGAGCTTTGATCATAAAAGTAAGCATTTAAATAACATCTTAATAAGATATATTATTGGCAGATTTAGAATGACGACTGATATTTATAAGCATTTTGTGTGAATAGTCTGTTATACTGTTAAAAAGATCTCATTGCTTTACATTAATGCATCAGAGATTTTCATATTTTTGTCCATATAAATATCAGCATCTTCACCAAATTGCACATTTTTGCTCAGTTTTTCCCTTCCGCATATTCTCACTATTTCATATAATAAGAGCCATAAAAGCCTGCTGTCAAATGTCAAATGATCAAATATGATAAAATAAAAATATATGCACATATGCAAACTTTTGCTTCAATTTTGTTTATATATTTATTATTTTATATTAGGTTTAATATATATTAGGTTAAACATATACTGTAAATATATATATATATATAGCCTACTGTATATATAATTTTTGTCAGGCTTTACACACTAAAAAAAACTGGTCAAGAGACTGTTCTTACTCAGAAATTGCTCTTAATAATTTCAAAGTTACAAAAAATAATTACAAAGAAACTGCAAGAAACACTTTGAATTTAACATGAAATTTTGAAGTAAAAAAAACATTCTTGTTAAACGTACAATAATCTTTGAAACTTTGAAAAATCAAAGTTTCAAAAGTGCCTCATTTTGTTCTGTTTCACTGGCCGATTTGTATGCACTTGTTTTAATCACTAAATGCTTCATTCTTAGTTCTTATTTTCTGTCAGACATTTGTTGCTGTGTAGGACAGGAAACTTTTTTAGCATGTTGGGTTGTGTAATGTTGTCCCATTCTATAGAACTCAATGAACTTCTAGGGGCCATTTTTGTTGCAGTTCAGTGTCACATGATATTTTGGTCCCTTCTTCTGTGCACATGTGGCCCGGGGTCCCATTTCAACAGGTTACAGTATAATTGAGGCAGATATGAAAGAATGAATCTGTGAGTTTGTGTTTAGCAGGACAGCTCATCTCACTGGAGGCCTTTGAATAAGAAGTGAGTTCAAACATGCAGGAAAACCTGCTGAATAACTGCACCGCAGCCAGTTTGAACCAGTTACAGAGACGGGTGGGGGCAATACAAACAGAACCAGATCTCAGACGGAGAAACACAACACTGGAGTTTCAGAAATGTGTCTTTGGGAAGGTTTAGTCTGTTTTAGCAGCAGTACTGAGAAGAGTGTGTGTGTGTGTGTGTCGAGATCACTGGCTTAACTGCAGGACATGTTTGATTGGCAGGTAATAAATATACAGGTCAAAGGATAATGTATTGTGTAATCACATTGGATAAACACATATGCCAATAATTTTAATGTAATATTATATTAAGCACAAGTTCACTGCCTCTCAAACTAAAAAAATAATAAAAATTAAAAAAATTAAACTAAAAAAAAACTTCTTTTTTTTTATTAAAAAAATTAACACTTATTGAACAAGGATGCATTAAATTGATGAAAAGTGACATTTATAAAGTTACAAAAGTTTTCTGTAAATGCTGATTCTTTTGATCTTTCTATTCATCAAAGAAAACCGGAACAAAATGTATTATGTTTTCCACCAAAATATGAAGCAGCACTGCTGATTTCATCATTGATAATAATAATCAGAAATGTTTCTTTAGCAGCAAATCAGCATATTCAAATGATTTCTGAAGGATCTTGTGACACTGAAGACTGGAGTAATGATGCTGAAAATTCAGCTTTGATCACTGGAATAAACTACACTTTACAATATATTCACATAGAAAAAGTTACTTTGAATTGTGATAATTTTTCTCAGTGTTACTGTTATTTTTATTCAAACAAATGCAGCCTTGGTGAACAAAAGATTGTTGTCATATATGTTAAAAGCAACTTAAAATAATCCAAAACAGTGCATTCAGGAATAAACTAAAAATGCACGTTGAATGTAACATTTTATCTAATTAGTTGCATTTTTAAGTTAGTTGCAAAGATTTCCCTAAAGTCCTGTGAAATTCCTCAAGGACACAGAGACGATTGCTGGGGCTGTTTGTAGGATCACCGCATTCCTTACAGGACAGAGAAACACGGCTCAAGGTCCATGAATAGGTTGGGGGGCGGGGGGGTATTCTGGAGACCACCGCGCCTCACACTGAGGCAGATAACCATACGTTACATGAGGGCCAGAGGTCAAATGGTGCTTGTGTAAAAGAGGAGTTCTGATTTATGAAATCTATGTCAAGTAAACAGCAGGTTTGGTAATGTGGAAATCACCCCTATATTAGTATAGGCCTGCATGGTCTAGTTTAAACATTTTATATACACACAAAAATCTGAGTTCTGTTCCATTACATTCTTTCCAGTTGTTTTTGAGTACATGTACAAAAGCATAAGCCCCAATATACTTCAAGCGAAGTTGAAAAACAAATTGGTGTGATGTCATTTCAAACAAAATCAAGCCAAAATGAAGTTGGTTTCGGGAGTTTGAAACAGTTTGCCAAATCAAAATTTCCAGAAAAGTTATCGCCGGCTGTTAAACACCTTCGAACTACCATTGGTCCATGGCGCTGATGTAACAGGTGGGCGTGGCTCAGAGGCTCCGCCTTCTTTGGTCTTCTCCACTTGATTTCTTCTGTTCAGTCTGTCGCGTTCAGACGTCTACGAGTGCAGACACGAACACGCTGGATGGCCGCTTTATAGTAGAAAACGAAGTTGTAATTCTGAACAAAAGAGATAATTAATTTTTATACTGTAAAGCTGCTGCTTTAAAGCAATGCATTGTATAAAGTGGTGTAAATTAATGTGACGGGACTCGACTGTGCTGAATTTCAGAGCTGGGGGAAACAAAGTCACATCATTGTGATCAGATGCTTTCTTAACTGCTGTTTTCTCATTTTGTCGCGTGTTTGTTTTGGTATTAAAGGTGCAGTATGGGATTTCATGAGAAACACAGTTGATATTTTAAATCAATCAAACAAACACACACCCCTTACCTTTATTGCTCCGGCCCCAAAATGCACGACCACTCTATGCAAGAGTGGATGTCTCTTTATTTTAGCTAAAGCTGAAGCGAAGCAAAAGATGACAAACAAACGACAAGGAAGAACAAAAAATTTACGTATACACAAGATATACAAGCAAGAGTTTGATATTAATCTCTAGCAACACACACATATCAATGTTACTCACTTATGGAGCAGCGCTAGAACGCTTTTCTAATATTAACACGGGTCTTGAAGCTCTTGCCACATTTTTACATATTCATCTCTAAATGTCTTCTAGCAGTGTGGATGTTCGCTAACAGTAAACCACTGGTCATGTATTTTGAACTTATTTTTACTGGGACGTAACTTTGCCGTAAGTATATCGGGTTCGGGTTCAGGCTATGGCTTGTTGTAGGGATAGTTTGCCCCTGCTGGTAGATGCTGTAACTACACATTTTCAGGGGCAAAAACCATGTATCACCATTACAGTTACAATGTAAAAAATTAAGTTTAGGGTTTACTTTGAAACAATTTTTGCTCAGACACTGCCAGCTAATTTCACAAACAATTACAAAGAATCGGCCAGTAACACATTGAATTAAACATGAAATTAGTAGAACGACTGAATTTTTTTTTTACTTGTAAACGTACTCTAGTAATCTTTGTTTTATTTACAACTTTGAAAATCAGTTTTTACAGTGTATTCAAAACATAACAGCCAGAATACATGCATAAACAGCAGAAATGTGATTTATCAGTCATTACATACACAGCTTTTGACAATAAAATAAACAATAAAAGACACAGGTGTTTCCTCTTTTTGTTTTTCAATAACTGACACACCTATTTTTTTCTATCCTATCAATGCATGATTATATGGTTTGTTGCATTTAATTATTTGTATTTAGCATTGCTGTCATGTCAGAACACAGACACAGTTTGATCAGTTAAGAACCAAAAACCTAAATGAATATGGTCAAATTAAAGTAAGATCACAGTCACAGTACATGCACACACACACACACACACACACACACACACACGCACACACACACACACGCACACACACACACACACACACACACACACACACACACACACACACACACACACACACACACACACACACACACACACACACACACACACACACAGAAATCTTTACTTTCTTTACTTAATCCTTCTTTAAATCTTTACTAATGTACAGACATGGAGTGAGTTTAATTCAACTTGACGGTGCATTGATTTCATGATGGGTGGAACTGCATTACTCATATAATTACAACATATAACTATAAGTGAGAAAACATCACATTCTAAAGTGATGGACTGGAAGTAAAATGAAATGGCAAGAAAGTTGCCTTTCTGGTTAAATGTGTGATTTTATACTTGATATCTTAGCATATTCATCCAGAGTAAAAATCTCAAAACTCATTTTGAATCTTAAGTAAATGTCATAAAAAAAATTTAATTTCATATGGAACAGAACGGCAGTAATTGTGGATGTCACTTTGAAATGCACTCAGGTCTTTCTTCAAATGCTTTTTTAATGTAACATTACATTTTATGCATGATCTAATTAATACTTATAATTATTTTAATTTTGAAAGAGCATTCAAATCTCTGTAAAGTAACTACAATTTACAGATTTAAATTGTCAAAGGGACTTTTATGACAAACACTTGAGAAATTCTTCCTCGGGTCAAAGGTCATGGATGGAGTGAGTCGCCACTGACAAACAGTGAGTTTATTTACATTTATGCATTTACAGATGCTTTTATGCGAAACAACATTCAATTCAAAGAAGTTTGAGTTGAGCTACAGTTTATCAATGAACTGTTTTTGTGAAAAAGATCTGAATTTTTGAAGGCCTTTTTTACTTATGATGGATTGTTTGTCTTTGAAAATGTTTCACACAACCACATATAGTACAACAGGCAGTGAATATTTTAACTCTTTGTACATAAAATAAAACTTAACATTAGAATAACTTAGAGATTAAATAAAAAAAGTTTTAATAATACTGAAATCAAGTCATATTTAGTGATATTAAGATCAATGGAAGCATCCAACCTTCCTTTATCCTGAAAACTAACCATGCACTTTAATCAGCAGTGTTATTAGCTCCCATTTATTTTTATTAAAAGTAAATAAAAGAGCAGGCTAGACATGTTTTGAATGCAGTATCGGATATGAGTTTGATTGCTGAATCACTTTCAGATGGAAATGCATGTTGTACAGGTGCATGTATGGAAGTTCATTTAATCTCAGGGACGGTCAGAGTGTTTGAATTCTCTTAGGGTCATATTGTTTTTGAAAAATGCTATTTTGAGCGGGAACATGCTGTACCTCACATGTGTATATATACATATAACCTGCATGTACAGCTCAGGGCTGCAGGATGCATGTGGTGTCAGTGTCATGAAGAGAGAGAGAGAGAGGATGGGTCCGTTAAATAGGTCAGTATATGACATGGCACTTAACACTTACTGTATAGGTGATGAGAAATGATACTGACACCATGAAAAAAGTCATCTGTCGCATCTAAACGCTGCAGGTTCTGCCAGATGCATGCTGGGCGAGCATCTGTGTTGCCGATCAAGATGCTCAAAACTCTGACACGTGTTGATGACCAAGTGTAACTTTGAGAGATCACATAGAAACACTTGGCAAAACAGTACGGTATTAAATTTGCTTCTGAAAATGGTACCATGCTAATACAGAAGATCTGGTTTCCTTGCCTCCATTATGTTGGATATTGTTGGATATAATCTGTATTCCCAGAAGAAAAAGACCATACATTTTTGTCTGGTTAAAACTTTGTCAATATTTAGGATATAGATGGACGGGTGCAACCGGGGCTAGTTGTCACGCAGGGATATGTGAGTAACTATAAGGAAGAAAAGAAGTGATTTGTTTCAGTGGTTTTGTGTGTTGGTTTCAAACAACTATTGGAGTCACACTGTCACTGTTTTTTTTCATGCAGTTTATTATTTAACAGCTAACAGGGAACGTTCTCAGAGCTTCCACTAATATTCTGGCAAGGTTCTCTTAAAGAGTGTTCAAAGTTATCTGGTCTTTAATAATGTTCTCACAATGTCTACAAAAACATCATATCTTTCTCAAGGAATGTTTTTTCATGTAATTTTTTTTTCAACATCAAAGTAATGTTCCAATAACGTTTGCAAAATGATAAAGTCAAGTCAAGTCACCTTCATTTATATAGTGCTTTTAACAATATGGACTGTTTCAAAGCAGCTTTACAGTGATAATAGAAAATTAAAGTATATATATTGTTTTGGCTTTACAGCAGCTCTAGAATTAAGTCATTGTCCAGCTAAAGTTAGTTTTGATTGATTCACTTCCGTCGCAACGATCATTAGTTATTAACTTAGGAGCCGCTTACACGACACCGTTCAGAAAACCCTTAATGCGATCCGGCTGCTCATTTGCACAAAACAGTGCCTGGTGGCTCGAGAACGCAAACCATGAAATAGGTTCCAAGGAACAAGCCTTGAAAAATGTATAATACAACATATTTTTTCTCTTCTGCATAGCCACATGAACTGGAATTATCCCAACAACATTTTATCTGTTCAAAGTTAAAGGGAAGGAGGCCTTCACAGGGGAGAGACTAGTTGACACTTCAGGACTGCGTTATCGTCGTGTCCAGACGCAGGTACTTTATCAGATCCGGATACGGCCTGGATCCGGCAGACTGCGGTAAACCTCAGATAAACAGAGAGACTAATATTAGATCTTCTCCAGCTGGAGTTTGTTTATTAAGCGTGCAGGGCAACCACCCATAATAGCATTACAATGATCTAGACTTGATGTCATGAACGCATGAACTAACTGTTCCGCATTTGTCATTGAGAGCATTTGACGTAATTTAGATATATTTTTAAGATGAAGAAATGCGGTTTTACAGATACTAGACACGTGACTTTCAAATGAAAGATTGGTATCAAAGAGCACACCCAGGTTCCTAACCGATGACGAAGGTTTGACAGAGCAGCCATCAAGTGTCAGACAGTTTTCTAGGTTATTATGTGAGGACGTTTTTTGTCCAATAATTAGAATTAGAATTAGAATCTCTGTTTTTTCAGAATTAAGTAGGAAATTACTAGTCATCCAGTTTTTTATTATGCATTCCGTTAATTTTGTGAATTGGTAAGTTTCGTCTAGCGTGAAGAAATATAGAGCTGGGTATCATCAGCATAACAGTGAAAACTAATTCCAGGCTTCCAAATGATATCTCCTAATGGTAGCATGTACAGAGTGAACAGCAGTGGTCCTAGTACTGAGCCTTGTGGTACGCCATACTGAACTTGTGATCGATAAGACATCTCTTCATTTACTGCTACAAACTGATAACGGTCATATAAGTATTATTTAAAACATGCTAATGCAATTCCACTAATGCCAACATAATTTTCGAGTCTATTTAAAAGAATGTTGTGGTCCATAGTATCAAATGCAGCACTAAGATTGAGTAACACCAATAGTGAGATACAACCGCGATCGGATGATAAGAGCAAATCATTTGTGACTCTAACGAGAGCTGTCTCGGTACTATGGTACGGTCTAAATCCTGACTGGAAATCCTCACAGATACCATTTCTTTCTAAAAAGGAACATAGTTGTGAGGATACTGCCTTTTCTAGGGTCTTTGACAGAAAAGGTAGATTCGAGATCGGCCTGTAATTGACTAATTCTGTAGGATCAAGTTGCGTTTTTTTAATAAGCGGTTTAATAATAGCCAGCTTAAACGTTTTTGGAATGTATCCTAATGACAAAGATGCATTAATGATATTAAGAAGAGGATCTATGACATCTGGAAGCATCTCCTTCAGTAGCTTAGTCGGTATAGGGTCTAACATACATGTTGTTGAGATGATTTAACGAGTTTAGAGAATTCTTCCTTTCCTATAGCAATGAATGAATCCAATTTTTCCTCAGGGAGACAACAATGCCTTGTCTCATGCGATACTGTTGTAGACGGTTGCATAGTTATAATTTTCTCCCTGATGATGTTATCAATCTTGCAAGTAAAGAAGTTCATAAAGTCATTACTGCTGTGCTGTTTGGAAACGTCTGGGGTTTAAGCTTAATTTTTCGTTAATTTAGCCACTGTTTCAAATAAATACCTAGGATATAAAAAGGAATGTTCCCTTACCATTTGCATAAGAAAAACTTTTCTAAATCCTTTTTTATAAATGGACATTTTGAACATTCAGAAAACATTCAAAAAAGATGTTTTCATAATTTAATGAGAACATCAACAAAACGTTCTTAGAATAGGCCTATATTTTTGTTAGTTGGGTTATTGTTTTACTATTTAAAATGTTCCTATTTTCAAATTTTTTATTTTTATTTTTTATTTTTTATTTGAAACAAGGAACACATCATTTACAAGAGCTCAAGAATACAAATATAAAACAACAACTTTCTGGAAAATAAAAAATAAGGCATATTGGTTGAAAATTTGCATTTATGAATGGTAAATGCATAAGGAATGGTTTGCATACAGAAATGGACTCTTCCCAGGCTCTAGTGTTTACACAACACAAAAGTAGGCTAGTTGTCGTATGCTGCATACAGGGTCTGTATACGTTAACACAAGTGAATTAGCCTTGCTTTAATATTAATAACCCTTCATCAGTGATCTCTTGACCTACAGTCAACCATCACTGCTGGATATTACAGGCCAGCTGGGAAACGTTGGATCTGGATTTGAGAGATACTGAGAGACACATACATGAAGACAAAGACTCATTATGTGACACGAGGGTCTTTCACAGGAACACCGTGTCCTGTACATTTTGTTCTACATGTGAAGCAGAGAGAAACACGGACCGCGAACACACGTGATCATAAAGAGCTCTGACGCCATCTGCCGGTGATGACGTGTGATAGAACACCACACGAGACGCTCAAGACTTTAAAATGTCTAAATGCCATTGCATTCGATGACAACAAATTCAGACTAATCATTTCAAAATAACGATAAAGCGAGCGTTTATACTTTTCATTTAAACAATGAAACAATAAATGCCGCGCTCAAAATAAAGACACATTTGTGATTCTCAGACATTAGTGTTTTTTTTTTTTACATAATGCAGTGACTTTTAAGTTAGACATTTTAAGTGATCTTCTGGTCACTTATATATATATATATATATATTCTTTTTTTTGTATAGACACAAACTCAACACACGTGTTGTTATAAAAAATAAAAACTTTTAATTTGATACTAAAACTGAACTTACTATAAAATAGGCTATAATATTAAATATATTAATAATAATAATTATTATAAAACAACACTGGTCTAGACTACATAAATGTGATTGAAGATTATTATTGCCACATTATATGACATCTTTTTGTAACCACAGATCAGTTAGTGACACTTTTTAGTGGCTTTTCATCAAAACATGACAATTAAACTCAAAACTATACATGAAATGCATAACAAGCCCCAATTTAACTTAATGTATTCCCTACATTCATTAAACTGCATGGTAGTTTTTTTTTTAGCAACTTTTATATTACGAAACAGAATTAAATATAAAAAACTAAATTTTAGCCAATACAAAATTTTATTTATGTATGTATATATTACAACTATATATATATTTACAAGTATATATACACCCTGATGTGACATTCATAAAAAATACTTATTTAATGTCCTGTCTTTCTGTTTTTCCCCTCAACACCTTTTCAGAAACCAGTTTTCTTTGAGTTTTATTGGCACCAGAGTTTGACTAGTTTATTAACAGCGGTTTACAATAAAACACTACGATAAAAAACTCAAACAACGCAGGTTTTATTGAAGAATTGGAAAGATTTATCAATTTATGTTGAATATACTGTTACAGTGAATATACTGTTACATGCATATACATAATATGTAGCCTCATAAATGTTTCTGTAAACTGATAGATTTGATTACATGAACATGAAGAGACCCGTCCAAAACCTCAACCTGAATGAGACTCAGGACAACTGCAATGCATTTCATTTCTTCAATCATAAACACGTAAACATATGTTTCCCAGAACTCTCTGCCTGGACTCATCATCCCTGATTGCTGTCAGCTGTGTATTATTAACCTCGTAAACTCCATCTATATAAGCCCTATAATATAAGCATCTTTATAATATATAAGCGGTTTATTCAGTCATGCATTGCTAAATCTTGTATGTCACAACTGCATTTCTGAGCGCTTCTTTGATGATCTTTTCCATGGTTCTGACCCTGCCCTGGTATCTATTTGGATTGTTTGCCCGTGTTTTGACCTTTTGCCTGTTTTGGATTACGTCTTTTGATTAGTGAGGGGAGAAATTATAAGCTTTTTAAAGCTTTGAATCAATTGAACCAATTGCTTCGCAAAATGATCCACTGTGTGACGCCTGCCGGTCAAAACAGTGTAAATACAACAAAAACTAAAAAACATTCATAAAAACAGCTTTTACAAACCCATTGCAAATGTTTTATTGAAAGTATAATCTATCAGATGCAATTAACTAATATCTAATACCATTTAATATTGAGTGTGTGTATATAGCCTATACTTGATAATATGTTATGTCTTATACATTTTCAGGGCTAGTTTTGTATGTTCAATGGGGGTCAGCTAAACTGAGACTATTAACTAGCTATTATTCCTTTTAATTATACAAATACCTCATTAAAACGTCTGCAAATGTATAAAACTCATTAAAGATTAGGAAAAAGACACTTGGGATGTTTACGCGACACTGTTTTAAACAAAAAACGTAAAAGTTTTTATGCGTTTTGGCTGTTTGTTTACACGACTATGGCGGTTTGCCTGAAAATGCAAACTTTTGAAAACGGGTTGCAAAGTGCAAGTTTTTGAAAACGGTCTCCATGTAAACAACAAAAACGAGAATCTCTGAAGATGATGACGTCATGCAGATGTGTAGGCTATTATGTGTTCAATCTATAGTGTTTCATCGCCATCTGATGGCCTGGCAGCAGAAAACAGGTTTTTTAGTCTTTTTCGCGGATCCGTGTGGAATGGGGATCGTTTTGACAATAGGTCGTCTCTGTACGTGGAAAACTCAAAGGAAAAACTTCTCAGTTTTAAGCATATCATTGTCACTTAAACGTACCTTGACACACTTCATACTCAGGTAATAGACATACCGGTAGACACTTGTTCATGGGTTTCAAAACAGTTATGACATAAAGCCTTGTTTACTGAAATCGTTTACGGATGACTTTGGCAGTTTAAAACACGCTCCGAACCACTGATTCGAAACAAAAGATTCGTGAAGTTTTCGAAGCTTCATGAAGGAGTGTTTTGAAGCGACCATCACTACTTTGGATTACCCTTTATTAAACTACTGGATCCTCAGCCTTTGCGTATCTGAGCAGTTTGTAACAATTATTATTATTGATATACTAGGCCTATTGGTAATATTTTCAATTAGATTTCCTTTTTTATTATAGGCTATTTTGTTTTAATTTAATTTTTTATTTTAAGTTTTGTTTTAATTTAAGTTTTCGTAAATTTTGTTGTGTACATTGTCATTTTTAATTATTTGAGTACTTCAACTTGAACTAAATGATAAATGTTGCCTTCGCAACTAGCTAAAATAAAGCTTTTTCTATTTTGTTTTATGCCAGTTAATGTTTATTTTATTTCAAGTAATATTTATGGTTTAGGTTAACGATAATATCTCTGATCTAAAATGATTAGGAATTAATGTATTTCAAAGAATTATAATGCAGGTCCCAGTAGGATTAATTTGTGTTTGAAGCAAAATCATTTTTGTTCAATTTTATATTATTTTACTAAGTATTTCTCCTGTAAATTGCAATTGGTACTGATCTGTTGGCAAATGATTCCTAAACCAAAATATGACAGGTTGATTTATAGAAGTTGTCTCGAGTCTCTCCTACTCATTTTAACCAGATCATCACCTAAACTAGCTGGAAGCGTCTCACGCAGCAGGACTCACTCATGGAGAGCAGAAGCGTCCGTAAAACAAAATGCTCTTGGTTGGATTGTGTCGGATGAAGAAAAGGAAAGGATGGTCTGCGTTGAAGACCTGCGGTGGGATATAACATAGTAACACCACGACGACGGCGGTGGCTGCAGCCGCTTCGGTTCCTTCCTCGTTGACTTCAACAAAGGCTTTATGGATCACCTTCGACAGCACCAGGTCCTTGTTGGAGGACATGCCTGAAAGATTCACCTTCTTCTCGTCAAACACATCCTCCATTCCCATGCTGATCAAAAGACTCTTCATGTCGTAGGTTTCCTCCATCTTGAATCTGGGCAGAGATACTTTAACCTCTTGTTGATCCATGACTTCTGGATTGGTCCATTCCATGAGCTTCTCGTAGGTCAGGGCCTTTTCAAGCTGGATAATTAGAGAGACATGTCAGATGAAATGTTCAGTCAAAATGAAAACTGCTCCACGAGTAAACATCTGACTGGTCATGGCTGGCTAATTAAGCGTTTAAATCACCTTCTGAAGGCCAGTGGTGTCGTCTTCCATCTCGTTAGGAAGGATGATCAACATACTGAGATTCTTCCCGACATACGGCAGCTCCAGAACCTGACTGTTGATCTCTGGGATGAAGGCCAGAGGAAACTTTGACTCTTGATACATCATCTTCACTGGTTTAGTTTGATTCTGCCAAACATAAATGGAAACACATTATAACCCCTCAGATTTCATCATGATTAAAAATATTTTTAAAAAGAGCATGAATTCTCACCTTGTTCAGCTTAAACTGTCCATCTCTGGTGGATTCCTTTGGGAATTTCTTCTCCCAGTTTCCCTTGAAGTAGATGGCGTTCACCAAAACCAGTTTCGTCATCCCATCTATGGCTCCCTGTGGCAACAAGTCCTTGATCTTCTCTAAAATACAAATGGACATTGTTCACTTTGAGCAGTGATTTGAACTGGTTGGTTTGATATTTTTACTATATATATCAACTCAAGAAACCATGAAGCCAAACATGGCCCTTAAAAATATAATTTTGCTGAACCTAAAGTGCTGCAAAAAACATGAAATAACTTTTATTTGTAAGAGTGAAGAGCAAGTTTCAAATTGAGAGTAAGTTTATGCTGGATTTCACCTTGTGTTTTTGTCTCCACCCATTTGTTGATGTGGACACGAGCAGCCTCTGATTTGTTCTTGAAGTCCACCTTCTCCAGTCCGGCTTCATAGTAGCTTTTTGCGTCATTGAGGAATTTCTGTAACATTGCAAACCGATTGAGATGTAGGCTAAATGAGTTGAGAACATTTCCAGAACCTCCAGTGAATAAACCGAGTCTTACCTCCACAAACTGGTAGGATTGCTCTCCGTAGAGGCGGTTGGCAAGACTCAACATATACGGGACTCCTGGTTTGTTCAGCTCACTCATGAACTTTTTGAAGCTGGAATGAATTTGATCCTCAGGTTTTTCCTCTGGACATTTCTGTTTGCATCAACAATATCAGATTTAATCAGTTGAATAAGACGAACACAAAGGATACATGCATCTCTGCAGTAAATACAGTTGTTCATGCAACAGAACCTTGACAGAATGTTAGCTAAAGTTCTGAGAACGTTCCCTGTTAACTGGGTTAGTGTTTGATGTAAATATTCATACGAAACCTTGAGTTCAGCAGGTGTCTGAGGATTCTGGGTTTGCTGCGTCATTGGTGGATCATTGTTAAAGCCCAGGACCTACACAGCATTGTTATAGTAGAATAAAAAAGATAACGTCAACATATATTGTTAAGTGCACAACTCAAATGCTCATTAGAATAGTTTAAAATGTGCAAGAAAAGACAATGAAGAACTGATGATGTCAAACACATTCTTTGTTGATTTTGAGCCTCAGGCCTTTGATAATTAAATGAGTGGAAAGAGTGATTAATTGCTGGCACTTTACTGTTTATGCCATACCTGGAACTCAAATTACACATGGTGCATCCGAAATCAAATACTTCCCTATGCCAAAAGAGTAGTATGCACAGCATTTGAAACACAGTAGGTGAAAAGTCCCCTATGGATGACCTACTACTTCCACGGTTCTGAAGCGCGCATTCGTTGGACACTTTACTATCCCATGAGGCCACAGGAGAGGATTTATGAATGGTAGTGAAGCGATGCAACTGACGCTGATAGGTCACATGACAGAAACAACACGGCGGATGTAGTACGTCCGGATTACATTCAAGGCTTGTTCGACTTCTTGCAGCTCTATGCAGATCGATCGGTGGCTGACTTGAAGCAGTGCATGCTGGTTAGAAATTTTGTCCGACTTGATACAGCGCCGACGCCACGTGACTGTGACGTATGCCATCAAAGTAGCGCGAGAGCGATTCGAGAGCAGACGCAGGACGCAGCCAGCGCAGCTTCTCAAGAGCAGCTCACGAGCTCTGATGACGACACAGCTGTTCCACGATTGGCCAAATGCCCAATCCTAAATACAAAATGCCCAATCCTAAATGCCAAATTCATTTTCAACTTAGACTTTTAGTTTCAGTTTCAGATTTAGACTTTTAGTTTTCAATCTGACCCAATAATCCCTCCATATTTAAAAGTATATTGTGAGATCACCTTAATCATCTGAGCTGCTGTGTTTCCTCTTGCACCGAGCGACACCATGGCCAGAGCCGAGGAGATGCTGACAGGAGAGTAGAACACATTTCCTGATGCGTTTCCTTCACTGATCTCCTTGAACAGGTCGAGGGAGAACTGTGTGTTTGCAGCAGACAACGCCTCCATATTCACAAGCTAGAAAGCAGGAGAGAGAGAGATATGATCAGAAAAACAATCCCAAACAGGCAGTTCAGTTGTCATTTCCTATGTAAACAACATCACATGTTTGTCTAAGAAACAGTAAATACATGCTTTATCTCTCATATGACATCAGTTTTGTTAAAATAATACAGTACTAAAACAGTAGTTTTTGCATAATTTTCATCCTTATACAGAAGTGTAATGTAAAAATCAGTTTGATTCATTCAAGCATAGCCTACCTAGAGTTTTTTTTAGCAGGAACAAAAAAGTTTCCCCATCTGTCTGATGTGAAAGAATGATCTGCTGAGTCAGTTTCATTCTGTAAACGCCTCGCTCTAAAGAGCCCATCCTCTAAACCAAATCCAGCCCTTCTGTAAAACGTCTCTGGTTACTCAACCATGAAAGGAGGGAATGAGAGGATATGCGTGTGACGTCACCGTCCGCCGGAGTGACTGTGGTTACGCCCACTGACTGGCAAAAGACTAAGTGGTAGCATTGGTTTTCAGCGTGAAGGCTGTGAAATACACACAGCACATGTAAAATAGGAAAGAGCTTTGAGATTGACTGTACAAATAGATTTTACAAAGAAATAAATATGAGGTATATTTATACAGGTGTTTTTTTAATATATATATATATATATATATATATATAAATATGAGGTGTTTTTATAAAAACATACAATCGCATCCTCCTCAACCGCATCCAGAATCCAATCGATTAGCTGCTCAGAAACAACCAGGCAGGCTTCAGGAGCGGACAGCAGATCCACATCCTGCGAAGAGTCATCGAAGGAGCAAGAGCACAAATACTACCGTTGTACATCACATTCGTCGATTTCAAGAAGGCATTTGATTCGATAGATAGACCTATGATGTTTGCAATCTTGCGACACTATGGCATTCCTCAAAAGATCGTTGATGCTATCCAAGTCTTGTACGACGCATCGGTGAGCCAGGTGTACTTGGAGGGCCAGCTTTCAGAGCCATTTGCTGTCACAACTCAGACTGATCTCATGAAATAGCGTATGTATGACACGCCAATTCGTATTTCCATTTTTGGCGTGCTATCAACACGCATAATCGCTTTTCAGCGTGTTTATCAACGCCATTGACTTAACGTTACATTACTATAAATATATGACCTACCCCAACGACGTCCCTAAACCTACCCGTCACTTGGGTTAATAGCATTTATGACTCTTCCCCTACCATCCTAGGGAAAAAAATATCGCTCCCCAGATGTAGATATTCATTTTGCTTAGTTTCGCTCGGAAATTTAACGGCGTACACATACACGCGGAATCACTCGGACATTTAACGGCGTAGACATACATGCGGCGTGGACATACATGCGGATAGCTGAAAATGCGTATAGATAACACGCCACTTGATTTGAAAGTGGCGTGTATGTTTACGCAAAGTCATGATGTCATGTTGCACAACTGGAGCATTGCAAGGTGACGTTCTAGCTCCGTTTTTATTCATCATAGTAATAGATTACGTCTCCAGGCTATCTGCTGGAAGCTTCGGATACCTTACACATAAAGGTCCTCCACACAGGAGTAACACGAGACCGCAACGCGGTACAGCAATAGCCAAAGAATCTAGGGCAGAACGCAAACTTAAAGGGGCACCAGGGAAGTCTGAGTGTTTTTTCTCTACGACGCCCCCCCTGGTGTCTGGTAGTAAATGCTTTCAAACACACTGTCGTAAAACTAACTGCTGTTCCTCCCCCTCGCCACGAGCAACCCAGCTGATCAGCTGTCAACCCAGCTGAGCATGAACCAGCTATTTCAAAACCAGTTATGTCTTCCGAGGTAAGAAACAGTAACTTCATAAGCCCATCCCATGTAACTTCTAAATGTGCAAACAAAACGGTCAGGGAAAATATTTTGATTCAGGGCTTCAATGTAGGTGACGAGAATTTGTAGCATATTATGGATCAATACAATACAGAATGCGATCGGTGAGCCATCTGCTTCTACACTATGTAACCAACTGTAAAAAAGCTACACCAGCGCCAAATAAAAGCAAAGTAACACCTGGATGCAACTTGCAAGCTAAATTAGACACATAGTAGGGCAGCATCCAACTAGCTAGATCAAGACGCGGGCAGGATACACCAGTGTATGGATTTGAAGAATTTGATACCTATTTATTTGCGAACTAAGTTACACAAATAAAACAGACAGACGAACGGCCAAATAACAGAAATCAAACGTGTTTGCTAATGACAATGCTAACATCAAAGTTATAGTATCTAACGTTAGCGTACTAGTAAGACCATAACAGACAGCGATCATAATAAAACATTTGCAGACAATAGAAAACATCCTGGGGTCACAATTACTTGAAATTTAAATATTAAACAGTTTATTCCAAAGATACGTACAAGTGCAAAAGCAAGAAGGCCAGGTTAGCATCTGTTTTACAGGCTTCTGTTTCTCTCAGTTCTCGCCATTCGGAAAATGCCGGTCCGATGTTTACTCGCGTCTGACTTCTTGCTCGGTCAGACTCCCGTTTCCTCTTTCGCTGGTTCTCCGTCAAAATTTTTCTTGCTTTCTGCTTCTTTTTTGCAGTCTCAGCCATAACGTCATATATCGTTTCCCTTTGCTTATAGCTAGCCGGTGCTTGAATGGGGGCGTGTACGCATGCGTGTACGTCTGCAGTGCCGTAAAGCAATTTGTTACATCGCGAGACCTGATATCACGCGATACGTCCTGACGGCGAGGCCGGCGGCCCGCCGGCCCAAAGTTGCAAGTGAGATTTGTCCGCTCACGGACACCAGGGGGGTGCGAAACCACCACCATTCAACCCGAAATAAGTAATATAACCATTCCACTGACTCCGAAGCTGTTCAGTTAAGGTCAAAAAGTTACCTAGAGCACCTTTAACGATTTAGCATTTGCAGATGATATTTTACTCCTGGAAAATTATCTTACTAGGGCACAACAACAGCTCACCCAACTTCAACAAAAAGCTGGCACAGTCGGGCTAGAATTAAATGAGGAGAAGACTGTCCAAGTTCAAAGGAATGCTTCCAGTGACAATGAACATCTACTAATAAACGAAAAGGATGTTGAAATCGTAAACGAATTCAAGTATCTTGGATCTTACATCATATCGAAGGAGAAAGAAGTCAAAAATCGTATTTCTCTTGCATGGGTGGCCTTTGCCAAGTTAAAGAATCTGCTTACCGCTCCACTCCACCACCCAAGCCAACGATAGAATTCAGGACTCGGCTCTTTAATGCAACTTGTCTATCTGCATTGCTTTATGGCTGTGAGACATGGGTTCTTCTAATGAAAGCTCTAGACTAGAGGAAGAACTGGATGTGTTTGCGAGAAAGTGCTACCGAACCATGCTGGGAATTAGACAAGCAGACGCCCATATGAAAAACAAGGAACTCTATAGACTGACCAAGCAACGTCCAGTCAGCGTGACCATCCGCAAGCGACAGCTAGAGTTCGTGGGCCACTGTTTTCGCATGGAAGAGAGCGAACCAGCCCACATCTATGCCATCTATCACTCAGAAGTCCGTGATAAGAACAAGCGAGGAGCTCCTCGCTTAACTTTCAGACATAAAATCCAGAGCTATTTTGACGAGTACAACAAAAGTCAAAAAGCCCGGAATCAAATAGCTCTCCTCGCAGCGAAGAGCAGTCAGTCACTCACCCATGTCGAAAGGGAAGAGGAAACTAAAGTGATCATCAGCATCGCCAAGAATAGAGAATTGTGGAAACATATTGTCGAGCTCCATACCAGGGGACCCGACCAATAATGATTTATACAGACTGTCGAAAACTAGCAAAGAAAAGCAAATGGATCGCTGCAATTCACAGAAATAGCTGGACTCCAGTCGGTGAAATGTGGATTTGAAGTTGTCATTTTGTGTCAATATGTTGACTTTTGGGGTAAAATCATACCCTATATATTGTATTGACAAATCATCAAATGACAAAACATCTGATGTTTTTGAATAAGCACTGCAAACTTTAGACTACAAGTTTTAGGGCTGCATGGGTGATATGATGATGTATTATAATATTGATATAAGTGATCACCTAGATCTAGACCTACATTGTCTTTATATAAAGTGTTCAGAGGCAAATTTGCTTTATGTATATTTTCCCGGCGTCTAAATCAGGCTCATATTCCTATCAGGAAACACGATTCCTGGTTGCATGTCAATATCCATGAATCACTGGATCTTTGGTAAGTTGTAGTGACGTAAGTGACATCAATGCATACCCTGCTGTATGACTGGATTTAACAGGGGAAATTGCGAAAACGCAAGTAAAACAAACGGTTATCAGTTTAAACTAAAGGTTGGTGTAAAGGTTTGTAGCAGGAATACACAAGAAGATGAAGATTCAGGTACAAACAGTCTTTAAAAAACTCTTTTTCTAGTCGTATGAATGTCTGCAGTACACTGTAAAAATGAATTTTGATGATTTGTTTTCACAACTTTTTATATTTTGTCAAATCAACTTAGATAATTAATGTAGTTCAGACAACATAATATTTTGAGTTTCTATTTATTAAACCAATCTCCTTTGTTGTATTAACTCAAATTTTTTATTTCAATGAACTCAAAATTTTAAGGCAACCAGGTAACTTACTTTTTTAAGTTAATCCAACTTATTTTTTACAGTGTAGTTTCTCTTCAGCCAAAGTGATTTGTACTTTTTTCTATTCAAAAAGATAGAGGCAAGTACAAAGAAGCCCACGTGTGAGTGTGTCTTTCCACATCCGTTACACTACATCCATTAATCCTTGGTTGAATGAAAAGAAGTTGGATGAATTTATGACTGATTTAATGAGTCTAATTCTAAGGATGTGCGAGACCTGAATGTGATGTCTCCCACCACTCACATGTTTCTTGTCAGAAATATTTTTGCACATTCAAAATTAAGAGAAAAACAAATCAATGCTGACAAATATCCAAAAACTATTGTGAACCTCCAGGAAGATTCGCTTGGACGTTTGGTTGTAGTAGGTAAGATCATTACATGCACCTTGAATCTTGATTTTTACATGGTTATGCACATTTACTATACATGTCTTTATTGTGTTTTTAGACATAAGAACAGGGGTCCTGAAATGGCCAGACTACACATGATAAAACCAAACTAATAAACCTATCACAGTGTAAACTGGTAATCTAACTGCAGTTCGCCATTGATTAAATTGAAGGATTTTTTATTTACATTTCTGTATTTATCAGACCCTCTTATCAAAAGCAATTTACAAAAGAGGAACATAAGCAATTTGTCACAAAGCCAGCAATATTCATTGTCTGCAATGCCAGGTCTATTAGAAAGATGGATAGATTAGGACTAGGAATATGTTGCTTGTCAATAATTGAACATTTCTAATCTCATGACAGATGGGCTCAAGCTCTTTCAGTAAGGACGGACGATGAAGTGGCACATGTGGGCTCTACAGTAATAAAACAGAAAGACTACAACTACAATGTTGAAGGAAATGTAAGAAACACTGGCATAAACAAGAATGAAAGTCATATTTAAAGTAGATTTGAAAGTATACGTGATTCCCCCACAGGTGCTGCACAGCACTCCTGCTTCTGTCTTCTGCAACCGATTGCACTCTCACAGGTTTCATCTATAAGTCTTAAGAGCAGAAATATAAGCATTTTGATCAAATACTCAAAACAAACATTTTCCCTGTTTGTTTGCAGAATATGGACATCTATCCAGTTAACAGTCATGTGACATGGTTACCACCTATTTGTGCACATCCCATGCAGCTTACGTGAATGTCTTTAAATACTGTATGTGGCATACATTAAATCACTTATTTGTCTAATATATTTTCACAATACATGTAGCCTGAAATTAGCAGCAAGAATGCTGTGATCTTTCCATCTTGGGAGCCAGGACACTGGATGCTGTGTGTGAATCTGCTAGGATGTTGCATTACTTTAACATACCAGTTGTCATACAAAGTAAAATCAGCTACATTTTTCATGTTATTCCCTGATATTATGCATTTTCTAACTTAACACATGGTGACATTTTTTTAGATCATGAAGCCAAAATTGTGTGAATTGTATTTTCGCAATTCTCTGAGAAGCCCATGTTTTAGTGATGGCATTTACATTGCCATATGGTTTTGGTTAGTGCTTTGTCAAAAAAAAATGTTTTCTATGGTTTAGCCTGCATGTTCAGTTCTGTTTTTTTTTCTATTTCTATTGGCTTTGTTCTCATACCATTTAAGAAACAAACTTTACTTGCAACAAAATGTATTCATCAATTTTGTGCATCTTTGCAATGAGAAGAAAGCCACGTAAAAAGTAGAGGTGCAGTTCCCGTTAAACCCTGCCTTTATTAATTACTGGTTTAGAATGTCCTTGCGGTTTTCCGGTCTTTAGGTCTTTAAGACCTTGTTTACTGTTTGGCTGTATGTAGTGAATATTGTAAAGGTTTTTTTTTTTTTTTTTGACAGAGAAATTGCCAGAGCCTCTGTCCTGGACCATGGACCTAACTCTCCTCTGAAGACCTTGAGGTATGTTGTATTTTGCACTAAAGGTAATTGAAAATGTTTTTAACAATCTTTAGTGAAGGCTTTAGTATAAATAAATTATTTCAGATTGTTGTGTGGTAACAAATCCATAATTCATATTGTACAAACATTTATACCTATATCTAGGATGTTCCTCGACAGGAGATGTCTTGTAGCTGTGGAGTCTTCACACTAATGGTAGGAGTAATTGGTTCGGTTCTGCAGATGTCATGTCAGAATTTAGCCCACGTGTAGAAATGAATACTTCATTCACGTTACAGTATGCTCTCATCATCCTCGGGGGGACGTTTGACTTCTCAGAGGTGGGTTTACCAACCATGTTAAAAGACATTCTGTAAGTATGCAATATTTGTTTTGATAAACTTGTGCTTTTCCAAAGTCATATACCAAGTATTAGAAGGTGGTGGTCTGCCCTTTTGCTGGAGATGTTCCCACCAAGGTATGCATTTTCCCCTGGTATTCATCCCTTTCTAAAAATTGATATAAGGATGGCAAAATGTATTTACAATTGATGATATTTTAATTTTGCCATTCCTGCATGCAGTCAGTCTTGATATTCTGTATGAGTAATGTCTTTTTATGTCATGAATTCATCAAGGTAATTCACGGAAAGCCAGCAAAGAAAAAGGAGGCGAATCAGGGCTGACAAGACACAAGACACTGGTATTGTTTACTTTGTTTGAGGGGCTCCATTATTGATGATAAATGTTTTTTTGTTGTTGTTGTTGTTGATGTTCTATTGTCTCTTTCTTTGTAGTTACAACCAGTGACACACCCCTGAACACACCACAGGCATGTATTTGCCATTTTACTCAATGGAAATTCTCAAAAAATTACTTAAAATGCAGGTGAATTATTATGACCACAATATTTATAGATTTTGTTCCTCTCTACAGCTTCCTCTGCTAGTTCTTCGAGCAATCTTGCTTCATGATGTTGTAATCCGCACCCTTGCCCTTACATGCAGTCACTTCAACAACATTGTGTGCACGGAAAGTTTCCGGCGAGAGGCTCACTTTCGGTGGTTGGACAGTTTTATTAGTGTCTTATTACCATTCCCATCTTTCTATATCTTTGTTAGGTAAATGGCAGCTCTGTCTATTTCTTTCACAATTAATGTAGGCCTATAACATTTGTCAGTATTGTTGCACTTTAAAGGCAATCTATGTTTCTAATTTTTTGTTTGTTTTTATTACATACCTTTTAGAGAATATTGCACTTAAAATGAGGATTTGTTTTAGTTGTGTAATTGGGTTGTGGCTATGTGATAATAAATATATCATATATATTGGTTTCAAATATATCTCAATATATTTCAAATATAGTTGTTTTTTTTTTGCCACTTTAATTTCTTTGATATTAATTTCTACTTTTTAGTTGGTTTTATTACACTCCTTTTAGAGAATATTGCACTTAAAATATTTTTTTTTATTTGTGTTTTCGTTTTTGTGGCTATGTGGTCAATAAAGTGATCCTATGTTTCAAGTTTTCGGAGTAGTCATTTCAGGTTGACATTTTCTTTATAATAAACCGTTTTACAAATTCAGTTAAATATCAGTAATGCACATAAAGCTCATTCTGTAAATAATATGTTAAGACACACCAATGCAATCATGTGCTTCTGTATTTATGTTAATGTAAAAAAGGAATACACAATTGTATTGAAGGCTGTCGAATGCACTGATTGCTATTACGGTTCTAAATTAGAGTATTAATACACAATTAATGTCCAGTAACTAGGAGAGGAGTAAAAACCAGAGCCAAAGATCAAATTCACTCACTGTATTGATTGATACATTTACTCACAATGTCAAAAAAAATTAAATATCACAATAACCAGCGTAGGCCTACGTAAAATAAACAAACAATAAAAACAATGGTTATATTAAAAAGATACAACTATGTCAAGAGAGGGCAACGAAGTGGTGGTAATAAGTAAGTGTACTCAGTTTTAAAAGGTCCCAAATATTCCAGAGGAAGTCCACTTAATGAAGAAGAGTGCAGAAACGTCGGTCCTCAGAAGCGATGGCGTCTGGTCCTGATCGGGTTAATATGATGATGTTCAAAAGGGCCTGTAGCTTCGTGTGCTGTGATGTTCAGTGTGTGTTCGTTTGATGGGTTTATGTGATATGGTCAGCTGGACAAATGTAGATAAACGTGTGTGGTTCTATAATAAAACAACAAACTCAATTAGTTTCTGTTACAACTCTTACGATAAAATGCTGCGTCATTATCACTTCACGCGATTGAACGTGAAGACATCACAAACTTGTGGTACTGATATAATATAGCAGCTGTTATTTTTATGATTGAATAAATAACTTATTGATGCATTAAACAGAATATCAAACAATGATTATTAGACAAAATAAATGTAAGATAAGCACTTGCAGTCTGCAATGACTCACGCGCGAGTATTCACCACAGAAATCCAACAACCTCAGAAGCGATCACACAACATCAGCCGCCCATCACATATGAAATATCAAACTGCTCACCAGCTATATTGTCGATCTATAACTTTATGGCCTTGTTTATGCACCGTGCAGCATTTACTCACAATACAACTCGTCGCTATCGCGTCATTCTCACAGAACTCGCGAGCCTTCCGATTCAAACTCCGCCTACTCCGCAGACGCAACACTTCAAAAGAACACTGTACAACTATATTATACTATAGTAAGGGTGCGAACAACGGGGGAGCTCGGCTCCCCTTAATAAGACATGGGCTCCCCTGAAAACGTGATTCGTGAAATTTTGGGGGGTCCCAAAAAATATTGACAATATTTTTTTTATTTACGTGCAATTTCAGTTTTGTGTAATGTGATCATCGTGGAGTATTATGTGTAAAATAGCAAAAATATCATTCATTCATGCATGACGGCGATTAAACCTAATTCACTTCAATAAAGATAAATATACATGCTATTCTTGTCATGAGCATCAAGGTGTGGTGGCGCTGCGGTGCAAATACCACTGTTTAACTAAACATACTAGTATGTTAACTCAAAGATTCGTATAAAATACGTTGGAGGCCATTGATCTGCGCGCGAAGTCCTTGAAATCCATTCTGTGTTAAGGTAAGGCATTTTATTCCCAATTCTGTGTTGTGGCTGGGTTGTTATAGGTCTGTGTGACTGTCTAATTAAACGCAGGAATTGTGGTATTCTTCTGTAGCCTGACGAGTAATTTAACCCTTGTTCAAGGGAACTCAAAGACTATTTATAAACTATTTGTGGATGTCTGTTTGACTTATCAATTTGTGTCGATATAATAGGGTGAATCCTGTATATAATGCTTGCATAGACTTGCATACACTTGTACCTGTTATGTATCTTTGGAAGTCCTTGAAATGATTGGGTTTCATAGCGTAGCGCCTCGCATACCGCATTCTGTCTGAAGGCGCTTCAGTCCTCGGCACGCGCAAGTGCACGAACCAATACACGTTGTTCACGCACACACCCTCGACTGTTCACGCACACACCCACTGATCAGTCTAGGGAAAGGCAGTGCAGAAGTGGAGCGCCCTCTCGTGGCACTCGAGGGCAATCCAGCCAATCACCTTCACATTATGTCACACATTTATAGCTTTTATGACAAAGATTTACACTTACACAAGGCATGGGTGAAAGTGGGTTTACACAACATTGCAGGACTTTACAATAGGAAGAATCACAGACAACTGTCTTGTCTGCAAACTATACAACCAATCGCGCGAGAGGTGATAATTGCACGGACCCTTACTAATATTTATTTATAATTGTTATATTTTAGTTTTAGCTAGATCAATGTGCACTAACCGCCACAGTGTTCTTGTCAGAGAACTGAGAGTCATGGATAGATGATAGCTTTTTAATGATTGCTTTGGCATCAACATGGATAGACATGTGCAAGGTTTTCTAAAACAATGAAAGAAAATAATAATCAACATAAATCACGTAAATGTACATTGTAGATATAAATGAGAAACTCAACATACAATATTTGTGCATAAAATATTCCTTATACAAGTTGTAACGATCACTATTCAAACTGCAAAAGATTGACGGCATATAATACAGCATACAATTCACGAGCGGCAAAACGGGCGCTTTAATATAGACGAATAAACCTAGAACATTATCTGCAACAAATACACTTACAATATAACATTAATATTCAAATAACACGGGACTTACTTGTCCGTTACTCGTACATTGTCCGTATAATGCAAGCAATCCCGCAAACTTTCCAGTCAGTTTCCAGTCAGAACGGCTGATGCAACTCTATAGCACTACGCTTATACTCAGTCTACTCAATCAGCGTAGGCTCCGCAACTGCACTGATTGCGCTCTATTCTGTGACGTACAGCGCTGATTCTGTACCCGTTATTATGCTAAACATGAAGAATTCAGAACAATAATGTAAATTTTTTTTTATTCTGTATAGATACTTATTATATGTATTTGAAACCTTAGCATATTCATACAGAGTTACAATCTCAAAAGCCGTTTGATAAGTCGTTTAAAATCTCATGAAAATGTAATCAAAAAAACATTCATTTCAGGTGAACGGAAAGGCAGTAATTGCACAATATGGATGTCACTTTGAAATTTACTCAGGTCTTTCTTCAAATGCTTTTTAATGTAACATTACATATTATGCATGATCTAATTAATACTTAATTTTGAAAGAGCATTAAAATCTCTGTATGCAACTACAATGTACCAATTAAATTTGTCACTCATAATATCAAAGGACTTTTATGACAAACACTTGAGAAATTCTTCCTCAGGTCAAAGGTCATGGATGGAGTGAGGCCACTGACAAACAGTGAGTTTATTTACATTTATGCATTTACAGATGGTTTTATGTGAAACGATATTGCTTTCAAAGTAGTTTGAGTTGAGCTACAGTTTATCTATTAACTAATTTTGTGAAAAATATCTGATTTTTTTGAAGGCCTTTTGATGGATTGTTTGTCTTTGAAAAAAGTCATCTGTCGCATCTAAATGCTGCAGGTTCTGCCAGATGCATGCTGGGTGAGCATCTGTGTTGCCGATCAAGATGCTCGTGTTGATGACCAAGTGTAACCTTGAGAGATCACATAGAAACACTTGGCAAAACAGTACGGTATTAAATTTGCTTCTGAAAATGGTACCATGCTAATACAGAATATCTGGTTTCCTTGCCTCCATTATGTTGGATATAATCTGTATTCCCAGAAGAGAAAGACCATACATTTATGTCTGGTAAAACTTTGTCAATATTTAGGATATAGATGGATGGGTGCAACCGGGGCTAGTTGTCACGCAGGGATATGTGAGGAACTATAAGGAAGAAAATAAATGGTGGGTTTCAGTGGTTTTGTGTGTTGGTTTCAAACAACTAGAGGAGGCAGGATGTCACTGTTTTCTTCATGCAATTTCATGCAGTTTATTCATTATAATTTATTTTAGTCAAAACAATGGTGGATATTCCTCTGTTCAGAGAACTTTCAAAAATAATGTTTTCATAACTTAACGAGAACATTAACAAAACATTCTTAGAACATATTTTTGTTAGTTGGTTTATTGTTTTACTGTGTCAATTTTTTCTTACAATAAAAGACTGTTGAATGAATGTTCCATCATAACAATTGACAACATTCACATTTTTTTATCTTTAAGATTTAAAAAAAAAATTGCAATAAAGAACACAACATTTGCAAGAGCTCAAGAATACAAATATAAATCAACATCTTTCTTAAAAATAAAAAATATACATTATTTGAGAATTTGCATATATGAATGGTAAATGCATAAGGAATAGTAAAAAATAATAGCTAAGGTTTGCATATATACAGTCTCTTCCCTGGCTCTATAATGTTCACACAAGACAAACGTAGGCTACTTGTTGTACGTTTATTATAGCCTATTTTGTTGTGTACATTGTCATTTTTAATTTTACTTCAACTTAAACTAAAAGTTTTTTTTTTTTAAGAAACATTTATGGTTTTAGTTAACGATATTGACCCTGATCTAAAATTATTAGGAATTAATGTATTTCAAATAATTATATTGCAGGTCCACTTACCATAGTAGGATTAATTTGTGTTTGAAGCAAAATCATTTTTGTTAAATGTTATACTATTATTTAAATAAGTCTTTCTCCTGTAAATTGCAAAAGATCTGTTGGCACATATAAATGTTTCTTAAACCAAATGATTTGTAGTAGTTGTCTCGAGTCTCTCCTACTCATTTTAACCAGATCATCACCTAAACTAGCTGGAAGCGTCTCATGCAGCAGGACTCACTCATGGAGAGCAGAAGCGTCCGCAAAACAAAATGCTCTTGGTTGGATTGTGTCGGATGAAGAAAAGGAAAGGATGATCTGCGTTGAAGACCTGCGAAGGAATATAACTCAAAAACACCACGACGGCGGCGGTGGCTGCAGCCGCTTCGGTTCCTTCCTCGTTGACGTCAACAAAGGCTTTATGGATCACCTTCGACAGCACCAGGTCCTTGTTGGAGGACATGCCTGAAAGATTCACCTTCTTCTCGTCAAACACATCCTCCATTCCCATGCTGATCAGAAGACTCTTCATGTCGTAGGTTTCCTCAATCTTAAATATGGGCAGAGATACTTTAACCTCTTGTTGATCCATGACTTCTGGATTGGTCCACTGCATGAGCTTCTCGTAGGTCAGTGCCTTTTCAAGCTGTATGATTAGAGAGACATGTCAGATGAATAGTTGAAAAATGAAAACTTCTCCACAAGCAGGCTTCGAATTACGTGGGAGCCAGTGGGAGCTGAGCTCCCATAGAGAGAGGATGAGCTCCCATGAAAGCAGTAAAATCATACACCTGTGGGGGTCTCTAAAAATCATCAACACCATTATTTTAAATGACAAATAAAGCACTTTTTCCTTCAATATATCGCGTAGGCCTATAGGCGTAATTTGCGGGAGGGACATGTTCCAATCACTTTTTTTCCAGGGTCGATATTGTCCCAACCACTTTTTAAAACAACTCGCGGCACGAATGTTCCAACATATAAATAAAACATCTCCAGTTAACCAGCAGAGCATTCATTTTGTTCGTTTGTTAAATAAGAGGCGATCTAATCAAGTGATCAAAGTGCGCGTTGCCGCTGCGATCAATGGCGCGGATACAGTGTTTTCTCTTGTGGCATGCGCACACCGCACTGTCTTCACTCGGACGCGCGCTTCAATCCGTTGACTATATTCGTTCCGTTGAAATCACAAAATATAATGCACAGAAACGTGTCCCTTGTTGATATACAACCACTGATGAGCATAATCGGTTTTGATGGGGGAAAAAAAATATACAAATGCGGATTAGAACCCAGAACCTTTGATACGCTTGTCGAAAGTTCTACCACTGGACCATTTAAGTAGAACATGTAGAACATTTCATTAAAGACAAGTTAAACCCGCCTACTATTTAAATCGATTGTTGGACATCGTAATGTTATTGTATATATCTGATTTAGCATTGTATTACCGTCCCACCCGTCTTTTCTCTTTTTTTAAAGAAGATGAAATTATAATTCGAACCCTGTCCACAAGTAAACATCTGACTGGTCACGGCTGGCTAATTAAGCGTTTAAATCACCTTCTGAAGGCCAGTGGTGTCGTCTTCCATCTCGTTAGGAAGGATGATCAACATACTGAGATTCTTCCCGACATACGGCAGCTCCAGAACCTGACTGTTGATCTCTGGAATGGAGGCCAGAGGAAACTTCGCCTTTTGATACATCATCTTCACTGGCTTAGTTTGATTCTGCCAAACATAAATGGAAACACATTATAACCCCTCAGATTTCATCATGACTTTTACAAATATTATTAAAATAATATTTAAAAAAGAGCATGAATTCTCACCGTGTTCAGCTTAAACTGCCCATCTCTGGTGGATTCCTTTGGGAATTTGCTCTCCCAGTTTCCCTTAAAGTAGATGGCGTTCACCAAAACTAGTTTCGTCATCCCATCGATGGCTCCCTGTGGCACCAAGTCCTTGATCTTCTCTAAAATACAAATAGATATTGTTTAGTTTGAGGACTGATTTGAACTGGTTGAGTTTTATATCTTTATCATTTAGCTCTAACTCAAGAACCCATGAAGCCAAACATGGCCCATGAAAAGACATTTTTGCTGAATCTAAAGTGCTGCAAAAAACATAAAATAACTTTTATTTGTAAGAGTGTAGAATAAGTTTCAAATTGAGAATAAGTTGATGCTGGATTTCACCTTGTGTTTTTTCCTCCACCCATTTGTTCATGTTGACACGAGCAGCCTCTGAATTGTTCTTGAAGTCCACCTTCTCCAGTCCGGCTTCATAGTAGCTTTTTGAGTCATTGAGGAATTTCTGTAACACAGCAAACCAATTAAGATGTAGGCTAAACGAGTTGAGAACATTTCCAGAACCTCCAGTGAATTCTTACCTCCACAAACTGGTAGGATTGCTCTCCGTAGAGGCGGTTGGCAAGACTCAACACATACGGGACTCCTGATTTGTTCAGCTCACTCATGAACTTGTTGAAGCTGGAATGAATTTGGTCCTCAGGTTTTTCCTCTGGACAATTCTGTTTGCATCAACAATATCAGATTGAATCAGTTGAATCAGACGAACCCAAAGGATACATTCATATCTACAGTAAATACAGTTGTTCATGCAACAGAACCTTGACAGAATGTTAGCTAAAGTTCTGAGAACGTTCCCTGTTAACTGGGTTAGTGTTTGATGCAAATATTCATACGAAACCTTGAGTTCAGCAGGTGTCTGAGGATTCTGGGTTTGCTGCGTCATTGGTGGTTCATTGTTAAAGCCCAGGACCTACACAGCATTGGTAGAGTTAAAAAAGATAACTTTAATATATATTGTAAATGCACAACTCAAATGCTCATTAGAATAGTTTAAAATGTGCAAGAAAAGACAATGAAGAACTGATGATGTCAAACACATTCTTTGTTGATTTTGACCCTCAGGCCTTTGATAATTAAAGGAGTGGAAAGAGTGATTAATTGCTGACACTTTACTGTTTATGCCAGGCCTGGAACTCAATTTACATGTGGTGCGTCCAGAATCGAATGCTGCCCCCGGGTTGGTGAAAAGTCCCCTATTGATGACCTACTACTTCCAAGATTCTGAAGTGCGCATTCGATGGACACTTTACTATCCCATGAGGCCACAGGAGAGGATTTATGAATGGCAGTGTAGCAATGCAACTGACTCTGGTAGGTCACATGACAGTAACAACATGGCAGATGTAGTACGTCTGCATTTCATTCATACTACACATTCATACTTCATATAACACACTTTTTAATGCCCACGAAGTAAATTCAAGTGTGATTTCAGACGCAGCTACAGATTAGATCTAATTCAGGAAACACATTTTTTATGTTTGTGAAAGCATTTTTTGTGAAAATGGTATGTGTGATGAATATGATGTTTTAGAAACAGTAGAGAATGTATTTTTTAAATGTAACAAAATATGATGATCAACAACCAGTAAATATCACAGTTTGAGAGATTCTCTGACATATAGGGCTGTTTTATTTTTTTTTAAAGAATACAGGATTAGAGCATAGGATATAATGTATGGGGATCGTGATGCTTCTGCCCATCCTGGAAGTTGAGGGGAAACAGTGGCTGGAGGAGCTGAACACGCAGCGCCAGCAGAGGGAGGGTGGGTGGGGCATTACAACCTCATATACAAAAAAAACAAAAAACAACAACAGATGCATCACCCATGTAGGTTATACAGTAGGTGGTGGTAATACTCCTAAAGAGTGAGCGGCAAAATTTTATTTTTTTTATTTATAAATGTTGACAATTTTTGGTGTAAAAATCATACTAACATTATAAGTGCACCCCAGGAAACATAATAAAATAATAAAACAATGCAGTTCACGCCCCCTTTAAAATCTGGAACCCATTTTAAGCTTTTGTTCAACGGCTTGTGCAAAGGCTTGCATAACTTCCTGGTCCGTCTGTCTCAGTCTACTTTCCCGTCACCCTCTTTTAGAAGTATATTGTGAGATCACCTTAATCATCTGAGCTGCTGTGTTTTCTCTTGCACCGAGCGACACCATGGCCAGAGCCGAGGAGATGCTGACAGGAGAGTAGAACACATTTCCTGATGCGTTTCCTCCGCTGATCTCCTTGAACAGGTCGAGGGAGAACCGTGTGTTTGCAGCAGACAACGCCTCCATATTCACAAGCTAGAAAGCAGAAGAGAGACAGATATGATCCGCAAAACAATGTGAAAATAATTAAACCAAACACAGCATTGCTCAGTTCAGTTGTCATTTCCTATAAAGAAAGTTTTGTCAAAGTCAGAACAGTAATTTTACACTGCATTATTTTCACTGTTACACAAACACAACTGAAGTGTGCAAATCTGTTATATTAGACCTGTTTACTCAGTACATTGTATTAAAGTACTTTTAACAAACAGAAAAGTTAAATAAAAACCTAGAATATTCAGCAGGAACGATGAACTTTCCCCGTGTGTACAAGGAAGCAGCAACCTTCCTCTCTCTTGAAACCAACACAGAAGTGACTTAAACTGCAATTCATCGACTGGCCGCTAGAGACAAGCAGCAAAAGAGAGTCAATCCCATATATGCTGGCTAATGTTAATCGTAAATTCTCTAAGATTATTATTCACATCGGCACTAATGATGTTCAACTTCGCCAGTCGGTGATCACTAAAATTAACATTAAAGAAGTGTGTGAACTAGCAAGTACGATGTCAGGAACTGTAATATGCTTTGGACCCCTTCCCATTCGAAGGAGTGATGAGATACTTTACATTTTACATTTATTCATTTAGCTGACGCTTTTATCCAAAGCGACTTACAATTGCTACACATGTCAGAGGTCGCACGCCTCTGGAGCAACTAGGGGTTAAGTGTCTTGCTCAGGGACACATTGGTGTCTCACAGTGGATTCGAACCCGGGTCTCTCACACCACAGGCATGTGTCTTATCCACTGCGCCATCACCACCCCTATACTTAGTAGTCTGTCCTCATTCAATGGCTGGCTGTCTAAGTGGTGTCCGCAAGATAACATAGAGTTCATAGACAATTGGAAACGTTTTTGGGGCAGACCTGACCTGTTGAAAAGAGATGGTATTCATCCCTCCTGGGATGGTGCCGTCTTCTCTCTAGTAATATGGCACATAGTCTTAGAGTTGATCCTTGACTATCTGATTCTGGGGCCCAGGTCAAGAAGCAGACAGACTAGCTTAACCGACCATCTGCTAGCTGTCTCACTTCACAGAAGTCAAATAAATCCAATCACATAGAGACACTTTCACCTAGATATCATCACATAGAGACTGTGTCTGTTCCCCGAACTAGGAAATACAAAAACCTCTCAAACCCATTTAAGGTTAAATGTATACTGCTACTGTATACAGGCCACCAGGGCACCATGCTATCTGGGGTAGCATTCAGTTGCTGCTGTGTGCACATTGGATGATGGATCGGCAACAGGGGGTGTTACACATTGCATGACTTTACAATAGGAAGAATCACAGCCAACTCTGTCTAGTCTGCAAACTACGTTTCACAACAAAATGGTCAAGAAGTGATAAGGAAATAATGCAAGATCACACTTGACCGAGACTGCAATATTTATAAAAAATGGTAGCCCGCAAGAAGCTTGCGATCCAAATTGTCTGTGAGAACGAGCACCGATTTGCCTCAGAATTCGGGCATTTGTTAGAAAACATGTCGCAAAACTGTCGGCAAGTGAAAATCGGGGCTAAAATCGTGCAGTGTGAACTCAACATTAAGCAGGTTATCATCTCTGCCCGCACATCAGTTTGAGAACACTTTCACTTAAAGGTGTAACGGTGTCTTGTTGAAGGGGCTCTCGCCTCGCCTCTGCTATTGTGTTCAACCCTCGATGCGAAACCGCTAGTGGGCTCACTCTGCGCTGACCAGCCACACATGCAGGACCCATAGCTGTGGCCTGGGATGTTAGTAAAAGTGTGTCGCTCTCCTCCCTGATTTTCTGCAGTACTAGCAGCATATGTGAATAAAAGGCTAAATTCAATCTGTCCATCATATAAAGCGATCGTGTATCTTCAGATTATTTTGGATTAAACTGCTCTATTTATATAATTTTTTTACGATCTCTTTATAAATTTTTTGAAGCGTCAAAGTAGTAGTTGCGCTCCTGTCAGATTAGTAAAATGTAATTTGTGTTCTGAAGATGAATAAAAGTAAAAAAGGTTTGGAACGACATGAGGGTGAGTAATTAATGACTTTAATGAATAATTTTTTTTATTTTTAGGTGAACTAACCCTTTAATGCATTATGTGTGAGTTAAGAATATTCAGATTTCATGCTTTCTGGTTGAAATAAATAAATAAAATAACATGTATTTAAGAGAGCCTTATTGCTGAGAACAGTGTTTTCAGACATACTTTATTACTTTTATTAGTTATTGCATTTGCATTTGGATATATTGAATTCAAATTTATTTGTATAGCGCTTTTCACAATACATATTATTTCAAAGCAGCTTTACAGAAAGTGCATTTCAGAAATTGACATAGAAAAATATAGTTAGTTAATCATGTATTAATTAATTTAGGGCATAACATATCGCCGGCGTCGAGTCGTCTCTTCACAGGCGTTTAGTCATCTCATCACAGGTGTTTAGTCATCTCATCACAGGTGTTTAGTCATCTCATCACAGGTGTTTAGTCATCTCATCACAGGTGTTGGGCATCTGAAGTCTCCGTGAGAGGCTGGATACAAACTGGAGCTGACGAACGCTATTTATTTACTTGCGTCCCGAGATAACAGCAGAAAAACAGAAGGGAAATAATTAGCATAGCTGATGTTCATAATATTAATACATTCGATCTGATTCGGCAGTAGTATAAAAGGTAAGCATTATGTGAATGCTTGGTTAAACAGATGCGTCTTTAATCTAGTTTTAAACTGGGGCAGCGAGTCTGAGCCTCAAACAATATCAGGAAGGCTATTCCAGAGTTTAGGAGCTAAATGTGAGAATGCCCTCCCTCCTTTAGTGGACTTAGATATCCTAGGAATGACCAGTAGCCTCGAATTTAGTGATCTTAAAGAGCGCGACGGATTGTAGGGCGATAGCAGGTCCGTTAGATACACCGGAGCTAAACCATTTAAGGCTTTATAGGTCAATAGTAATACTTTGTTATTGATACGGAACTTAATAGGTAACCAATGTAGAGAAGATAAAATTGGTGTTATACACTCACCGGCCACTTTATTAGGTACACCTGTCCAACTGCTCCTTAACACTTAATTTCTAAGCAGCCAATCACATGGCGGCAACTCAGTGCATTTAGGCATGTAGACATGGTCAAGACAATCTCCTGCAGTTCAAACCGAGCATCAGTATGGGGAAGAAAGGTGATTTGAGTGACTTTGAACGTGGCATGATTGTTGGTGCCAGAAGGGCTGGTCTGAGTATTTCAGAAACGGCTAATTTACTGGGATTTTCACGCACAACCATCTCTAGGGTTTACAGAGAATGGTCCGAAAAAGAAAAAACATCCAGTGAGCGGCAGTTCTGTGGGCGGAAATGCCTTGTTGATGCCAGAGGTCAGAGGAGAATGGCCAGACTGGTTCGAGCTGATAGAAGGGCAACAGTGACTCAAATAACCACCCGTTACAACCAAGGTGGGGCAGAAGAGCATCTCTGAACACACAGTACGTCGAACTTTGAGGCAGATGGGCTACAGCAGCAGAAGACCACACCGGGTGCCACTCCTTTCAGCTAAGAACAGGAAACTGAGGCTACAATTTGCACAAGCTCATCGAAATTGGACAATAGAAGATTGGAAAAACGTTGCCTGGTCTGATGAGTCTCGATTTCTGCTGCGACATTCGGGTGGTAGGGTCAGAATTTGGCGTCTACAACATGAAAGCATGGATCCATCCTGCCTTGTATCAACGGTTCAGGCTGGTGGTGGTGGTGTCATGGTGTGGGGAATATTTTCTTGGCACTCTTTGGGCCCCTTGGTACCAATTGAGCATCGTTGCAACGCCACAGCCTACCTGAGTATTGTTGCTGACCATGTCCATCCCTTTATGACCACAATGAACCCAACTTCTGATGGCTACTTTCAGCAGGATAATGCGCCATGTCATAAAGCTGGAATCATCTCAGACTGGTTTCTTGAACATGACAATGAGTTCGCTGTACTCAAATGGCCTCCACAGTCACCAGATCTCAATCCAATAGAGCATCTTTGGGATGTGGTGGAACGGGAGATTCGCATCATGGATGTGCAGCCGACAAATCTGCGGCAACTGTGTGATGCCATCATGTCAATATGGACCAAACTCCCTGAGGAATGCTTCCAGCACCTTGTTGAATCTATGCCACGAAGAACTGAGGCAGTTCTGAAGGCAAAAGGGGGTCCAACCCGTTACTAGCATGGGGTACCTAATAAAGTGGCCGGTGAGTGTATGATCATATTTTCTTGACCTAGTAAGAACTCTAGCAGCTGCATTTTGGACTAACTGTAGCTTGTTTATTGAGGATGCAGGACAACCAGCTAATAAAGCATTACAGTAATCTAGTCTCGAGGTTATGAATGCATGAAGAAACAGAAATGCATGCATTCTGCATCAGAAACAGATAGCATGTTACGTAGCTTAGCAATGTTTCTAAGGTGGAAAAAGGCTGTTCTTGTAACATATGAAATATGATTTTCAAAAGTCAAGTTGCGGTCTAGTATGACACCCAGGTCTTTTACTGTAGTGGATAAAGTAACAGGACATTCTTCTAAATTAAAGTTGTATTGTGTGGGTAGTTTTTTGGACCAATAAGTAATACCTCCGTTTTATCTGAATTTAATAGCAGGAAATTACACGTCATCCAGCATTTTATATCTTTAAGACACTCTTTCAAATTAGATAAGTTAGTGTTTTCATCTGGTCGTGATGAAATATATAATTGAGTGTCATCAGCATAACAGTGGAAATTAATTCCATGTTTTCTTATAATATTACCGAGTGGCAGCATATATATTGAGAATAGCAGAGGGCCTAACACAGATCCTTGCGGTACTCCATAGTCTACTGACGTTATCTTCGATTTTTCCCCATTTAAAGGTGCTCTTGGTAACTTTTTTAACTTAATAAAACTGTCTAGAAATCATTTGGATGGTTAAACAACCTGTTCTGATGAAATTGGTGACTTACCCCGCTCCCCCCAGCGTTCACAGGCGGAAAACCAGCCTTGCAACATTGGGACTACCGTCCCGGCAAGATGAAAATTTGAAGTCTCGTGAGAGACTTCTCACGAGACGAGAGCGAGAACGAGCGAGAAACACAAACTGCTTTACGACAATTCGATATAAACACACACGCCCCCCTCAATACTAGCTAGAATTATTACAAGCGACGATGGATAATGAGCCACCGCAAAGACAGAAGAGACGTTTATCGGCGGAGGAGGTGAGAGAGGAAAAAACTTTTGGACCTGCGAGGGACAACAGAATCAACATTGGTCATGCGTTCACTGAGTGGCGAGAGCTTAGTTAAAGAAAATGAAGAATCCAAAACAGATGCTGATGGCCTTGCGTTTCTGCTAATGCAATTGTAAGTACATATTTGTTTTCTTTATTCCTTATTCTTGTTAGTGTTTATAAATGTGTTCGATCCATGACCGTCTGTGGCGAGCCAACGTGTTTGTTTTGATTACGGTAGATTGCTATATCTTTTGTATTGGGTAAAAATCTAATTTATTACGCTAACATTTGATGTTGTAGTCAAGGAAAATTGTGCGTACATTTTTTATAGTTAGGTCAACTAACTCCTCTATGATCTACAATTGTTCAATAATAACAGTAAACACAGTCATTGTAACCTAGGAGTTATTTATTCTACTTTATAAAATAATGCAACTGGAACATTGTCTGCACGATTAACATTATAAACTATAATATTGACGAGCTACCTACCACACAAACATTGAATTGAATTAGCATATCCATTGTAAAACAGTAGCAAATAGGCTACTATAAAGACGCTGACTTGTAAACGTGGGCTACGCGATCTTTTGGGGTTTGAAAAAAATAATAATAATGTACCTGGGATGAAGACATTTCACACGCAACACTGGTAGTCTGGCCAAGACGTGAGGACGCATTCTGCAGAGTTCGGGGTATCGCTTGTCAACAAATGCACGCGTGTATGGGTGTAACCATGACAGATTTAGACAATACTGTTTCCCAACTGTAGGGGGACCCAGAGCAACATTTCAAAAGTTACCAAATGCTGCTTTAAACAGGCAAAATGGTAACGGTCTGATAAGTACGATCTAAACCAGCTTAATGCCTGTCCCTGAACACCAGTGTAGTTTTGTAGTCGATCCAAGAGTATTCTATAGTGTCGAACGCAGCGTTAAGATCAAGTAGAACAAGTATTGAGATACAGCCTTGGTCAGAAGCTAAAAGTAAATCATTTGTAATTTTAACAAGCGCAGTTTCTGTGCTATGATGCGGTCTGAATCCTGACTGAATTTTTTTATAAATGTCATTTTCTTGCAAGAAAGAGCACAATTGAGCGGACACAACTTTTTCTAGTATTTTAGACATAAATGGAAGATTTGAGATGGGTCTGTAATTTGCTAGGTTATTTGGATCTAATTTTGGTTTCTTAATGAGAGGTTTTATTACTGCCAGCTTGAATATTCTTGGAACATGACCTAAAAATAAAGACAAGTTAATAATATTGAGAAGAGGCTCTTCCACTACAGGTAACACTTCTTTCAGTAGTTTGGTGGGTATTGGATCTAATAAACATGTTGGTTTAGATCAGGTGTGCCCAATCCTGCTCCTGGCGATCGACTGTCCTGCACAGTTTATTTGATTAGGGTTGGAGATGAACTGTGCAGGACAGTCAATCGCCAGGAGCAGGATTGGGCACACCTGGTTTAGATGCAATGATACTGTACGTTTATTAAGCTCTACCTGTCCTATAGTTGTAAAGCGGTGTAGTTGTTCTTGAGGGGCGATAATTGAGGCTGAATCATAAGACACCATAAAAGATTATACATTTACAATTGTGTTTCTGATGCTTTCTATTTTCTCAGTGAAGAAATTCATAAAATCATTACTACTACACTGTAACAGAATATTTTGCTCAGGTGATGTCTGTTTATTTGTTAGTCTAGCCACGGTGTTAAATAAGAACCTTGGATTATTTTGGTTATTTTCTAGTGCAACAATTTCTAATGTACTAGAGAAAATGGTGCTCAAACTACTAGTCATATATATATTTAGACATAATTAAAGACTATTTTCTGTCACAGTTTAGACTTGTGTGTCTGTCTCAGTGTGTGTGTGTGTGTGTGTGTGTGTGTGTGTGACGTGGAGGCATAAAGGCCGATAAAGTCAAGGGAGAAGACCATAGAGAGTCATAAAGTTGACCCTGCTGCTAGCTCACGTGCAGCTAATGCTCACGCTCTCCGTCTCGGCGAGATTCGTAAGGGAATTATTCAGATTTCTCTCGGCACAGCTACTAGAAGACAGACAGGTTACTCACGTGACAGCTACGTCATCAAGCTCAGTGTGAGCCTGCGCAGTACGCTCAGCCATCAGGAGGTGAGTGCTTCTAATTGGCTTCACTTTTCTCTGTTGAAATTTATGGGGTTGCTGTGTCCATCTTTTACTGTCTATGGTGTGTGTCTGTCTGTTACACTCATGATGGTTTAAAGAAAGCATGACATTGACCGGAAGAACACCAATCAACGAAGAGGAGTCACGTCAAAGCGTAAGCGCGCCTCCAATAGGTCCTGGACATCTTGTTCAGATGTATGGCATCATGGATTCGATCAAATACCAACAGATAAAAATCAAGGATCTGGAGAGATTTTGTATGGAGGAATGGTCTCTGATCTCTTGTCAGGTGTTCTCCAAACTCATCAGGCATTATAGGAGAAAACTGATTATAGGATGAAAGGGGGCCAAATAATTGTTCCCAACGTGTTTTGGAGAAAAACATTTATTTCATAATGTGATTTTCCCCCCAACTTTCAATTCTTTTACTTCAATGAAAGGTTAGTTTCTATTAAATTACAATAATAAATCAAACAACACAGGTTTTTCGAAGAATTGTAAAGGTTTGTTTCATTTGTTTAATACTGTTACAGTGAATGCATACACACGATTTGACTTTTATAATAGAGCCTCATGTAGGAAGAAACAAATGTTATTTAATTTAATTTAAATTTAATTACATGTACAGTAGCATGGAGAGACCCATCCAAAACCACAACCTGAATGAGTCTCTGAGACTCTCTTGAGACAACTGCAATAAGGTTTATTTCTTCAATCATAAACAGAAAAAAGTTAATTTGAATGTAAAAATAGGCCTATATAATAATTATGCTCGAATAGACATCGTTTCAATAAAATGCATCCATGCAGTTGATATTTGAGTATCATTGATATACTATTATAGTTTTTGTTAATATTTTCCTTTTCATACATTTTGTTTTAATTTTAATTAAAAAAATTAAAATTAAACTAATCAATTTAAACCTAAACTAATTGAAAATGAGAGATGTTTCCTTTTTAACTAGCTGAAATAAAGCTATTTTATTTGTATGTCAGTTAATGTTTATTTTATTTCAAATAACATTTATGGTTTTAGATAGCGATAATAACCCTGATCTAAAATAATTAGGAATTAATGTATTTCAAATAATTATAATGTAGGCCCACTTACACTAATAGGAAGCATTTGTATTTAAAGCAAAATAATTTTAATGATGTTAATTTAATTAGTCTTTCTTCTGTAAATTGCAATTGGTACTGATCTGTTGGCACATATCAATGTTTCTTAAACCAAAATATGACAGGTTGATTTGTAGTAGTTGTCTCGAGTCTCTCCTACTCATTTTAACCAGATCATCACCTAAACTAGCTGGAAGCGTCTCACGCAGCAGGACTCACTCATGGAGAGCAGAAGCGTCCATAAAACAAAATGCTCTTGGTTGGATTGTGTCGGATGAAGAAAAGGAAAGGATGGTCTGCGTTGAAGACCTGCGAGGGGGTACGACCACATGAATTTGTGACGCCAACGGCGGTGGCTGCAGCCGCTTCGGTTCCTTTCTCGTTGACTTCAACAAAGGCTTTGTGGATCACCTTCGACAGCACCAGGTCCTTGTTGGAGGACATGCCTGAAAGATTCACCACCTTCTCGTCAAACATATCCTCCATTCCCATGCCGATCAAAAGACTCTTCATGTCGTAGGTTTCCTCAATCTTGAATCTGGGCAGAGATACTTTAACCTTTTGTTTATGCATGACTTCTGGATTGGTCCACTGCATGAGCTTCTCGTAGGTCAGGGCCTTTTCAAGCTGGGTAATAAGAGAGACATGTCAGATGAATTGTTCAGTCAAAATGAAAACTGCTCCACAAGTAAATATCTGACTGGTCACGGCTGGCTAATTAAGCATTTAAATCACCTTCTGAAGGCCAGTGGTGTCGTCTTCCATCTCGTTAGGAAGGATGATCAACATACTGAGATTCTTCCCGACATACGGCAGCTCCAGAACCTGACTGTTGATCTCTGGGATGGAGGCCAGAGGAAAGTGCCCCTTTTGATGCATCATCTTCACTTGTTCAGTTTGATTCTGCCAAACATAAATGGAAACGCATTATAACCCCTCAGATTTCATCTTGACTGCTAAAAACATTTTTAAAAAGAGCATATCATCTCACCTTGTTCAGCTTAAACTGTCCACTTCTGGTGGCTATCTTTGGGAATTTCTTCTCCCAGTTTCCCTTGAAGTAGATGGCGTTCACCAAAACCAGTTTCGTCATCCCATCTATGGCTCCCTGTGGCAACAAGTCCTTGATCTTCTCTAAAATACAAATGGACATTGTTCACTTTGAGCAGTGATTTGAACTGGTTGGTTTGATATTTTTTACTAGATGCCAAACATGGCCCTTGAAAAGACAATTTTGCTGAATCTAAAGTGCTGCAATAAACATGAAAAAAGTTTTATTTCTAAGAGTGTAGAATAAGTTTCAAATTGAGAGAAAGTTTATGCTGGATTTCACCTTGTGTTTTTGTCTCCACCCATTTGTTGATGTTGACACGAGCAGCCTCTAAATTGTTCTTGAAGTCCACCTTCTCCAGTCCGGCTTCATAGTAGCTTTTTGAGTCATTGAGGAATTCCTGTAATACAGCAAATCGACTGAAGTGCAAATGATATTAGAGTTTATTCACTAGAACCTCCAGTGAATAAACCGAGTCTTACTTCAACAAACTGGTAGGATTGCTCTCCGTAGAGGCGGTTGGCAAGACTCAACTTATACGGGACTCCTGGTTTGTTCAGCTCACTCATGAACTTGTTGAAGCTGGAATGTATTTGGTCCTCAGGTTTTTCCTCTGGACATTTCTGTTTGTATCAACGATATCAGATTTAATCAGTTAATTTAATCAGATGAACCCAAAGGATACATTCATCTCTACAGTAAATACAGTTGTTCATGCAACAGAACCTTGACAGAATGTTAGCTAAAGTTCTGAGAACGTTCCCTGTTAACTGGGTTAGTGTTTGGTGTAAATATTCATACGAAACCTTGAGTTCAGCAGGTGTCTGAGGTTTCTGGGTTTGCTGCGTCATTGGTGGTTCATTGTTAAAGCCCAGGACCTACACAGCATATGGTAGAATTAATAAAGATAACTTTAATATATATTGTTAATGCACAACTCAAATACTCAATAGAATAGTTTAAAATGTACTAGAAAAGACAATGAAGAACTGATGATGTCAAACTGATGATGCCTTTGATAATTAAATGAGTGGAAAGAGAGATTCATTGCTGTCACTTTACTGTTTATGCCTGGAACTCAAATTACACGCAGTGCGTCCGAAATCTAATACTTCCCCAGTGCCAAAAGAGTAGTATTCAAAGCAGTCGATGGACACTTTACTATCCCAAAGTACAAATACTTTGTTACTGTACTTAAAGCTGCCGTCGGCAACTCTGGCTGATTGAGTGGACTTAGTGCGACAACTGAAAACTAATTGAGTTATGTTGCTAGTGCTGAAGGCACACGTTAATATTCAGTCTTTAGCACAAGTTGTTTAAGCATGTATCTGTACTCTAAATCAGTACTGCTCAAATTGGCGACATAACTGAGAACAAAGAAATACTTTTTCTTTTATTCTTTTTTGTGTTCTCTGCACTTTTTGTGCATCTGAAACCTGACAGATTTAGTTAGATAGTTTCCATATGCTGTAGAACCAGTAAACCAGGTGAAGTGTAAATTATGCTTGCATTCTAATTTTCTTTCAGTTTGTACTTTAATAATAGGATCAGTATAACTCGCGTCATTTTTAAAGCATCATAATAATTTTGAGTGGTTTCTAAAGACAAGATCGAGGCAGAATCACCCAATCTATGATGTGGCCTAGTGTTACGAATGGTGGTGCTATTAAAAAACGCACAATGAGGAATAATTTTGGAATGAAGACTTTATTGAACAAACACATTTGAACAAGGAGAAAATTCAGAGGAAAACACAACCAAACATCAACAAGAACCGACAAACACTATGAGAGAACACAGGGTATATATACATGGGGCAAACAAAGAGAACTGAGATAATTAATGACAACGCTGAACCAAATGAACTAATGAAGACGGTGATGATGGAAATAAAGAGTGGTGAGAAACTGAACAAAACTTTCCCGTCACCCAAAAGTATATTGTGAGATCACCTTAATCATCTGAGCTGCTGTGTTTCCTCTTGCACCGAGCGACACCATGGCCAGAGCCGAGGAGATGCTGACAGGAGAGTAGAACACATTTCCTGATGCGTTTCCTCCGCTGATCTCCTTGAACAGGTCGAGGGAGAACCGTGTGTTTGCAGCAGACAAAGCCTCCATATTCACAAGCTAGAAAGCAGGAGAGAGAGATATGATCAGCATAACAATGTGAAAATCCCAAACACAGCATTGTTCAGGTCTGTTGTCCTTTCCTATGTAAACAACATTACATGCTTGCAGAAGGGCTGGATTTGGTTTAGAGGACGGGCTCTTTATGGCAAGGCAACATTTACTAGAATAAAACTTAGTGACTCAGCAGATCATTCTTTCACATCAGACAGATGGGGAAGCTTCATCGTTCCTGCTGAATACTGAATAGTACTTTAATAGAACAGATTTGTACATCACAGTTATGTATGTTTAATAAGGAAAATTATGCAAAAACTACTGTTCTAATTTTTAAAACTGCTGTTATATGAGAGAAAAAGCATGGATTTACTGTTAAAATTAAGTTTTGTTAAAATTAGAACAGTAGTTTTTGCATAATTTTCATTATTAAACATACAGAACTATAATGTACAAATCTGTTCTATTAAAGTACTAGGCTATTCAGTATTCAGCAGGAACGATAAAGCCTTCCCATCTGTCTGATGTGAAAGAATGATCTGCTGAGTCACTATGTTTTATTCTAGTAAACGTTGCCTCCCCCTAAAGAGCCCGTCCTCTAAACCAAATCAAGCCCTTCTGTAAAACGTCTCTTGTTACTCAACCATGAGAGGAGGGAATGAGAGGATATGCGTGTGACGTCACCGTCGGCCGGAGTGACTGTGGTTACGCCCACTGACTGGCAAAAGACTAAAAGTGGTAGCATTGGTTTTCAGCGTGAATGCCGCGAACAACACACACATCCAAAATGGGAAAGAGCTTTGAGATTGAGTGTACAATTAGATTTGACAAAGAAATTTGAGGTAGGCTATATTTATACAGACGATCGAAAGCTACAGCAAAGAGAAGCAAATGGATAAACATCACTCCAGTCAGCGAAACGTGGATTTGCAGTTGTCAGTTTGTGTGAATATGTTGAATTTTTGTGTAAAATCATACCCTGTATATTGTAGCCTATTGTTAATCATCAATTAAATATTTACCATCTTATATTCTGCATAATTGGATGTTTTTTAATAAACACTGTTTATTCAAACTTGTATAGCCTAGAATAGCCTAAATAACTACAAGTTTTAGGGCTGGACGATATGACGATATAGGCTATATATAACATTGATATAAGTGATCACCCGAATTTAGACCCACCTATATATTGTCTTTATATAAAGCGTTCACAGGCAAATCTGCTGTGTGTAGGCTATTTGCCCGGCGTCGAAATCAGGCTCATGTCTTAGTAGGCTACTAAATATAGGCTGAGCCTGCTGTATGACTGGATATAATAGAGGAAACTGCAGAACCACAAATAAAACAAACGATTATCAGTTTAAACTGACTCGATAGTGTTCCTTACTTACCAAAGATCCTGTGCCGTGTAAATAGTGTTATTTCCCAGACTTGAAACGTTATGAGCTATCCACATAAGCTCGCAATGTACGAACAAGGCACAGGGTGCGTCTCTGAGACACCTCGTCAGAGGTTGTGTCTGAATGAGCGCTTGCAGCGTTATAAGCTGGGCTGAGTGGGCTCTGAACGGTGCTGAGAGCACTGAGGCGTCCTGAGACACTATTGGGGAACGAAATACGCAACCCGTTCTCAGGCGTCATATCGCCTAGCCCTAGGCTTTGTCACGTCCGTCGGCGTCTACTACCAACGCACATATGATCAAACCTGCAGAAACTAAAAATGAATAAATAAATGAATAAATAAAAAAATAAATCTGCGAATAAATGTAAAAATAAAAAATAAATGACTATTTATACTTTTATTTCCTTATGTATAATTATATATTTTTCCACAATTATTTATTTTTTCATTTATTTATTTATGGATTTATTTATTTTCAATTTGATTTATTTTCACATTTATTTATGTATACATGTATGTCTACATTTAATTATTTATACATTTATTTATTTATACATTTATTTATTTATATATTTATATTAGGGCTGTCAAATGATTAATCACGAGTAATCGCATCCAAAATAAAAGTTTGTGTTTACATAATAAATGTGTTTGTACTGTGTAAAATTAGTTTGTATATATAAGTACACACACATGCATTTATATGCATAATCGCGATTAATCATTTGACAGCCCTAATTTATATATATAGGACCAAACGTAATTGCGTATTACGCGAGTCACGTACACGCATCACAGAACAGAGCAAGGCGAGCATTTGTGCTTATAAAACTTAAACTTTTTTATTTATTTTTGAAATGACAGATCGTTTCGCTAGATAAGACCCTTATTCATCGTCTGGTGTCGTTTAAAGCCCGTTGAAACTGTCATTTGGACCTTGAATCGTTTGGGGTCCATTGAAGTCCATGGAGAAAAATCCTGGAATGTTTTCATCAAAAACCTTCATTTCTTTTCGACTGAAGAAAGAAAGACATGAACATCTTGGATGACATGGGGTTGAGTAAAGTATAAGCAAAAGTTTTTTTTAAAGTGAACTAATCCTTTAAGTTCTGAAGGTGATATACAGCTGTTTTAGAAAGACAACGTGCCTGGCTTGATTTGCTAAAATCTCGCAAACCTTTTTCAAGAAGGACATTTTTTTAATGTAAATCTTTGACTCGTTATTAAAGTAGTTTAAGCCCATTTAAACTAGCTAACAGGCTTGCTAGGCTACAGGTTAATCTGTTGAGGAGACTGTTGCAATCTGTAATGAAGTTGGGGCAAAATTAATTAATTGTAAGGGCCACAAAACGAGCATTACAATATATATTGTAACGTTATTAAAGTGAGTGTGTGAAATGAAAATTCAGGTATTTCTGTAAAAAGTGCCAACGTGGCTAACTTATGACATTATAACCTCACGTTATAACTTTGCATGTATTTTCATTTTTGTTTTACTTTGCATTTTCACCCGAGTACAAACTATGAAGATACATTGTAGGTTTTTATTAAGTAAGCTGTATCTGTTATTTTAATGTTACAAACATGTTCTGTCAATATTATCTCTCCTGCTTAGTTTGTTGAAAAAGGAATGGTTTGGATTTTGATGCTGAAGATTTGGAGTTAGAGGAAGAGCTTCAGGATGCTAACAGATTTTTTCGGGTTTTGGAGGGAAGTTAAGTTGCATTATGGCAAAACGTTTGAAAAATGATTTTACACCTAAATTATTGACTAATTATTTGGAGTGTTGCGTTTTTGTTTCTTGTTGAATTACACAGAGTGAGGCTCAGAAGGAACTCAAGGCACAGAGGGAACACAATCCAACCTGTGTCCAATGTAAGAAGCGTGACAGACATGGGGTTGTTATTCCTAAAAGGCCTATCATTTATGTAATGATAATAAATACAGGAGGACTATGTCAAAGTATTTGTATTTGCCACACTTCCTGCTACCTGCTACCAGCAGGTGGCGCTATTGCTATAACCAAATATGAGCATGGGCATGTGTTCAGGACAGGACTCGTATCAAACATGTGAAGTTTGGGGCAGATCGGACATTGTATGCCTGAGTTACTGCAGACTGTCTGTGGTTGTAACACAAAAAATACAAACACAAAAGTATTTGTATTTGCCACACTTCCTGCTACCAGCAGGTGGCGCTATTACAATAATCTAATATGAGCATGGTCATGTGTTCAGGCCAGGACTCTTATCAAACATGTGAAGTCTGGGGCAGATCGGACATTGTATGGCTGAGTTACTGCAGGCTGTCTGTGGTTGCCTAGCAACACCGGAACTGCATTCAACATTTACACAGACATTATCTGATGATGCATATTTCACCCAGAGGCTGAAATTGGATTTGCACTTCTACATTTTTGTCAGGCCGCCGAGGTCACATCCTTCGACGAAAACTCTAGATCTTCGCAATTTAACGTCGCAAAGGCCTTAAGATTAGACTGACAAAATATGATGTGGAACTGATTAAATCTCTAGGAGGAGTTCGTTGAAGTACAACATCAGGAAATTACAAAAAATTCACAAAATCTAGGAGGAAGTTCAAAATAGCTCACTTCCTGTTGTGTTTAGGGCTATGCTCCAAGAGACTTTTTTGTAGGTATTGGGTCATTACATGTATGTACCAAATTTCATACCTGTACGTGAAACATAGAGCCGGGGCAAAATGTGGGGGCAATAATTTACCGAATTTGCCCCACCCAATTTTGAAAACCATATCACATGTAAATTTTCACCACTTCTGAAGCGTGTGCAAAGTTTCATGAGTTTTTGAGCATGTTTAGGCCCTCTAAAAAGCGATTCTTTTAAGAGAAGAAGAAGAAGAAGAAGAAGAAGAAGAATAAACAGAGCAAAAACAATAGGGTCCTCTCACCATCGGTGCTCGGGCCCTAAAAATGAAAAACTTAAAATTAAGAAAGGTTTATTTATACATTTAATTTGATAAGTTTCCAAATTACTAAAACTAAAACTGAAATAAAAATAAAGGCTACATTGAAATATTTGGAAGAAATAAAAACCAGAATAAAATCAACAAAAGCTCATAACAAAATAACTAAACGTAAAATAAAATTAAAATAAGCTTTATTTTAATGATAAAATAGGCTTTAATATTAAATAGTAATAATAATTATAATTATAAAACAACACTTGTCTAGACTACATAAATGTGATTGAAGATTATTATATTGCCACATTATATGGACTATATATAGGCTTTTGTTACAAGTTTGTCTGATTCTAGATCAGTCTGAGTGGCATAAGTCTTCAAATAGATTCTTTTTAGTTTTGAGTTGATCTTTAAGTTTGGTTTATATTTAATTGTTTGTCTTTACTCATCTTTTTGTGACCACAGATCAGTTTGTGAAACACTTTAGTGGCTTTTCATCAAAACATGACAATTAAACTTAAAACTATATATACATTAAATGCAGTAACAAGACCCAATTTAACTTAAAGTATTTCCTATATTAATCTGCTTATGGTAGGGTTGTTGTTTTTTTTTAGCAACTTTTATACAGTAATATTACAAAACAGAATTCTCAAATGGTAAAAATATAAAAAATAACATTTTAGCCAATAACAAAAATTATTTATATATGTATATATTACAACATATACACCCTGATGTCACAATCATCAAAATTAATTTTAGTAATTAAAATGGTAGATTAATTTCCACTCTTTCTGTGTTTCCCCCCCTAAACTCCTTTTCAGAAACCAGTTTTCTTTGAGTTTCATTGGATTTCACCAGATTTGTAACTGCGGTTTACAATAAAAAAAAAAATTACAATAAAAACTCAAAGCTGGTTTTATTGAATTTATTCATTTATGTTGAATATACTGTTACAGTGAATGCATGCATATACATAATATGTAGCCTCATAAATGTTTCTGTAAACTGATAGATTTGATTACATGAACATGAAGAGACCCGTCCAAAACCTCAACCTGAATGAGACTCAGGACAACTGCAATGCATTTCATTTCTTCAATCATAAACACGTAAACATATGTTTCCCAGAACTCTCTGCCTGGACTCATCATCCCTGATTGCTGTCAGCTGTGTATTTTTAACTGTGTGTTTATTCAGTCATTCATTGCTAAGTCTTGTATGTCACCTCTGCATTTCTGAGCGCTTCTTTGATGATCTGTTCCTTGGTTTTTACCCTGTTGCCTGTTTTTCCGGATTTCCTGCCCTGGTATCTATTTGGATTGTTTGCCTGTGTTTTGACCTTTTGCCTGTTTTGGATTACGTCTTTGGCTTAGTGATGGGAGAAAAGCTTTGAATCAATTGAACCATTTGCTTTGCAAAATGAATCACTGTTTCGTAGCATTTGATACGGCACTCGCTGGTGATGTCTGCTGGTCAAAACAGTGTAAATGCAACAAAAATCTTGTAACTTTGGCAGTTTAAAACACGCTTCGAACCACTGATTCGAAACAAAAGATTCATAAAGGTTTCGTAGCTTCATGAAGGAGTGTTTCGAAAGCTCACATCACTACTTTGGATTACCCTTTATTAAACTACTGGATCCTCAGCCTTTGCGTATCCGAGCAGTTTGTAACATTTATCATTTGACGTGTTACAAATTTATCAAATGTTTAATTTAGATTCCAATACCAATTTATAACTGAGAATGTGCATTTCAACTTAGAATAGAACTATCAGCTTTGAAACAGTTTCCAGCACGAGAATCTGGCAAATCCTGTTTTTCTGTATTTGTCAGATTACTGAAACTCTTAATTGCTTCTTCCTGACATTCCTGTTTCCCTCTATTATAAGACCCTTGGTCCTGTTTTCTTAACTCTCAGTGTTTGAATAGGAATTTGATTTGGACCGAGATGGGCTACAGTTTCAATCTATAACTGGTTCCCTAAACCTGTTTACATCAGTCACATGCTTTGTAAGTTCCTCCCCTTTTAAGATTGTTATAATTGTGAGGGAATTGCTCCCTGAGTTAGACTTGTGATGACGCTTGGAAGAGACTACAGCAAATCCAGCTCATCTGCAATAAAGAACCTGCAAAAGATACAACCGAGTCTCCTGGTCTTTAGCTTCTAAGTTTCTACACTTTAGAAGAAATAAGTTTACAACACATTGAAATACTATTATAGTTTTTGGTAATATTTTCAATTAGATTTCCTTTTTATTATAGCCTATTTTGTTGTGTAAATTGTCATTTTTAATTATTTGAGTACTTCAACTTAAACTAAATGTTTATTTTTTTTTAAAGTAACATTTATGGTTGTAGTTAACGATAATAACCCTGATCTAAAATAGGAATTGATGTATTTAAAATAATTATAATGAAGGTCCCACTTACCCTAGTAAGATTAATTTGTGTTTGAAGCTAAATCATTTTTTTGTAAAATTGTATGCTATTATTTAAATAAGTATTTCTCCTTGTAAATTGCAAAAGATCTGTTGGCACATATAAATGTTTCTTAAACCAAATGATTTGTAGTAGCTGTCTCGAGTCTCTCCTACTCATTTTAACCAGATCATCACCTAAACTAGCTGGAAGCGTCTCACGCAGCAGGACTCACTCATGGAGAGCAGAAGCGTCCGCAAAACAAAATGCTCTTGGTTGGATTGTGTCGGATGAAGAAAAGGAAAGGATGGTCTGCGTTGAAGACCTGCGGTGGGATATAACGCGACTTACACTTCCAGATCTTGATGACGCCAACGGCGGTGGCTGCAGCCGCTTCGGTTCCTTTCTCGTTGACTTCAACAAAGGCTTTATGGATCACCTTCGACAGCACCAGGTCCTTGTTGGAGGACATCCCTGAAAGATTCACCTTCTTCTCGTCAAACATATCCTCCATTCCCATGCCGATCAAAAGACTCTTCATGTCGTAGGTTTCCTCCAACTTGAATCTGGGCAGAGATACTTCAACCTCTTGTTGATCCATGACTTCAGGTTCGGTCCACTCCATGAGCTTCTCGTAGGTCAGGGCCTTTTCAACATGGATAATTAAAGAGAGACATGTCAGATGAATAGTTGAAAAATGAAAACAAAAAAAGTAAACATCTGACTGGTCATGGCTGGCCTTGATCACCTTCCGAAGGCCAGTGGTGTCGTCTTCCATCTCGTTAGGAAGGATGATCAATATACTGAGATTCTTCCCGACATACGGCAGCTCCAGAACCTGACTGTTGATCTCTGGGATGAAGGCCAGAGGAAAGTGTGCCTTTTGATTCATCATCTTCACTGGCTTAGTTTGATTCTGCCAAACACAAATGATAACCCCTCAGATTTCATTATAACTTTTATATTTATATTTTATACTTATTCATTTCATTTAGCTGACACTTTTATCCAAAGCGACTTACAATTGCTATATACGTCAGAGGTCGAACGCCTCTGGAGCAACTAGGGGTTAAGTGTCTTGCTCAGGATTCGAACCCGGGTCTCTCACACCAAAGGCATGTGTCTTATCCACTGCGCCATCACCACCCACTTTTACAAATATTATTAAAATAATGATTAAAAAAAGAGCATGAATTCTCACCTTGTTCAGCTTAAACTGCCTACTTCTGGTTGATTCCTTTGGGAATTTCTTCTCCCAGTTTCCCTTGAAGTAGATGGCGTTCACCAAAACCAGTTTCGTCATCCCATCGATGGCTCCCTGTGGCACCAAGTCCACGATCTTCTCTAAAATACAAATGGATATTGTTTAGTTTGAGGACTGATTTTAAAACTAGTTGGGTTTTATATTTTTATCATTTAGCTCAAGAACCCATGAAGCCCATGAAAATACATTTTTGCTGAACCTAAAGTTCTGCAAAAAACATGAAATAACTTTTATTTGTAAGAGTGTAGAATAAGTTTCAAATTGAGAGTAAGTTTATGCTGTATTTCACCTTGTGTTTTTTCCTCCACCCATTTGTTGATGTTGACACGAGCAGCCTCTGATTTGTTCTTGAAGTCCACCTTCTCCAGTCCGGCTTCATAGTAGATTTTTGCGTCATTGAGGAATTTCTGTAATACAGCAAACCGATTAAGATGTAGGCTAAACGAGTTGAGAACATTTCCAGAACCTCCAGTGAATTCTTACCTCCACAAACTGGTAGGATTGCTCTCCGTAGAGGCGGTTGGCAAGACTCAACACATACGGGACTCCTGATTTGTTCAGCTCACTCATGAACTTGTTGAAGCTGGAATGAATTTGATCCTCAGGTTTTTCCTCTGGACAATTCTGTTTGTATCAAGAATATCAGATTTAATCAGTTGAATCAGACGAACCCAAAGGATACATGCATCTCTACAGTAAATACAGTTGTTCATGCAACAGAACCTTGACAGAATGTTAGCTAAAGTTCTGAGAACGTTCCCTGTTAACTGGGTTAGTGTTTGATGCAAATATTCATACGAAACCTTGAGTTCAGCAGGTGTCTGAGGATTCTGGGTTTGCTGCGTCATTGGTGGTTCATTGTTAAAGCCCAGGACCTACACAGCATTGGTAGAGTTAAAAAAGATAACTTTAATATATATTGTAAATGCACAACTCAAATGCTCATTAGAATAGTTTAAAATGTGCAAGAAAAGACAATGAAGAACTGATGATGTCAAACACATTCTTTGTTGATTTTGACCCTCAGGCCTTTGATAATTAAAGGAGTGGAAAGAGTGATTAATTGCTGACACTTTACTGTTTATGCCAGGCCTGGAACTCAGTTTACATGTGGTGCGTCCAGAATCGAATGCTGCCCCCGGGTTGGTGAAAAGTCCCCTATTGATGACCTACTACTTCCAAGATTCTGAAGTGCGCATTCGATGGACACTTTACTATCCCATGAGGCCACAGGAGAGGATTTATGAATGGCAGTGTAGCAATGCAACTGACTCTGGTAGGTCACATGACAGTAACAACATGGCAGATGTAGTACGTCTGCATTTCATCCATACTATACATTCAAACTTCATATAACACGCTTTTTAATGCTCACAAAGTAAATTCAAATTCAAATGTAGTACATACTCACAGTATGTGATTTCAGACGCAGCTACAGATTAGATCTCATTCAGGAAACACAATTTTTCCGTTTGTGAATGCATTTTTACATATATAATATGTAAATGCTATATACAGAGATGGCAAGTAACGAAGTACTCTGTTACTGTACTTAAGTCAATTTTTCTGGTGTACAGTACTTACACTCTTATTTTTGACAGTAATATCTGTACTTTCTAATTACATTTTCAAACCTGGCTCATTACTTTAATTCTAATCTGTATTTGGTGGCATGATCAATACTATTTCTTGTCATTGTGCGCCTTTTTCAACACAAAACATGACTCTCCCATTGGTGTATAATTTTCTTGACTATCACGCACACAGACGTAGGCTATAAGCTCCCACGTAGCAAGGCAGAAGGCAACAAGAAGAAACGCTATAGATGAGACAGAGGGAGTTAACAGTGTCAACATGACTGAGAATAAAGACATTCCTGATCACCCATGGCCATATTAGAGAGGTTATGTAATTGTCTGCATTAAAAAGGATTCCTGGCGAATGCGCTGCTAATTGTGTCAACCTAAAAAGCACAAAATGCTGGCTTTCCAGAACTCGCCGTTGAATTTATGATAGCACTTAAAGGTTGTGTATGACAGTTAATGCAGTTTTTTAAGCGATTCGCAGGGGTTCAGATTTTGGAGGGGCTAAGGATTTTTCCTTACAGTTTTGTTTCTCAGTGTTTTATAAGAGATGTTGCCACATGTTGCTAATGCTGATGGCACACACATTAATATTCTTTAGGACTTCTTTAGTCTTTAGGACAAATTGTTTAGACCAGTAATAGCCTAGTAAAAACGTGCTAAACATTTATGATAGAGTCCCACATTTAATATTCAGCTATTTCATTGGCAAAGATGTTAGCCAATCACAGCAGTGGGCGTTTACACTGAAGTCTCACAGCAGACACGCCCCTTCAAACAGAGTGTTCAAATCAGAGGCTAATATCAGGAAAAAGCACAGATTGAACACTTGCAATAATGGGGAAGCATGGAAATGGTATGTGTGATGAATGCGATGTTTTAGAAACAGTAGAGAATGTTTTTTTTTAAATGTAACAAATATGATGATCAACAACCAGTAAATATCACAGTTTGAGAGATTCTCTGACATATTGGGCTGTTTTAAATTTTTTAAAGAATATAGGATTAGAGCATAGGATATAATGTATTAGCCTGGTAATACCAGACTCTGCTACTTCACTTTGCTTCGTAGACAGAGTCTGGAATAGCATAATAGAGCATCACAGTCCCGCCCACAGCCCGAGAGAGCTTTGGTGCCGGAAGTAAATTTCCCATTCATTTCTCCCATTGACGTTTGGAAAAATCAGTATCTAAAGAGTTTTACAGCATGTCTGAGGATAACCAGCTATGGCTGAACTCATAAGCATACAACATATCATTTCGAGTGAAAAAAACGAAGAGAAAATGCAAAAAAAGTCAAAAGGTACAAGACTGTGTACATATTTTCATTTCCGAGCGAAGGAACTACTCATCCCATAAACCACCGCACCTCACTGAAGTCGACTGAAGCCACAACCGCGGAAGAGCCTTTTGAGCGACTTCCAAATCTGACGACGGCCACGCGAACTTTTTCCTCCAGTGAATTTTATATAGTGAATGTACAGGGAAACTCCTTTTCCTCGATTTACTGAAGCTTATGTGTAAAACGCATTTGCATCTGCACAGCTAGCACATTCAGCATCTGACTCGCTCATAGGCTGTGCTGAGGCAACTGCACATCCAATGGCGCGGGCGCCTCTGACATATGCGACCAATGAGCTAGCCCTACGTCATTACACGATCTTCAGTCTTCACGGACCTTCGCGGGGTAACCAGACACTTACACGACTTCTACCAATCAGATGCATCACTGTGGGCTTGTGGGATTGTTCAGGATTGTGGGTAATGAAGTACTTATCCAAGACATTGCGAATAAAAGGCATTTATCTCAAAACAAGGTTAGTGCCCCATGAACTTTTGGCGTTTATATGAGCATATAAAATCGCTTAGTACAGCCGTAGCTGGTTTTAAGTCTACCATGTATGGTTACGTTTTTATGGCTTATACCCCAATTGTCAATGGAGAAATTGTATTGAATTCTTACTTCCGGCACCGGCTGTAGGCGGGACTGTGATGCTCTATAGAGAAGTGTTTTCTCTCTCGCTAGGGGGCGATTTCTGAAGTTTAAAATCATTGGTTACCCGTCAGCCAATCAGATAAGTTTATTTATGACGTATGTTATGCGCCGACACAGCCGCATCGAACCACAGACATCATGCATCGAACTCAAATCTATGATCTTCCACTGTAAACCTGCTGTAAACACTTAATGATGCGAGCGGAATACCGGAGTGAACATGGCTGTAAACTACTTTTTTGATCGGTGAGTGATGTAATAGAATGACTGCTGCGAGAGAGAGAGAGAGAGAGAGAGAGAGAGAGAGAGCCCCGGCCGCGCCCGCGCGCACTCTCACGTCTTCAAACAACACGAGCGCTGTCTTACTCTCTCTCCCTCGCGCATTTTAAATCAAAATCAATCGACAAGATAGTAAAAGGTCGGAAGACCGCGGTTTCACGTGGAGCATTTGGAGATTTTTAGAGATTAGAGACTCTAGGAACAACATCTCAATGAACAACATCTCAACACTAAATTATATAGGCCTGTCTCATAGACGCCTGTCTCAAATACAAGCCGGTGCAGTTCGACAATTTGGGCAAATAAAAGCCCGGGCTATTATTAGAAGTTTTACGGTATTTAAGACCTGGAAAAGAAAAGAGACACTGACCTGTCAAAAGGCTCCCCAGTTTCTCGCTGACGATCGGTAATAGTTGATAAATTAAACTTTTCCCAAAGGGAGTAGGGCCACAACATCACCTCCATTCAAAATGTTTAATACACACTCTTCTTGTTCTGGCTTCAGTTTGCTAATGCCGGGAATATTCTCCACAACAGAGCGAATTGCATCCGCGTCTCCATATCCGCGGTCGTTTTCGATTTCCCTGACCTAATCTTAAACTCGGCGCTTAGCGACTACGTCACGGCTTTCAGCCCGCCCTCTGTTCGTTGATTGGCCCGGCTGTTTTCAGGCCGGAGGAAAACTGAAAGATAGGCTGCTATCTCAGACTGACTACAGGAGCGAAATGAAATTAGCGGAAGTAGGAAGTCTGACGTAGTCAGGCTAATAATGTATGGGGATCGTGATGCTTCTGCCCATCCTGGAAGTTGAGGGGAAACAGTGGAAGCTGGAGGAGCTGAACACGCAGCGCCAGCAGAGGGTGGGCATTACAACCTCATATACAAAAAAAAACTAAAAACAACAACAGATGCATCACCCATGTAGGTTATACAGTAGGTGGTGGTAATACTCCTAAAGAGTGAGCGGAAAAATGCCTTTTATTTATAAATGTTGACCATTTTTGGTGTAAAAATCATACTAACATTATAAGTGCACCCCAGGAAACATTATAAAATAATAAAACAATGCAGTTCATGCCCCCTTTAAAATCTGGAACCCATTTTAAGCTTGTTCAACGGCTTGTGCAAAGGCTTGCATAACTTCCTGGTCCGTCTGTCTCAGTCTACTTTCCCGTCACCCTCTTTTAAAAGTATATTGTGAGATCACCTTAATCATCTGAGCTGCTGTGTTTCCTCTTGCACCGAGCGACACCATGGCCAGAGCCGAGGAGATGCTGACAGGAGAGTAGAACACATTTCCTGATGCGTTTCCTCCGCTGATCTCCTTGAACAGGTCGAGGGAGAACCGTGTGTTTGCAGCAGACAAAGCCTCCATATTCACAAGCTAGAAAGCAGAAGAGAGAGATATGATCAGCATAACAATGTGAAAATAATTAAACCAAACACAGCATTGCTCAGTTCAGTTGTCATTTCCTATAAAGAAAGTTTTGTCAAAGTCAGAACAGTAATTTTACACTGCATTATTTTCACTGTTACACATACACAACTGAAGTGTACAAATCTGTTATATTAGACCTGTTTACTCAGTACATTGTATTAAAGTACTTTTAACAAACAGAAAAGTTAAATAAAAACCTAGAGTATTCAGCAGGAAAGATGAAGTTGCCCCGGGACATTGAAGGAGTTTGTGAGGCCAGAAGACTGACAAGATTCGGTCAAGGAGAAAGGGAACAAAGTACTTCTGTGTGTCTGACTTTTGTGGGAGATTTGCCAGAGATGATATACTTGGACTATACACTCACCGGCCACTTTATTAGGTACCCCATGCTAGTAACGGGTTGGACCCCCTTTTGCCTTCAGAACTGCCTCAATTCTTCGTGGCATAGATTCAACAAGGTGCTGGAAGCATTCCTCAGGGAGTTTGGTCCATATTGACATGATGGCATCACACAGTTGCCGCAGATTTGTCGGCTGCACATCCATGATGCGAATCTCCCGTTCCACCACATCCCAAAGATGCTCTATTGGATTGAGATCTGGTGACTGTGGAGGCCATTTGAGTACAGCGAACTCATTGTCATGTTCAAGAAACCAGTCTGAGATGATTCCAGCTTTATGACATGGCGCATTATCCTGCTGAAAGTAGCCATCAGAAGTTGGGTACATTGTGCTCATAAAGGGATGGACATGGTCAGCAACAATACTCAGGTAGGCTGTGGCGTTGCAACGATGCTCAATTGGTACCAAGGGGCCCAAAGAGTGCCAAGAAAATATTCCCCACACCATGACACCACCACCACCAGCCTGAACCATTGATACAAGGCAGGATGGATCCATGCTTTCATGTTGTAGACTCCAAATTCTGACCCTACCATCCGAATGTCGCAGCAGAAATCGAGACTCATCAGACCAGGCAACGTTTTTCCAATCTTCTATTGTCCAATTTCGATGAGCTTGTGCAAATTGTAGCCTCAGTTTCCTGTTCTTAGCTGAAAGGAGTGGCACCCGGTGTGGTCTTCTGCTGCTGTAGCCCATCTGCCTCAAAGTTCGACGTACTGTGCGTTCAGAGATGCTCTTCTGTCCACCTTGGTTGTAACGGGTGGTTATTTGAGTCACTGTTGCCCTTCTATCAGCTCGAACCAGTCTGGCCATTCTCCTCTGACCTCTGGCATCAACAAGGCATTTCCGCCCACAGAACTGCCGCTCACTGGATGTTTTTTCTTTTTCGGACCATTCTCTGTAAACCCTAGAGATGGTTGTGCGTGAAAATCCCAGTAGATTAGCAGTTTCTGAAATACTCAGACCAGCCCTTCTGGCACCAACAATCATGCCACGTTCAAAGTCACTCAAATCACCTTTCTTCCCCATACTGATGCTCGGTTTGAACTGCAGGAGATTGTCTTGACCATGTCTACATGCCTAAATGCACTGAGTTGCCGCCATGTGATTGGCTGCTTAGAAATTAAGTGTTAACGAGCAGTTGGACAGGTGTACCTAATAAAGTGGCCGGTGAGTGTATATGCTACAGGGTGAGGTCTTATGAAAGAGCTCCATTAAGGTGCTTTTGTTGTCAGGAGTATGGACATGTGGCTGCAGTGTGTAGAGGAGTCAGGAGATGTGGGAGATGTGGGAAAAATACTTGTGAAAGAGGGGAGTGTGAAGAGGAACAAGTAAAATGCATTCACTGTTCGGGAAATCACCATGCAGGGTCAACACAATGTCCTGAAAAAATTAAACAGGTAAAAGTGAGTAAAATCAGAGCAGATGAAGGGCTAACATATGCAGAAGCTACCAAGAGAATGGAAAGAAAGGAACGAGCAGTAGTGCAAACAGAACAGGAGCCGGAAAAGAAGGGAGATGATCAGAATAACGTTATTGGCATGGACAAGAAGCGATTTCTAGGATTTATTGCTATGGTGGTCAATTGTGCTGTGGAAATTAAAGGGAAATCAGAGAGGATCAAGATGGTGTTGGACGCGGCGAGAAGATTCTTGGACATTATGGATATATCAGGAGAAGAACTAGATAATACGCTGAGGAAAGAATTTATATCAGCTCAGAACATTGAGTATGACATATAGAATGGGCAGTGAACTTTAGGGTGGTCATTGTAAATATACTGCACTGGGAAAACTATTTAATAAAGTAGGTGGCGGTAATGCAACTCCTTGGATGCCAACCGCCATAAAATCCCAAAAGAAGAAGAAGAAAGAAACAGCTAGTGGGCTCACTCTGTCTGTCTCAGTGTGTGTGTGTGTGCGTGTCAAGGGGGTAATCCATCAGCTGGAAACTGAAGCTTCCCTTGTATCATTGACATTGTATCATTCCCATTGTATCAGACCATCACCTGCTGAAACGCATCCACTCGGCTCCAAAATGAAAGCTTAATGTGTGAATTTGCACACTCCTCGATATACCCAGCTGACGGGGAGTGGCTTGTGATGCAAATCTCACTTGCCAATGTGCATTGGCTTGTTTTGTACCACTCGAAGGTAACTGGCTCTCAGGCAAGATCCCAATATGAAAGTTCAGTCGAACGTGACTGACTGGTAGGGTTCTTCAGTGACTGATACCCTACCATCATTAAACTGTCTTTGGTAGTTTTTTTTTTTTTTTTTTTACCTTTATACAGTAATAGTATGAAACAGAATTCTCAAATGGTAAAAATGTTAAAAAAAAACATTCAATCCAATAAAATATTTAATTGAATGATATATGTGTGACATTCCGATGTCAGTGAACTTGATGTGACATTCATGCAAATACATTTATTTTACTAATTCATATGGCATTAATTTCCCCTCTTTCCGTGTTTTACCCCTCAACATCTTTCCAGAAAACAGTTTTCTTTGAATTTCATTGGCACCAGAGTTTGACTAGTTTATTTGTAACAGCAGTTTCTATTAAATTACAATAAAAACTCAAACAACACAGGTTTTTCGAAGAATTGTAAAGGTTTGTTTCATTTGTTTAATACTGTTACAGTGAATGCATACACACGATTTGACTTGTATAATAGAGCCTCATGTAGGAAGAAACAAATGTTTCTGTACTGATAGATTTAATTACAAATACAGTAGCATGGAGAGACCCATCCAAAACCACAACCTGAATGAGTCTCTTGAGACTCTCTTGAGACAACTGCAATAAAGTTTATTTCTTCAATCAGAAACAGAAAAAAAGTCCATTACTTTGAATGTAGAAATAGGCCTTTTTAATTATTATGCTCGAATACACATCGTTTCAATAAAATGCATCCATGCAGTTGATATTTTAGTATCATTGATATACTATTATAGTTTTTGTTAATATTTTCCTTTTCATACATTTTGTTTTAATTTTAATTTAAAAAATGAAACTTAAACTAAACAATTTAAACCTAAACTAATTGAAAATTAGAGATGTTTCCTTTTTAACTAGCTGAAATAAAGCTATTTTATTTGTATGTCAGTTAATGTTTATTTTATTTCAAATAACATTTATGGTTTTAGATAGCGATAATAACCCTGATCTAAAATAATCAGAAATTAATGTATTTCAAATAATTATAATGTAGGCCCACTTACACTAAAAGGAAGCATTTGTATTTAAAGCAAAATAATTTTATTTAAACAATTTAATTGTTAATTTAATTAGTCTTTCTTCTGTAAATTGCAATTGGTACTGATCTGTTGGCACATATCAATGTTTCTTAAACCAAAATATGACAGGTTGATTTGTAGTAGTTGTCTCTCCTACTCATTTTAACCAGATCATCACCTAAACTAGCTGGAAGCGTCTCACGCAGCAGGACTCACTCATGGAGAGCAGAAGCGTCCATTAAACAAAATGCTCTTGGTTGGATTGTGTCGGATGAAGAAAAGGAAAGGATGATCTGCATTGAAGACCTGCGAGGGGGTACGACCACATGAATTCGAGGCGACGACAGCGCCGGTGGCTGCAGCCGCTTCGGTTCCTTTCTCGTTGACTTCAACAAAGGCTTTATGGATCACCTTCGACAGCACCAGGTCCTTGTTGGAGGACATGCCTGAAAGATTCACCTTCTTCTTGTCAAACACATCCTTCATTCCCATGCTGATCAAAAGACTCTTCATGTCGTAGGTTTCCTCCATCTTGAATCTGGGCAGAGATATTTTAACATTTTGTTGACGCATGAGTTCTGGATTGGTCCACTGCATGAGCTTCTCGTAGGTCAGGGCCTTTTCAAGCTGGGTAATAAGAGAGACATGTCAGATGAATTGTTCAGTCAAAATGAAAACTGCTCCACAAGTAAATATCTGACTGGTCACGGCTGGCTAATTAAGCATTTAAATCACCTTCTGAAGGCCAGTGGTGTCGTCTTCCATCTCGTTAGGAAGGATGATCAACATACTGAGATTCTCCCCGACATACGGCAGCTCCAGAACCTGACTGTTGATCTCTGGGATGGAGGCCAGAGGGAAGTGCGCCATTTGATGCATCATCTTCACTTGTTCAGTTTGATTCTGCCAAACATAAATGGAAACACATTATATACCCTCAGATTTCATCTTGACTGCTAAAAAATTTTTTTTTTAAAGAGCATATCATCTCACCTTGTTCAGCTTAAACTGTCCACTTCTGGTGGCTATCTTTGGGAATTTCTTCTCCCAGTTTCCCTTGAAGTAGATGGCGTTCACCAAAACCAGTTTCGTCATCCCATCTATGGCACCCTGTGGCAACAAGTCCTTGATCTTCTCTAAAATACAAATGGACATTGTTCACTTTGAGCAGTGATTTGAACTGGTTGGTTTGATATTTTTTACTAGATGCCAAACATGGCCCTTGAAAAGACAATTTTGCTGAATCTAAAGTGCTGCAATAAACATGAAAAAAGTTTTATTTCTAAGAGTGTAGAATAAGTTTCAAATTGAGAGTAAGTTTATGCTGGATTTCACCTTGTGTTTTTTTCTCCACCCATTTGTTGATGTTGACGCGAACAGCCTCTGATTTGTTCTTGAAGTCCACCTTCTCCAGTCCGGCTTCATAGTAGCTTTTTGAGTCATTGAGGAATTCCTGTAATACAGCAAATCGACTGAAGTGCAAATTATATTAGAGTTTATTCACTAGAACCTCCAGTGAATAAACCGAGTCTTACTTCAACAAACTGGTAGGATTGCTCTCCGTAGAGGCGGTTGGCAAGACTCAACTTATACGGGACTCCTGGTTTGTTCAGCTCACTCATGAACTTGTTGAAGCTGGAATGTATTTGGTCCTCAGGTTTTTCCTCTGGACATTTCTGTTTGTATCAACGATATCAGATTTAATCAGTTAATTTAATCAGATGAACCTAAAGGATACATTCATCTCTACAGTAAATACAGTTGTTCATGCAACAGAACCTTGACAGAATGTTAGCTAAAGTTCTGAGAACGTTCCCTGTTAACTGGGTTAGTGTTTGGTGTAAATATTCATACGAAACCTTGAGTTCAGCAGGTGTCTGAGGATTCTGGGTTTGCTGCGTCATTGGTGGTTCATTGTTAAAGCCCAGGACCTACACAGCATATGGTAGAATTAATAAAGATAACTTTAATATATATTGTTAATGCACAACTCAAATACTCAATAGAATAGTTTAAAATGTACTAGAAAAGACAATGAAGAACTGATGATGTCAAACTGAGGATGCCTTTGATAATTAAATGAGTGGAAAGAGAGATTCATTGCTGTCACTTTACTGTTTATGCCTGGAACTCAAATTACACGCAGTGCGTCCGAAATCAAATACTTCCCTAGTGCCAAAAGAGTAGTATTCAAAGCAGTCGATGGACACTTTACTATCCCAAAGTACAAATACTTTGTTACTGTATTTAAGTAGATTTTTCTGGTATCAGTACTTTTACTTCACTATTAATTGTTATGACAACTTTTTACTTTCACTCACATTTTTTGCACAAATATCTGTACTTTCTACTTACATTTTCAAACCTGGCTCATTACTTTAATTCTAATCTGTATTTGGTTGCATGATCAATATATTTCTTGTCATTAAACACCCTTTTCAACAGAAAACATGACTTCCCCATTGGTGTTTAATTTTCTTCACTATCACGCTCCACTGACGTAAGTCAGGCTACGAAGCTCCCATGGAGCAAGGCAGAAGGCAACAAGAAGAATAATTAACGTTATGGATGAGACCGAGGGAGTTAGCGATGTCAACATGACTGAGACTAGAAACATTCCTGATCACCCATGGCCATATACTGTATGAGGGAGATGTTCGAAATTAAAAAGGATTCCTGGTGAATGCGCTACGTATATATAGTGTTAACCTAAAAAGCACAAAATGCTGGCTTTCAAGAATTTGCAGTTGAATTTAAGAAAGCACTTAAAGGTTTAGAAAGCACTTTAAGGTTGTGTATGACAGATAATGCCCAGTTTTTGAAGCGATTCGCAGGGACTAAGAAGTTGGAGATTTTGTTTCTCAGTGTTGTATAAGGGATGTTGCTAGTGCTGAAGGCACACGTTAATATTCAGTCTTTAGCACAAGTTGTTTAAGCATGTATCTGTACTCTAAATCAGTACTGCTCAAATTGGCGACATAACTGAGAACAAATAAATACTTTTTCTTTTATTCTTTTTTGTGTTCTCTGCACTTTTTGTGCATCTGAAACCTGACAGATTTAGTTAGATAGTTTCCATATTATGCTGTAGAACCAGTAAACCAGGTGAAGTGTAAATTATGCTTGCATTAAAATTTTCTTTCAGTTTGTACTTTAATAATAGGATCAGTATAACTCGCGTCATTTTTAAAGCATCATAATAATTTTGAGTGGTTTCTAAAGACAAGATCGAGGCAGAATCACCCAATCTATGATGTGGCCTAGTGTTACGAATGGTGGTGCTATTAAAAAACGCACAATGAGGAATAATTTTGGAATGAAGACTTTATTGAACAAACACATTTGAACAAGGAGAAAATTCAGAGGAAAACACAACCAAACATCAACAAGAACCGACAAACACTATGAGAGAACACAGGGTATATATACATGGGGCAAACAAAGAGAACTGAGATAATTAATGACAACGCTGAACCAAATGAACTAATGAAGACGGTGATGATGGAAATAAAGAGGGGCGAGAAACTAAACAAAACTTTCCCGTCACCCAAAAGTATATTGTGTGAGATCACCTTAATCATCTGAGCTGCTGTGTTTCCTCTTGCCCCGAGCGACACCATGGCCAGAGCCGAGGAGATGCTGACAGGAGAGTAGAACACATTTCCTGATGCGTTTCCTCCGCTGATCTCCTTGAACAGGTCGAGGGAGAACCGTGTGTTTGCAGCAGACAAAGCCTCCATATTCACAAGCTAGAAAGCAGGAGAGAGAGATATGATTAGCATAACAATGTGAAAATCCCAAACACAGCATTGTTCAGGTCTGTTGTCCTTTCCTATGTAAACAACATTTACTAGAATAAAACTTAGTGACTCAGCAGATCACATCAGACAGATGTGACAAAATTAGAACAGTAGTTTTTGCATAATTTTCATTATTAAACATACAGAACTATAATGTACAAATCTGTTCTAGTAAAGTACTAGGCTATTCAGTATTCAGCAGGAATGATAAAGCCTTCCCATCTGTCTGATGTGAAAGAATGATCTGCTGAGTCACTGTTTTATTCTAGTAAACCCCCTAAAGAGCCCATCCTCTAAACCACATCCAGCCCTTCTGTAAAACGACTCTGGTGACTCAACCATCAGAGGAGGGAATGAGAGGTCCAGGATGAGAGGACATGCGTGTGACGTCACCGTCGGCCGGAGTGACTGTGGTTACGCCCACTGACTGGCAAAAGTCTAAAAGTGGTAGCTTTGGTTTTCAGCGTGAATGCCGCGAACACACACGACACGACACATCTAAAATGGGAAAGAGCTTTGAGATTGAGTGCACAATTAGATTTGACAAAGACATTTGAGGTATATTTATACAGAGTGTCGAAAGCAAAGAGAAGCAAATGGATAAACAACACTCCAGTCAGCGAAACGTGGATTTGCAGTTGTCAGTTTGTGTGAATATGTTGAATTTTTGTGTAAAATCATACCCTTTATATTGTAGCCTATTGTTAATCATCAATTAAATATTTACCATCTGATATTCTGCATAATTGGATGTTTTTTAATAAACGCTGTTTATTCAAACTTGTATAGAATAAATAACTAAGTTTTAGGGCTGGACGATATGACGATATAGGCTATATATAACATTGATATAAGTGATCACCCGGATTTAGACCCACCTATATATTGTCTTTATATAAAGCGTTCACAGGCAAATCTGCTGTATTTGCCCGGCGTCGAAATCAGGCTCATGTCTTAGTACTAAATACTAATAGGCTATAAGAGCCTGCTGTATGACTGGACATAATAGAGGAAACTGCAGAAACACAAATAAAACAAACGATCATCAGTTTAAACTGACTTCGATAGTGTTCCTTACTTACCAAAGATCGTGTGCCGTGTAAAATAGTGTTCTTTCCCAGACTTGAAACGTTATGAGCTATCCACATAAGCTCGCAATGTACAAGTCACAGCTGAGATACCTCGTCAGAGGTTGTGTCTGAATGAGCGCTTGCAGCGTTATAAGCTGGGCTGAGTGGGCTCTGAACGGTGCTGCGAGCACTGAGGCGTCCTGAGACACGGGGAACGAAATAGCTACTATGGAGTGAAAACAGTCTCAAAACCTTCCACAAATGCACGCGAGAGATCCACATGCGCGCGCACCAATCCACAAATGCACGCGAGAGATCCACATTCGCGCGCACCAATTCATATGCACGCGAGAGATCCACACACACACACACACAAAGCAATCTACAGATGCACACGAAAGATCCACAAACGCAAATCAATCCACAAATGCACGTGACAGATCCACACACACACACACACACACACATAGCAATCCACAGATGCACGCAAGAGATCCACACACACACAGCAATCATGCATTATTGTTCTTAGTTACATTGCTTTGCTCACAATCCACAAATGCTTTATCTGTACCTGTAATTTCATGCACAGAAAATCACGTGACTTTTGAGACTGTTGTTCCGCGGCCTTGACTCAGAAATGCACACAAGCCTATCTGTCCACATTACCTGCAAGGATGCGATATGGACCACCTTCCTCCAGAGGGTGCTAACCGGCCTTTGAGCTGAATCTTTCAAAGTGCTGGATTCATTTCATTTTCTGACTTTCGAGACAACCGAAGTCTAAACAAACATTAACTAAATATCCTATACATAAATGCTAATATAGAGTAAAACCAAACCTCTTTTTTATTCTTCAACGTATAATCAGAATATATAGCCTATTAACGAAATACGCAACCCGTTCTCAGCCGTCATATAAGCTTTGTCACGTCCGTCGTCTAGGCTACTACCAACGCACATATGATCAAACCTGCAGAAACTAAAAATGAATAAATAAATGAATAAATAAACAAATAAATATGCAAATAAATGTAAAAATAAATAAATAAATGTCTATTTATACTTTTATGTCCTTATGTATAATTTTATATTTTTCCACATTTATTTATTTTTTCATTTATTTATTTATGGATTTATTTATTTTCAATTTTATTTATTTTCACGTTTATTTATGTATACATGTATATCTACATTTAATTATTTATACATTTATTTATTTATATATTTATATATATAGGACCAAACGTAATTGCGTATTACGTGAGTCACGTACACGCATCACAGAACAGAGCAAGGCTAGCATTTGTGCTTATAAAACTTAAACTTTTTTATTTATTCGTGAAATGCAGATGGTTTCGCTAGATAAGACCCTTATTCATCGTCTGGTGTCGTTTAAAGCCCGTTGAAGCTGCACTGAAACTGTCATTTGGACCTTGAACCGTTTGGGGTCCATTGAAGTTCATTATATGGAGAAAAATCCTGGAATGTTTTCATCAAAAACCTTCATTACTTTTCGACTAAAGAAAGAAAGACATGAACATCTTGGATGACATGGGGTTGAGTAAAGTATCAGCAAAAGTTTTTTTTAAAGTGAACTAATCCTTTAAGTTCTGAAGGTGATATACAGCTGTTTTAGAAAGACAAAGTGCCTGGCTTGATTCGCTAAAATCTCGCAAACCTTTTTAAATTTTTTTTTAATGTAAATCTTTGACTCGTTATTAAAGTAGTTTAAGCCCATTTAAACTAGCTAACGGGTTTGCTAGGCTACGGGTTAATCTGTTGAGGAGACTGTTGCAATCTGTAATGAAGTTGGGGGAAAATTTATTAATTGCAAGGGCCACAAAACGAGCTTTACAATATATATTGTAACGTTATTAAAGTGAGTGTGTGAAATGAAAATTCTGGTATTTCTGTAAAAAGTGCCAACGTGGCTAACTTATGACATTATAACCTCACGTTATAACTGTTGTGGCAAAAATTCATTAAACAAACATCACTGCGTAAGAGACACTCATTGTCAAATTATAGAAATAGAAGTATTTATTCTTGCAAGAATAGGAGCAGTCTAATACACAGTTGTTACCCTGTGCAGAAGAGTGACACACCCCCAGACAGACTGAACTAGCTTTTATCTTAGTTTCAAGGCCTTCTTCCCCCAGAGCCTTCCTCCCAGTAGTTTTCCATAGACGTCACTAGTTGGCCCACTAAGCCCCCCTGCACCAAATGGCCTTCTGACATCTAGGTCAGAGGTCCTTGTTCGTCTGTTCTCTGGAGTGTCTCCCCCTTCTGCCTCCCCAGGTACATAAACAGAATCTTCTCTCACTACAAGTGAGAGACACACATGTGACATTCTTTGTATCATCTATATTTTACTAAAGATAAATGAATATCATAAAACCGCCACCACATAACTTTGTATGTATTTTCATATTTGTTTTATTTTGCATTTTCACCCGAGTACAAACTATGAATATACATTGTAGGTTTTTATTAAGTAAGCTATATCTGTTATTTTAATGTTACAAACATGTTCTGTCAATATGACTCTCTGTGGTCATTAAAAATCCCAGGATGTCTTTCGAAAGAGTAGGGGTGTAACCCCGGCATCCTGGCCAAATCTGCCCATTGGCCTCTGTCCATCATGACCTCCTAATCATCCCTGTATACTGATTGGCTTAATCACTCTGTCTCCTCTCCTCCAGTAAGCTGGTGTGTGGTGGGCGTACTGGCGCAAAAATGGCTGCCGTCGCATCATCCAGGTGGATGCTGCACATTGGTGGTGGTTGAGGAGATTACCCCCTTCTATGTAAAGCGCTTTGAGGTCCCAGATAAAGCGCTATATAAATGTAACGGATTATTATTATTATTATTAATATTATTTCTCCTGTTTAGTTTGTTGAAAAATGAGTGGTTTGGATTTTGATGCTGAAGATTTGGAGTTAGAGGAAGAGCTTCAGGATGCTAACAGATTTTTTTGGGTTTTGGAGGTAAGTTAAGTTGCATTATGGCAAAACATTTGAAAAATTATTTTACACCTAAATTATTGACTAATTATTTGGAGTGTTGCGTTTTTGTTTCTTGTTGAATTACACAGAGTGAGGCTCAGATTTAAATGCACTTGATATGCTGTAACTGTGCATATAAATAATATATATATATATATATATATATAACTTATTTTACTAATTAACATGTTAGTTTAATTACCTCTTTCCTCGTTTCCCCCTCAACACCCAGAAACCAGTTTACTTTAAGTTTGATTGGCACCAGTTTGACTAGTTTATTTGTGACAGTGGTTTCTATTAAATTGCAATAAAAACTCTAACAAAGCAGGTTTTATTGAAGATTTGTAAAGATTTATTTAATTTGTTTAATATACTGTTACAGTTAATGCATACACATTATTTGACTTGTATAACAGAGCCTCATGCAGCGCAAGAAACAACACACATGTTTATGTAAACTGATAGATTTGATTGCATAAACAGTAGCATGAAGAGACCCATCCAAAACTTTCTCCTGTAAATTGCAATAGTGTCTCGAGTCTCTCCTACTCATTTTAACCAGATCATCACCTAAACTAGCTGGAAGCGTCTCACGCAGCAGGACTCACTCATGGAGAGCAGAAGCGTCCATAAAACAAAATGGTCTTGGTTGGATTGTGTCGGATGAAGAAAAGGAAAGGATGGTCTGCGTTGAAGACCTGCGGGATGATCAAACACCGTGTCATTACGACGGCGGCGGTGGCTGCAGCCGCTTCGGTTCCTTCCTCGTTGACGTCAACAAAGGCTTTATGGATCACCTTCGACAGCACCAGGTCCTTGTTGGAGGACATCCCTGAAAGATTCACCTTCTGCATGTCGAAAACATCCTCCATTCCCATGCTGATCAGAAGACTCTTCATGTCGTATTTTTCCTCCATCTTGAATCTGGGCAGAGATATTTGAACCTCTTGTTGACGCATGACTTCTGGATTAGTCCACTGCATGAGCTTCTCGTAGGTCAGGGCCTTTTCAATCTGGATAATAAGAGAGACATATCAGATGAATAGTTCAGTCAAAATGAAAACTGCTCCACAAGTAAACATCTGACTGGTCATGGCTTGCAAATTAAAGGGGTCATGAACTGAGAATTAAAATTGTCCTTAATATTTTGACAGTTAAGTGTTAACTGTACGTTTCAAAACCCAAAACTTCTTCTCAGTAAATCAAGCCAGTGACTAAACGATCAACTCCACATCGTTTCTCTTAGTAGGATGAAAATTATCTTATTTAAACTGATTAAATTATATACAGAAAGTGATCAAAGAACGCTCCCTTTCCAATCGTTATAATCAATGACGCTGTTACACTACACAGTGAAGCTCTTACTTTATTTACATTGTGTTTGCATTGTTATTTGGTGAAAGCATAAGTGCATAAATTGTGTTGCAATGATGAGAATCACTTCATCACTACAACCTTTCATGTGATGGGAATAGATCTAAATACTGTATATGATCAATACTTTTCACGATTCATTAATCTCGATAGCTGTAATAGTAAAAACGTGGTAAAAGATTTCGAGAGAGTTCCACATGTAATACTAGCTATCACAACAGTGGGCGTTTACACTGAAGTCTCACAACAGACACGCCCCTTCAAACAGAGCTTTCAAACCAGAGGCTAAAATCAGGCTTGGAAAAATGCCATTTATTTTTTAAATTAAAAGGAAACATTATAAAATAATAAAATAATCAAGTTCACGATCCTTTTAAGCATTTAAATCACCTTCTGAAGGCCAGTGGTGTCGTCTTCCATCTCGTTAGGAAGGATGATCAACATACTGAGATTCTTCCCGACATACGGCAGCTCCAGAACCTGACTGTTGATCTCTGGGATGGAGGCCAGAGGAAAGTGTGCCTTTTGATTCATCATCTTCACTGGCTTAGTTCGATTCTGCCAAGTATCAATGGAAACATTATAACCCCTCAGATTTCATCATGACTGCTAAAAGTCATTTTAAAAAGAGCATGAAATCTCACCTTGTTCAGCTTAAACTGTCCATCTCTGGTGGATTCCTTTGGGAATTTCTTCTCCCAGTTTCCCTTGAAGTAGATGGCGTTCACCAAAACCAGTTTCGTCATCCCATCTATGGCTCCTTGTGGCAACAAGTCCTTGATCTTCTCTAAAATACAAATGGATATTGTTCACTTTGAGCAGTGATTTGAACTGGTTGGTTTGATATTTTTACTATATATATCAACTCAAGAACCCATGAAGCCAAACATGGCCCTTGAAAATATAATTTTGCTGAATCTAAAGTGCTGCAAAAAACATGAAATAACTTTTATTTGTAAGAGTAAAGAGCAAGTTTTAAATTGAGAGTAAGTTTATGCTGGATTTCACCTTGTGTTTTTTTCTCCACCCATTTGTTGATGTGGACACGAGCAGCCTCTGATTTGCTCTTGAAGTCCACCTTCTCCAGTCCGGCTTCATAGTAGCTTTTTGTGTCATTGAGGAATTTCTGTAACACAGCAAACCGATTGAGATGCAAATGATATTAGAGCTGAGAACATTTCCAGAACCTCAGGTGAATAAACCGAGTCTTACCTCCACAAACTGGTAGGATTGCTCTCCGTAGAGGCGGTTGGCAAGACTCAACACATACGGGACTCCTGGTTTGTTCAGCTCACTCATGAACTTTTTGAAGCTGGAATGAATTTGGTCCTCCAGTTTTTGTCCGGGTCCCGGCTGAGCAGGACATCTCTATTTGGGAACAATATCAGATTTAATCAGATGAATCAGACGAACCCAAAGGATACATGTACCACTTCAGAAAATACATCCGTTTGAATAATCATTATGCCATGAGGTTAGTGTTTGATGTAAATGTCCATACCAAAAACTCAGCAGGTAACTGAGGTTTCTGGGTTTGCTGCATCATTGATGGTCCATGCTGAACCTTGACGCCACATGTAATCTGGGGCTTCTGAGCTTGTTGCATCATTGCTTGTGCAGGTGGAGGATTGTTAAAGCCCAAGACCTAAAGCATTATTATGGTAGAATTAATGAAGATAACCTCACTATTTTGATAACTTCAATATTGTGAAATCACCACTCAAATACCCATTAGAATAAAAACTAGAAAAGAGTGGAAAGAGTGATTAATAACTGGCACTTTACTGTTTATACAGTGTTGGAACTAAAATTACACATATTGGGTCTCATTCTGGAAACACAATTTCCCATTTGTGAATGAACCTTTACATGTATTGTTGCTTACAGTTTAATGTTGCATTTCTCTGGATGTTAAGTTATTAACAACTTGGAATGTAATCACTCTTAGAAGAAAATGTTCTATATAGAATCTTAAAGGGTTCCATCAGGTGCTACATGCATAGAACCTTCCCATCATGGGATCATTTTATGGATTTAGTTTTTTAAAATTACATTACAATCAATGAATTAAACAGCTTACAAACATTTTATTACTATAGAACATAACATACAATAAAAACATAACTCGTTAAACATTAAAGTATTATCCAATCATTTAAGGCATTCCTCTTTATGTAGAACCTTTTTGGTATTAGGGCTTCTTTAAAATTGAGCCAAGATACTGAACCCCACCTAACCATTTTTTTCTAAGAGTGAAGTACACAAGCTGTATGAGATTCTTTCACAGCGTGTTGAGGACGAGTAAATATTTTAAATATGTTCATTTTTAAGTTGCTGTTGCTTTAAAATAGAGTTGGAATCGGTTGGAATGCTTGGGCTTGACTCACTTCCTGGTCCGTCTGTCTCACCCGTCACCCTCTTTTAAAAGTATATTGTGAGATCACCTTAATCATCTGAGCTGCTGTGTTTCCTCTTGCCCCGAGCGACACCATGGCCAGAGCCGAGGAGATGCTGACAGGAGAGTAGAACACATTTCCTGATGCGTTTCCTCCGCTGATCTTCTTGAACAGGTCGAGGGAGAACCGTGTGTTTGCAGCAGACAAAGACTCCATATTCACAAGCTAGAAAGAAGGAGACCAGAGATATGATCAGCAAAACAATGTTAAAAGAATTAAATCCCAAACACAGCATTGCTCAGTTCAGTTGTCATTTCCTATGCAAAGTAAGAAACAGTCAATAATGCTTTATCTCTCAAATGACATCAGTTTTATTAAAATCAGAACAGTAGATTAGTTTGCATCATTCTTCTAACAAACAGAGAAGTTAAATAAAAAGCATTACCTATAGTATTCAGCAGGAACGATGAAGTTTCCTCGTGTGTCGGAGGTGAATGAAGGATCTGCTGAGTGTCACTCTAATAAACATTGCCTCGCCCTGACGAGCCCATCCTCTAAACTAACCCAACCCTTCTGAATACTAAAGGCTTGTTTGAAAGGTGAAACTCGTCACTTTGAATGTCGAAAGGAATGTAGGCGTCTGTAGTCAAAGAGAGGAGTTGCTGTCAGGACAGCATTAGATCACCGATCCACAGAAACAAAGCAAATATTGGCGTTCCCTAATTGTTGCCAATAACATGGAATTACAATAATCTGGAAGTCATATTTTATACAGATGTCAAGCTGTCAGAGTGTAGGCTAACAGTGAACGTTCTTTGACCAGGTTTCTCTCAAAGTTATAAACAAAAACATTCTAGGCCTAAGGTTAATAGAATTGTTCAAAGTATATAGTCTTTAATAATATTCCCAAAAAGTTCCACAAAAACATTACTTAAACATCATTCATGGAACGTTTTTGTCTGAAACGGTTTAGTTGGACATTCGTTTTGTGGTTGTGGTTTTGGTTGTTTCTGAAACATGGTTTCAAAAAAAGTTCAGTGAACATTCCAAAGTGACGTTCCGGTAATGTTGGAAAAAATATAAAATAGAACGTTTCTTAAATGTTTGCATGATTTGCATTTTTTAAATTTAAATACTGGACGTTTTGAATGCCCAGAGATCATTGAGAAATAACGTTCATATCTTAATGGGAACGTTAATAAAACATTCTAAGAGAATAGCCATTTTTGTTAGCTGGATGGAATAATGCTGAAATGCATTGGGGGTTCTTACTTCTCATTAAACATTTTCAGTATGTTGAAGGATTTTCTATATTTCTATAGATCAATATATATTGTTAAAAGCGCAATATAAATGAAGGTGACTTGACTTGACAGTAATGTTCTACAAGCTTATAATTTGATATAAGCCAATGGGGTTTAATCTGTGTCGTCATCATGCATTTCCCATGATGCTCGGAGGAGTGCAAGTTGAACTGCATTTTTAACCATGCACCCTTTGCATCTGATTATTATTGTTCCTAAAATTGTTGTATAATAGTGTTGTTTATTATTTAAAAAACCTTGCTGTTATTATTTCTGCAAATTATCTTTGCATACGAGCCTTAGTGACATGTTTTCTATGAAATATTTTCCCATTATATTGAGACATAAAAAGTGGCAATGTTTATGTTCTTATTCATATATCCTACAGGCATATATCTGCCAGTCAGGCCAACGTTGTTCTTAAGAACAGTTGTGAAGGTACTTACTGGTTAAAATTTCAGAACTGAGTCAGCTTGGGTGTGACTGCCTGAGGTTTGCGCATGTAAGTGTGAAAACAAGCTTTCACCATCATACAGTAGAGCTGATGAAATCAGATAAATAATGCCAGATTCTGCAAACCACAAGATGTTCTTGCAAAAGACTGCAGGTTTTGGCTTAAAGGGGTTTCATAGTGTGTGTGTGTGTGTGCGTGTGTGCGTGTGTGTGTGTGTGTGTTGCTCCAGTTATATTGTCAATGAAATACTGTAAACCACGTAGTAGCATCTGACAAGTGAAAGCTTGTATTTTACTTTCTTACTAAATACAACTTTGCGCATTCACAATCACATGATATTTAACATTGACTAAATGCAGTTGTATTTATCTAACATAAATATAGCCAAATTTGTAAACTAGGAGTAATAACATCCTTTTAATACATAAATAACTGTCTGTACAATTAGAGCATGTCATCAACATTAATTGAGGCATTTCTGTAATATCACTGTCAGAAAAAATAATTATATTAAATGGAAACTATTTATATTCCTTTTTTGTACTGTCCCATGCATTCATTCATTATGGAATATTTACCTGTGAGATTTTGTCATAAAATGTGGCAAAGTTCATATTTGTCAATGTTTATTTACCGTCATGCTGATGTTGTTGCTACATATGAATTGTTGTGAAGTGACTTGCCTGTTTTAAAATACAGGTAAATGAAGTCTCTGTGAGTAACCTGGGAGTGACTGTGTTTGAGTATTATTCTGAGTTGTAATCTTTGTTTCAGCCACTAGAGAGCTATGGGTATTTTGAGTATATTTAAGTAAGGTGATGATTGATGAGTTGACACAATGGAAGGTCAAAAAGTGTTTTCACCGTGTCGAGCAGCATATTGTGCAAGTCTGTTACTCGTGCTCATAACAGTTGAATCAAATATGTTTGTTAGCAGAAAATTGAAGTTAAGTTTGGAATATTTCTTTAGCTTTTTTTATGTTATTTGCAATGCCAAAGAACAATAAATTGATTGGCATATCCGACTTTATCCCGAAGGTAAGGACAATGAGTTAATTTTATTCAAAGCAAAAGCACACGTCCAAACTCTGTAGACTGTTGAGGTTTGGGCTTAAGTGTGAACGCCATCGTACAGTAGGCCTGATGTGATCTGATGTTGGGTTTGTGCCAAATATAGTGTTTTAAATTGAAACCATGATAAAATATTTCTTTTTTTGGCTTTTAAAGTTTTACAACACATTTGACAAATAAATTTCCAGCAGCAGTGTTGCAGTCGTACGTGGTAACTCGTCTTTATCGTTTATAATGACAAGGACCCCTATAGAGACATAGAGCAGAGACCCGTGATACAAAATGTGTCAAATTAAGCATAGCCTTCGATATTAATAGAAACAAAACATAAAGTTATATTATGTTAAGACAGTAAAACAGACCTATGCACATTTATTGTTGTCACACATGCATCACTATTACTTTTAATTGATAAAATTGACATTTATAAATATCTTGCGATAAAAATCACAATTCATTAGCCTAGTTGTTTGCAGTTGTTGTAAATTATTTTAATGTATTTGCAGAGTCATAAATAAAATATTTATCTGGACTTTAGCTATAAGTTTATAAAAAAGATAACATTTTAAATGTACTGTCAGTTGGAGACATAAACATTTACTTGAACTTTAGCTTCAAATTTACAAAAACCTTCATTTGACTGTGTGGAGATGGACAAGTCACTGAGCGTCTGAGATGAGTGCGGGGTCTCTGGTGAAGTGCAGATGAAATGTGTAAGCAACCGCTCCACCATAAAAAGAATAGCAATGTACAGTGAGACATTTTAAGTTTATTTACAAGTCATTGCTTTTACAAATATTTGGAATGGAATTTCAAAAATATATTTGTACGAATATGTTTTATGAATCTGTATTTACATGGGGCTTTTCTATTTTGACATGCCATATTTTAGTCCTGTGCCAGTATCACTGTCAATTGCAATTTCGAGAGTGAATCACAAATTTTTTTATCACCTAAACCAATCCCTACCCATTACAGAAACATTGAATAATGTTTGATGAATAATGACTGATTTATAAGCCTTTTTCACTAAGGTCAAGTAATATGTCCTCACTTAGTAGGCTGTCATAATATTTCATTATATATATGAGGACATTTGACCCTGACAAATATAACAAGCACACACACACACACACACACACACACACACACACACACACACACACACACACACACACACACACACACACATGTTGGTGCAACAGCATTATGAGGACTCTCCATAGGCGTAATGGTTTTTATACTGTACAAACTATATATTCTATCCCCTTACACTGCCCCTATCCCTAAACCTACCCATCACAGGAGACATGCTGCATTTAAAATTTTTTAATAAAACATTGTTTTTTATGTTTTTTAAGCCATTTGATTTATGAGGACTTTTGAAGTGTCCTCATAAACCACCCATAAGTTGTAATACCAGTGTAATACACATGTCATTATACAAATTTGTGTCCTCATAAATCACATAAACCAACCCACACACACACACACACACACACACACACAAAAACACACACACACACACACACACACACACACAAACAAAATAAAGTGTTGTGGACAGACATTAAAAGAATCTCTCACGCCATTTAGTGATTTAAAGGAGTCATAATGTGCAATTTTCACTTTTCCATGAGAATCAATGTATGTAATGATTGACTAACGATTATACATTGGCCGGGATGCCGATATTCAAAAGTGAAGCGTTTGTTTACCCCAGGGTTCTTAAACTAGCCAACGTGCACGCGCACTCAAATACGAGATTTCAATTTCTCCCCCGACTTGACGTCAAGACGGGGCCGGATATACCATATATGGACACCGCAGAGGAGGCCCGCCCTGCCCCTCTCCCCATATTCAGTCAAGAAAGATGCAGAAACGTAGTGCACACGTGAGTTGCTCTGTGGTTGACTGTCATAATCCACATTCTAATGTTTTTTCTTTACCCAAAACTGACCAAACTACAAGGGACCAGTGGATGAAATTTATTTTTAATGACGCTGTTCCAACAACCATCTCAACTTGCTCAACGTTAACGTTAGGTGTCTGCGCTAAACATTTCACAAAATAATCTTTTACAAATTTGGGGCAATATCATACGGAAGCGTATTGCATTCACTTGAGAAAAAAAAATCTACTCTGTTTTTCTGAATTAACGAGTTAATTATCTCAGAATTACGCGATAATTTTTCATGGAAATTTTTTTTTTGCTCTGTTTTTCTGAATTAACGAGTTAATTATCTCAGAATTACGAGATAATTTTTCATGGAAAAAAAGTTTTTGCTCTGTTTTTCTGAATTAACGAGTTAATTTTTCATGAAAAAAAAGTTTTTGCTCTGTTTTTCTGAATTAATGACTTAATTATCTCAGAATTATGAGATAATTTTTTATATATAATTTTTTTTTCTTCTGTTTTTCTGAGTTACTGAGATCACTCAAAATCCTGTCATGGAGCTCTATTTTAGCTGGATTGCATGGAAGTAAACGTCACGCCTTTCAAGTTGAATCCGGTTTTATTTTACTTTACACGAAACCCGCGTCCTCGGGGACCCTCTGAAACGCTATCATGGCTTAATAATGCATTATACTGATATTAAAATAAATAAATGATATTAACTCAGTGATCCAAAACTCAGTAAACACCATACTAATAATGCATATTACAGAAAACAGAATAGCAGATGAGCCCAGAATATGAATGCAACAAGTTTAATTATACGTCAAGCATTTTCCTTCCATAGAAAACCAAGAAAGCGCTTAATTTACATTTATTCATTTAGCAGACGCTTTTAATGCGACTTACGCATGAGAACAATAGAAGCAGTGAAACTAACAATAGGACAACAATATGCAAGTGCTGACCCTTCTCAGTTTAATCTAATGCAGTACATACTTTTTTAGGCTTAATGGACCAACAGTTATAAAAAAAAATAAACATACACAATTCGTTATACATTATTAATAAAACACAGGCAGCAGGTTTATCTGCACTGAACACAAATTTGCTTTCTTTCGTCATACTCTGGGCTCATCTGTTTTCCTTTCTAGTATGCATTATTAGTATGATGTTTTACTGAAATTTGGATCACATGAGTTTGATAATGTAATTTATTTATTTTAATATAGTACCACTGAGTTGCAAGTGCACAAGTTACGTATACTTGCATCTAATAGATCGCGAAAAGAGTAACAAATGTCAAGGTGCCAAATTTGAAATTGCAGCGACAGATTTGAGAAGTTGCAAGTTCCTAATTGAGTTTGTAGCTACTGCAAATGTAAATGTAAGAATAAGTGCAAATATATATTCCAAGTTTGTGTCTGTCATTGTATTTCTGTAAATGGCATTTTACACATTTGTGACTAGGCTACTAAATTTTTTTTTGAACAATTCGCAATTTCAAATTTGGCGCCTTGACATTTGTTACTCTTTTCGCAATCTATTAGATGCAAGTATACGTAACTTGTGCACTTGCAACTCAGTGGCGGCGAGAGATAAATGGGGGCGGGAGCGGGGGTTTTAGCCTTTTTATTGGTTGGCGCCTAGCCAATGAAATGGGGCTTCTATTGTAGTCACGATGATGTCACTAAACCCGCGTTGTGTTATGCTTTCATGGCTTAATGCATTAGACTGATATTAAAATAAATAAACGACATTATCAAACCTGGGTGAGCCTGTTGAAAAGTGGGTGGGCCTAGGCCCGTCAGGCCCACTCATAACGCCGTGCCTGCTTGCAACTCAGTGGTACTGATATTAAAATAAATAAATGACATTATCAAACTCATGTGATCCAAAATTCCGTAAAACATCATACTAATAATGCATACTAGAAAGGAAAACAGATAAGCCCAGAGTATGACGAAAGAAAGCAAATTTGTGTTCAGTGCAGATAAACCTGCTGCCTGTGTTTTATTAATGTATAACGAATTGTGTATGTTTATTTATTTTTTTAGAACTGTTGGTGGTCCATTAACCCTAAAAAAGTACGTACTGCATTAGATTAAACTGAGAAGGGTCACTTGCATATTGTTGTTAGTTTCACTGCTTCTATTGTTCTCATGGGTAAGTCGCATTGGATAAAAGCGTCTGCTAAATGAATAAATGTAAATTAAGCGCTTTCTTGGTTTTCTATGGAAGGAAAATGCTTGACGTATAATTAAACTTGTTGCATTCATATTCTGGGCTCATCTGCTATTCTGTTTTCTGTAATATGCATTATTAGTATGGTGTTTACTGAGTTTTGGATCACTGAGTTAATATCATTTATTTATTTTAATATCAGTATAATGCATTATTAAGCCATGATAGCGTTTCAGAGCGTCCCCGAGGACGCGGGTGTAAAGTAAAATAAAACCGGATTCAACTTGAAAGGCGTGACGTTTACTTCCATGCAATCCAGCTAAAATAGAGCTCCATGACAGGATTTTGAGTGATCTCAGTAACTCAGAAAAACAGGAAAAAAAAAATTTATATATAAAAAATTATCTCATAATTCTGAGATAATTAAGTCATTAATTCAGAAAAACAGAGCAAAAACTTTTTTTTCCATGAAAAATTAACTCGTTAATTCAGAAAAACAGAGCAAAAACTTTTTTTCCATGAAAAATTATCTCGTAATTCTGAGATAATTAACTCGTTAATTCAGAAAAACAGAGCAAAAAAAATTTTCCATGAAAAATTATCGCGTAATTCTGAGATAATTAACTCGTTAATTCAGAAAAACAGAGTAGATTTTTTTTTCTCAAGTGAATGCAATACGCTTCCGTAATATCAGGCGAAGTTGGCATCGAAGCTACGTTTGGACAAAGGTGCCATTCCAACAATCAGGGACTTGCCTGAATTTGAAACGGTAAGACTGTGTTTTTATTACTATATTTTGTGTAACAAACAGCAGCTAACTACTAATGCGGTTAATGTATGTGATGTAAACACGGGGAATGGACTCTACGAATGCTAGCCTATCTAAAGGCTGTTTTAGAGTATATGCATGAGTCAGGATGGTATTTTAGCAAATGAGCCACTTCACTGGACATAGTAATTTAGTAATTACTAATTTAAAATCTGATACATTGTAATTATTAAGTTTTCCCTCAGTGATAAACAGACTAGAAAATTATACAGCTATTATTTAATATAATCGTATATAATATAACAATGACAACATGTATTGATTTTTTTTATATAATAGATAAGGATAGATAAATTAAAAAAAAAGTCAAGAGATAATAAACATAAAGAAAAACATAACGTTACATGTCTGTAGATGAAAATTATTGAATGTCTAAAAATCCACAACGTCAAAAAAGGCAAAAACAACACATTATAGCAAACGTTAATCTCTATAACCACTGTAAGCTGAAAAAAAAGTAGACTACATCTCCGTTAATGTAATCTACATTATGTGGGAGAAAATAGCAACAAACGTTTTAGCTCGTTACTGATGTTAATGTATGTCTCAGTCAAAAAAATTGTCTTTACCATTCAGATACATGTTGATGTAGGCGTCCTTCCATTGACTGTTGTTCATCTTCCGTTTCCAGCTCTGGTTCAGAGTCTGGCGGCCAGGTCGGGTTCATTAACAACTTGCGCCATGATCTCTTTTTGGAATGATATGCTGAAGTTACCTGCGGTGTCAAGCCCCCTCCTTCCTGCCACCAATCAACGCGCCCCTCATTTGCATTATTAAAATGACCGTCCACGACAGCCAAAACCTTGCATCAGATCTCGCGAGACAATAATGCATTCAGAAATTAGGGTCAAACGAGCTCTGTGTTTATTTTTTTCCAATTTTTCTTTTTTAGAAGGGCATGAAATGACTATAGTAGAGCGTGGGTATCAAAGTTAATACTACATTATGACTCCTTTAACTTGACTCACTCATCCACATATATATATATATATCAAGTGCTTTCTATGGGAAGGAAAATGACCCAGGATTAAAATGAGCAAGTTGACCTCCCCAATGGACAAGGGGGGCCTTGGATTACCCAATGTGAGGATGTATAATCTTTCTTCTGTAATGGGCCCAAACTGGCTAAACATTGGGATGAGGCAGATTCTCAGTTGGACTAGATCAAGATAGAACATAATTCCATCCTATTAGCTTTCTTTCACAATGCTGTGATCATATGCATCATTGTGGAACAATCCTGATGCTGGATATATGCTGTATATATACAGCATCTAAAATGTATAAAATTGCAAGGGAAAGCAGTAGCACAGAGAAGTGTCTGGTCTCCGCTTACTCCTTTTCCACCAGAATGGTTCTGGAGTCAGAGCCTGTTCTCAGTCAGACACTGTCGTGTGTTTCCACAGACTTGACCAACGAACCCTGACGTAATGCGGTGCTATGTGTTGTTTATCTGACTATAACAGTTTAAAATCAGACAGTTTGTGTGCATGTTCGGTTTTGCTGTTCACACAGTGCCAGGAGTGATTCTAGTGTACCGGCAGCTCGCATAAACTCCCTGTACTCTCATCTTTCCTTTTTTTTTGGAGGTATATTGTTATCAGTGGTAGTAAATTTCTTAGGGATGAATAAGTGCTAAAGTATTGGAAGAGTATTTCTTAAAGGATTAGTTTACCTCAAAATTAAAATTTCCTAATAATTTACTCACCCCAATGCCATCCAAGATATCCATGTCTTTCTTTCCTCAGTGGAAGAGAATTTAGTTTTTTGAGGAAAACATTTCTGGATTTTTCTTAGAATAATGGACTTATAATGAATAATGACCGTTCTTGGCATTGAGTGTACAAGTTCACAAGTTTTCAAATCTTTTCTGTTTACTTGGATGATGACCTTGTCTCTACAAAATCCCACACAGATGGTCATAGCCGTAAAGTTTTGGAGGACAGAATTATATATAAGTAGCATACAAAAAACTAAAACTAAATGTTGAATAGATTTATCCAAAATACTGTTTTTTACATTTTTGTATCTTGTACAGAACTGTATCAAGACTCTGTTAAAGTAAATGCATACAGACAATTTCACTCAATTATTTACTAATGATTTTATTCATCAGAGGAACACAGTCATCTAGAATTATCATGTCACCATCACTATCTTCAAGGAGAACAGAGGCGTCCATAAAACAGAATGACATTAGAGGGATTATGTCGGAGGAAGAAAAGGAACGGGTGGTCTGCAATAAAGGTTTTTGGGGGAGAGGATGATATTGCGCATCCAATAGTCACGAAGACGGTGGCTGCAGCCGCTTCGGTTCCTTTCTCATTTACTTCAACAAAGGCTTTATGGATCACCTTCGACAGCACCAGGTCCTTGTTGGAGGACATGCCTGAAAGATTCACCTTCTGCATGTCGAAAACATCCTCCATTCCCATGCTGATCAGAAGACTCTCCATGTTGTAGGTTTCCAGCACCTTAAATTTGGGCAGAGACACTTGAACTTGCTCTAGGATCATCTTGCTGGGTTTGGTCCACTCCATGAGCTTCTCATAGGTCAGTGCCTTTTCAAGCTGGATAATAAAGTGAGATATTGTTAATTTGTGTCTATTTGCATAAACTGAGGTCTGTTTGTACAGCATCAATGATGTGATGATTTTTTCTTTGTGTTTGGATCGGCCATTTCATTCAAACAAAATGCAAGTCATGGATACAGTAACTTGATTATATACTTAAAATTATATAGGCAAAATTAAATTCTGATAGCTCATAATCTGAAATTTTTAATCTGCAACAGTATAGCAGACAACATACAATACATATAATATCAGTAGTTCCGCTATATCTGCCAATAATATGTCTTAAAAATATAATATAATATATATTATATAATATATTTAAGTGCTTAGTTTTATGATCAAAGCTCTGTAGTTTTAAAACATATAATGCAATGCAATACAATGATGATTGAGATGAACAAATAAACACTCATCAAAAGCCTAATAGATCATATTTTATACTAAGATATGATTTTTCTAAGAAATTATTTATGGATAATCAAGTAAACCTAAGTTGCTTCAGTCCAGTAAGTGTTCATCTTACGTGTACTTTATAAATATCAGAAACGATTTCACATTAAAAACACACGTGAAGCACGAGCGAAGGTGGACGTCTTTACAAAAAGACCTTTTACTTGATAAAAAACGACCAATCTGTGCTGCCTCACCTTCTGAAGGCCAGTGGTGTCGTCTTCCATCTCGTTAGGAAGGATGATCAACATACTGAGATTCTTCCCGACATACGGCAGCTCCAGAACCTGACTGTTGATCTCTGGGATGGAGGCCAGAGGAAAGTGCGCCATTTGATTCATCATCTTCACTGGTTTAGTTCGATTCTGCCAAACATAAATGGAAACACTTTATAACTGCTCTTTTCGTGACTGTTGAATATATATATATATATATATATATATATAAAACATGAAATCCCACCTTGTTCAGCTTAAATTGCCCATCTCTGGTGGCTTCTTTTTTGAATTTCTTCTCCCAGTCTCCTTTAAAGTAGATGGCGTTCACCAAGACTAGTCTCGTCATCCCATCGATGGCTCCCTTTGGCACCAAGTCCTTGATCTTCTCTAAAAATACAAATACAAAGTTCTGGCATGAAACTCTAGATGGCACAGGCTAGTAGGTCCTTTATCTCACCTGTTCATAATCACATCGCTATCTATAGGGTGCAGCTGATTGGTTCCTGCCGTATCAGTAGCCAATGAGCTCGCTGCTCAACCATCAATCCTTGGGTAGCCGATGGGTTTGCCTTAGCAGTGCAGTGCGCTTTCAGAAACCCTCCACCTTCCCCAGCTCCACCTGTATTGATCTGCTACGGGTAATTCATGTACACTATATTGTACAACAGCAGCATGTCTTACTTGGTCACAGGAGCGTGTTGTGTGTGTGTGTATGGCAATAAAAGCAACAGCAGCAACAGCGTAGCAGATCTATTCTACCAGGACCAAACATAAAACATGGTCATACCCATTACCATGCCAATCACTCCGAGAGTTGTCATGACAGAAATGGAAATTGTAAACTTTGAGCAGTGATTCGAATTGATTCTCAAAGATCTAAATTAGTTGATTCAATCTCTGAATTATGTTTTATTAACAAAGTTCGGGAGAAGCACGTTCAGATAATCTACTCAATGATTGCGAGAGGAGGCTTATATATATATATATATATATATATATATATATATATATATATATATAGAGCCGACTTACCTCTGTTCCACGACAGACTCAGTTTTTCAGCGTCCCTCCTCCACCCCAACTCCTAACTCGTGATTATTCCCAGCCAGGGATGGGTGGGAGTGCTCTGGGTTTGGGCCAATTTACGAGCTTGGAGCCCTCTTTTTGGACAGCACACCAAATTGTGTAATTGTGAACTTGTGAACACTGTATTGTTAACGAAGTATAAATCAAAAAACACTATTTAAGTGTCTGTCTCAATGTTATTATGTGAAATATAAACTTTACGTCCAAATAAAAAGTGCATTAAAGGTGCCATATGTAAAAATTGAGGTAAAAATATCCAAAAAATGAGCTACACGTGTCAAAAGAATGAGAAGAAACAAGTGCAATGATGTCATTAAAAAAATTACAAGTTATAGTGCTGCCGAGATATATACCTGAATTAGCATGCTAAATGACTAGCCCCGGCCCGGCCGGTGTCATAATACCAGTTTCGGCCATGGGAGGTGGTATGCGGGCAACATACATAACCACCAGCCAAACTGCAACACACGAATAACTCGCACGGCTTGTGGGCGTACTTGAACCTGATGTCAATCGTGTAAAGGACAAAAAAGGATTTTGGTACAGCCCACTACTACATTTCAGTTCAGGGAAGAGTTCAAAAAAATTATTGATCTATATTATGTATGAGGAATACATTTTGGTAAGTTGCAGCATACTGTATCTTTCAACAGTGTTCGTGTTTTTTTACTATTAGCTAGGAGAGCTAATCTCTAAAAATCTCCAAATGCTCCACGTGAAACTGCGGTCTTACTATCGTGTCAATTGATTTGATTAATATGCGTGAGAGAGAGTGCAGGACCGCTCTCGTGTTGTTTGAAGACGTGAGAGTGCGCGCGCACGGCCGGGGCTCGCTCGCTAGGGGTGGGCGATACTGCAAAATTTGGTATCGATCCAATACCAAGTAAATACAGGGCCAGTATCGCCGATATCGATACCAATACTTTTTAATTTTAAAAGCATGCAAGTGAACTTAAGTGCACTTTCCTGTGCTAGAGCAGTGTGTCATGATTTATGAGGTGAATGCATCATTAATATGCTAAATCTGAATACGTTTTCATGACCACTAAATATTTTGTGATTTGTGCTCTCAACTCGCCTGTAATTAGTCAGTGAATTTTACCAAACTACCCTTATAGTAAATGCACTATTGTATACTAGCCTACTGTTCAAAAGTTTGGGGGCTGTAAGATTTTTAATTCTCTTCTGCATTTATTTGATCAAAAATACAGTAAAAACTGTAATATTATTACAATTTAACATAGGCTATTCTATAATTTATTCCTATGATCAAAGCTGAATTTTCAGCATCATTACTCCAGTCTTCATGATTCTTCATGATGAGAATTCATTTTAATATGCTGATTTGCAGCTCAAGAAACATTTCTTATTATTATCAATGTTGAAAACAGTTTCATGTTTTTGCATAAAATGTATCATGATGAACTAAGTTGAAAGAACAGCGTTTATATGAAATAGATTTTTTTTTAACAGTGTAAAACCCTTGACTGTCACTTTCGATCAATTTAATGCATCGATCTTTGTTGAATAAAAATATTAATTTCATTAAACAAATCTTACTGAGTCAACATTTTGAACCGTTATGTAAACTTTTAATTTGTTTATTGCGAAATAACTCCCGATTGTTTCTCTATCATCTTCCTTTCCCAAACGCACTGTGACAGAAGCACCAGCTTTGAACACTCTCTGTTTGATTGGTTTTGTCTTGTATCCAGATGACTAGGAGAAATAGTTCTACCCTACACAATTATTCTCTAACATTCGCTTATTTTTACGCACTGAATTGCGTTCTAAATTAATAAAATTTACTGGTAAAAAAAAAAACACACACTTGGATCGATATTTTTATGTGAGGATCGATCCTTTTCGATACCACGTCAGTATCGAAAGTATCGATACTTCAGGATTTCTATTCTACATTCTCTATTCTACTTCTTGCAGTCATTATATTCTACATCCCTCACCGATCAAAATAGGCTTTGGCGGGACAAAGCGGACTATTTGACGGTTTTAGAAGATTAACAACCTGAAACTAAAAAACAGACTAGAGTAGGCCAACTTTCTGGAGGTATACTGCCCCCATCTGGAGTCCACCTTTTCCAGTCCGGCTTCATAGTAGCTTTTTGCGTCATTGAGGAATTTCTGTAACACAGCAAACCGATTGAGGTGCAAATGATATTAGAGCCGAGAACATTTCCAGAAACTTGTCCTTTGATAACAAAACAAAACTTTGGATTATTTGGTTCGAGTCTTACCTCAACAAACTGGTAGGATTGCTCTCCGTAGAGGCGGTTGGCAAGACTCAACGCATACGGGACTCCTGGTTTGTTCAGCTCACTCATTAACTTTTTGAAGCTGGAATGAATTTGGTCCTCTGAATCATGATGTCCTGGAGTCGTGGCATCGGGTTTGTAAGAGTTTTTAAAGCCCAAGACCTACACAGCATTATTGTGGGTAGAATTAATAAAGATAACCTCACTATTCTGATAAATTCAGCATATAGTAAAATACAGCATTTAATAGTTTAAAACTGAGCATGGTGATGCATCAAATACACACATATAGCCTAAATATACATTTTGAATGAAGAACTTCTGGTCATAAAACATACTACATAAGTGTGAGATCACCTTAATCATCTGAGCTGCTGTGTTTCCTCTTGCACCGAGCGACACCATGGCCAGAGCCGAGGAGATGCTGACAGGAGAGTAGAACACATTTCCTGATGCGTTTCCTCCGCTGATCTTCTTGAACAGGTCGAGGGAGAACTGTGTGTTTGCAGCAGACAAAGACTCCATATTCACAAGCTGAGCAAGAAATACCAGTAGTTTTATCAACAGCAGATTTGAAAATCTTCTTCACACAATCTAGTTAGTTCTGTTTTAATGTCATTACTGTGTGGGTTACCATTTAAATCGCATAAAAGTACCTCTAAAAGCATTACCTATAGTCGGCTGAAATGATGAAGTTTCCCAGCGTGTCTGAGGTGAATGAATCGACAGTTGTGGATGTTGTTCTACTAAATACTGCCTCACCTTAAAACACCCAGGCTTTAAGCCAATCAAGAAATCAGCTTGTAACCATAGATATATACACTAGATGTCGCCTTGGGGTTCTAAGCTTACGTCAAAACCGCCGCCATCTTGGAACAGGGCTCTTGTCATAGGAAATACCTAGGTAACGCTGCTATCTCTGCCTGTACTTCGAATTCATGGATGATTCTGGACTTTTGTGCTGCATGGATGTTCACACAAACTAAATCTGAACTAGGAAGAATGTTTAAAAAAAAAGAAGAAAAAAAAGATTATTTTCTCTGGATTCAATGATAAATACATGTCTGACCGTTGGAACGTACCAAAAAAAAACAACTAGAAAATCGCATTAATGACGATTTATGGTGATATTATTTCCGTTATTTACGACATCTAGTGTATATATCAAGTGCTTTCTATGGGAAGGAAAACAGCCCAGGATTAAAATGAGCAAGTTGACCTCCTCAATGGACAAGGGGGGCCTTGGATTACCCAATGTGAGGATGTATAATCTTTCTTTTGTAATGGGCCAAACTGGCTAAACATTGGGATGAGGCGAATTCTCAGTTGGACTAGATCAAGATAGAACACCATTTCATCCTATTAGCTTTCTTTCACAATGCTGTGAAGCTAAATGGGACTCAAATCCAGTGACAATACACACACTATAGACAGTCATATGCATGATTGTGGAACAATCCTGAAAAGTGTAAAAACAGGGATGACTTGGAAACAATGGCTGTTTAAAGGGGTGACTGTAATTGGTGATCTGTATGAGAATGTAATTTTTATGTCATACTCTGAATTGGTGAAAAAATATAATATTGGGGACCAAGGACATTTTTTAAAGTATCTGCAGATTAGACACCGTGTCAAGAGCAAATTCAATGCAACTGATAACCCTGTTTATGCCTATCTTCAGTTGCCACGTGAAGCTCAAACTGCTTGTGTTTCAAATCAATGCTTGGTGTAGATACCTGTAATTTATCCAAAATACAGTTTTTTACATTCTTTGTATCTTGTACAGAACTGTATCAAGACTCCATTAAAGTAAATGCATACAGACAATTTCACTCAATTATTTACTAAAGATTTTATTCATCAGAGGAACACAGTCATCTAGAATTATCATGTCACCATCACTATCTTCAAGGAGAACAGAGCCGTCCATAAAAAAGAATGACATTAGAGGGATTATGTCGGAGGAAGAAAAGGAACGGGTGGTCTGCAATAAAGGTTTTTGGGGGAGAGGATGAGGTCATTCCGCATCCAAAAACAGCGAGGACGGCGGTGGCTGCAGCCGCTTCAGTTCCTTTCTCATTTACTTCAACAAAGGCTTTATGGATCACGTTCGACACCACCAGGTCCTTGTTGGAGGACATGCCTGAAAGATTCACCTTCTGCATGTCGAAAACATCCTCCATTCCCATGCTGATCAGAAGACTATTCATGTCATAAGTTTTCTCCATCTTAAATATGGGCAGAGACACTTTAACTTCCTGTTGGATCATCTTGCTGGGTTTGGTCCACTCCATGAGCTTCTCATAGGTCAGTGCCTTTTCAAGCTGCAAAAAGGGAGATATTGTTAATTTGTGTCTATTTGCATAAACTGGGGTCTGTTTGTACAGCGTCAATCAGTGATGATTTTTTCTTTGTGTTGTCAAAATGCAAGTCATGGAGACAGTAACTTGATTATATACTTACAATTATATAGGCAAAATTAAATTCTGATAGCTTTTAAATCTAAATCAATGAAATCTTTATAACAGTATAGCAGACAACATACAATACATATAATAGTAGTCCCGCTATATCTGCCAATAATAGGTCTTAGTAAGATAAGATGATATTTAATACTTAGTTTTATGATCAAAGCTCTGTAGTTTTAAAACATATAATGCAATGTAATACAATGATGATTGAGATGAACAAATAAACACTCATCAAAAGCCTGATAGATCATATTTTATACTAAATATGATTTTTTAAAGAAATTATTTATGGATAATCAAGTAAACCTAAATTGCTTTAGTCCAGTAAGTGTTCATCAAAATAATTTAAGAGTTATTCTTACGTGTACTTTATAAATATCAGAAAGAATTTCATAGTAAAAACACAAGTGAAGCACGAGCGAAGGTGAAAGACTTTACAAAAAGGCCTTTTACTTGCTAAAAAACCTAGCCTGGGAAACCCCAGACAACTTCCAGCAAATTTAGATTTGATCTGCAAGTAAGTCTGGCAAAGAGCTCATTCAAGCCCATTTCTAATCCGTCGAAATCAGAAACGTTGGGGCGGGCTTTACACGATGACGACAGCGCAGCGACTGTGAAGCAGATTTTGTACATTACAAAGATGGATGCCGCCGTGGAACATCACTCGTTCGTATCAGCTATCAGCTATCAAATCGCTGTTTTAAGCGATTTGAACGTTTCCTTTTTGTTAAAACCGTAGCAAACAACAACACTCGGAGATGTTTCTTCGTCGCTCTGCATACGTCATCTCCTTCATCACTCTGATTGGTTTTATATCTATCCAGAGGCATTGAGCGACGTCCGTTGGTGACGCCCCTTTGGAAATGATTTGTCTATGAAGCTTTGCCAGACCCTAACTCAGTTACTGAGAATGGTCTGGTGTAAACCAGGCTATAAAAAAATAAAATAAAAAAAAACGATCAATCTGTGCTGTCTCACCTTCTGAAGGCCAGTGGTGTCGTCTTCCATCTCGTTAGGAAGGATGATCAACATACTGAGATTCTTCCCGACATACGGCAGCTCCAGAACCTGACTGTTGATCTCTGGGATGGAGGCCAGAGGGAAGTGCGCCATTTGATGCATCATCTTCACTGGCTTAGTTTGATTCTGACAAACATAAGTTGAAACACTTTATAACTGTTCTTTTAGTGACGGTTAAAAAATGTTATAAAAGAGCATGAAATCCCACCTTGTTCAGCTTAAATTGCCCATCTCTGGTGGCTTCTTTTTCGAATTTATTCTCCCAGTCTCCTTTGAAGTAGATGGCGTTCACCAAGATTAGTCTCGTCATCCCATCGATGGCTCCCTGTGGCACCAAGTCCTTGATCTTCTCTAAAATACAAATGCAAAGTTTTGGCATGAAACTCTAGATGGCACTACACCGGGGCGTTAGGACCCACACAGACCACAGGGTGAGCGCCCCCTGCTGGCCTCACTAACACTTCTTCCAGCAGCAACCTGGTTTTCCCAGGAGGTCTCCCATCCAGACACTGACCAGCCTCAGTCCTGCTTAGCTTCAGTGGGCAACCAGTCTTGGGCTACTGGGTGATAAGACTGCTGGATCAGTGCATAGGGTCTAATTTACCTGTGGACCTTCTTGGATATAAATCAGTGCCCTTATTAAGATTGCTTGTATCACAGCTGCCAGGAGGATTTTTTTACGCAACTGGAAATGCCCAAAAATCCTGAAAGATTGGATTGATGGGATGATTGAAATTGCTTCATATCAGAGCATGCTGGGGAGACTGCGTAGTGAGGGAGAAATTAAAAACATGGGATCATTTTTGGCAGCATATAAACATTAAGTGAATAAGTACGAGTGCTTAACAATTGTTTAATTTCCATGTGCTTTTGTTTTGACTGAATTCCAATGGTGGTGACGAGTGGCTGAATATGTAATTGCAAAGGTGATTACTGAATGTGAATACTGTGGGGATGAACTGAAGTTTTGACTGTTGAACAGTAAAAAAAAAGTGAATAGTAAAAAGAATGGACTTGTGACAAAGTCCCCGAAACGATTCACTTCACTTTAAGCTTTCATTTTGTGACGCGTGATTTTTTTGGATAATAGAAGAGCAGAAGTGCAAACCAAGTGTTTCAGAGCTTGCAAAACCTGTCATAAGAGACTTTTTCATCTCACACTGTAAGACGCAACGTGCTGACGTGAAATGCATTGATCTAACAGCATCTAAAATGTATTACATAAAAGAAGTGTCTGATCTCCACTTACTCCTTTTCCACCAGAATGGTTCTGGAGCCTGTTCTCACGGTCGTGTGTTTCCACAGACTTGACCAACGAACCCTGACGTAACGCTGCGGTGCTACGTATTGTTTATCTGACTATAACAGTTTAAAATCAGACAGTTTGTGTGTATGTTCGGCTTTGCTGTTCACACAGTGCCGGGAGTGATTCTAGTGTACCGGCAGCTCGCATAAACTCCCTGTACTCTCATCCTTCCTTTTTTTTTGGAGGTATATTGTTATCGGTGGTAATAAATTTCTTAGGGATGAATAAGTGCTAAAGTAGTGGAAGAGTATTCCTTAAAGGATTAGTTTACCTCAAAATGAAAATTTCCTAATAATTTACTCACCCCAATGCCATCCAAGATATCCATGTCTTTCTTTCCTCAGTGGAAGAGAAATTAGTTTTTTGAGGAAAACATTTCTGGATTTTTCTTAGAATAATGGACTTATAATGAATAATGACCGGTCTTGGCATTGAGTGTACAAGTTCACAACAAGTTTTCAAATCTTTTCTGTTTACTTGGATGATGACCTTGTCTCTACAAAATCCCCCACAGATGGTCATAGCCGTAAAGTTATGGAGGACAGAACTATATATAAGTAGCATACAAAAAAATAAAAATAAATGTTGAACAGATTTATCCAAAATACTGTTTTTTACATTCTTTGTATCTTGTATAGAACTGTATCAAGACTCTGTTAAAGTAAATGCATACAGACAATTTCACTCAATTATTTACTAATGATTTTATTCATCAGAGGAACACAGTCATCTAGAATTATCATGTCACCATCACTATCTTCAAGGAGAACAGAAGCGTCCATAAAACAGAATGACATTAGTGGGATTATGTCGGAGGAAGAAAAGGAACGGGTGGTCTGCAATAAAGGTTTTTGGGGGAGAGGATGACATTGCGCATCCAAAAGTCACGACGACGGCGGTGGCTGCAGCCGCTTCGGTTCCTTTCTCGTTGACTTCAACAAAGGCTTTATGGATCACCTTCGACAGCACCAGGTCCTTGTTGGAGGACATGCCTGAAAGATTCACCTTCTGCATGTCGAAAAGATCCTCCATTCCCATGCTGATCAGAAGACTCTCCATGTTGTAGGTTTCCAGCACCTTAAATTTGGGCAGAGACACTTGAACTTCCTGTTGGATCATCTTGCTGGGTTTGGTCCACTCCATGAGCTTCTCATAGGTCAGTGCCTTTTCAAGCTGGATAATAAAGTGAGATATTGTTAATGTGTGTCTATTTGCATAAACTGAGGTCTGTTTGTACAGCATCAATGATGTGATGATTTTTTCTTTGTGTTTGGATCGGCCATTTCATTCAAACAAAATGCAAGTCATGGAGACAGTAACTTGATTATATACTTAAATTTATATAAGCAAAATTAAATTCTGATAGCTCATAATCTAAATCAATGAAATTTTTATAACAGTATAGCAGACAACAATACATATAATATCAGTAGTTTCGCTATATATGCCAATAATATGTCTTAGTATATAATATTATTATATTATATATATTATATAATATATTTAAGTGCTTAGTTTTATGATCAAAGCTCTGTAGTTTTAAAACATATAATGCAATGCAATACAATGATGATTGAGATGAACAAATAAACACTCATCAAAAGCCTGATAGATCATATTTTATACTAAGATGTGATTTTTCTAAGAAATTATTTATGGATAATCAAGTAAACCTAAGTTGCTTCAGTCCAGTAAGTTTTCATCAAAATAATTTAAAAGTTATTCTTACGTGTACTTTATAAATATCAGAAACGATTTCACAGTAAAAACACACGTGAAGCACGAGTGAAGGTGGACGTCTTTACAAAAAGGCCTTTTACTTGCTAAAAAAAACCCCCAAAACTATCAATCTGTGCTGCCTCACCTTCTGAAGGCCAGTGGTGTCGTCTTTCATCTCGTTAGGAAGGATGATCAACATACTGAGATTCTTCCCGACATACGGCAGCTCCAGAACCTGACTGTTGATCTCTGGGATGGAGGCCAGAGGAAAGTGCGCCATTTGATACATCATCTTCACTGGTTTAGTTTGAATCTGCCAAACATCAATGTAAACACTTTATAACGGCTTCTTCGTGACTGTCAAAAAAAAAAAAAAATATATATATATATATATATATATAAAAACATGAAATCCCACCTTGTTCAGCTTAAATTGCCCATCTCTGGTGGCTTCTTTTTTGAATTTCTTCTCCCAGTCTCCTTTAAAGTAGATGGCGTTCACCAAGACTAGTTTCGTCATCCCATCGATGGCTCCCTTTGGCACCAAGTCCTTGATCTTCTCTAAAAATACAAATACAAAGTTTTGGCATGAAACTCTAGATGGCACAGGCTAATAGGTCCTTTATCTCACCTGTTCATAATCACATCACTATCTATAGGGTGCAGCTGATTGGTTCCTGCCGTATCAGTAGCCAATGAGCTCGCTGCTCAACTATTAATCCTTGGGTAGCATTTGGGTTTCCCTTAGCAGTGCATTGCGCTTTCAGAAACCCTCCACCTTCCCCAGCTCCACCTGTATTGATCTGCTACGGGTAATTCATGTACACTATATTGGACAGCAGCAGCATGTCTTTCTTGCTCACAGCATCGTGTTGTGTGTGTATGGCAATAAAAGCAACAGCAGCAACAGCGTAGCAGATCTATTCTACCAGGACCAAACATAAAACATGGTCATACCCATTACCATGCCAATCACTCCGAGAGTTGTCATGACAGAAATGGAAATTGTAAACTTTGAGCAGTGATTTAAATTGATTCTCATAGGTCTAAATTAGTTGATTGAATCTCTAAATTATGTTTTATTAACAAAGTTCGGGAGAAGCACGTTCAGATAATCTACTCAATGATTGCGAGAAGAGGCTTATATATATATAGAGCCGACTTACCTCTGTTCCACGACAGACTCAGTTTTTCAGCGTCCCTCCTCCACTCCAACTCCTAACTCGTGATTATTCCCAGCCAGGGATGGGTGGGAGTGCTCTGGGTTTGGGCCAATTTACGAGCTCGGAGCCCTCTTTTTGGACAGCACGCCAAATTGTGTAATTGTGAACTTGTGAACTTGTGAACACTGTATTGTTAACTAAGTATAAATCAAAAAACACAATTTAATGGCGCTTTTCCACTACACAGTACCAGCTCGCCTCGACTCGACTCGCCTTTGTTTGGTTTTCCACTGTGTAAAAGTTGTACCTGTACCTGCTTTCGGGTTCTGAGCGAGCTGAGGCGATACTAAAATGTGACGTGTACACATGGCAGACTGCTGATTGGTCAGAGAGAATCGTCACTATTCACTGCGTCATCATTGCACGTGCCAGACGGAGTATCCTGAATAATCCCGCCATTTTTAAATAGTTTGGCCAGAGATTGCGTGATATACCCATTACTACTATTATTATGGCAACTCGGAAGAATACACCGTGGTCAAACGAGGAGTGTGTGTTGCGACTCGCGTAGAAGATTATGTCACGACAGTTTCCTGCGGCGTCGCTATGACGACCAGGTACTATTGTGGAGGTACTGTATCTGCAATGGAAAACGGAGCGAAAAGCGAGCCGAGTCGAGGTGAGGCGAGTCGAGTCGAGCTGGTACTGGTAATGGAAAAGCGCCATAAGTGTCTGTCTCAAAGTTCTTATGGAAATGTAAACTTTACGTCCAAATAAAAAGTGCATTAAAGTTCAAACTTTAACCTCCAAAAAACTAAATAGCTCAACTCAATATCTCATAAAGCTAAACATGGTCCTTAAAAAAAACATTTTGCTGAACTTAAAAAGCAGCAAAAACAAAGAGAATTATTTGTAGAGTAAGGCTACGTTTACACATAGCCGGGTATTTAGAGAAACGAATATTTCCCCCCCCTCCGTTTTCAATAAAAACATTGTGCACACGACCCGCATAAATACGCCGCGCTTGCCATCATAACTATGCCAAACCTATGGGCGGCAGTGTAGGGAGATGGATAAAGCCAATCAGAATCCTCAGAATCGACACGAGAGAACCTAAAACTCCGTTTCTCCCAGTTGACACGGCAACACATAAACGGCGTTTTCAGAAATCTCCACTTTGGCCGGAGTTTTTAGAAATAATCGTTTTCTGTGATAAAAACGGGGTTTTCGTGTAAACGAGAGGCCAAACCGCAGGGAAATATCTGCGTTTTCCCTCCGTGTAAACGGGGCCTAACTTTATGCTGGATTTCACCTTGTGTTTTTTTCTCCACCCATTTGTTGATGTTGACACGAGCAGCCTCTGATTTGTTCTTGAAGTCCACCTTCTCCAGTCCGGCTTCATAGTAGCTTTTTGCGTCATTGAGGAATTTCTGTAACATTGCAAACCGATTGCGATACAGGCTTAACGAGTTGAGAACATTTCCAGAAACTTGTCCTTTAATAACAAAACAAAACTTTGGATTATTTGGTTAGAGTCTTACCTCAACAAACTGGTAGGATTGCTCTCCGTACAGGCGGTTGGCAAGACTCAACGCATACGGGACTCCTGGTTTGTTCAGCTCACTCATAAACTTTTTGAAGCTGGAATGAATTTGGTCCTCTGAATCATGATGTCCTGGAGTCGCGGCATCGGGTTTGTGAGGGTTTTTAAAGCCCAAGACCTACACAGCATAATTGTGGGTAGAATTAATAAAGATAACCTCACTATTCTGATAAATTCAGCATATAGTAAAATACAGCATATAATACGTAGTTTAAAATACTGAGCATGATGATGCATCAGACACACACATATAGCCTAAATATACATTTTGAATTCAGAACTTCTGGTCATAAAACATACTACATAAGAGTGAGATCACCTTAATCATCTGAGCTGCTGTGTTTCCTCTTGCACCGAGCGACACCATGGCCAGAGCCGAGGAGATGCTGACAGGAGAGTAGAACACATTTCCTGATGCGTTTCCTCCGCTGATCTTCTTGAACAGGTCGAGGGAGAACCGTGTGTTTGCAGCAGACAAAGACTCCATATTCACAAGCTGAGCAAGAAATACCAGTAGTTTTATCAACAGCAGATTTAAAAATCTTCTTCACACAATCTAGTTAGAATCAAATGTTATTACTGTGTTGGTTACCATTTAAATCGCATACATAAAAGTACCTCTAAAAGCATTACCTATAGTCGGCAGAAAGGATGAAGTTTCCCAGCGTGTCTGAGGGGAATGAATCGACAGTTGTGGATGTTGTTCTACTAAATACTGCCTCACCCTAAAACACCCAGGCTTTAAGCCAATCAGGAAATCAGCTTGTAACATACCCTGTAATTACTCAACTGATGTTTGTGAATGTTTATCCACCTGGAACAGCATCAGACTTAAATTGAGTGATTCATTATGATTTGTTTATCATAAGTAAAAATATTATTTTATTTTTTAAATACAACTGTGTGTATAGCTGAAGAAACTAACCTGAAAACAAGAAAGATAAATGATAATGTCTGTACAACTCATTAAGGGTATCATGAAATACATTTTCGTATGTGATAGAATTATATAATATAAATATAACCCAAGTTTAATAATTAATGTAATTATGTATTATTTTATAGGCTAGGTAATATACTGTATATACAGTATGTGTGTTGATGTGGTCCGTGCCACTTAGGTTCTAATGGCTTGTTTCTGAATGACTTTATCATGACCCATTGACATGGGATGATTGTGTGTCCACCACCTGGTGGAGTCTGCCAACACGACTCAACTCTCTCTTTGGCACTCCCTTTACTACCTGTCCTGTGAAGTGTGTACCTTGATCTGAGTCAATGCAATCTGGTAATTCTCTACAGGAGTTTCTTTTACTTCACTCGTAGGTGTATATGTAAGCGTAACACAATTGTGAGTCATTTCTCCTTTATCCTCTAACAAAACTTCAGTTTTTAAAGACATCATACCTGAGAATGGGTTTGTGAATGGTGCACGCTTTAAAACAATGTTCGGGGCTGTGTGAGTTGCTAACCAATTTCCCCAACGGGAGGAGGTGACAGAAGTGACTTTTGCTTGATTCATTAGTGTGGACACTGCATGAGGGTATTTTACGTTTACAGTCTGACCTAACACTATTACTGATGAAGGGCCTGTGCTGTAGAATAACATTTAAGGCTGTGAGTCTACTTAACCAGTGTCCCCCAAAGGAAAAGCTGAGACAGTCACTTTCCTTTTGTTCTATTAAACAACAATAAGTCTTTCATCTTTGTTGTAAGTTACTGGGGAAACTAAGCATTCACAGCCTAAATGGTTAAAGGTGCTCTAAGCGATCTCGGGTGTCGTCACTTCTTGTTGACGTTTAAAGTAGCCTATTGTCAAACAAAACGGACTAACCCCCCAAACCCCTCCTCCAAATCCTTCTTGTAGGTTATTGGCTGGAACAGTTTGTTATGTTTCGTGGTGCGGGTTAGCCCACTTTGTTTTGTTGCCGTTTATGGAGCCTGGGGTGTCTGCAGAGGCCGCGTCTTTTTACAGTGTGTTCAGGGGACAGGCAGCTAGCGGATAGTGAGGAGATGTTTGCTGTAGCCTATGTGACAAAAAAAAGTTTTGGCCTAAAAATGCATGACATCGCTTAGAGCACCTTTAACACCTCAAAAAGCTGCCCAACGAGTTTAATGACGAGGGGAGGGGCTGCTTCAGAGTAGCAAGGAGACTGAGTAGAAGCTGAGTAACATTGTTAACTTGGCTAAAGTTATTTTTGTTTTTCCTACACTCTTTTCTCCAATGTCCATGCTTACAGTAATAACAACTGCCCTCTCTCTCTTAGGACATTTACGTTTCTGTTGGTTCTCTATGTTGACCTTAAAAGATGCTGCTGCAATTTTTACTCTTGCTTTGACATCAGAGTCTCTTTCCCAAGTAGCTAAACTGTCCAATTTGTTTTGCAGGGTTCTATTGGACCATGTGAAGTCTAAGAAAGGGAATGCATTTATATGCTTTGACAAAAGACCATCAAACCATGTGCGAACTATTGGACCATTATCATTTGACACCTTCTCTGACGTGTCTGCTATTCCACTGTATGCTGCAGCTGACTGACAAAATTTTTCAGTGTACTCATTAACAGTTTCATCATTCTTCTGTACACAACTAGTGATCTTTGACCAGTCCACTTCTGGTCCAACAATGTTCTTTAACACTCTCAGAACTCCCTCTCTCAATTTGTCTTTTCTGGCATGTTGTTGTCAGGGTTCTGCCCTGGCAGCTTTGTCTGTGTTGTCTTTGTTTCAAGTCTCTATGTTTGTGTTGTGCTTGAACTTATGGCTCCGTCTTTGTTTGTGTTGGCCATGTGCTCCTCTGTTCCTGCCTCCTTGTTTCCCAGTACCATGCCCTCTTGTCTAGTTGAGTCCTCGTTTGCCTGAGTGTGTTCACCTGTTCCTTGTCTGAGTGTGCTTACCTGTTCCTCTTGCTCTCAGCTCAATATATATGTATTCTCTTGCCCTAATGTTTCGCCAGTTCGTCGTATACTTTCTATGTGCCATAGACTTTGTGTGCTACATTGTTTGTTTGACAGTCTAGTGTAGTTTCTAGTCAAAGCTAACTCTTGTCTCACCTAGTTTAGTCTCGTCGTGTCTTGTGCTTTCTGTGTCTTTTGTCTTCTTTAGTTTGCCCTCCAACCTGAGCTTCCCTGGCCGGCTTACACCATCAGCCAAGCAGCAAGACAGTCTCTTGCTGGCATTCTGTGTCTACCACCCTCCCTACTATAATCCTGGGTTGGATTCAGTGGTCACTCTCTCAGCCTGCCTGTCTTTGTGCCTCATCCTTGCCTTCTGTTTGGACTATTCACCTCCTCACCCACCATCTCCCGTCTTGTCAACTGTCTTTCAATAAAACCTGTTAACACTTGTTCTGCATTTGAGTCCTCCTTCATAGACCCGTGACAGAACGAACTGGCCAGTTCAGGACTCAGCAGAATGAGCATCAAGATCCTGCCACCTGCTAACATCCAGGAGAGAATGGCTCGTCATCGTGGTCTTACTGCCCTTCGCCAGGATGGCTTTGAGGTGGGGGGTTTTGCCCAATTCTTTTGGACCATGTCTGTGGGGCTAGATTATAATGACGCTGCTCTCAAAGACATTTTTAACTCCTGCTTGGATGATCCCCTGCCTGCATGGGAGATGGATTCTCTCAGGATTCTGGATTTTTGGGGTTTCTCCAGGTACCTTGGTCATCGCAGTAAGTGGGGAGGACCAAGTCAACCAGTGTCATCTTTCAACAATCATCCTCCCTTTCCTCGACTGTCACGTCAAGTTTATGACCATCCTCTGGCTTCTACTAAGAGACTAAGATCCAGATGGAATAGGGCAGTCCAGTCCACCACAGCTACCCCAGAGTCACTCAAACCAACCGCCATCTTCTCCCAGGGATCCAGGTCAGTCCCAGTCACTTCAATATCTGTTATTCAAGACCCAGTCAAGTCAACCGCTGTCATCTCTCAGACAATTAAGGCAGTTCCAGCCACCTCTGAGTCTACTGACTAAACCTCTGTTTTCCCAGTAACAACCCAGAGTGTTCCGGTTACTTCAGAGTCTGTTAGGTCTGTTTCAGTCACTGCTGAGTCGATCCCAGCTAGAAATTTTACGTTCCCAGAACTGGTGTCAAGGACGTCGCCTGGTAACGTTCCCACAACGTTCCCAGACAGTCACGATGTGGAGTTCTTTAAAGGGTTTGGGGACGTTATTTGGAGGACCTTCAGGGAACATTCAGGATGTTCTGGGAACGTTTAGAGGACAATATTTAATTCAGAAATCCAACGTTTCCAAAACATTCTGAGAACGTCCCGCTGGTGTCAAGGACATTGCCTGGTAACGTTTCCACAACGTTCCCAGACAGTCACGATGTGGAGTTCTTTAAAGGGTTTGGGGACGTTATTTGGAGGACCTTCAGGGAACATTCAGGATGTTCTGAGAACGTTTAGAGGACAATATTTAATTCAGAAATCCAATGTTTCCCAAACATTCTGAGAACGTCCTGCAGAACTTTTAGGGACCAACTTAGAATATTATTTTTTTGTCCTATTAAGGTCTTTCCATCATGTTTACTGAACATTTTCAGAACCTTTACTAACATTACAGGAACCTTTAGGGGAACTAGAATCTAGAATGTTAAAGTAACATTTATTAACATTACTGGAACTTTGTAGAACCTTTAAGGGACCTAGAATGTTCTTTTTTGGTCCATTTTTAGGCTATTATTATTATTAGGGATTGAACTTTATGCTGCTTAGATTTCGTGAGGAGACCCTGCAGGCTATGTAAACAAGAGTTAAAATAAGCAAATTGGAATAGGCCTAGCGCTTACGTTTGCTTGTTTATCTAAAAAAAAAAAAGCCAATATAGCCTGACCATCTACGCGAGAATGGTTCATTAAAATAACTTTACATGATAATCACATTGGCAGAACTATACTCACTGCAGCTTGCTGCTGGCTCGCTGTCGGTGAAGAAAACCGGAAAAATACCGCCGTCAGGTGTCCGTCCGAGAAGGGTCCAGCCCGCAGACAAACCAGATAAACGTAACAGAAGTTGACGGAAGTTGAACCTCGGTTCGTCCCACGTCACCGCGCACAAAATGTGATGAATATGAGAATGTTCTCATTAAGTTAGTCACAAAACGTTCTCATATGGTCAACAGAGAACCATATGGGAACGTCCTTATTATGTCCTCTTTGTAATGTTGCTATGTGACCATAAAATAACCAATATGGAAGGTTCCCCTAAAGTCACATAAAGAACGTCATTGTATGACCAACTTAGACCCACATGAGAACGTTTTGATTACGTCCTCTTTGTAACGTTGTTATGCGACCATAAGATTACCATTACGGAACGTCCCCCTAAAGTCATTTAAGGAACGTTGAACTGCAGTACTTTCATTACCAAAAGAGGACGTTTCAGGAATGTCCCTAATGTTCTTTAAAGGTTCGGAATGTTCGTCACCTTTAGAGAACTTTTGGAAACGTTACCCATGGTCGCGGGAACGTCACTACCTGGGATGGTCACGGCTATTCTGCCTGGGTTGGCTGAGTTAGCTGTAGATACTACAGAGGCAGTCCAGCACACAGTATCAGCCCGTCGAAAGAGGAAGAAGAGAAAGGCCTGTGCAGAACAGTCTACAATTCTCCATTCTCAAGCTCCAGGTCCTGTGGTTCCTGAGGTATCAATTCCAGTAAAACCATTTTCTAAGCCATTGACTAGTAATGTCATCCAGCGCTGCCCAGGAGGGCGCTTCCGAGTCATTCCCCGTGCACACCAGCGCTGCCCAAGAGGGCGATCCCGAGTCAGTCCTTGTACCTAATTTTACGTCATGTCTTTCTTTCCTCAGTGGAAGAGAAATTATTTTTTTGAGGAAAACATTTCTGGATTTTTCTTAGAATAATAGACTTATAATGAATAATGACCGTTCTTGGCATTGAGTGTACAAGTTCACAACAAGTTTTCAAATCTTTTCTTTTTACCTCTTGGATGATGACCTTGTCTCTACAAAATCCCCTAGAGATGGTCATAGTCGTAAAGTTATGGAGGACAGAACTATTTATAAGTAGCATAAAAAAAAAACTAAAACTAAATGTTGAACAGATTTATCCAAAATACAGTTTTTTACATTCTTTGTATCTTGTACAGAACTGTATCAAGACTCTGTTAAAGTAAATGCATACAGACAATTTCACTCAATTATTTACTAATGATTTTATTCATCAGAGGAACACAGTCATCTAGAATTATCATGTCACCATCACTCTCTTCAAGGAGAACAGAGGCGTCCATAAAACAGAATGACATTAGAGGGATTATGTCGGAGGAAGAAAAGGAACGGGTGGTCTGCAATAAAGGTTTTTGGGGGAGATAATGACATCATTGCGCATCCAAGAACAGGGAGGACGGATGTGGCTGCAGCCGCTTCAGTTCCTTTCTCATTGACTTCAACAAAGGCTTTATGGATCACGTTCGACACCACCAGGTCCTTGTTGGAGGACATGCCTGAAAGATTCACCTTCTTCTCGTCAAACACATCCTCCATTCCCATGCTGATCAGAAGAATCTTCATGTCATAAGTTTCCTCCATCTTAAATATGGGCAGAGACACTTGAACTTCCTGTTGGATCATCTTGCTGGGTTTGGTCCACTCCATGAGCTTCTCATAGGTCAGTGCCTTTTCAAGCTGCATAAAGGGAGATATTGTTAATTTGTGTCTATTTGCATAAACTGGGGTCTGTTTGTACAGCGTCAATGATGTGATGATTTTTTCTTTGTGTTGTCAAAATGCAAGTCATGGAGACAGTAACTTGATTATATACTTACAATTATATAGGCAAAATTAAATTCTGATAGCTTTTAAATCTAAATCAATGAAATCTTTATAACAGTATAGCAGACAACATACAATAGTAGTCCCGCTATATCTGCCAATAATATGTCTTAGTAAGATAAGATGATATTTAATACTTAGTTTTATGATCAAAGCTCTGTAGTTTTAAAACATATAATGCAATGGAATACAATGATGATTGAGATGAACGAATAAACACTCATCAAAAGCCTAATAGATCATATTTTATACTAAATATGATTTTTTTAAAGAAATTATTTATGGATAATCAAGTAAACCTAAGTTGCTTTAGTCCAGTAAGTGTTCATCAAAATAATTTAAGAGTTATTCTTACGTGTACTTTATAAATATCAGAAACAATTTCATAGTAAAAACACATGTGAAGCACGAGCGAAGGTGAAAGTCTTTACAAAAAGGCCTTTTACTTGCTAAAAAACCTAGCCTGGGAAACCCCAGACAACTTCCGGCAAATTTAGATTTGATCTGCAAGTAAGTCTGGCAAAGAGCTCATTCAAGCCCATTTCTAATCCGTCGACATCAGAAACGTTGGGGCGGGCTTTACACAATGACGACAGCGCAGCGACGGTGAAGCATATTTTGTACATTACAAAGATGGATGCCGCCGTGGAACATCACTCGTTCGTATCAGCTATCAGCTATCAAATCGCTGTTTTAAGCGATTTGAACGTTTCCTTTTTGTTAAAACCGTAGCAAACAACAACACTCGGAGATGTTTCTCCGTCGCTCTGCATACGTCATCTCCTTCATCACTCTGATTGGTTTTAGATCTATCCAGAGGCATTGAGCGACGTCCGTTGGTGACGCCCCTTTGGAAATGATTTGTCTATGAAGCTTTGCCAGACCATAACTCAGTTACTGAGAATGGTCTGGTGTAAACCAGGCTATAAAAAAAACCCAAAAACGATCAATCTGTGCCTGTCTCACCTTCTGAAGGCCAGTGGTGTCGTCTTCCATCTCGTTAGGAAGGATGATCAACATACTGAGATTCTTCCCGACATACGGTAGCTCCAGAACCTGACTGTTGATCTCTGGGATGGAGGCCAGAGGGAAGTGCGCCTTTTGATGCATCATCTTCACTGGCTTAGTTTGAAACACTTTATAACTGCTCTTTTAGTGACGGTTAAAAAATGTTATAAAAGTGCATGAAATCCCACAATTTTCAGCTTAAATTGCCCATCTCTGGTTGATTCTTTTTTGAATTTATTCTCCCAGTCTCCTTTGAAGTAGATGGCGTTCACCAAGATTAGTCTCGTCATCCCATCGATGGCTCCCTGTGGCACCAAGTCCTTGATCTTCTCTAAAATACAAATGCAAAGTTCTGGCATGAAACTCTAGATGGCACAGGCTAATAGGTCCTTTATCTCACCTGTTCATAATCACATTTCTGTCTATAGGGTGCAGCTGATTGGTTCCTGCCGTATCAGTAGCCAATGAGCTCGCTGTTCAACTGTCAATCCTTGGGTAGCATTTGTTAGCAGTGCATTGTGCTTTCAGAAACCCTCCATCTTCCCCAGCTCCACCTGTATTGATCTGCTACGGGTAATTCATGTACACTATATTGGACAGCAGCAGCATGTCTTACTTTCTCACAGCAGCGTGTTGTGCGTGTAAGAAACCAACTTAAAAAGCAGCAAAAACTCAGACAGTTATTTGTAGAGTAAGTTTATGCTGGATTCACCTTGTGTTTTTTTCTCCACCCATTTGTTGATGTTGACACGAGCAGCCTCTGATTTGTTCTTGAAGTCCACCTTCTCCAGTCCGGCTTCATAGTACTTTTTTGCATCTTTGAGGAATTTCTGTAACATAGCAAACCGATTGAGGTGCAAATGATAATAGAGTTGGAAACATTTCCAGAAACTTGTCTGTTTTTGTAATAACAAAACAAAACTTTGGATTATTTGGTTCGAGTCTTACCTCAACAAACTGGTAGGATTGCTCTCCGTAGAGGCGGTTGGCAAGACTCAACGCATACGGGACTCCTGGTTTGTTCAACTTACTCATGAACTTTTTGAAGCTGGAATGAATTTTGTCCATTGAATCATGATGTCCTGGAGTCGCGGCATCGGGTTTGAGGGGGTTTTTAAAGCCCAAGACCTACACAGGATTTATGTGGGTAGAATTAATAAAGATAAACTCACTATTCTGGTAAATTTAGCATATAGTAAAATACAGCATATAATAGTTTAAAATACTGAGCACGATGATGCATCAAACAGACACATATAGCCTAAATATACATTTTGAATTCAGAACTTCTGGTCATAAAACATACTACATAAGTGTGAGATCACCTTAATCATCTGAGCTGCTGTGTTTCCTCTTGCACCGAGCGACACCATGGCCAGAGCCGAGGAGATGCTGACAGGAGAGTAGAACACATTTCCTGATGCGTTTCCTTCACTGATCTTCTTGAACAGGTCGAGGGAGAACTGTGTGTTTGCAGCAGACAAAGACTCCATATTCACAAGCTGAGCAAGAAATAGCAGTAGTTTTATCAACAGCAGATTTGAAAATCTTCTTCACACAATCTAGTTAGTTCTGTTTTAATGTCATTACTGTGTGGGTTACCATTTAAATCGCATACAAGTACCTTTAAAAGCATTACCTAGAGTAGTCGGCAGACATTATGAAGTTTCCCTGCGTGTCTGAAGTGAATGAATCGACAGTTTTGGATGTTGTTCTACTAAATACTGCTTCCCCTTAAAACACCCTGGCTTTAAGCCAATCAGGAAATCAGCTTGTAACCATAGATATATACACTAGATGTCGCCTTGGGGTTCTAAGCATGCGTCAAAACCGCCGCCATCTTGGAACAGGGCTCTTGTCATAGGTAATACCTAGGTAACGCTGCTATCTCTGCCTGTACTTCGAATTCATGGATGATTCTGGACTTTTGTGCTGCATGGATGTTCACACAAACTAAATCTGAACTAGGAAGAATGTTTTAGAAAATGTATATATATATATTATTTGCTCTGGATTCAATGATAAATACATGTCTGACCGTTGGAACGAACCAAAAAAAACAAAACAAAAACTAGAAAATCGCATTCATGACGATTTATGGTGATTTATTTCCGTTATTTACGACATCCAGTGTATATATCAAGTGCTTTCTATGGGAAGGAAAATGACCCAGGATTAAAATTAGCAAGTTGACCTCCCCAATGGACAAGTGGGGCCTTGGATTACCCAATGTGAGGATGTATAATTTTTCTTTTGAAATGGGCCAAACTGGCTAAACATTGGGACGAGGCAGATTCTCAGTTGGACTAGATCAAGATAGAACATAATTTCATCCTATTAGCTTTCTTTCACAATGCTGTGAAGCTAAATGGGACTGAAATCCAGTGACAATACACACACTATAGACAGTCATATGCATCATTGTGGAACAATCCTGAAAAGTGTAAAAGCAGGGATGACTTGGAAACAATGGCTGTTTAAAGGGGTGACTGTAATTGGTGATCTGTATGAGAATGGAATTTTTATGTCATACTCTGAATTGGTGAAAAATATAATATTGGGGACCAAGGAAATTTTTGAAAGTATCTGCAGATTAGACACCGTGTCAAGAGCAAATTCAATGCAACTGATAACCCTGTTTATGCCTATCTTCAGTTGCCATGTGAAGCTCAAACTGCTTGTTTCTCAAATCAATGCTTGGTGTAACTGCAGACCTAATAACATGAAAACAATACGGCAGAAGGATTTGGGGATTAATATTCTTGATAATAATGGCTGTACATCCTATCTAATGTGGGTATCATGTAGGCTTTACAAGATGGTGATAGCTGGAAAATCTATGCTGGAAATGTAATGAAGAAGAGGGCACTTATTCACATATGATTTGGGAATGTTCTTTAGTTCACCCATTCAGGTGTAAAATTCTGGGAATAATGGATTATAATAATTCATTACATTTATATAGCACCTTTCTCTGCACTCAAAGCGCTTTACATGGAAGGGAGAATCTCCTAAACCACCACCAATGTGCAGCATCACCTGGATGAAGTGGCGTCAGCCCTACTGTGCCAGAACGCCCACCACACACACACACACACACACACAAGCTTACTGGTGGAGGAGAGAGTGATTAAGCCAATTAGTGTGTACATATATATATACGGGGATGATTAGGAGGCCATGATGGTCAGAGACACTGGGCCAATGTGGTCAGGACGCCGGGGTTACATCCCTACTCGTTTCGAAAGGCATCCTGAGATTTATTTTGACCACAGAGAGTCAGGACCTTGTTTTAACATCTCATCCGATGGACGGTGCTCTTTGACAGTATAGTGTCACCATCACTACACCGGGGCGTTAGGACCCACACACACAGGGTGAGCGCCCCCTGCTGGCCTCACTAACACTTCTTCCAGCAGCAACCTGGTTTTCCCAGGAGGTCTCCCATCCAGATACTGACCAGCCTCAGCCCTGCTTAGCTTCAGTGGGCAACCAGTCTTGGGCTACTGGGTGATAAGACTGCTGGATCAGTGCATGGGGTCTAATTTACCTGTGGACCTTCTTGGATATAAATCAGTGCCCTTATTAAGATTGCTTGTATCACAGCTGCCAGGAGGATTTTTTATGCAACTGGAAATGCCCAAAAACCCTAGACCTGAAAGATTGGATTGATGGGATGATTGAAATTGCTTCATATCAGAGCATGCTGGGGAGACTGCGTAGTGAGGGAGAAATTAAAAACATGGTATCATTTTTGGCAGCATATAAAAATGAAGTGAATAAGTACGACTGCTTAACAATTGTTTAATTTCCATGTGCTTTTGTTTTGATTGAATTCCAATGGTGGTGACGAGTGGCTGAATATGTAATTGCAAAGGTGATTACTGAATACTGTGGGTTGACTGTTGAACAATAAAAAAAGTGAATAGTAAAAAGAATGGACTTGTGACAAAGTCCCCGAAACGATTCCCTTCACTTTAAGCTTTCATTTTTTGACGAGTGACTTTTTTGGATAATAGAAGAGCAGGAGAAGTGCAAACTAAGTGTTTCAGAGCTTGCAAAACCTGTCAAAAGAGACCGTTTCATCTCAGACTGCAAGACGCAATGTGCCGACGTGAAATGCATTGATTTAACAGCATAAAAAGTGAGCAGTACAGTGAGAAGTGTCTGTCACACTTAAAAATGAAGTGAATAAGTACGACTGCTTAACAATTGTTTAATTTCCATGTGCTTTTGTTTTGATTGAATTCCAATGGTGGTGACGAGTGACTGAATATGTAATTGCAAAGGTGATTACTGAATACCGTGGGGATGAACTGAAGTTTTGACTGTTGAACAGTAAAAAAAGTGAATAGTAAAAAGAATGGACTTTTGTGACAAAAATGTGACAAAAGAAGTCCCCGAAACGATTCACTTTACGCTTTCATTTTGTGACGAGTGATTTTTGTGGATAATAGAAGAGCAGAAGTGCAAACCAAGTGTTTCAGAGCTTGCAAAACCTGTCATGAGAGACTTTTTCATCTCACACTGTAAGACGCAACTTGCTGACGTGAAATGCATTGATCTAACTGCATCTAAAATGTATAAAATTGCAAGGGAAAGCAGTACAGTGAGAAGTGTCTGATCTCCACTTACTCCTTTTCCACCAGAATGGTTCTGGAGTCAGAGCCTGTTCTCAGCCAGACACGGTCGTGTGTTTCCACAGACTTGACCAACGAACCCTGACGTAACGCTGCGGTGCTACGTATTGTTTATCTGACTATAACAGTTTAAAATCAGACAGTTTGTGTGTATGTTCGGTTTTGCTGTTCACACAGTGCCGGGAGTGATTCTACTGTACCGACAGCTCGCATAAACTCCCTGTACTCTCATCCTTCCTTTTTTTTTGGAGGTATATTGTTATCAGTGGTAGTACATTTCTTAGGGATGAAAAAGTGCTAAAGTAGTGAAAGAGTATTTCTTAATAAATATGTCATGAATTCATCAAAATGACTTAATGACTCAAAATCCTTAATTGAGTATTTCACCCAAATTTAACACTTTTGAGCATCTGTGGGGGATTTTGTAGAGACAAGGTCATCATCCAAGAGGTAAAAAGAAAAAAAATTTAAAACTTGTTGTGAACTTGTACACTCAATGCCAAGAACAGTCATAGCTGTAAAGTTATGGAGGACAGAACTATAAGTAGCATACAAAAAAAAAAAAAAAAAACTAAATGTTGAATAGATTTATCCAAAATACTGTTTTTTACATTCTTTGTATCTTGTACAGAACTGTATCAAGACTCTGTTAAAGTAAATGCATACAGACAATTTCACTCAATTATTTACTAATGATTTTATTCATCAGAGGAACACAGTCATCTAGAATTATCATGTCACCATCACTCTCTTCAAGGAGAACAGAGGCGTCCATAAAACAGAATGACATTAGAGGGATTATGTCGGAGGAAGAAAAGGAACGGGTGGTCTGCAATAAAGGTTTTTGGGGGAGATAATGACATCATTACGCATCCAAGAACAGGGAGGACGGATGTGGCTGCAGCCGCTTCAGTTCCTTTCTCATTGACTTCAACAAAGGCTTTATGGATCACGTTCGACACCACCAGGTCCTTGATGGAGGACATGCCTGAAAGATTCACCTTCTGCTCGTCAAACACATCCTCCATTCCCATGCTGATCAGAAGACTCTTCATGTTGTAGGTTTCCAGCACCTTAAATTTGGGCAGAGACACTTGAACTTGCTCTAGGATCATCTTGCTGGGTTTGGTCCACTCCATGAGCTTCTCATAGGTCAGTGCCTTTTCAAGCTGGATAATAAAGTGAGATATTGTTAATGTGTGTCTATTTGCATAAACTGAGGTCTGTTTGTACAGCATCAATGATGTGATGATTTTCTCTTTGTGTTTGGATCGTCCATTTCAAAAACAAAATGCAAGTCATGGAGACAGTAATTTGATTATATAGCCTACTTCAAATTATATAGGCAAAATTAAATTCTGATAGCTTGAAATCTAAATCAATGAGATCTTTATAACAGTATAGCAGACAACACACAATACATATAATATCAGTAGTTCCGCTATCTGCCAATAAAATGTCTTAAGATGATATTTAAGTGCTAGTTTTATGATCAACGCTCTGTAGTTTTAAAACATAATGCAATGCAATACAATGATGATTGAGATGAACAAACAATCATCAAAAGCCTGATAGATATTTAGACATTTATACTAAAATATGATTTTAAGAAATTATTTATGGATAATCAAGTAAACCTAAGTTGCGTCAGTCCAGTAAGTGTTCATCAAAATAATTTAAAATATCAGAAACGATTTCACAGTAAAAACACACGTGAAGCACGAGCGAAGGTGGACGTCTTTACAAAAAGGCCTTTTACTTGCAAAAAAAATTCAAAATAAAAACATCAATCTGTGCTGCCTCACCTTCTGAAGGCCAGTGGTGTCGTCTTCCATCTCATTAGGAAGGATGATCAACATACTGAGATTCTTCCCGACATACGGCAGCTCCAGAACCTGACTGTTGATCTCTGGGATGGAGGCCAGAGGGAAGTGTGCCATTTGATACATCATCTTCACTGGTTTAGTTTGATTCTGCCAAACATAAATGGAAACACTTTATAACGGCTCTCTTCGTGACTGTGAAAAAATAAATAAAATAAAAAATAAAAATAAATAAATAAATAAATATATATATATATAAATAAAAAAATGAAATCCCACCTTGTTCAGCTTAAACTGCCCATCTCTGGTGGCTTCTTTTTTGAATTTATTCTCCCAGTCTCCTTTAAAGTAGATGGCGTTCACCAAGACTAGTCTCGTCATCCCATCGATGGCTCCTTTTGGCACCAAGTCCTTGATCTTCTCTAAAAATACAAATACAAAGTTCTGGCATGAAACTCTAGATGGCACAGGCTAATAGGTCCTTTATCTCACCTGTTCATAATCACATCGCTACACTGTAAAATCTAACATTGTTCTTACTAAGAATTTTTTAGTTAACTTTACTTAATGTCCAATAATTTGTTGAACTTACTTAAAATTTCTTAGTAATCTGTACTGTTTGCATGCTATGCCTTCGTTACTCAGAAAAACCTAGTAAACATTACTTGACTGGTTTGAGTACCATTTTGCCCAAAAAAAAAAAAAAAAAGGCGGGGCAAATGGTTTATGAAGCGGGGCAATTCTTAATAGACTTTTCACTCATTTCTTCCACTTCTGCAGTCATCATTCTTCTTATTACTGTAGCATTCGCTCATTTTCCAGTCATCTTGAATATTATTGTCAATACACATTTTGGGAGAACATCAAAATTCTTTAGTTGACTTGTTGATTTCCCTTTTCTCACCATTATTGTGATTAATGTTCCCTTTGGTTGGGCACTTGGAACTTAATCTACACTGTAAAAAAAAATCCCGTAAAAAAACGGCAAATCTCTGGCAGCAAAGTTTCCAGACGGTTTCCGTTAAATTACAGCAAATAACCGTTTCACAAAATTACATGGAAAACCCGTAAAAATACAGAATTTACTTTACAGTCAAAATTGATTAAATTACAGTATATTACTGTTAATAATGGCTTATTAAACCGTGGAATAACGGATAAATGATGTCAAATTACATTAAAAAGACATTTAACTTTCAGGTTAAACTGTACATTTAGGGTTTTATAAAGTTATTTTATATAATAATGCTGTCTATCTACAGTAATTATCTTTTAATATATAGTTTTTCTGTGTTAAATAACAATGAAATGATGTATAAAAATGCATAAATTAAAATACAAATGTTTGTAAATTTAGTTTTTTTTTATTTGTACAGATCCAATTTCACAACTTTGACCAATCTCTATTTAAGTACTTAATAATAGCAAATTTACAGTCACTTTCTGTTAATTAACTAAATGTATGAGTACAGAATACCTGCACATTTACAGTATTAGTAACTGAACAAACACTGAACATCAAGATAAGTGATTAATTGGAACTAGAAGCTTAGTATATCATTTAAAACATGTAAAAATATCCACATTAAAAGACAATTGCTGTATACCTTTATAGTCTAATATAACTTTTTTTAAACATTTACAATTACATATAATCCAAAGTGATTTACCAATTAAGATAACGATAGAAGCAACAAGTGCAGAGACAAGTCCCAGTTAGTCTAGCACAGTACACATAGCAAGGTTTTTTTTTTTTTAAACAAAGATTTAGTATTATTGGGGCAAGTATCTATGAAAAAGATGGATCTTTAGCAGTTTCTTGAAAATGTGTTGAGTTGCGCCGGTCATTCCACCAGCTGGAAACAGTCCAGGTAAAGGTCATTGAAGAAAGTGTTTTTGTGTCTCTTTGGGATGATGTCACCACAAGGCGCCGTTCATTTGCAGAACACAAGCTTCTGGAGGACACATAGATCTAAAGTTTATGTATAGGGCAACCTTTAAAGAGCACTCTTGCTGCAGCATCTGGATCAGTTGCAGAGGTTTGACTGATGCTGGAAGGCCTGTCCAGAGAGAATTACAATATACAGTCTGGATAGAGCAAGAGCTTAGACCAGGAGTTGTGGAGCTCCGATAGGAAGGGCCTGATCCTCCTAATGGTGTAAGGAAAATCAGCAGGATCACAGCAAGTATGGTTTGGCTGAAACCATAAGCAGTTCTGTCTTGGCAAGGTTGAGTTGAAGGTGAAGGTCATTCATCCAGCAAGAATGTTCCATCAGCTAGGCCGAGATGCGAGCAGCTACCGTCAGATCATCTGGCTGGAATGAAAGGTAGAGATGTGTGTCATTAAGATAGCAGTGATAGGAAAAGCCATGTTTCTAAATCTAAATGACAGAGCCTAGTTACAAAAAAACTAAACAAAAAAACAATAGATGGGTGGAATCTAACACAATCATGGTCTTACTGTAGCAAAACCAAAACTTGTGAACACTTTTAGTGCAATCACATGAAATCAGAAGACTCGTCATTACTATTTTTTTAAAGTTAATTCTTCCCATACCTTGTTTGCCATGATCATCTGCTTTCCACAGGACCTGAAATCACAAAAAAATAAGTTATTTTAAAACTCAGTATTACATTTACACATGTCAGAATGTGTTGCATTGGGACAGTGCAAAAACTCAACTGACTATGATCTGGAAGCTGAGCAGGAAAGGTTACCAGTTAAGTATGTTTTGAGCTGATTTTAGCTACATCTAAATTAAAAATGAATATGATTTACGTGACCTAGCTGCATCAGTTACACATAGGGGTTCATTATGTTATATTCATACTCTAGTCTTCGCTGTATTATTAACAAGTAACGTTACAGAACTGAATTCGATTTCTTAACATTCTTGATAGAGTTAACTTAGTCACGTTAACCATTTCAAAATTAGCCATGGTTTAACTAACGTTACTAAGAAAACAAAAACAAAAAAGGTAGGTCCATTTTTAGTAAAACTGTGGTTATTAAATTGGTAATAAATCTGCCAAAAACGTGGTTACTACAATTTTACTATAATACAATCAAGGATGTTTTTTAAGAGAAGAGTTTTCAGCTTCCAGACAGTGTTTCAAAATGTCCCGCCGTTTAAGAGATGGATTGACTGACTAAGTTATCATAACGAAGATTTTATACAAAATTGGACGGACTTTGATACGCATAACAAGTCTAACGTTACTAAAGCTTGTTTTAGGTCTTTAGAGATGTTCAACTGATCTTTCTTAAAACAGATGGCAAATAGAAAGGCATGCTGCAGTGTTTTGCCCTCCAGCTCTCGGCAACAGTTATGACTGAACATTAATGCTAACGATACCTTGGAAACTGTCAATTTTACACAAATCAATGTAATATAAAATATCGTTTACATAATAGTATGAGACTCTTACCTCAGCCGGTGATCGGTTGCTTGGCATGATGATGTCCGCTGTGACGATCCAGGCTCAACGGCTGCTCCTGACGAATACGATTATAGCTTTGAACCACTGTGATCGCAAACAATCCACTTCACAACCGTAGACTAAATTCAAATCTCCCGCTTGCTTGAGTTGACACAGGTCCAAACAACTAACCGTTGTGGTGGGCGGGACTAAGCATCGGAAAAGTATTGGCGGATAATTTGAATCTGCGTCATTGCGCGCGCCCGCGCGAACACACACACACACAGTCGCACGCACACAAAGCCACGCAATGTGTGCAGCAACGCAGATTTGGAAAAATATTCATAAAACACATAACACGAAATTGATAATACAAATGATTATCAAAATGAGCACATTTGCCAGACAAGATTAAAATACGGTCTGAAAGATTTGCAAGACTTTATTGCTTACGACTATAAAGATTTTATATTTGCAAGACAACATTTAAAAGACTGTTGTATACCTACTGTATACAAATACAATTATTTAACCTTAAAACTCACTTTGACATCCACATGATCTTCAAGGACAACATGTTAAATGACTGCTGATTTCTGCAGTTATACCTTCTTTTCTTTGTTTTCTAATTTCACAGAAATAATCTGTAAAATATTACTGAATATTTAATGTAAAATTACACACAACCCTGTAAAAATACAGACAATTTCCTTAAAAAAAACGGTAAAATTGATGTAAAACCAAAATACAAACAATTACCTGTAAATATAATAGTGGACCTTTAAATTACAGCAAAAATCTGTAAATTAACAGGTATTCACTGTATAATGAAAAAACGGCACAATTCTGTAAAAAAATACAGGGCTTTACCTGTAAATTAACTTTTTTTTTTTACAGTGTATATTATTGTAATTCTCTTCCAATTGATGCAGTGATGCAACATGAAATCACAATTATTTGATTTCAGAGGAAGAGAAGTAATAAATAAGATATATATTTACACTTAAATTATTTCCATGTTTTGAGTTAATTTATTAATTATATATAACATAACTTTATTTCATGTATAATAATGATCTTTTAACATTTTATTGCTAACACTTATGGCAGAAATCTTTAATTGGGTTGATATAATCCCTCTATATTTGTGACAATATCTTGCAATTTAGCTTGAGTCACACACAGACTTCAACATTCAGCATGCAAACCACAACAATGGTAACATTGTTTTTTTAAAGGCACACTATGCAGGAATTTTACCTTAATATAACAGCTTCAAAGTAGTTTCGGTGGTAAACAAACTCATAATAGGGCGAATCATCCTGGTAGTAAAGCTTGGGGGGGTCGCCGCTGGAAATACCAGCAATGCAAGTCTGAGAGGGGCGCCCCTGACAAATCTCGCGAGAATCGCGACTTGCTTTATGGCAACGAGGTCACACACAACAACAACATATGAAGCACGAAGACACTTGCGCTCATTTCAGATGATGGAAAAAGCAAAGAAAACGCGGTAGGAAGAAAGTAGGAAAAGGAAGGCTTTCACTCGTTGGCGCAAGTTAAAAAGTAGCACTGGATGCAACAGCGATGCTGACCTGGCGATCTTGTTGATGGACTAGTAAGTAAATATCTTACTTGTAAACTTGTTTGGGTTCTATGTTGTATGTTGTTGGGCAACTTGCGCTTGCTTGTAGTATGTCATTGTTTTTATGATGCTGTTCATTCATTCATTGGTGATAATTAGACCAGTCCAATAATTTCCACATATGTTTAGCTAGATTTCGATTATCATATTTTGCGTTATGTTTTATTGCCTAGCTTGCCGCACAACGCTGTTGACGTTGATTCCTGCGATTATCATGAGAACAGTTGTCAATATCTCACATAATTATCTAGTGTAAACAGGCACAATTTGCAAACTATTATGATAAATTGCAATAATCATGTCTAATGACATCATAACGGCCAATGTTATGAAATAATGCGACGTACATTTAACTTTATTGATGTCATCAGGCATTTTGTAATGTTTACATTACAATCAAAAAACATAAATGAAATTATACATTAGGCCTAGACTAGGCTATTTACTTGTGATTTAGCTGCAATTATGTAAAAACGTTATAAGCTGCCAAACGAGATTGGCTACTTTATTATTATAAAGTAGTCTAACACTTATATTATAAGACATATTATCCGATTTTGAACATCATCATTAGTTCAGTAGACTATGCAGCATATGCAATAGCCCAATATTTTTATGAAATCGTGAAACATTTCCTGGTCAATATCTTCGGTGTCTTGTGCCTGTTCCATGACCAACGCTACTATCCTACCGAACAGGGATGGAGATTAGCACCCGCCACCAGCCTAATGCGGGTGATTTTGTGTTGTTGCGGGTAAACTCGCCTCACCTACCGGCCACCGTGGCGGGTAAATAAAAATAACATCATGCAACGTTCGTCTGTTAGGACAAATTAGTTTGAATAAACGAGCAGACACTGATTAGCAAGACAACTAGCAGTGAATGTGCTTTCCATTAAATTAATCACACACACAGTAAACAAATCCTTAACAAAAAAACAAAACAAAAAAACAGGGCTATTCTGGTGGGTGCGGTGATGCTGTGGTGACGCGTTCATGTAAGGGTGGCGCTGCCAATAAAGCTCCTAAAATCTGTCACAAAGAACAGGCAAAAGTAATGATTATGAATATGTAAACTATAGCAAGGAGATATTGTAATTATTTATTAATAAACAAGTATTTTCTTTGTCCGTGTCAGTTGCAAAGATGAAGTTAACGATGCTGATCGTGATCATCGCAGTAGTGAACGCGCAAGAGAGAAATGCACATTTCATACGAATTGCATTAGCAGAGAGCAGTCTGTGTCTGTTTTCTTTCGTTTTGAATAGTTCTGTTTAAAAGTAGACATGTCTGTCTGTGAGGCAAGGCTACCTTATACGCTGAGTTTCAGTTCATTTATGAGACGAGCTCCAGTTCACGCGCGGCGCCTGCGTTTCGTGATTATCTACCGTCTGCTATATTTAATTATTATTTATTAAATCCAGGCAATTGGTTGATGAAACATTGATTAAAAATAAGATACAATTAATACAAAACGAAATTCACTTTAAAGAAAGGTTTTGTGCTTTCTGTCTCTGTGAAAGTTTTAAAGCATCTTTTAGTGCCGCTTTCACAGTGGTCACGTCTGTACCATTGTTTTTTCCTCATATGGGAACTGAAATGAATATCAGTTCATGTTTGTGTGTGTAGGCTATAAGAGAGAATGCCAGTATTTCATTGAGACTTGAGATTAAATAAACTGCTTAAGTATTGTAGATCTTGTAGTATTAATTTTCACATGCAGTTACACATTGTCGGTTAAAAACAAGAAAGTGCTGGTAAAAACATTGAGTGGCTGGTAGATTTTGAAATCCACCAGTCACAGTGGCCGGTGGACAAAAAAGTTAATTTCCATCCCTGCTACCGAACAGGTACCGGTGTACAGGGTGGGGGGTGTATTTACGACAGTGCAAGTATTGCACAGCGACTCTAGGGGTCGCTGTTTGACAAAAACACAATTTCTGTATAGTATGCCTTTAAATAATTTAATTAATTAGACCATTACAATTTTATTTGCTGTCTCTTGTCAGTATAACCCCAATAACGATAGCAAATAAAATTGTAATGGTAAAACAAAGCCAAAAATAGTAAAACAAAGCAATTTATTTATTTATGCCGCAATGCACTCTGGGAGTACACTTCCTAAGATCACAGATAGAATTAAGTTGACAAAACTTAAATGGATTAAGTAAGAATAACTTGATGCAATTAAGTTATGCTTACTTAATGAAATTGAGGCAACGAGTTTGCATAATTAAATTAAGTAAACTGAACTAATTGGTTTTTACAGTGTATCTATAGGGTGCAGCTGATTGGTTCCTGCCATATCAGGTAGCCAATGAGCTCTCTGCTCAACTATTAATCCTTGGGTAGCATTTGGGTTTGCCTTAGCCGTGCAGTGCGCTTTCAGAAACCCTCCACCTTCCCCAGCTCCACCTGTATTGATCTGCTACGGGTAATTCATGTACACTATATTGGACAGCAGCAGCATGTCTTACTTGTTCACAGCAGAGTGTTGTGTGTGTATGGCAATAAAAGCAACAGCAGCAACAGTGTAGCAGATCTATTCTACCAAGACCAAACATAAAACATTGTCATATACCCATTACCATGCCAATCACTCCGAGAGTTGTCATGACAGAAATGGAAATTGTACACTTTGAGCAGTGATTTGAATTGATTCTCATAGATCTAAATTAGTTGATTGAATCTCTAAATTATGTTTTATTAACAAAGTTCGGGAGAAGCACTTCAGGTAATCTACTAACTCAATCATTGCGAGAGGAGGCTTATATATATACAGTATAGAGCCGACTTACCTCTGTTCCACGACAGACTCAGTTTTTCAGCGTCCCTCCTCCACCCCAACTCCTAACTCGTGATTATTCCCAGCCAGGGATGGGTGGGAGTGCTCTGGGTTTGGGCCAATTTATGAGCATGGAGCCCTCTTTTTGGACAGCATGCCAAATTGTGTAATTGTGAACTTGTGAACACTGTATTGTTAACTAAGTATAAATCAAAAAACACTATTTAAGTGTCTGTCTCAAAGTTCTTATGTGAAATGTAAACTTTACGTCCAAATAAAAAGTGCATTAAAGTTCAAACTTTAACCTCCAAAAAACTAGATAGCTCAACTTAAAAAAACATTTTGCTGAACTTAAAAAGCAGCAAAAACAAAGAAAATTATTTGTAGAGTAACTTTATGCTGGATTTCACCTTGTGTTTTTTTCTTCACCCATTTGTTGATGTTGACGCGAGCAGCTTCTGATTTGTTCTTGAAGTCCACCTTCTCCAGTCCGGCTTCATAGTAGCTTTTTGCGTCATTGAGGAATTTCTGTAACACAGCAAATCAATTGAGGTGCAAATGATATTAGAGCCGAGAATATTTCCAGAAACTTGTCCTTTGATAACAAAACAAAACAAAACTTTGGATTATTTGGTTCGAGTCTTACCTCAACAAACTGGTAGGATTGCTCTCCGTAGAGGCGGTTGGCAAGACTCAACGCATACGGGACTCCTGGTTTGTTCAGCTCACTCATGAACTTTTTGAAGCTGGAATGAATTTGGTCCTCTGAATCATGATGTCCTGGAGTCACGGCATCGGGTTTGTGAGGGTTTTTAAAGCCCAAGACCTACACAGCATTATTGTGGGTAGAATTAATAAAGATAACCTCACTATTCTGATAAATTCAGCATATAGTAAAATACAGCATTTAATAGTTTAAAACTGAGCATGGTGATGCATCAAACACACACATATAGCCTAAATATACATTTTGAATGAAGAACTTCTGGTCATAAAACATACTACATAAGTGTGAGATCACCTTAATCATCTGAGCTGCTGTGTTTCCTCTTGCCCCGAGCGACACCATGGCCAGAGCCGAGGAGATGCTGACAGGAGAGTAGAACACATTTCCTGATGCGTTTCCTCCGCTGATCTTCTTGAACAGGTCGAGGGAGAACCGTGTGTTTGCAGCAGACAAAGACTCCATATTCACAAGCTGAGCAAGAAAACCAGTAGTTTTATCAACAGCAGATTTGAAAATCTTCTTCACACAATCTAGTTAGATCTGTTTTAATGCCATTACTGTGTGGGTTACCATTTAAATCGCATACAAGTACATTTACATTTATTCATTTAGCTGACGCTTTTATCCAAAGCGACTTACAATTGCTATATATGTCAGAGGTCGCACGCCTCTGGAGCAACTAGGGGTTAAGTGTCTTGCTCAGGGACACATTGGTGTCTCACAGTGGATTCGAACCCGGGTCTCTCACACCAAAGGCATGTGTCTTATCCACTGCGCCATCACCACCAAGTACCTTTAAAAGCATTACCTAGAGTAGTCGGCTGAAATGATGAAGTTTCCCAGCGTGTCTGAAGTGAATGAATCGACAGTTGTGGATGTTGTTCTACTAAATACTGCTTCCCCTTAAAACACCCTGGCTTTAAGCCAATCAGGAAATCAGCTTGTAACCATAGATATATACACTAGATGTCGCCTTGGGGTTCTAAGCATGCGTCAAAACCGCCGCCATCTTGGAACAGGGCTCTTGTCATAGGAAATACCTAGGTAACGCTGCTATCTCTGCCTGTTCTTCGAATTCATGGATGATTCTGGACTTTTGTGCTGCATGGATGTTCACACAAACTAAATCTGAACTAGGAAGAATGTTAAAAAAAATATATATATATATATTTTTTTTTTCTCTGGATTCAATGATAAATACATGTCTGACCGTTGGAACAAACCAAAAAAAAAAAAAAAAAAAAAACTGGAAAATCGCATTCATGACGATTTATGGTGATTTTATTTCTGTTATTTATGACATCTGGTGTATATATCAAGTGCTTTCTATGGGAAGGAAAATGGCCCAGGATTAAAATGAGCAAGTTGACCTCCCCAATGGACAAGGGGGGCCTTGGATTACCCAATGTGAGGATGTATAATGTTTCTGTGACAATACACACACTATAGACAGTCATATGCATCATTGTGGAACATTCCTGAAAAGTGTAAAAGCAGGGATGACTTGGAAACAATGGCTGTTTAAAGGGGTGACTGTAATTGGTGATCTGTATGAGAATGGAATTTTTATGTCATACTCTGAATTGGTGAAAAAATATAATATTGGGGATCAAGGAATTTTTTTTAAAGTATCTGCAGATTAGACACCGTGTCAAGAGCAAATTCAATGCAACTGATAACCCTGTTTATGCCTATCTTCAGTTGCCACGTGAAGCTCAAACTGCTTGTGTTTCAAATCAATGCTTGGTGCAACTGCAGATACCTGTAATAACATGAAAACAATATGGCAGAAGGATTTGGGGATTAATATTCTTGATAATAATGGCTGTACATCCCATCTAATGTGGGTATCATGTAGGCTTTACAAGATGGTGATAGCTGGAAAATCTATGCTGGAAATGTAATGAAGAAGAGGGCACTTATTCACATATGATTTGGGAATGTTCTTTAGTTCACCCATTCAGGTGTAAAATTTTGGGAATAATGGATAATAATAATTCATTACATTTATATAGCACCTTTCTCTGCACTCAAAGCGCTTTACATGGAAGGGAGAATCTCCTAAACCACCACCAATGTGCAGCATCACCTAGATGATGCGACGGCAGCCGTGCCAGAACGCCCACCACACACACACACACACACACATGTTGGTGCAACAGCATTGTGAGGACTCTCCATAGGCGTAATGGTTTTTATACTGGACAAACTATATATTCTATCCCCTTACACTGCCCCTATCCCTAAACCTACCCATCACAGGAGACATGCTGCATTTTTAATTTTTTAATAAAACATTGTTTTTTATGTTTTTTAAGCCATTTGATTTATGAGGACTTTTGAAGTGTCCTCATAAACCACCCATAAGTTGTAATACACATGTCATTATACAAATTTGTGTCCTCATAAATCACATAACCCCCCCCCCCACACACACACACACACACACACACACACAAGCTTACTGGTGGAGGAGAGAGTGATGAAGCCAATTAGTGTGTACATATATATACGGGGATGATTAGGAGGCCATGATGGTCAGAGACACTGTGCCAATGTGGTCAGGACGCCGGGGTTACACCCCTACTCGTTTCGAAAGACATCCTAGGATTTATTGTGACCACAGAGAGTCAGGACCTTGTTTTAACATCTCATCCGAAGGACGGTGCTCATTGACAGTATTGTGTCCCTATCACTACACCGGGGCGTTAGGACCCACACAGACCACAGGGAGAGCGCCCCCTGCTGGCCTCACTAACACTTCTTCCAGCAGCAACCTGGTTTTCCCAGGAGGTCTCCCATCCAGTTACTGACCAGCCTCAGCCCTGCTTAGCTTCAGTGGGCAACTAGTCTTGGGCTACTGGGTGATAAGACTGCTGGATCAGTGCATAGGGTCTAATTTACCTGTGGACCTTCTTGGATATAAATCAGTGCCCTTATTAAGATTGCTTGTATCACAGCTGCCAGGAGGATTTTTTTACGCAACTGGAAATGCCCAAAAATCCTGAAAGATTGGATTGATGGGATGATTGAAATTGCTTCATATCAGAGCATGCTGGGGAGACTGCGTAGTGAGGGAGAAATTAAAAACATGGGATCATTTTTGGCAGCATATAAACATTAAGTGAATAAGTACGAGTGCTTAACAATTGTTTAATTTCCATGTGCTTTTGTTTTGACTGAATTCCAATGGTGGTGACGAGTGGCTGAATATGTAATTGCAAAGGTGATTACTGAATGTGAATACTGTGGGGATGAACTGAAGTTTTGACTGTTGAACAGTAAAAAAAAAGTGAATAGTAAAAAGAATGGACTTGTGACAAAGTCCCCGAAACGATTCACTTCACTTTAAGCTTTCATTTTGTGACGAGTGATTTTTTTGGATAATAGAAGAGCAGAAGTGCAAACCAAGTGTTTCAGAGCTTGCAAAACCTGTCATAAGAGACTTTTTCATCTCACACTGTAAGACGCAACGTGCTGACGTGAAATGCATTGATCTAACAGCATCTAAAATGTATAAAATTACAAGGGAAAGCAGTACAGTGAGAAGTGTCTGATCTCCACTTACTCCTTTTCCACCAGAATGGTTCTGGAGCCTGTTCTCAGCCAGACACTGTCGTGTGTTTCCACAGACTTGACCAACGAACCCTGACGTAACGCTGCGGTGCGTGTTGTTTATCTGACTATAACAGTTTAAAATCAGACAGTTTGTGTGTATGTTCGGCTTTGTTCACACAGTGCCGGGAGTGATTCTAGTGTACCGACAGCTCGCATAAACTCCCTGTACTCTCATCCTTCCTTTTTTTTTGGAGGTATATTGTTATCGGTGGTAATAAATTTCTTAGGGATGAATAAGTGCTAAAGTAGTGGAAGAGTATTCCTTAAAGGATTAGTTTACCTCAAAATGAAAATTTCCTAATAATTTACTCACCCCAATGCCATCCAAGATATCCATGTCTTTCTTTCCTCAGTGGAAGAGAAATTAGTTTTTTGAGGAAAACATTTCTGGATTTTTCTTAGAATAATGGACTTATAATGAATAATGACCGGTCTTGGCATTGAGTGTACAAGTTCACAACAAGTTTTCAAATCTTTTCTGTTTACTTGGATGATGACCTTGTCTCTACAAAATCCCCCACAGATGGACATGGCCGTAAAGTTATGGAGGACAGAACTATATATAAGTAGCATACAAAAAAATAAAAATAAATGTTGAACAGATTTATCCAAAATACTGTTTTTTACATTCTTTGTATCTTGTATAGAACTGTATCAAGACTCTGTTAAAGTAAATGCATACAGACAATTTCACTCAATTATTTACTAATGATTTTATTCATCAGAGGAACACAGTCATCTAGAATTATCATGTCACCATCACTATCTTCAAGGAGAACAGAGGCGTCCATAAAACAGAATGACATTAGAAGGATTATGTCGGAGGAAGAAAAGGAACGGGTGGTCTGCAATAAAGGTTTTTGGGGGAGAGGATGACATTGCGCATCCCAGAGTCACGACGACAGCGGTGGCTGCAGCCGCTTCGGTTCCTTTCTCATTTACTTCAACAAAGGCTTTATGGATCACCTTCGACACCACCAGGTCCTTGTTGGAGGACATGCCTGAAAGATTCACCTTCTGCATGTCGAAAACATCCTCCATTCCCATGCTGATCAGAAGACTCTCCATGTTGTAGGTTTCCAACACCTTAAATTTGGGCAGAGACACTTGAACTTGCTCTAGGATCATCTTGCTGGGTTTGGTCCACTCCATGAGCTTCTCATAGGTCAGTGCCTTTTCAAGCTGGATAATAAAGTGAGATATTGTTAATTTGTGTCTATTTGCATAAACTCAGGTCTGTTTGTAAAGCATCAATGATGTGATGATTTTTCTTTGTGTTTGGATCAGCCATTTCATTCAAACAAAATGCAAGTCATGGATACAGTAACTTGATTATATACTTAAATTTATATAGGCAAAATTAAATTCTGATAGCTCATAATCTAAATCAATAAAAATTTTATAACAGTATAGCAGACAACATACAATACATATAATATCAGTAGTTTCGCTATATATGCCAATAATATGTCTTAGTATATAATATTATTATATTATATATATTATAATATATTTAAGTGCTTAGTTTTATGATCAAAGCTCTGTAGTTTTAAAACATATAATGCAATGCAATACAATGATGATTGAGATGAACAAATAAACACTCATCAAAAGCCTGATAGATCATATTTTATACTAAGATGTGATTTTTCTAAGAAATTATTTATGGATAATCAAGTAAACCTAAGTTGCTTCAGTCCAGTAAGTTTTCATCAAAATAATTTAAAAGTTATTCTTACGTCAAGTCAAGTCAAGTATATTTATATAGCGCTTTTCACAATACAGATTGTATCAAAGCAGCTTCACAGTATCAATCAAAACAACATAACAATGTTTGTTTATTAGTGGAAAACAATAAAATAAAATAAAAAGACATCCAAGTTTGGAAGGGCTGATCAATGTTATTAATGATTGGTTAATTAATTTGAATATCCCCAACTGAGCAAGCCAAAGGCAACAGTGTACTTTATAAATATCAGAAACGATTTCACAGTAAAAACACACGTGAAGCACAAGCGAAGGTGGACGTCTTTACAAAAAGGCCTTTTACTTGCTAAAAAAACAAAACAAAAAACCATCAATCTGTGCTGCCTCACCTTCTGAAGGCCAGTGGTGTCGTCTTTCATCTCGTTAGGAAGGATGATCAACATACTGAGATTCTTCCCGACATACGGCAGCTCCAGAACCTGACTGTTGATCTCTGGGATGAAGGCCAGAGGAAACTTCTCCTCTTGATACATCATCTTCACTGGCTTAGTTTGAATCTGCCAAACATCAATGTAAACACTTTATAACGGCTCACTTTATAATCTGCCCATTGGCCTCTGTCCATCATGGCCTCCTAATCATCCCTGTTTACTGATTGGCTTAATCACTCTGTCTCCTCTCCACCAGTAAAGCTGGTGTGTGGTGGGCGTACTGGCGCAAAATGGCTGCCGTCGCATCATCCAGGTGGATGCTGCACATTGGTGGTGGTTGAGGAGATTACCCCCTTCTATGTAAAGCGCTTTGAGGTCCCAGATAAAGCGCTATATAAATGTAACGGATTATTATTTTATTATTTTTCTTCGTGACTGTCGAAAATATATATATATATATATATATATATATATAAAACATGAAATCTCACCTTGTTCAGCTTAAATTGCCCATCTCTGGTGGATTCTTTTTTGAATTTATTCTCCCAGTCTCCTTTGAAGTAGATGGCGTTCACCAAGACTAGTCTCGTCATCCCATCGATGACTCCCTGTGGCACCAAGTCCTTGATCTTCTCTAAAAATACAAATACAAAGTTTTGGCATGAAACTCTAGATGGCACAGGCTAATAGGTCCTTTATCTCACCTGTTCATAATCACATCGCTATCTATAGGGTGCAGCTGATTGGTTCCTGCCGTATCAGTAGCCAATGAGCTCGCTGCTCAACTATTAATCCTTGGGTAGCATTTGGGTTTCCCTTAGCCGTGCAGTGCGCTTTCAGAAACCCTCCACCTTCCCCAGCTCCACCTGTATTGATCTGCTACGGGTAATTCATGTACACTATATTGGACAGCAGCAGCATGTCTTTCTTGCTCACAGCATCGTGTTGTGTGTGTATGGCAATAAAAGCAACAGCAGCAACAGCGTAGCAGATCTATTCTACCAGGACCAAACATAAAACATGGTCATACCCATTACCATGCCAATCACTCCGAGAGTTGTCATGACAGAAATGGAAATTGTACACTTTGAGCAGTGATTTGAATTGATTCTCATAGATCTAAATTAGTTGATTGAATCTCTAAATTATGTTTTATTAACAAAGTTCGGGAGAAGCACGTTCAGATAATCTACTCAATGATTGCGAGAAGAGGCTTATATATATATAGAGCCGACTTACCTCTGTTCCACGACAGACTCAGTTTTTCAGCGTCCCTCCTCCACTCCAACTCCTAACTCGTGATTATTCCCAGCCAGGGATGGGTGGGAGTGCTCTGGGTTTGGGCCAATTTACGAGCTTGGAGCCCTCTTTTTGGACAGCACGCCAAATTGTGTAATTGTGAACTTGTGAACTTGTGAACACTGTATTGTTAACTAAGTATAAATCAAAAAACACAATTTAATGGCGCTTTTCCACTACACAGTACCAGCTCGCCTCGACTCGACTCGCCTTTGTTTGGTTTTCCACTGTGTAAAAGTTGTACCTGTACCTGCTTTCGGGTTCTGAGCGAGCTGAGGCGATACTAAAATGTGACGTGTACACATGGCAGACTGCTGATTGGTCAGAGAGAATCGTCACTATTCACTGCGTCATCATTGCACGTGCCAGACGGAGTATCCTGAATAATCCCGCCATTTTTAAATAGTTTGGCCAGAGATTGCGTGATATACCCATTACTACTATTATTATGGCAACTCGGAAGAATACACCGTGGTCAAACGAGGAGTGTGTGTTGCGACTCGCGTAGAAGATTATGTCACGACAGTTTCCTGCGGCGTCGCTATGACGACCAGGTACTATTGTGGAGGTACTGTATCTGCAATGGAAAACGGAGCGAAAAGCGAGCCGAGTCGAGGTGAGGCGAGTCGAGTCGAGCTGGTACTGGTAATGGAAAAGCGCCATAAGTGTCTGTCTCAAAGTTCTTATGGAAATGTAAACTTTACGTCCAAATAAAAAGTGCATTAAAGTTCAAACTTTAACCTCCAAAAAACTAAATAGCTCAACTCAATATCTCATAAAGCTAAACATGGTCCTTAAAAAAAACATTTTGCTGAACTTAAAAAGCAGCAAAAACAAAGAGAATTATTTGTAGAGTAAGGCTACGTTTACACATAGCCGGGTATTTAGAGAAACGAATATTTCCCCCCCCTCCGTTTTCAATAAAAACATTGTGCACACGACCCGCATAAATACGCCGCGCTTGCCATCATAACTATGCCAAACCTATGGGCGGCAGTGTAGGGAGATGGATAAAGCCAATCAGAATCCTCAGAATCGACACGAGAGAACCTAAAACTCCGTTTCTCCCAGTTGACACGGCAACACATAAACGGCGTTTTCAGAAATCTCCACTTTGGCCGGAGTTTTTAGAAATAATCGTTTTCTGTGATAAAAACGGGGTTTTCGTGTAAACGAGAGGCCAAACCGCAGGGAAATATCTGCGTTTTCCCTCCGTGTAAACGGGGCCTAACTTTATGCTGGATTTCACCTTGTGTTTTTTTCTCCACCCATTTGTTGATGTTGACACGAGCAGCCTCTGATTTGTTCTTGAAGTCCACCTTCTCCAGTCCGGCTTCATAGTAGCTTTTTGCGTCATTGAGGAATTTCTGTAACATTGCAAACCGATTGCGATACAGGCTTAACGAGTTGAGAACATTTCCAGAAACTTGTCCTTTAATAACAAAACAAAACTTTGGATTATTTGGTTAGAGTCTTACCTCAACAAACTGGTAGGATTGCTCTCCGTACAGGCGGTTGGCAAGACTCAACGCATACGGGACTCCTGGTTTGTTCAGCTCACTCATAAACTTTTTGAAGCTGGAATGAATTTGGTCCTCTGAATCATGATGTCCTGGAGTCGCGGCATCGGGTTTGTGAGGGTTTTTAAAGCCCAAGACCTACACAGCATTATTGTGGGTAGAATTAATAAAGATAACCTCACTATTCTGATAAATTCAGCATATAGTAAAATACAGCATATAATACGTAGTTTAAAATACTGAGCATGATGATGCATCAGACACACACATATAGCCTAAATATACATTTTGAATTCAGAACTTCTGGTCATAAAACATACTACATAAGAGTGAGATCACCTTAATCATCTGAGCTGCTGTGTTTCCTCTTGCACCGAGCGACACCATGGCCAGAGCCGAGGAGATGCTGACAGGAGAGTAGAACACATTTCCTGATGCGTTTCCTCCGCTGATCTTCTTGAACAGGTCGAGGGAGAACCGTGTGTTTGCAGCAGACAAAGACTCCATATTCACAAGCTGAGCAAGAAATACCAGTAGTTTTATCAACAGCAGATTTAAAAATCTTCTTCACACAATCTAGTTAGAATCAAATGTTATTACTGTGTTGGTTACCATTTAAATCGCATACATAAAAGTACCTCTAAAAGCATTACCTATAGTCGGCAGAAAGGATGAAGTTTCCCAGCGTGTCTGAAGGGAATGAATCGACAGTTGTGGATGTTGTTCTACTAAATACTGCCTCACCCTAAAACACCCAGGCTTTAAGCCAATCAGGAAATCAGCTTGTAACATACCCTGTAATTACTCAACTGATGTTTGTGAATGTTTATCCACCTGGAACAGCATCAGACTTAAATTGAGTGATTCATTATGATTTGTTTATCATAAGTAAAAATATTATTTTATTTTTTAAATACAACTGTGTGTATAGCTGAAGAAACTAACCTGAAAACAAGAAAGATAAATGATAATGTCTGTACAACTCATTAAGGGTATCATGAAATACATTTTCGTATGTGATAGAATTATATAATATAAATATAACCCAAGTTTAATAATTAATGTAATTATGTATTATTTTATAGGCTAGGTAATATACTGTATATACAGTATGTGTGTTGATGTGGTCCGTGCCACTTAGGTTCTAATGGCTTGTTTCTGAATGACTTTATCATGACCCATTGACATGGGATGATTGTGTGTCCACCACCTGGTGGAGTCTGCCAACACGACTCAACTCTCTCTTTGGCACTCCCTTTACTACCTGTCCTGTGAAGTGTGTACCTTGATCTGAGTCAATGCAATCTGGTAATTCTCTACAGGAGTTTCTTTTACTTCACTCGTAGGTGTATATGTAAGCGTAACACAATTGTGAGTCATTTCTCCTTTATCCTCTAACAAAACTTCAGTTTTTAAAGACATCATACCTGAGAATGGGTTTGTGAATGGTGCACGCTTTAAAACAATGTTCGGGGCTGTGTGAGTTGCTAACCAATTTCCCCAACGGGAGGAGGTGACAGAAGTGACTTTTGCTTGATTCATTAGTGTGGACACTGCATGAGGGTATTTTACGTTTACAGTCTGACCTAACACTATTACTGATGAAGGGCCTGTGCTGTAGAATAACATTTAAGGCTGTGAGTCTACTTAACCAGTGTCCCCCAAAGGAAAAGCTGAGACAGTCACTTTCCTTTTGTTCTATTAAACAACAATAAGTCTTTCATCTTTGTTGTAAGTTACTTGGGAAACTAAGCATTCACAGCCTAAATGGTTAAAGGTGCTCTAAGCGATCTCGGGTGTCGTCACTTCTTGTTGACGTTTAAAGTAGCCTATTGTCAAACAAAACGGACTAACCCCCCAAACCCCTAATCCAAATCCTTCTTGTAGGTTATTGGCTGGAACAGTTTGTTATGTTTCATTTTACAGTGTGTTCAGGGGACAGGCAGCTAGCGGATAGTGAGGAGATGTTTGCTGTAGCCTATGTGACAAAAAAATGTTTTGGCCTAAAAATGCATGACATCGCTTAGAGCACCTTTAACACCTCAAAAAGCTGCCCAACGAGTTTAATGACGAGGGGAGGGGCTGCTTCAGAGTAGCAAGGAGACTGAGTAGAAGCTGAGTAACATTGTTAACTTGGCTAAAGTTATTTTTGTTTTTCCTACACTCTTTTCTCCAATGTCCATGCTTACAGTAATAACAACTGCCCTCTCTCTCTTAGGACATTTACGTTTCTGTTGGTTCTCTATGTTGACCTTAAAAGATGCTGCTGCAATTTTTACTCTTGCTTTGACATCAGAGTCTCTTTCCCAAGTAGCTAAACTGTCCAATTTGTTTTGCAGGGTTCTATTGGACCATGTGAAGTCTAAGAAAGGGAATGCATTTATATGCTTTGACAAAAGACCATCAAACCATGTGCGAACTATTGGACCATTATCATTTGACACCTTCTCTGACGTGTCTGCTATTCCACTGTATGCTGCAGCTGACTGACAAAATTTTTCAGTGTACTCATTAACAGTTTCATCATTCTTCTGTACACAACTAGTGATCTTTGACCAGTCCACTTCTAGTCCAACAATGTTCTTTAACACTCTCAGAACTCCCTCTCTCAATTTGTCTTTTCTGGCATGTTGTTGTCAGGGTTCTGCCCTGGCAGCTTTGTCTGTGTTGTCTTTGTTTCATGTCTCTATGTTTGTGTTGTGCTTGAACTTATGGCTCCGTCTTTGTTTGTGTTGGCCATGTGCTCCTCTGTTCCTGCCTCCTTGTTTCCCAGTACCATGCCCTCTTGTCTAGTTGAGTCCTCGTTTGCCTGAGTGTGTTCACCTGTTCCTTGTCTGAGTGTGCTTACCTGTTCCTCTTGCTCTCAGCTCAATATATATTTTATTCTCTTGCCCTAATGTTTCGCCAGTTCGTCGTATACTTTCTATGTGCCATAGACTTTGTGTGCTACATTGTTTGTTTGACAGTCTAGTGTAGTTTCTAGTCAAAGCTAACTCTTGTCTCACCTAGTTTAGTCTCGTTGTGTCTTGTGCTTTCTGTGTCTTTTGTCTTCTTTAGTTTGCCCTCCAACCTGAGCTTCCCTGGCCGGCTTACACCATCAGCCAAGCAGCAAGACAGTCTCTTGCTGGCATTCTGTGTCTACCACCCTCCCTACTATAATCCTGGGTTGGATTCAGTGGTCACTCTCTCAGCCTGCCTGTCTTTGTGCCCCATCCTTGCCTTCTGTTTGGACTATTCACCTCCTCACCCACCATCTCCCGTCTTGTCAACTGTCTTTCAATAAAACCTGTTAACACTTGTTCTGCATTTGAGTCCTCCTTCATAGACCCGTGACAGAACGAACTGGCCAGTTCTGGACTCAGCAGAATGAGCATCAAGATCCTGCCACCTGCTAACATCCAGGAGAGAATGGCTCGTCATCGTGGTCTTACTGCCCTTCGCCAGGATGGCTTTGAGGTGGGGGGTTTTGCCCAATTCTTTTGGACCATGTCTGTGGGGCTAGATTATAATGACGCTGCTCTCAAAGACATTTTTAACTCCTGCTTGGCAAGGCAAGGCAAGGCAAGGCAAGGCAAGTTTATTTATATAGCACATTTCATACACAGTGGTAATTCAAAGTGCTTTACATAGAAGAAATTTAAAATAATCAAAAGAAATATGAATAATTAAAACAGTTTAGAATAAAGAAATTAAAACAATCAACAGAAATAAGAATAATTAAAACAGTTTAGAATAAAAAATAACTAAAATACAGTTCAAACAGTCGGACACATACAGTGGCACAGTGCTCATTCAGCAAATGCATAGCTAAACAGATGTGTTTTCAGTCTGGATTTGAATGTGACTACTGTAGGAGCACATCTGATCTCTTCTGGAAGCTGGTTCCAGCTGCGGCTGGCATAGTAGCTAAAAGCAGACTCTCCTTGTTTAGAGTGAACCCTTGGTATTTCTAGCTGACGTGATCCTAATGATCTGAGTGATCTGTTGGGTTTATATTCAGTGAGCATATCTGCAATATATTGAGGTCCTAGGCCATTGAATGATTTATATACCAGTAATAATACTTTAAAGTCAATCCTAAATGTAACTGGGAGCCAGTGTAAAGACCTGAGGACTGGTGTGATGTGTTCATATTTTCTTGTTCTGCTCAGAATCCTGGCAGCAGCGTTCTGTATGAGCTGCAACTGTCTTATGGTCTTTTTGGGAAGGCCAGTGAGGAGTCCATTACAGTAATCCACCCTGCTGGTGATGAAAGCATGCACTAGTTTCTCTAAGTCTTGACTGGAAACAAAGCATCTAATTCTTGCAATATTTTTCAGATGATAATATGCTGATTTAGTTATTGCTTTGACATGACTACCGAAACTAAGGTCTGATTCTAGAGACACACCAAGATTCCTGACTTGATTTTTAGTTGTTAGACCCCTAGAGTGAAGGTATGCATTCACCTTGAGAACTTCATCTTTGTTTCCAAACGCAATGACTTCAGTTTTGTCTTTGTTTAACTGGAGGAAATTTTGGCACATCCAATTGTTTACTTCATCAATGCATTGGCACAGGGAGTCAATGGGGCTGTAGTCGTTAGGCGATAGGGCTAAGTAGAGCTGTGTGTCGTCTGCATAGCTGTGGTAAGAGATTTGGTTCTTTCTCATTATTTGGCTCATTGGGAGCATGTACAGGTTGAATAGGAGTGGCGCAAGAATTGAGCCTTGAGGGACTCCGCATGTCATGGACGTCCACTCAGACTTATGGTCTCCTATACTCACATAGTAACCTCTCCCTTCTAGGTATGACCTGAACCATTTTAGGACTATCCCAGAAAGCCCCACCCAGTTTTCCAGCCTGTCAAGAAGTATGTTGTGATCGACAGTGTCAAATGCAGCACTGAGGTCGAGAAGTACCAGCACTGATAATTTGCCTTTATCAGTATTTAAGCGAATATCGTTTATTATCTTTATGAGCGCTGTCTCTGTGCTGTGATGCGATCGGAAACCAGATTGAAAATTGTCAAAGTATCCATTCGAGCTTAAGAATTTGTTCAGCTGATTGAGGACAACTTTTTCAATGACCTTGCCTATGAAAGGAAGATTTGAGATCGGTCTATAGTTGCTTAATATAGTCTTATCCAGATTACTCTTTTTTAGGAGGGGTTTGACAACTGCAGTTTTCAGGGAGTTTGGAAAAGTCCCAGAGAGAAGTGAGGCATTAACCACTTCTAGAAGATCTGCTTTTAAGCTGTTTAACACACTTTTAAAGAAAGATGTGGGAAGTGCGTCAAGGGCGCAGGTTGATGTTTTGAGGTGCTGTACGGTTTCTTCTAAAATTTTGCAATCAATTTCTTTAAAATCAGACATAGTAACTACTTTCTCAGGTTGTGGTCTGATCTGTCTGACCCCAGCGCAACTCAAGGATGTGCTGATGACCTTTCTGATATTATTAATTTTCTCAGAGAAGAAGCAAGCAAACTCCCTGCACTTGCTGTCTGAGAGCATTTCACTGGGAATCTGGCTTGGGGGGTTTGTCAGTCTCTCTACAGTAGCAAAAAGAGTGCGTGTGTTGTTTAAGTTGCTGTTTATAATATTTGAGAAGAAAGTCTGTCTAGCTTTGCCTAGTTCCATATTGAAAGCATGAATGCTGTCTTTGTAGATGTTATAATGGACTACAAGTTTTGTCTTCCGCCACATGCGCTCTGTTTTTCTGCATTTTCTTTTCATATTTTGCTTGGATGATCCCCTGCCTGCATGGGAGATGGATTCTCTCAGGATTCTGGATTTTTGGGGTTTCTCCAGGTACCTTGGTCATCGCAGTAAGTGGGGAGGACCAAGTCAACCAGTGTCATCTTTCAACAATCATCCTCCCTTTCCTCGACTGTCACGTCAAGTTTATGACCATCCTCTGGCTTCTACTAAGAGACTAAGATCCAGATGGAATAGGGCAGTCCAGTCCACCACAGCTACCCCAGAGTCACTCAAACCAACCGCCATCTTCTCCCAGGGATCCAGGTCAGTCCCAGTCACTTCAATATCTGTTATTCAAGACCCAGTCAAGTCAACCGCTGTCATCTCTCAAACAATTAAGGCAGTTCCAGCCACCTCTGAGTCTACTGACTAAACCTCTGTTTTCCCAGTAACAACCTAGAGTGTTCCGGTTACTTCAGAGTCTGTTAGGTCTGTTTCAGTCACTGCTGAGTCGATCCCAGCTAGAAATTTTACGTTCCCAGAACTGGTGTCAAGGACGTCGCCTGGTAACGTTCCCACAACGTTCCCAGACAGTCACGATGTGGAGTTCTTTAAAGGGTTTGGGGACGTTATTTGGAGGACCTTCAGGGAACATTCAGGATGTTCTGGGAACGTTTAGAGGACAATATTTAATTCAGAAATCCAACGTTTCCAAAACATTCTGAGAACGTCCCGCTGGTGTCAAGGACATCGCCTGGTAACGTTTCCACAACGTTCCCAGACAGTCACGATGTGGAGTTCTTTAAAGGGTTTGGGGACGTTATTTGGAGGACCTTCAGGGAACATTCAGGATGTTCTGAGAACGTTTAGAGGACAATATTTAATTCAGAAATCCAATGTTTCCCAAACATTCTGAGAACGTCCTGCAGAACTTTTAGGGACCAACTTAGAATATTATTTTTTTGTCCTATTAAGGTCTTTCCATCATGTTTACTGAACATTTTCAGAACCTTTACTAACATTACAGGAACCTTTAGGGGAACTAGAATCTAGAATGTTAAAGTAACAACAGGTTACTTTTGCTCTCGGGGGTCCCCCTACAGTTGGGAAACAGTATTGTCCTCTACTACTGTCGTAAACTCTGTCATCCTACATGCACGTGCATTTGTTGACAACCATGATAGCCCTGAACACTGTAGGAGGAGGTCACATGCAGGTGTTCTGCTTGCGTCGCGTGTGAAATGTCTTCATCCCAGGTACAGTGGCATATATTTCAGCATGTCATATGAATATAATTTCATGGGTTTTATTTTTTTCTAACGACAAATGATCGCGATGCTCACGTTTACAAGCCAGCGTCATTATAGTAGCCTAGTCTCTTGGTTACCGTTTTACTGAATCTATATGATACTTCAATGCAATATTTGAGTGGTAGATAATAACCATATATAGTCTATATTATAATATCAAGCTACCATAAATTACAAATTTTACAAATCGATTTGCATTATAGCTTGGCAAGAAAAATATTCTAAAAAGCAACACATTTGAGTTCGACTTTTGTTGAGGTAAGTTAGTCATGCACTGAACACAACAACCCTTCATGTTTGTAGAATCTAATCACACGGAAGTATTGCACAAGAACAACATGAGGGTGCAAATTCGTCATCCGAAAAAATTGCGACAAGAATCCCGTTTGCCTCTGTAGCTATCAATAAATAAAAAATCGGAAATTACACAATCAAGTAACTTTACACATGTAACAAATGAGAAGCTATGAACACAATGATAATATTAATAATCTTCCTCCTTTCTTTGTACATGTTGAGTAAACTACACTTTTTAGGTCAAACATTTGCTATTTGCATTTCATCAATTGAAAAGTTCAAATCAGAACGAGAATGCTAGCGATAGGTAACCATCAAAAACTAGAATATCGTTTACTAGCAACCAGATTGATAATTCGCTGCTCTACTATCATTACTTGATTCATGAAGATAAACGGAGGATAAGATAGCTTCCGTAACATAGTCAGGCAGACCAAAAAAACAAAGAGATAGTATGCAAACAATATAACTTACTTACTAGTCCAAAAGCATGACAGCCAAGTCCGCATTGGTCAGGCACCCCTCCTCCTCCTTCAGCTCACGCCAGCGAGAACACGCTGGCCCAATGTTGATCCTCGTTCTGCCTTTAACGCGATCACTTTCTCTTTTTCTCTTTTTACTTTGCTCCGATAAAACCTTTGCTTTCTTGTTTTTCTGTGCTGCTTCGGCCATGACTATAATATTTGGCTCGCACGTCCGATTTTAAGGAAGTGGGGGTGGTGGTGGAAGTGACGTATATGCCGTAAAGCAGTCGAATTTTGTAGTCCTCTTTGTTCGCCGGTTACTACCAGAAACCCGAAGTTTAAAAGTACGATTAAAAACGCTATAGACCCCGTCAGGCTATGGCAGACCTGTCATTCAACCTATTGTAAGTCGATGTACCATCACAAGAGACTTGGAAATATATTATGAAGATTGAAAAGTTACCTGTTGTTACTTTAAAGTAACATTTATTAATATTACTGGAACTTTGTAGAACCTTTAAGGGACCTAGAATGTTCTTTTTTGGTCCATTTTTAGGCTATTATTATTATTAGGCATTGAACTTTATGCTGCTTAGATTTTGTGAGGAGACCCTGCAGGCTATGTAAACAAGAGTTAAAATAAGCAAATTGGAATAGGCCTAGCGCTTACGTTTGCTTGTTTATCTAAAAAAAAAAAGCCAATATAGCCTGACCATCTACGCGAGAATGGTTCATTAAAATAACTTTACATGATAATCACATTGGCAGAACTATACTCACTGCAGCTTGCTGCTGGCTCGCTGTCGGTGAAGAAAACCGGAAAAATACCGCCGTCAGGTGTCCGTCCGAGAAGGGTCCAGCCCGCAGACAAACCAGATAAACGTAACAGAAGTTGACGGAAGTTGAACCTCGGTTCGTCCCACGTCACCGCGCACAAAATGTGATGTATATGAGAATGTTCTCATTAAGTTAGTCACAAAACGTTCTCATATGGTCAACAGAGAACCATATGGGAACGTCCTTATTATGTCCTCTTTGTAATGTTGCTATGTGACCATAAAATAACCAATATGGAAGGTTCCCCTAAAGTCACATAAAGAACGTCATTGTATGACCACCTTAGACCCACATGAGAACGTTTTGATTACGTCCTCTTTGTAACGTTGTTATGCGACCATAAGATTACCATTACGGAACGTCCCCCTAAAGTCATTTAACGTTGAACTGCAGTACTTTCATTACCAAAAGAGGACGTTTCAGGAATGTCCCTAATGTTCTGTAAAGGTTCGGAATGTTCGTCACCTTTAGAGAACTTTTGGAAACGTTACCCATGGTCGCGGGAACGTCACTACCTGGGATGGTCACGGCTATTCTGCCTGGGTTGGCTGAGTTAGCTGTAGATACTACAGAGGCAGTCCAGGACACAGTATCAGCCCGTCGAAAGAGGAAGAAGAGAAAGGCCTGTGCAGAACCGTCTACAATTCTCCATTCTCAAGCTCCAGGTCCTGTGGTTCCTGAGGTATCAATTCCAGTAAAACCATTTTCTAAGCCATTGACTAGTAATGTCATCCAGCGCTGCCCAAGAGGGCGCTTCCGAGTCAGTCCCCGTGCACACCAGCGCTGCCCAAGAGGGCGCTCCCGAGTCAGTCCCTGTACCTGATTTTACGTCATGTAAAAGAAATAAGTTTTTTGAGGAAAACATTTCTGGATTTTTCTTCGAATAATGGACTTATAATGAATAATGACCGTTCTTGGCATTGAGTGTACAAGTTCACAACAAGTTTTCAAATCTTTTCTTTTTACCTCTTGGATGATGACCTTGTCTCTACAAAATCCCCCACAGATGGACATAGCCGTAAAGTTATGGAGGACAGAACTATATATAAGTAGCATACAAAAAAAAAACTAAATGTTGAACAGATTTATCCAAAATACAGTTTTTTACATTCTTTGTATCTTGTACAGAACTGTATCAAGACTCTGTTAAAGTAAATGCATACAGACAATTTCACTCAATTATTTACTAATGATTTTATTCATCAGAGGAACACAGTCATCTAGAATTATCATGTCACCATCACTATCTTCAAGGAGAACAGAGGCGTCCATAAAACAGAATGACATTAAAGGGATTATGACGGATAAAGAAAAGGAACGGGTGGTCTGCAATAAAGGTTTTTGGGCGAGACAAAGATATTGTGCATCCAATAATAGTGACGACGGCGGTGGCTGCAGCCGCTTCAGTTCCTTTCTCGTTGACTTCAACAAAGGCTTTATGGATCACCTTCGACAGCACCAGGTCCTTGTTGGAGGACATGCCTGAAAGATTCACCTTCTGCTCGTCAAACACATCCTCCATTCCCATGCTGATCAAAAGACTCTCCATGTCATAAGTTTCCTCCATCTTAAATATGGGCAGAGATACTTCAACCTTTTGTTGGATCATCTTGCTGGGTTTGGTCCACTCCATGAGCTTCTCATAGGTCAGTGCCTTTTCAAGCTGCATAAAGGGAGATATTATTAATTTGTGTCTATTTGCATAAACTGAGGTCTGTTTGAACAGCATATGTGATGATTTTTTCTTTGTGTTTGGATCGGCCATTTCATTCAAACAAAATGCAAGTCATGGATACAGTAACTTGACTATATACTTAAATTTATATAGGCAAAATTAAATTCTGATAGCTCATAATCTAAATCAATGAAATTTTTATAACAGTATAGCAGACAACATACAATACATATAATATCAGTAGTTCCGCTATATCTGCCAATAATATGTCTTAGTATATAATATTATTATATTATATATATTATATAATATATTTAAGTGCTTAGTTTTATGATCAAAGCTCTGTAGTTTTAAAACATAATGCAATGCAATACAATGATGATTGAGATGAACAAATAAACACTCATCAAAAGCCTAATAGATCATATTTTATACTAAGATATGATTTTTCTAAGAAATTATTTATGGATAATCAAGTAAACCTAAGTTGCCTCAGTCCAGTAAGTGTTCATCAAAATAATTTAAAAGTTATTCTTACGTGTACTTTATAAATATCAGAAACGATTTCACAGTAAAAACACACGTGAAGAACGAGCGAAGGTGTACGTCTTTACAAAAATACCTTTTACTTGATAAAAAACTATCAATCTGTGCTGCCTCACCTTCTGAAGGCCAGTGGTGTCGTCTTCCATCTCGTTAGGAAGGATGATCAACATACTGAGATTCTTCCCGACATACGGCAGCTCCAGAACCTGACTGTTGATCTCTGGGATGGAGGCCAGAGGAAAGTGTGCCTTTTGATTCATCATCTTCACTGGTTTAGTTTGATTCTGCCAAACATAAATGGAAACACTTTATAACTGCTCTTCTCGTGACTGTCGAATATATATATATATATATATAAAACATGAAATCCCACCTTGTTCAGCTTAAACTGCCCATCTCTGGTGGATTCTTTTTAGAATTTCTTCTCCCAGTCTCCTTTGAAGTAGATGGCGTTCACCAAGACTAGTCTCGTCATCCCATCGATGGCTCCCTGTGGCACCAAGTCCTTGATCTTCTCTAAAAATACAAATACAAAGTTCTGGCATGAAACTCTAGATGGCACAGGCTAATAAGTCCTTATAATCACATCGCTATCTATAGGGTGCAGCTGATTGGTTCCTGCCGTATCAGTAGCCAATGAGCTTGCTGTTCAACTATTAATCCTTGGGTAGCCGATGGGTTTGCCTTAGCAGTGCATTGCACTTTCAGAAACCCTCCACCTTCCCCAGCTCCACCTGTATTGATCTGCTACGGGTAATTCATGTACAATATATTGTACAACAGCAGCAGCATGTCTTACTTGCTCACAGCAGAGTGTTGTGTGTGTATGGCAATAAAAGCAACAGCAGCAACAGCGTAGCAGATCTATTCTACCAGGACCAAACGTAAAACATTGTCATACCCATTACCATGCCAATCACTCCGAGAGTTGTCATGACAGAAATGGAAATTGTACACTTTGAGCAGTGATTTGAATTGATTCTCATAGGTCTAAATTAGTTGATTCAATCTCTAAATTATGTTTTATTAACAAAGTTCGGGAGAAGCACTTCAGGTAATCTACTCAATGATTGCGAGAGGAGGCTTATATATATATAGAGCCGACTTACCTCTGTTCCAGGACAGACTTTTTCAGCGTCCCTCCTCCACCCCAACTCCTAACTCGTGATTATTCCCAGCCAGGGATGCTCTGGGTTTGGGCCAATTTACGAGCTTGGAGCCCTCTTTTTGGACAGCACGCCAAATTGTGTAATTGTGAACTTGTGAACACTGTATTGTTAACTAAGTATAAATCAAAAAACACTATTTAAGTGTCTGTCTCAAAGTTCTTATGTGAAATGTAAACTTTACGTCCAAATAAAAAGTGCATCAAAGTTCAAACTTTAACCTCCAAAAAACGAAATAGCTCAACTCAATATCTCATAAAGCTAAACATGGTCCTTAAAAAAAACATTTTGCTGAACTTAAAAAGCAGCAAAAACAAAGAGAATTATTTGTAGAGTAACTTTATGCTGGATTTCACCTTGTGTTTTTGTCTCCACCCATTTGTTGATGTTGACACGAGCAGCCTCTGATTTGTTCTTGAAGTCCACCTTCTCCAGTCCGGCTTCATAGTAGCTTTTTGCATCATTGAGGAATTTCTGTAACACAGCAAACCGATTGCGATACAGGCTTAACAAGTTGAGAACATTTCCAGAAACTTGTCCTTTAATAACAAAACAAAACTTTGGATTATTTGGTTCGAGTCTTACCTCAACAAACTGGTAGGATTGCTCTCCGTAGAGGCGGTTGGCAAGACTCAACACATACGGGACTCCTGGTTTGTTCAGCTCACTCATAAACTTTTTGAAGCTGGAATGAATTTGGTCCTCTGAATCATGATGTCCTGGAGTCGCGGCATCGGGTTTGTGAGGGTTTTTAAAGCCCAAGACCTACACAGCATTATTGTGGGTAGAATTAATAAAGATAACCTCACTATTCTGATAAATTCAGCATATAGTAAAATACAGCATTTAATAGTTTAAAACTGAGCATGGTGATGCATCAAACACACACATATAGCCCAAATATGCATTTTGAATTCAGAACGTCTGGTCATAAAACATACTACATAAGTGTGAGATCACCTTAATCATCTGAGCTGCTGTGTTTCCTCTTGCACCGAGCGACACCATGGCCAGAGCCGAGGAGATGCTGACAGGAGAGTAGAACACATTTCCTGATGCGTTTCCTCCGCTGATCTTCTTGAACAGGTCGAGGGAGAACTGTGTGTTTGCAGCAGACAAAGACTCCATTTTCTTTTGTAATGGGCCAAACTGGCTAAACATTGGGATGAGGCAGATTCTCAGTTGGACTAGATCAAGATAGAACACCATTTCATCCTATTAGCTTTCTTTCACAATGCTGTGAAGCTAAATGGGACTGAAATACAGTGACAATACACACACTATAGACAGTCATATGCATCATTGTGGAACAATCCTGAAAAGTGTAAAAACAGGGATGACTTGGAAACAATGGCTGTTTAAAGGGGTGACTGTAATTGGTGATCTGTATGAGAATGGAATTTTTATGTCATACTCTGAATTGGTGAAAAAATATAATATTGGGGACCAAGGAAATTTTTTTAAGTATCTGCAGATTAGACACCGTGTCAAGAGCAAATTCAATGCAACTGATAACCCTGTTTATGCCTATCTTCAGTTGCCACGTGAAGCTCAAACTGCTTGTGTTTCAAATCAATGCTTGGTGTAGATACCTGTAATGTATCCAAAATACATTTTTTTACATTCTTTGTATCTTGTACAGAACTGTATCAAGACTCCATTAAAGTAAATGCATACAGACAATTTCATTCAATTATTTACTAATGATTTTATTCATCAGAGGAACACAGTCATCTAGAATTATCATGTCACCATCACTATCTTCAAGGAGAACAGAGGCATCCATAAAACAGAATGACATTAGAGGGATTATGTCGGAGGAAGAAAAGGAACGGGTGGTCTGCAATAAAGGTTTTTGGGAGATAGGATGAGGTCATTCCGCATCCAAAAACATCGAGGACGGCGGTGGCTGCAGCCGCTTCAGTTCCTTTCTCGTTTACTTCAACAAAGGCTTTATGGATCACGTTCGACAGCACCAGGTCCTTGTTGGAGGACATGCCTGAAAGATTCACCTTCTGCATGTCGAAAACATCCTCCATTCCCATGCTGATCAGAAGACTATTCATGTCATAAGTTTCCTCCATCTTAAATTTGGGCAGAGACACTTGAACTTCCTGTTGGATCATCTTGCTGGGTTTGGTCCACTCCATGAGCTTCTCATAGGTCAGTGCCTTTTCAAGCTGCAAAAAGGGAGATATTGTTAATTTGTGTCTATTTGCATAAACTGGGGTCTGTTTATACAGCGTCAATGATGTGATGATTTTTTCTTTGTGTTGTCAAAATGCAAGTCATGGAGACAGTAACTTGATTATATACTTTCAATTATATAGGCAAAATTGAATTCTGATAGCTTTTAAATCTAAATCAATGAAATCTTTATAACAGTATATCAGACAACATACAATACATATAATAGTAGTCCCGCTATATCTGCCAATAATAGGTCTTAGTAAGATAAGATGATATTTAATACTTAGTTTTATGATCAAAGCTCTGTAGTTTTAAAACATATAATGCAATGGAATACAATGATGATTGAGATGAACGAATAAACACTCATCAAAAGCCTAATAGATCATATTTTATACTAAATATGATTTTTTAAAGAAATTATTTATGGATAATCAAGTAAACCTAAGTTGCTTTAGTCCAGTAAGTGTTCATCAAAATAATTTAAGAGTTATTCTTACGTGTACTTTATAAATATCAGAAACAATTTCATAGTAAAAACACAGGTGAAGCACGAGCGAAGGTGAAAGACTTTACAAAAAGGCCTTTTACTTGCTAAAAAACCTAGCCTGGGAAACCCCAGACAACTTCCGGCAAATTTAGATTTGATCTGCAAGTAAGTCTGGCAAAGAGCTCATTCAAGCCCATTTCTAATCCGTCGAAATCAGAAACGTTGGGACGGGCTTTACATGATGACGACAGCGCAGCGACGGTGAAGCAGATTTTGTACATTACAAAGATGGATGCCGCCGTGGAACATCACTCGTTCGAATCAGCTATCGCGTCTGTTTTAAGCGATTTGAACGTTTCCTTTTTGTTAAAACTGGAGCAAAGAACAACACTCTGAGATGTTTCTCCGTCGCTCTGCATACGTCATCTCCTTCATCACTCTAATTGGTTTTATATCTATCCAGAGGCATTGAGCGACGTCCGTTGGTGACGCCCCTTTGGAAATGATTTGTCTATGAAGCTTTGCCAGACCCTAACTCAGTTACTGAGAATGGTCTGGTGTAAACCAGGCTATAAAAAATAAAATAAAAAAAAACGATCAATCTGTGCTGTCTCACCTTCTGAAGGCCAGTGGTGTCGTCTTCCATCTCGTTAGGAAGGATGATCAACATACTGAGATTCTTCCCGACATACGGCAGCTCCAGAACCTGACTGTTGATCTCTGGGATGGAGGCCAGAGGGAAGTGCGCCATTTGATGCATCATCTTCACTGGCTTAGTTTGATTCTGACAAACATAAGTTGAAACACTTTATAACTGCTCTTTTAGTGACGGTTAAAAAATGTTATAAAAGAGCATGAAATCCCACCTTGTTCAGCTTAAATTGCCCATCTCTGGTGGCTTCTTTTTCAAATTTATTCTCCCAGTCTCCTTTGAAGTAGATGGCGTTCACCAAGATTAGTCTCGTCATCCCATCGAAGGCTCCCTGTGGCACCAAGTCCTTGATCTTCTCTAAAATACAAATGCAAAGTTTTGGCAATGAAATAGGTCCTTTATCTCACCTGTTCATAATCACATCGCTATCTATAGGGTGCAGCTGATTGGTTCCTGCCGTATCAGTTGCCAATGAGCTCGCTGTTCAACTATCAAATCCTTGGGTAGGATTTGCCTTAGCAGTGCAGTGCGCTTTCAGAAACCCTCCACCTTCCCCAGCTCCACCTGTATTGATCTGCTACGGGTAATTCATGTACACTATATTGTACAGCAGTAGCATGTCTTACTTGCTCACAGCAGCGTGTTGTGTGTGTAAGAAACCAACTTAAAAAGCAGCAAAAACTCAGATAGTTATTTGTAGAGTAAGTTTATGCTGGATTTCACCTTGTGTTTTTGTCTCCACCCATTTGTTGATGTTGACACGAGCAGCCTCTGATTTGTTCTTGAAGTCCACCTTCTCCAGTCCGGCTTCATAGTACTTTTTTGCATCTTTGAGGAATTTCTGTAACATAGCAAACCGATTGAGGTGCAAATGATAATAGAGTTGCAAACATTTCCAGAAACTTGTCTGTTTTTGTAATAACAAAACAAAACTTTGGATTATTTGGTTCGAGTCTTACCTCCACAAACTGGTAGGATTGCTCTCCGTAGAGGCGGTTGGCAAGACTCAATGCATACGGGACTCCTGGTTTGTTCAACTTAGTCATGAACTTTTTGAAGCTGGAATGAATTTTGTCCATTGAATCATGATGTCCTGGAGTCGCGGCATCGGGTTTGAGAGGGTTTTTAAAGCCCAAGACCTACACAGGATTATTGTGGGTAGAATTAATAAAGATAAACTCACTATTCTGGTAAATTTAGCATATAGTCAAATACAGCATTTAATAGTTTAAAACTGAGCATGGTGATGCATCAAACACACACATATAGCCCAAGTATGCATTTTGAATTCAGAACTTCTGGTCATAAAACATACTACATAAGTGTGAGATCACCTTAATCATCTGAGCTGCTGTGTTTCCTCTTGCCCCGAGCGACACCATGGCCAGAGCCGAGGAGATGCTGACAGGAGAGTAGAACACATTTCCTGATGCGTTTCCTCCGCTGATCTTCTTGAACAGGTCGAGGGAGAACTGTGTGTTTGCAGCAGACAAAGACTCCATTTTCACAAGCTGAGCAAGAAATACCAGTAGTTTTATCAACAGCAGATTTGAAAATCTTCTTCACACAATCTAGTTAGTTCTGTTTTAATGTCATTACTGTGTGGGTTACCATTCAAATCGCATACAAGTACCTCTAAAAGCATTACCTAGAGTAGTCGGCTGAAATTATGAAGTTTCCCAGCGTGTCTGAGGTGAATTAATCGACAGTTGTGGATGTTGTTCTACTAAATACTGCCTCACCTTAAAACACCCTGGCTTTAAGCCAATCAGGAAATCAGCTTGTAACCATATATATATATCAACGCATTCTCATCCTTTGGCGTCATATCTGACACTTTTGACATTTCGTCTAAATCTAACGCGCATGGTCCCCTTTAGCGTCAATATAACACGCACAGAAATGGGTAGGTTTAGGTATGGTGTAGGGTTAGGGTAAGACCGCTAGGAGGCGCCTTCTGACCCATATATATCTGCGTCTCATATTGACGCTAAAGGGTACCATGCGCGTTGAATGTAGACGAAATGTCACGACCGTCAGTATATGACGCCTTGGGATGAGAACGGGCTGTATATACACTAGATGTTGCCTTGGGGTTCTAAGCATGTGTCAAAATCGCCGCCATCTTGGAACAGGGCTCTTGTCATAGGAAATACCTAGGTAACGCTGTTATCTCTGCCTGTACTTCGAATTCATGGATGATTCTGGACTTTTGTGCTGCATGGATGTTCACACAAACTAAATCTGAACTAGGAAGAATGTTAAAAAAAAAAAAAAAAAAAAGAAAAAAAAAAAGATTATTTTCTCTGGATTCAATGATAAATACATGTCTGACCGTTGGAACGAACCAAAAAAAAAAAAAAAAAACTGGAAAATCGCATTCATGACGATTTATGGTGATTTTATTTCTGTTATTTATGACATCTAGTGTATATATCAAGTGCTTTCTATGGGAAGGAAAACAGCCCAGGATTAAAATGAGCAAGTTGACCTCCCCAATGGACAAGGGGGGCCTTGGATTACCCAATGTGAGGATGTATAATCTATCTTTTGTAATGGGCCAAACTGGCTAAACATTGGGATGAGGCAGATTCTCAGTTGGACTAGATCAAGATAGGATTTTTTACGCAACTGGAAATGCCCAAAAACCCTAGACCTGAAATACTGGAATGATGGGATGATTGAAATTGCTTCATATCAGAGCATGCTGGGGAGACTGCGTAGTGAGGGAGAAATAAAAAACATGGGATCATTTTTGGCAGCATATAAACATTAAGTGAATAAGTACGAGTGCTTAACAATTGTTTAATTTCCATGTGCTTTTGTTTTGATTGAATTCCAATGGTGGTGATTAGTGGCTGAATATGTAATTGCAAAGGTGATTACTGAATGTGAATACTGTGGGGATGAACTGAAGTTTTGACTGTTGAACGGTAAAAAAAAGTGAATAGTAAAAAGAATGGACTTGTGACAAAGTCCCCGAAATGATTCACTTCACTTTAAGCTTTCATTTTGTGACGAGTGATTTTTTTGGATAATAGAAGAGCAGAAGTGCAAACCAAGTGTTTCAGAGCTTGCAAAAGCTGTCACAAGAGACTTTTTCATCTCACACTGTAAGACGCAACGTGCTGACGTGAAATGCATTGATCTAACAGCATCTAAAATGTATAAAATTACAAGGGAAAGCAGTACAGTGAGAAGTGTCTGATCTCCACTTACTCCTTTTCCACCAGAATGGTTCTGGAGTCAGAGCCTGTTCTCAGCCAGTCACGGTCGTGTGTTTCCACAGACTTGACCAACGAACCCTGACGTAACGCTGCAGTTCTACGTGTTGTTTATCTGACTATAACAGTTTAAAATCAGACAGTTTGTGTGTATGTTCGGCTTTGCTGTTCACACAGTGCCGGGAGTGATTCTAGTGTACCGACAGCTCGCATAAACTCCCTGTACTCTCATCCTTCCTTTTTTTTTGGAGGTATATTGTTATCGGTGGTAATACATTTCTTAGGGATGAATAAGTGCTAAAGTAGTGGAAGAGTATTCCTTAAAGGATTAGTTTACCTCAAAATGAAAATTTCCTAATAATTTACTCACCCCAATGCCATCCAAGATATCCATGTCTTTCTTTCCTCAGTGGAAGAGAAATTAGTTTTTTGAGGAAAACATTTCTCGATTTTTCTTAGAATAATGGACTTATAATGAATAATGACCGGTCTTGGCATTGTACAAGTTCACAACAAGTTTTCAAATCTTTTCTGTTTACTTGGATGATGACCTTGTCTCTACAAAATCCCCCACAGATGGACGTAGCCGTAAAGTTATGGAGGACAGAACTATATATAAGTAGCATACAAAAAAAAAAAAAAAAATGTTGAACAGATTTATCCAAAATACTGTTTTTTACATTCTTTGTATCTTGTATAGAACTGTATCAAGACTCTGTTAAAGTAAATGCATACAGACAATTTCACTCAATTATTTACTAATGATTTTATTCATCAGAGGAACACAGTCATCTAGAATTATCATGTCACCATCACTATCTTCAAGGAGAACAGAGGCGTCCATAAAACAGAATGACATTAGTGGGATTATGTCGGAGGAAGAAAAGGAACGGGTGGTCTGCAATAAAGGTTTTTGGGGGAGAGGATGACATTGCGCATCCAAAAGTCATGACGACGGCGGTGGCAGCAGCCGCTTCGGTTCCTTTCTCGTTGACTTCAACAAAGGCTTTATGGATCACGTTCGACAGCACCAGGTCCTTGTTGGAGGACATGCCTGAAAGATTCACCTTCTGCATGTCGAAAACATCCTCCATTCCCATGCTGATCAGAAGACTCTCCATGTTGTAGGTTTCCAGCACCTTAAATTTGGGCAGAGACACTTGAACTTCCTGTTGGATCATCTTGCTGGGTTTGGTCCACTCCATGAGCTTCTCATAGGTCAGTGCCTTTTCAAGCTGGATAATAAAGTGAGATATTGTTAATGTGTGTCTATTTGCATAAACTGAGGTCTGTTTGTAAAGCATCAATGATGTGATGATTTTTTCTTTGTGTTTGGATCGGCCATTTCATTCAAACAAAATGCAAGTCATGGATACAGTAACTTGATTATATACTTAAATTTATATAAGCAAAATTAAATTCTGATAGCTCATAATCTAAATCAATGAAATTTTTATAACAGTATAGCAGACAACAATACATATAATATAAGTAGTTTCGCTATATATGCCAATAATATGTCTTAGTATGTAATATTATTATATTATATATATTATATAATATATTTAAGTGCTTAGTTTTATGATCAAAGCTCTGTAGTTTTAAAACATATAATGCAATGCAATACAATGATGATTGAGATGAACAAATAAACACTCATCAAAAGCCTGATAGATCATATTTTATACTAAGATGTGATTTTTCTAAGAAATTATTTATGGATAATCAAGTAAACCTAAGTTGCTTCAGTCCAGTAAGTTTTCATCAAAATAATTTAAAAGTTATTCTTACGTGTACTTTATAAATATCAGAAACGATTTCACAGTAAAAACACACGTGAAGCACAAGCGAAGGTGGACGTCTTTACAAAAAGGCCTTTTACTTGATAAAAAACCCCCCAAAAACTATCAATCTGTGCTGCCTCACCTTCTGAAGGCCAGTGGTGTCGTCTTCCATCTCGTTAGGAAGGATGATCAACATACTGAGATTCTTCCCGACATACGGCAGCTCCAGAACCTGACTGTTGATCTCTGGGATGGAGGCCAGAGGGAAGTGCGCCATTTGATACATCATCTTCACTTGTTTAGTTTGAATCTGCCAAACATCAATGTAAACACTTTATAACGGCTTCTTCGTGACTGTCAAAAAAATATATAAAAAAAAATAATATATATATATATATATATAAAAACATGAAATCCCACCTTGTTCAGCTTAAATTGCCCATCTCTGGTGGCTTCTTTTTTGAATTTCTTCTCCCAGTCTCCTTTGAAGTAGATGGCGTTCACCAAGACTAGTTTCGTCATCCTATCGATGGCTCCCTTTGGCACCAAGTCCTTGATCTTCTCTGAAAATACAAATACAAAGTTTTGGCATGAAACTCTAGATGGCACAGGCTAATAGGTCCTTTATCTCACCTGTTCATAATCACATCACTATCTATAGGGTGCAGCTGATTGGTTCCTGCCGTATCAGTAGCCAATGAGCTCGCTGTTCAACTATTAATCCTTGGGTAGTGATGGGTTTGCCTTAGCAGTGCATTGCGCTTTCAGAAACCCTCCACCTTCCCCAGCTCCACCTGTATTGATCTGCTACGGGTAATTCATGTACACTATATTGTACAGCAGCGGCATGTCTTTCTTGCTCACAGCAGAGTGTTGTGTGTGTATGGCAATAAAAGCATTACCTATAGTCGGCAGAAAGGATGAAGTTTCCCAGCGTGTCTGAGGGGAATGAATCGACAGTTGTGGATGTTCTTCTACTAAATACTGCCTCACCTTAAAACACCCTGGCTTTAAGCCAATCAGGAAATCAGCTTGTAACCATACATACTTCTAATTCATGGATGATTCTGGACTTTTGTGCTGCATGGATGTTCACACAAACTAAATCTGAACTAGGAAAAATTTTAAAAAAATAATTAAAAAAAAGTATTATTTTCTCTGGATTCAATGATAAATACATGTCTGACCGTTGGAACGAACCAAAAAAATAAAACTAGAAAATCGCATTCATGACGATTTATGGTGATATTATTTCCGTTATTTACGACATCTAGTGTATATATCCAGCCCGTTCTCATCCCAAGGCGTAATATAATGACGCTTTTGCCAAAGCGTCTATATCGAACGCGCATGGCACCCTTTAGCGTCAATATGAGACGCCGAAATATATGGGTCAGAAGGCGCCTCCTAGCGGTCTAACCCTAACCCTACACCATACCTAAACCTACCTATCTCTCTGCATGTTATATTGACGCTAAAGGGTTCCATGGGCGTTGGATTTAGACGCTTTGTCAAAGTGTCAAAATATGACGCCTTGGGATGAGAATGCGTTGATATATCAAGTGCTTTCTATGGGAAGGAAAACGGCCCAGGATTAAAATGAGCAAGTTGACCTCCCCAATGGACAAGGGGGGCCTTGGATTACCCAATGTGAGGATGTATAATCTTTCTTTTGTAATGGGCCAAACTGGCTAAACATTGGGATGAGGCAGATTCTCAGTTGGACTAGATCAAGATAGGATTTTTTACGCAACTGGAAATGCCCAAAAACCCTAGACCTGAAATACTGGAATGATGGGATGATTGAAATTGCTTCATATCAGAGCATGCTGGGGAGACTGCGTAGTGAGGGAGAAATTAAAAACATGGGATAATTTTTGGCAGCATATAAAAATTAAGTGAATAAGTACGAGTGCTTAACAATTGTTTAATTTCCATGTGCTTTTGTTTTGATTGAATTCCAATGGTGGTGATTAGTGGCTGAATATGTAATTGCAAAGGTGATTACTGAATGTGAATACTGTGGGGATGAACTGAAGTTTTGACTGTTGAACGGTAAAAAAAAGTGAATAGTAAAAAGAATGGACTTGTGACAAAGTCCCCGAAATGATTCGCTTCACTTTAAGCTTTCATTTTGTGACGAGTGATTTTTTTGGATAATAGAAGAGCAGATGTGGAAACCAAGTGTTTCAGAGCTTGCAAAAGCTGTCATAAGAGACTTTCTCATCTCACACTGTAAGACGCAACGTGCTGACGTGAAATGCATTGATCTAACAGCATCTAAAATGTATAAAATTACAAGGGAAAGCAGTACAGTGAGAAGTGTCTGATCTCCACTTACTCCTTTTCCACCAGAATGGTTCTGGAGCCTGTTCTCAGCCAGACACTGTCGTGTGTTTCCACAGACTTGACCAACGAACCCTGACGTAACGCTGCAGTTCTACGTGTTGTTTATCTGACTATAACAGTTTAAAATCAGACAGTTTGTGTGTATGTTCGGCTTTGCTGTTCACACAGTGCCGGGAGTGATTCTAGTGTACCGACAGCTCGCATAAACTCCCTGTACTCTCATCCTTCCTTTTTTTTGGAGGTATATTGTTATCGGTGGTAGTAAATTTCTTAGGGATGAATAAGTGCTAAAGTAGTGGAAGAGTATTCCTTAAAGGATTAGTTTACCTCAAAATGAAAATTTCCTCAGTGGAAGAGAAATTAGTTTTTTGAGGAAAACATTTCTGGATTTTTCTTAGAATAATGGACTTATAATGAATAATGACCGTTCTTGGCATTGAGTGTACAAGTTCACAACAAGTTTTCAAATCTTTTCTGTTTACTTGGATGATGACCTTGTCTCTACAAAATCCCCCACAGATGGACATAGCCGTAAAGTTATGGAGGACAGAACTATATATAAGTAAACTAAATGTTGAACAGATTTATCCAAAATACTGTTTTTTACATTCTTTGTATCTTGTATAGAACTGTATCAAGACTCTGTTAAAGTAAATGCATACAGACAATTTCACTCAATTATTTACGAATGATTTTATTCATCAGAGGAACACAGTCATCTAGAATTATCATGTCACCATCACTATCTTCAAGGAGAACAGAGGCGTCCATAAAACAGAATGACATTAGAGGGATTATGTCGGAGGAAGAAAAGGAACGGGTGGTCTGCAATAAAGGTTTTTGGGGGAGAGGATGAGGGCATTGATGTCACTTCGAAGATGACGGCGGTGGCTGCAGCCGCTTCGGTTCCTTTCTCATTTACTTCAACAAAGGCTTTATGGATCACCTTCGACACCACCAGGTCCTTGTTGGAGGACATGCCTGAAAGATTCACCTTCTGCGGGTCGAAAAGATCCTCCATTCCCATGCTGATCAGAAGACTCTCCATGTTGTAGGTTTCCAGCACCTTAAATTTGGGCAGAGACACTTGAACTTCCTGTTGGATCATCTTGCTGGGTTTGGTCCACTCCATGAGCTTCTCATAGGTCAGTGCCTTTTCAAGCTGGATAATAAAGTGAGATATTGTTAATTTGTGTCTATTTGCATAAACTGAGGTCTGTTTGTACAGCATCAATGATGTGATGATTTTTTCTTTGTGTTTGGATCGGCCATTTCATTCAAACAAAATGCAAGTCATGGAGACAGTAACTTGATTATATACTTAAAATAATATAGGCAAAACTAAATTCTGATAGCTTGAAATCTAAATCAATGAAATCTTTATAACAGTATAGCAGACAACATACAATACATATAATATCAGTAGTTCCGCTTTCTGCCAATAAAATGTCTTAGTAAGATGATATTTAAGTACTATAGTTTTAAAGTGCTTAGCTCTGTAGTTTTAAAACATATAATGCAATACAATACAATGATGATTGAGATGAACAAATAAACACTCATGAAAAGCCTGATAGATCATATTTTATAAACTATGATTTTTCTAAGAAATTATTTATGGATAATCAAGTAAACCTAAGTTGCTTCAGTCCAGTAAGTGTTCATCAAAATAATTTAAAAGTTATTCTTACGTGTACTTTATAAATATCAGAAACGATTTCACAGTAAAAACACACGTGAAGCACGAGCGAAGGTCTTTACAAAAAGGCCTTTTACTTGCTAAAAAAACGACCAATCTGTGCTGCCTCACCTTCTGAAGGCCAGTGGTGTCGTCTTCCATCTTATTAGGAAGGATGATCAACATACTGAGATTCTTCCCGACATACGGCAGCTCCAGAACCTGACTGTTGATCTCTGGGATGGAGGCCAGAGGAAAGTGCGCCTTTTGATGCATCATCTTCACTGGTTTAGTTTGAATCTGCCAAACATCAATGTAAACACTTTATAACGGCTTCTTCGTGACTGTCAAAAAAATATATAAAAAAAAATAATATATATATATATATATATAAAAACATGAAATCCCACCTTGTTCAGCTTAAATTGCCCATCTCTGGTGGCTTCTTTTTTGAATGTATTCTCCCAGTCTCCTTTGAAGTAGATGGCGTTCACCAAGACTAGTTTCGTCATCCTATTGATGGCTCCTTTTGGCACCAAGTCCTTGATCTTCTCTAAAATACAAATACAAAGTTCTGGCATGAAACTCTAGATGGCACAGGCTAATAGGTCCTTTATCTCACCTGTTCATAATCACATCGCTATCTATAGGGTGCAGCTGATTGGTTCCTGCCGTATCAGTAGCCAATGAGCTCGCTGTTCAACTATTAATCCTTGGGTAGCCGATGGGTTTGCCTTAGCAGTGCAGTGTGCTTTCAGAAACCCTCCACCTTCCCCAGCTCCACCTGTATTGATCTGCTACGGGTAATTCATGTACACTATATTGGACAGCAGCAGCATGTCTTTCTTGCTCACAGCAGAGTGTTGTGTGTGTATGGCAATAAAAGCAACAGCAGCAACAGCGTAGCAGATCTATTCTACCAAGACCAAACATAAAACATTGTCATACCCATTACCATGCCAATCACTCCGAGAGTTGTCATGACAGAAATGGAAATTGTACACTTTGAGCAGTGATTTGAATTGATTCTCATAGGTCTAAATTAGTTGATTGAATCTCTAAATTATGTTTTATTAACAAAGTTCGGGAGAAGCACGTTCAGATAATCTACTCAATCATTGTGAGAGGAGGCTTATATATATATAGAGCCGACTTACCTCTGTTCCACGACAGACTCAGTTTTTCAGCGTCCCTCCTCCACTCCAACTCCTAACTCGTGATTATTCCCAGCCAGGGATGGGTGGGAGTGCTCTGGGTTTGGGCCAATTTACGAGCTTGGAGCCCTCTTTTTGGACAGCACACCAAATTGTGTAATTGTGAACTTGTGAACACTGTATTGTTAACTAAGTATAAACAGAGAATATCTAATATGGCGAGAACTCCCACTCTCAGTAAACTTCCGGGTTCTGAACTGGTTGCAGTTCCACTCTGGCTCCACATGAGGGCGCTCACAGGATGAGTGCAGAATGAATGGAGGTCTATGGAGCTGTACCCCTCAAAATCCACTTTTCTCAGAATATATTTTTTGTCAAGTAATTTGAATGTTGTTTTCGAAAGGAGATGCAAAGAAATTACAGATTGCTGGGGGTTAGATCTTTTAGAGTCAATTAGCCTATTTGCTTTAAAAAGTCTTTTAAAAGGTCAGTGACGTCATACAATCAGCATCCATTAGCAGAATGCTAGCGTGTTATGGGCAACAACAACCCATCCTGTAAGAAATCGAAAGAACATAAGTACTCGTTCATTCATTTTTCGACCTATAACCCATGTTCAACTTGCAAAACCTACATTCAAATCTGAGATTTCTCAACGGCAATCGGGTGAAAGAGACACATTTAGCCGTCTAGCTCCAAAAACTCCCATTCATTCTGCACTCGGGCGATCGCCCCCAGTGGAACTCTGGTGGAACTACAACCAAAATTCGGTACAATAGGACTTAATAGGGAGTGGCCAGGCTTTCCGTAGACGGGCTTTGGTATAAATCAAAAAACACTATTTAAAGGTGCCCTAGAATGTGAAATTTAATTTATTTTGTCATAGTTAAATAACAACAGTTCAGTACATGGACATGACATACAGTGAGTCTCAAACACCATTGTTTTCTCCTTCTTACTTAAATCTCGTTTTTGAAAAACACCCCTGAAAAATAGGCGAATCTCCACATAACACCGACTGTGATCAGTCGTGATCATTAATATGTACAACTCCAAAAATTCGCATATGCCAGCCCATGTTCAATGACAGGCGGAACTGCGCAGCCGAAGCATGGCAGTCGATCAGTGTTTGGATGTACAAATGAACACAAAAGTATTTTTTAGTTCCTTCATCCGAGCCTCTGAAGAAACAATGGGTTCATTTTATTTTCTCTGGAAATTTCCAAACATTTCACCGACGAGACTGTTTCCTCAACTTGAGCAATACAGAGCTGGCCTCGATGAACGTCTGAAAATAAATCGATCGAGCTACCAAGCAACACTTTCTGATGTGTAATTGTTCAAGTTCAGACAGGTAATCTTTCTCTCAAAATCGTTCAATACTGTTTATGCATCAATAAGTCAAGCCAGTGACTAAAATATCAACTTCACATCGTTTAACGTTATTCTAGTAGGATGAAAAAAACCTTATTTAAATTGTGAATAAATTATATACAGAAAGCGATCAAAAGAACAATCTTTCCACAGCGCGAGTTTATCTGGACACTTGCAAACTCGTTATGAATTCAATGACGCACGTTACACTGCACAACGAAGCTCTTACTGTATTTACATCATCGTGTTTGCATTGGTGAAAGCATTAGAGAGAGTGCAGAAACTGCGTTGCAATGATAAGATCTTCATTCTCACGATCAACAGACAGTCATCTGTTTGCTCAATGCTCATCACGGCAACATTTTATGTGATGGGAATAGATCTAAATACTTTAAAAACATCTCACGATTCGTTAATCTCGATAGCTGTAATAGTAAAAACGTATAATATCTGTTGTAAAAGTATTCAAGAGAGAGTTTCACATGTAATACGTAGCTATTTCATATGCAATCATGTCAGCCAATCACAGCAGAGGCCGGTTACACACAGACACGCCCCTTCAAACAGAGCGTTCACATCAGAGGCTAAAATCAGGCTAGGAAAAATGCCTTTTTATTTCTAAATTATGACTATTTTTGATCTAAAAATCATACTAACATTATAAGGGCAACCCAGAAAACATTATACAATAAAAATAAAAACCATTCTAGGGCACCTTTAAAGGAGAACTCCGGTCAGTTTTAACACTGAGCTAATTTTTTTGTACATTTGGAGTGATGTCAGTACAGAGAACAACGACAAAAATCGGTGTTGCCTACACCGTGTTATTGTCTTTTTAAAATTTGCACCCTGTTGACTTCAATGGGGCAAGTTTTAAACCTGCTTTTAGCCTCTTAACATTCTTGATTTGTCATTAAGTGCACAGCCATGTGAGTGATGTTATTAAGAGTGAACACGGTCAATCTGACTGCAGTAGATGTGAAAGATATGAATAAAAATGATGTTAATTTAGCCAGCTCACATACCTGTATTTACAGCCTGTTTTCGGTCGAAGTCCACAGTAGTCGATTGTGGAGATCGCGTACGCGATCATTGATAACTAAGCAACAGTAGAGACTCAGACTGTCAGCTGTCAGCCGATGACGGTGTGTGTGGTGTTCGAGAATATCAGCTCAAATGGATAGTTCATCCGAATCAGATGTTGAACACACGGAGGAGGTTTTTGAGTTTGATGATCGCTCGCGCAAACTCGACAATCGACTACTGTGGACTTCGACCGAAAACAGGATGTAAATACAGGAATGTGAGCTGGCTGAATTAACATCATTTTTATTAATATCTTTCACATCTACAGCAGTCAGGTTGACCGTGTTCACTCTTAATAACATCACTCACATGGCTGTGCACTTGTAATGACAAATCAAGAATGTTAAGAGGCTAAAAGCAGGTTTAAAACTTGCCCCATTGAAGTCAACAGGGTGCACATTTTAAAAAGACGATAACACGATGTAGGCAACACCGATTTTTGTCGTTGTTCTCTGTACTGACACCACTCCAAATGTACAAAAAAAATTTTGCTCAATGTTAAAATTGACCGGAGTTCTCCTTTAAGTGTCTGTCTCAAAGTTCTTATGGAAATGTAAACTTTACGTCCAAATAAAAAGTGCACTAAAGTTCCTACTTTAACCTCCAAAAAACTAAATAACTCAACTCAATATCTCATAAAGGTAAACATGGTCCTTAAAAAGCAGCAAAAACAAAGAGAATTATTTGTAGAGTAAGTTTATGCTGGATTTCACCTTGTGTTTTTGTCTCCACCCATTTGTTGATGTTGACACGAGCAGCCTCTGATTTGTTCTTGAAGTCCACCTTCTCCAGTCCGGCTTCATAGTAGCTTTTTGCGTCATTGAGGAATTTCTGTAACACAGCAAATCAATTGAGGTGCAAATGATATTAGAGCCGAGAACATTTCCAGAAACTTGTCCTTTAATAACAAAACAAAACTTTGGATTATTTGGTTCGAGTCTTACCTCAACAAACTGGTAGGATTGCTCTCCGTAGAGGCGGTTGGCAAGACTCAACGCATACGGGACTCCTGGTTTGTTCAGCTCACTCATGAACTTTTTGAAGCTGGAATGAATTTGGTCCACTGAATCATGATGTCCTGGAGTCGCGGCATCGGGTTTGTGAGGGTTTTTAAAGCCCAAGACCTACACAGCATTATTACGGGTACAATTAATAAAGATAACCTCACTATTCTGATAAATTCAGCATATAGTAAAATACAGCATTTAATAGTTTAAAATACTGAGCATGGTGATGCATCAAACACACACATATAGCCTAAATATGCATTTTGAATTCAGAATTTCTGATCATAAAACATACTACATAAGTGTGAGATCACCTTAATCATCTGAGCTGCTGTGTTTCCTCTTGCACCGAGCGACACCATGGCCAGAGCCGAGGAGATGCTGACAGGAGAGTAGAACACATTTCCTGATGCGTTTCCTCCGCTGATCTTCTTGAACAGGTCGAGGGAGAACCGTGTGTTTGCAGCAGACAAAGACTCCATATTCACAAGCTGAGCAAGAAATACCAGTAGTTTTATCAACAGCAGATTTGAAAATCTTCTTCACACAATCTAGTTAGATCCGAATCAAATGTCATTACTGTGTTGGTTACCATTTAAATCGCATACATAAAAGTACCTCTAAAAGCATTACCTATAGTCGGCAGAAATTATGAAGTTTCCCAGCGTGTCTGAAGTGAATGAATCGACAGTTGTGGATGTTGTTCTACTAAATACTGCCTCACCCTAAAACACCCAGGCTTTAAGCCAATCAGGAAATCAGCTTGTAACATACCCTGTAATTACTCAACTGATTTTTGTGGATGTTTATCCACCTGGAACAGCATCAGACTTAAATTGAGTGATTCATTCTGATTTTTATCATAAGTAAAAAAAAAAAAAAAATACAGAAAATACAACTGTGTGTATAGCTGAAGAAACTAACCTGACCACAAGAAAGATAAATGATAATTGTGTTAATCATAATGTCTGTACAACTCATTAAGGGATTAGCTGATGACAGTTGGAAGGTGTCACTGTGAGACTTAAAATAAAAATAATGATCCTCATCACCACACACCCAAAGTACAAATGCTTGTCTTAACAACGTTTGAGTTACAATTATTAGCACTTAGTTTAGTGATTGTGATGTGATTTTACTAAGGTCATGTGCTGTGCATATATGTATCATGAAATAAATTTTCGTATGTGATATAATTATATAATATAAATATAACCCAAGTTTAATAATTAATGTGATTATGTATTTATTTTTTATACGCTAGGTAATTTATACAACCCCAAATCAGAAAATGCAATTTTCCCCAAATCAGAAAATTTTGTAAATTGCAATAAAATTAAAGAATCTGTAATTTGTTAATTCTATTTAACCTTTTTTTTTACTTAAAGTACAAAGAAAAGTTTTCCAATGTTTTCACTGACCAACATTATTGTATTTTGTAAATATGAACAAATTTGGATTTTGATGGCTGCAACACACCCCAAAAAAGTTGGGACAGAGACAAAATAAACGATTATCCAACTCTTTTGAAACAGTCCACAATGAGCAGGTGAACTGGTAATAGTTGAGTGTATCGTGTTTGGGTGTAAAAGTGCTTCTCAGTCTTTTTAAGCAAAGATGGGTCATGGCTCATGAATATCATAAGAGAATTGTCAAACAATTAAAAAATCACATTTCTCAGTGCAAGATTGCAAAGAATGTATGTCTTTCATCATCTTCGACAAAATTCAGGGAATCCAGAGAAATCTCAGTCTGTGTAGGGCAAGGCAGGAGAGCTCTGATGAATGTGCATGACCTTCGAGGCAAGGCAAGGCAAGTTTATTTATATAGCACATTTCATACACAATGGTAATTCAAAGTGCTTTACAAAGAAGAAATTTAAATAATCAAAAGAAATAAGAATAATTAAAACAGTTTAGAATAAAGAAATTAAAATAATCAACAGAAATAAGAATAATTAAAACAGTTTAGAATAAAAAATTTAATAAAATACAGTACAAACAGTCGGACACACAGTGGCACAGTGCTCATTCAGTAAATGCACAGCTAAACAGAAGTGTTTTCAGTCTGGATTTGATGTGATACTGTAGGAGCACATCTGATCTCCTCTGGAAGCTTCCAGCATAATAACTAAAAGCAGACTCTCCTTTAGAGTGAACCCTTGGTATTTCTAGCTGACGTGGTCCTAATGATCTGAGTGATCTGTTGGGTTAAATTCAGTGAGCATATCTGCAATATATTGAGGTCCTAGGCCATTAAATGATTTATACCAGTAATAATACTTTAAAATTAATCTTAAATGTAACTGGGAGTGTAAAGACCCGAGAACTGGTGTGATGTGTTCATATGTTCTGGTTCTGCTCAGCGTTCTGTATGAGCTGCAACTGTCTTATGTTTTTTTTGGGAAGGCCAGTGAGGAGTCCATTACAGTAATCCACCCTGCTGGTGATGAAAGCATGCACAAGTTTCTCTAAGTCTTGACTGGAAACAAAGCATCTAATTCTTGCAATATTTTTCAGATGATAATATGCTGATTTAGTTATTGCTTCGACATGACTACTGAAGCTAAGGTCTGACTCTAGAGACACACCGAGATACCTGACTTGATTTTTAGTAGTTAGACCCATAGAGTGAAGGTATGCATTCACCTTGAGAAATTCATCTGGCATTTCAACTTCATGAGCCCTCAGATGGCATTGCACAAGATACCATCATGCTCTGTTAAATACAGCCACATGTGCTCAGGAGGACTTTGGAAAACCATTTTCACATAACACAGTCTGACGCTGCATCAAGAAATGCCACTTGAATCTCTACTACACAAGGAGAAAGCTTTACATCAGTTCTATATGGAGATGCCGGCGAGTTCTCTGGGCCTGAGCTCATCTCAGATGCTCTAGAAGACAGTGGGAATGTGTGCTGTGGTCAGATGAGCCATGTTTCAGCTTGGTTTTGGAAAAAAATGTACATCGAGGTCTCAGTCCCAAAGACGAAAGGGACCAACCAGACTTTCACCAGCAACAGGTGCTAAAGCAAACATCAGTCCTGGTATTGAGGTGCATCATTGCAAACGGTATGGGTAACTTACATTATTGTGAAGGTACCATTGACATGGAGGCATATATTTGGATTGTAGAGACACAAACTTCCATCAAGATGACATCTTTCCTGGGAAGCAAGACAATGCCAGGCCTCATTCTGCACATGCTAAAACTGAGTGGTTTCTAGACACTCTATATGTAGAAGAGATGAGCCTGACGCCTTACTGCAGTCCAGATCTGTCTCTTATGGAAGATGACCCATCATGAAAAGGAGAATCAGGCAACGATGACCACAGACTGTTGAGCGGCTGTCTTGTATCAGACAAGATTGGGCAAATATTCCACTTGCAAAACTCCAACAATTAGTATCCTCAACTCCCAAATGATTAAAAAGTGTAATTAAAAGGAAAGGTGAAGTGACACAGGGGTAAACATGCATCTGTCCCAACTTTTTTGGGGTGTGTTGCAGCCATCAAAATCAAAATGTGTTCATATTTACAAAATACAATTATGTTGGTCAGTGAAAACATTGGAAAACTTTGTACTTTTGTCAGTTAAAAAAAACGGTTAAATAGAATGAACAAATCACAGATTCTAGATTTTATTGCATTTTACAAAATGTCCCAACTTTTTCTAATTTGGGGTTGTATATAGATAGATAGATAGATAGATAGATAGATAGATAGATAGATAGATAGATAGATAGATTAAATATACTTTTTCATTGTCATAATTCACAATTTATGTACAGCAACAGCATTTAGCAAAAACTAAATGTTACATTAGTTTAGAGCTTTATATATGCATACATATAAATAACTACAAGTCAAGCTGCAATACCAAAGAGGACCACATGGAGATCCCAACAGAACACTAAACCAGCTGATTTAACCTTACAGCATACAGAAAGACAGATCCATTCAGAATGTTAAAGAATGATGGTAATCAAACAGTTAATGGTAGAAATTGACTTCCATAGTAGGAAAAAATACTATGGACGTCAATGCTATCGTCAACTGTATGGTTATTCTATAAAAGATCTTCTTTTCTGTTCAACAGAAGAAATAAACTATGGGGCAACATGAAGGTGAGTAAATGATGACAGAGTTTTAATTTTGCAGTAATAAATTATAACAATTTATTCTCATTAAAAACACCCAATTTCTGTGAACATAATTGTGTCACCATAATCATAAAGACTAGTTTTTAAACACACAACAAATGGGCAGTTAAGGTTACAGATACTCTTAAACGGTCTCTGTTTATTTGCCCTTTTTTGGCACCCGACAAGTCCCCCATTTCACACAGGGCTTGCACTAAACACCGAAAACCACTTATACTGCACTGATATACAAACTAGAGAATTTAAATAAATGATGATTTCAATGGGGGGTTTTTTCACTGTAGCCTATACAAAAGATATTAACTTCTAATAATAATGGGTTTCCATATTTTTTTGTCCCACCAAATCTAGAAAATTAGCATTGTAGAATCTAGAGTTGCTGGATTCAGTGCAGCAGGAAGTAGGAGAGCAGAGAACAGCAGAAGAACAGGAAGCTCTGGGTGACACTATTAGCACTGCTATACATGGATATTGTGACACTGTTATTACCGTTATTCGTAGTGTTCTGGGTGAAACTCATGTTGGCAGCACCGTTACACAGGTTCCCCTCACAACATCTGATGACTGTATCATTTCTAGCCAATGCAATGAAATCACAAATAGATTTAGAGATACAGCCTTTTACAACAAATGACTCGTTTCTGGAAGTCCCTGATGAAAAGAAAGAATCAAAGGTTAGTCTAAGCTTTACTGGTCTTCTTCATTTTTCCAACCTTCTTCCTTTTCCAGATTCTCACCTGCATCTATAAAAAGGCAGCGGTCTTCACTCCCTGAACAGTTTATTATTTTTGTGCAGTTCATTCCATCACAAGATAAACATTTCTTTCCATTGGGGATGTTAAAGGCATCTACAGAAAGGTGGGGGGGGGGGGGGGGGTTATTTTATTTTCTGTACAAAATATAAAATATATCTATTGAAACAGCACTCATTATAGCTGCCTGCTCCATTCAATCAATACACGGCAAACAAGACACACTATGCATTTTATTTCCTGATTGTAACTTTAGTGTTTACTTTACAGAAGATCATTTAAAGAAGTCATTTGCTTAGGAAAAGCACAATACCTGAAACATCTTGAACATTACACAGGTCTGTGTTACAGCAGGAAGAATTCCTCATTAAACTGCCTATGTTTATGGATCCATTTTGACAGTCAAAAGAACAACCTTTAAACTTTATTGAAGTAAAATTTCCTAAAAACATGAATAAAACAGGAAAGATCGGTTCAACTTCACATTATTTTGATGGAAAATTCATATATACTGTAAAAAAAACAAAAAAACAGCAACTGGTAAATCTGTCAACTGACACGCAGGTAGGTTGAAATTATTAATTTCCATTCTTACGTGACTGCAGTGAATACTTACCTTAAAGGGGTGGTTGATTGCGATTTCACTTTTTTCATTTTAAATAGCGTGTAATGTTGCTGTTGGTGCATGAACAGTATCTGCAAAATTGCTGCACTGAAAGTTCAACGTAAGCAGAGATATTGTCGAAGTTTAATGCCTACAAAAACGACTCGAATGGGACTACAACGAGATACTCCTGGGTTTTAAACGTAACTAACCCATAAATTCACATCAACCCTCCCTCCGGAATATGCAAAAAAAGGGGGCGTGGCCATATTTCTGCTTTTGTCGAAGAGGAAGAGTTACGCCCGTTTCACACATACTCCGTTTGCAGTGCGTATGCGGTGCGTATTTTTTTCCGTACCCATGTTAACAGGTTAGAGGTTTCACACTGCACGCGGATGCGGTCCGGCGATCCGTTCCAGTTGCGGTGCGTATACAGCAGAGCAGCGATCGTTTCCGCACCGAGTCTATTTTTGCTGTGCTGCACGCGCTGAATTACGCCCGTTTCACACATACTCCGTGTGCAGTGCGTATGCGGTGCGTGTTGCGGTGCGTATACGGTGCAGCAGCAGCACGCGCTATAGAGCTTTCACACATGCTGCGTTTGCGGTGCACAACTGATCCGCGGCTGTAGGCTACCACAAACACAAACAAGCATATTTACTCACTATTTGTATTTCAAATCTATCAGCAACTTTTTATTTAAAACAAGTTGTCACCAGTGCGATTCTCGTTGTACACATAGGCTACACACAGACGTATTCACGTTTAAACACAATTTAAACAACGTATTATTCAATGCATTACTTCTTTATAGATTATATTAAGTTGCTCAAGCAAGGTAACATATTGAACCATATGTAGCCTACTTATATTAAATCGCAAACATTTTAAATTAAAACTTAAAATTGACAAAAACAGCAGACTCATACCTTTTCTTTTGCATAATTTAAATCTTTATACAATAAATCTTGCATCACAAATAACTTTTTTTTCCACCTCCACGAATGAGACAAGTGTCGTTCATTATGTCGCCTTGAAGTAAATAGTAGTTTTCCTTGTTTTACCCCGGTCTTAAAGTAAAAAGATGACTATGAAAAATAGTAGTATTTAATTAAATGCATTTATGGTAAAATTACTATACATTTTATTTAATTAAATGCATTTATGATGAAATTACTACATTTTCATATCAATTTGTGTTCATTTTGACCACGACCTATGCGCTGTGACTTTAATTCAGCGCGTGCAGCACAGCAAAAATAGACTCGGTGCGGAAACGATCGCTGCTCTGCTGTATACGCACCGCAACTGGAACGGATCGCCGGACCGCATCCGCGTGCAGTGTGAAACCTCTAACGCCCGTTTCACACATACTCCGTTTGCAGTGCGTATGCGGTGCGTATTTTTTTCGCACCTGTTTTATAAATAAAAAGTTGCTGATAGATTTGAAATACAAATAGTGAGTAAATATGCTTGTTTGTGTTTGTGGTAGCCTACAGCCGCGGATCAGTTGCGCACCGCAAACGCAGCATGTGTGAAAGCTCTATAGCGCGTGCTGCTGCTGCACCGTATAGGCTACGCACCGCAACACGCACCGCATACGCACTGCACACGGAGTATGTGTGAAACGGGCGTTATAGTGGAGAGCAGTAGATATGCCGTCGAGAGAGTGTTATTTTCACCCAGCTGTCAGTCTTCTGTGTTCAGGCTTCCTACGGACGCTGTAGTTCGTCAACAATGGCTAAAACTTATGTTTGATTATGTTCCTGAAAATTACAATCGTAATTTAGCTCTCTGTGCTGTTTATTTTATGGGGAAAAAAATAGCATCGAACTGTTTTGTAAGAACCGTGTTTGGGGAGGTTCTGCTTGACTCTCTTCATTGCCGCTTTCTGGGCCTGATTCTGGCTCAAACTGATACGGGAGTATTGACACCATTATTTACATTAGACAGGAGCGCAACTTTCGCCAGTAAAGGTAATGGGCATGAAGTTTACGGACAATGTGCACTACGCAGTTTAGCCAATTACAACACACCGGCCCAACTAACCAGGGGTGCGTTTCCCGAAAGCATCGTTAGCCAACTATGGTCGCAAGTTCCGTCGTTACCAATAGAGTTCAATGGAAATTGCGACCATAGTTGGCTAACGATGCTTTCGGGAAACGCACCCCAGTCTGAGCCCACTGCCTGTTTCTGAGGGAGTGGTTTCATAGAATCAGGAAGTCAACCGGTCGTTCAAATGACAGGAGAAAGCGGCTTACAATAAAGCATAGACAATAAAGGTGAAATTTATGAAAAATAAGGCTTTTTAAAAAAAGAAAAACAAGAAGACATGTTATTTTGCACCCCATAAACACAATCATGCAAAGAAAAAAAGCAGTAAACCACCCCTTTAAGCCTAATTATGCTGATGATAAAGTAACCAACATTAGCATTCATTTCTGTTCGTCCTGTTGTTGTGAAATGGTAAACGTGCCCAAAATACAATTCTGCTGGATATTCCCATTTTGCGCACAAGTTAAGTAGTACACAACTTTGGATGGGAAAAAAGCTTATAGCTATAGTTCATATAGCTCATAGCTAAGTCATCTGCTTAGAGACGCAAAAATATTTTCTCAGAACATGAGTTCTGCTATTTGAAACTACATTCAAAGCGGAATTATCATGCGCCATTGCGCCAAGCAATCCTTGTTGTAGTTAAAACATTAAAACACAGCACGCCACAGGAAAAGTGTTCAAAAGCAGCACATCCACTACAAATATTTATATTTAAATTAATATATAAAAAAAGATTTTAACTTCTGGATAATAAATTCATGAAATTTCAGTGCTTAACTCCATTAATGGGAGTGGCATATTTATTCTAAATGTGTATATCAGATGTTAAACCGAGTCTAAATCATTCTGTTCACTTCATTACTTCACTCACTCCATGGAAAATTGTGTATGCACATTTTTATGCCCATTTTGTGCGTATAATACGCAACACGTATGTCACAGTGTCTGGTTGTGTTGCCCTGGGTTATCACTAGAGGTCCTCGTTCTCACGGTGTCATTCACATTTACTACATTTCCCAGCATTCTAGTCTGTCACTCATCTAATTATCACGCTCAGCTGTATCCCGTCACATTGTTAGTTCTGTGTGTAGGCTATATATTCCCTGTCTGTGTCAGTGTTTGTTACGGAGTCCTTGTTTGATGTTCCCACACTCCTGTTCGCTGCTTGTTTCTCGTTTGTGTCTTTGGATTGATTTTTGGATTTTTGACCATTTGCCTGAACTTACTGTGAGTACGGATTTCCCTAATAAACTGCACTTGGATCTAAACCTTTTCTCGTGTGTGTGTCGTGACAACGTAGCCATACATCGGGCACCAGAGAGTAAATGTTGAATTAGATTGTTATTTTATAAATCTTTTTGCACAATATGATATCAAGTAGATCTACTAGTGTTTAATGCTCTGTTGGGATTGAAAAGGGTTTCAGTTGTCTGAGTTCTGTGGATGTTATTAGCTATGAAGAACTGCACAAGATTACACATTAAGTGTTTATTTTAATTATTATTTGTGTATTTTTATAAATAAGACTTTTTTTTTTTGTGGAGTCAAATGAAATAAGTATAAATATTATTTTTCAAACTTAATGAAGACAATCAGTTTCCCCAAATTAAATGAGTTAACTTCCATGGTATTATTATGGTAACATTACAGTAAAGATTACAGTAGGATAACTATAAAATAACAGTAGAGGGATCTTACTGTTAACCAATTGACAGTTTAAATTACAATATTTTAAGTATTGTAAATATATTATATAAATACAGTATATTATAAATTTAGCATTTTTCTCATTTCAAACTATTTTTAACACAAATACTGCTGATAATATAACAATCTGATGGCAAAACAATTCAAAACAGTAATACAGTATAGAATATTTCTGTGATTGAATTTTTTAAATTGTTACTGTGTGACAAGTTAAATTTCCATTTTCTCAGCACCAGTAAATAATACGAGCCTTCCCATCAGTCAAATATAACAGTACATTTGAATATCATACTGGACTTACCATCTTGACTCACCATCTCTTCTGTATGACTCACACACTGAGAAGTTCCATTGCATGTTTCTACCGTTTGATTTACACAAGTACCGTTTATACTCCTGCAATTATAACAGCTGAGAGAGTGTCCTTTAGTAATAAAACAGAGAGACAGTGAAATACATAAATGATCTGCATTTGTACTTAAAAACATTACAAACAATATTTGTCTTTGTACCTGCAGTGAAAAGAATGAACAGAAGAAAAACTGAGATTTGCAGATCCATCTTTGAGGAGGTGAATAAAATAACATTTTTGTTTCAGTGCTCATTTTATAGCTTATCAGAAGGGGAGGGTCTTAGTGAGAAAATGAAAGTCAGACATTTCTTGGAACAGAAATATCAGCTTACATAATTTACTTGCCAGTTAATGATAAATAAAGGTTAAACCAACTTTCTTAAAGTGATAAAGTTTTACCCAAAAATTCAAAAACTTTCATTCACCCTTATGTTATTCAAAATCTGCATGACTTTCTTTCTTCTGTATAGAACACAAAAGTAGATATTTTGAATAATGTCTTTGTGTTTTTATTCAGAATTTGTTTTTGTCCATAAAATTAAAGCCGATGGGCTTCAATGTTGTTTGGCCGTACATCTTCTTGTGTTCTGCAGAGGAAAGTAAACCATAAATACTACTTAAGAATGTTTTAGCCAGGGCTCGACATTAACGCTTGTCTGCTTGTCTGGGACAAGTGGAATTTTTTAAAGGGCAAGTGAAAGAGAATTATACAACTAACTTGATTAAAGCTTCAGTGACAAAAAATAACCAACCATCAAAACGAGAGAATATTTCTGATTTTATTACATTCAGTGTAAACAGCGATTGATAATGGATTGTGTATTTCTGTTAACAAGGTCGCACTGTTGAGGCTCGTGCTTCCTAGTCTCAGCCTCAGACGTCACGGACCGCTGGCTGAACGTCTGATGCATATGGCATACTTTTCTGGAAATACTTTAGGAGTTTCGAAGTTGCGATCTGATTGGCTGAATTCTGCAGGATGTCCGGGAGACAGTTGTCGCGTACTTTATCGGTCTGCCAGAAAACAAATGCCATGACGCCTAAACCCCTCGTGGAAGAAGAAAGCCATTGTGTTTGCAACTGTGACAATGAGCGCTTACCAGGATCAACTAAACATGACACAGAACAAATCGAACTGTGATTGGTTGCGTTACATGTCAGTCAAACGTCCTATTGGACTGTCATTGGCCAAAAAAGCCGCGATAGAGTCCAGACGCTACGCGAGACTACGCATTTGTCTCTTACCCTTTTCCACCAAGAGTTTTAAATCAGTTCTTTGTCTTTCGACATCCTTTGTGAGCTCTAAACCAGGAGAAGTGGTTCGTAAGTAGCAGCAAAACATTGCTGATCTAGAAGGAACATCCGCTTGCATCAGTGGCTGGGGAAGGGTTTACAGTGACCAACAAGGCAAACACATATTTTTGAAATAGCAGCTAAAAACGACGGATGCCAAATTACACAAATTCTACAAATTACGGGTTGCACGAACACTTTGGATTCGAACTGTGTTTGGATGCCGATGAGCATTAATAGTAACATCCGACACTGTTGATGGTGTGTTTGGCGCTACCACACTAGCGTTGCTGGGAAAGATGAGACGTATACAGTGGTGTAAGACCTGACTCTGTGGTAGCTCTCTAGCCTGTGGAGGGGCAAACCAGTTCTTACAGTAGAAGGCTCGCCAGTCGAACAAACTCTGAACCGGCAACAGCACTAGCTCTGAACTAACACCCAGTTCATGCTGGTGGAAAAGGGGTATTTGTGAGAGACAATAGTGGAGAAATCGAAACAAATGAACATTACAGCACACATAAAGAAACTCATAGAAGAAACATGCTGAGGTAAAAATTCTAAATGTTGAGTTTTTTATTTATTTAAATTATAACATATGTACATTATAGTTAATTAACATAACCTATAGGTAGCTGTTATGCCAAATATTATCACGATTGCAAATGTTACATAGATTCTATAGGGATTTTTCAGGAGTGAAGATATCGAGTCGAAGTGCTCCCAAGTGCTATTCCGCCATACATTTTAGTTATCTATTTTACCCGCTTAGAAAAGCGCCACGTTTTATTTTGTGTCACCATACTTGGTTGTGTAACTACTCGTGTAACTGTATTTAAACAGGGAAAACGTGGAGGTGTTTGGTCGCTTCTAACTTCATCTCTGTTTGGATCCTAATGAATGAACTGGGCTAAGCTAATGCTATCAAAGTTGCGCACCGCGCCAGAGCGATTAAGTGCACGCACTGAGACGAGAGGGGTATGTATCAAATCGTCATACAGAGGGGTTTCATACATTTTTACGTATATGTTAACCAATGTTATATATCAGAGGTAAGATAATTTTGATTCAAAATATAGCCCATGGATAAATTACACCTCTATTTTACTCTAGTTGTAACACATTTACCAGTTATCCTTAGTTAAAACAAGTAATATTTGTAATTATGACTTACTTATAGGCATCTAAAGATTTGTACGCCTTCATTGACTAACTGGTAAACTAACATAGATGGCGTGTCGATGAGATACAGGTAAATGTCACCGAATGTCAAATCTGGCCATGTGTCCAGGCTTTTGCTCCAATTCTCACTCAGGTGATATGGATCAGGCAGAGAACATGAACCCTGGTTATATAAAAGCGTAACCTTATATCTCCTTTTAGCTTCTTCGGACAAAGAATTATTAGCATATGCTGACAAAACACAGCTGCGACATGGTTCTTTCTGCCAACCAGTTTGCGCCCACGGCCATATCGTGACATATCGCTATAATTCTGTTTTATTTTTTGAGTGAGTGCATATTTTCCTATTTTCTAATTTCCATAGGTCTCTAATTTCCATAACTTTGTCCAGTTGTTAAAATGATACATGAATACAAGCAAAATACAAACAAAATATACAGACAAAAAAAAAAGGAGAAATAAAATAATTTTCTATTATCTTTTGTACAGCTACAATGTATTGTTGCAACTACCTAAAATATTTAGGTATGACCGACGCCTAATCATTAGGTGGGACATTAAACATCCTGTTCAAACAACCTAGATCCGGCCCACACCTGACTCGTGTGTAATGACCAGTGCCTCATGCCGCGTGGAATTATGGCATTTGGGCCTGATTAAAGATGGATTAAAGATATCTGATTAACGATGGATCTGCAAATTTTAGTTTTTCTTCTGTTCATTTTTTAATTGCATCAGGTACAAAAGTTTCTTTAACACGAGGGAGCAAGGAAGGCAGGTAGGGACAAGAAACTATGTGCAGAATATTTAAAACAAACAGGAACTAAGCAACAAGAAGAACAAGAACATAAACAAACTAACACAGCAAACATAGAGCAAGCTTTGGCAATAACTAAGCAAATGTTTAATTACTGCAATAGTAATTTCCTTTTAGAAATTGCATCAGAAGTGGAAAACATTGCTCAAACTTTCAGACAGCATCTTTATTTTTCTAGCTCAACTGTCACAGAATGGCAAGCACAGGATTGTGGGATATCAAAGGCATTGAAGGATACAGCTATGCTGCCTTCTATGCCGAGAAGTGCCGGTATTTCAGAAAACGTGACGGTGCACTGAAGGTTAATGTATAGAAGTGCCTGTAATGTGGCCCACTTCAAGGACTGAATACAATCATTTGATGTTCTCTCTGACTATATTTCATATTGAGAAACTCTCTCAGGAGTGCATGTGTCTGATGAATTCTTGTGTAGAGAAACAGGTTATACAGTATGTCCCATTAGAGATGTCAAGTGCATGAGTTCAACAGTGGTAACACAAACTGGTGAGTCCAGTATTAAAATTGATTTTACTTTATTTTGATGATCCCTTTAACATATTCTGTTGACTAAGTAACGTTGCACCTACAGTATGTCTACCAACTCTTATTAGAGTGTATGTAGAGTATTAGTAGACTGATAGGGTTAGGATTAGTTGTAGTTGTAGTTGCAAATGTACTTATAGTTAGGAGAATGTGTGTTGGAGGATCATCACAATAAAGTATATGCAGATATTAAACAGACAGTCTACTAATACTCTAACGAGAGTTAGTTGACATAGTTGCAAGGCAAGTTTATTTATATAGCACATTTTATACACAATGGTAATTCAAAGTGCTTTACAGAAGAAATTAAAATAATCAACAGAAATAAGAATAATTAAAACAGTTTAGAATATAAAATAAAATAAAATACAGTACAAACAGTCGGACACACAGTGGCACAGTGCTCATTCAGTAAATGCACAGCTAAACAGAAGTGTTTTGAGTCTGGATTTGATGTAATACTGTAGGAGCACATCTGATCTCTTCTGGAAGCTTCCAGCATAATAACTGAAAGCGGACTCTCCTTTAGAGTGAACCCTTGGCATTTCTAGCTGACGTGGTCCTAATGATCTGAGTGATTTGTTGGGTTAAATTCAGTGAGCATATCTGCAATTTATTGAGGTCCTAGGCCATTTGATGATTTATATACCAGTAATAATACTTTAAAATCAATCCTAAATGTAACGGAGTGTAAAGACCCGAGAACTGGTGTGATGTGTTCATATGTTCTGGTTATGCTCAGTGTTCATATGTTCTGGTTCTGCTCAGTGTTCTGTATGAGCTGCAACTGTCTTATGTTTTTTTTTAGGAAGGCCAGTGAGAAGTCCACTACAATAATCCACCCTACTGGTGATGAAAGCATGCACAAGTTTCTCTAAAAGTCTTTCAAAGTTACTTATAGTCAACAGAATGTTCAAATGGGACCATCAAAATAAAGTGTCACGTGACATACACTGCAACACGCAGGGGTTTTCATTTGTCTAAGTTCACTAGGTTAGGGGCGAGTGCCACTCCCTGTACATTTGTTTTCTGATAGTTAGTGGAGATTAGGGAAGGCGTCTTGGAAGCTGAAGATTATTGTTTTCTTCTTTGATTTCTTAGTTAGGATTAGAGGTTATTTAACAGCTAGACTTCGTTTGGTTTTGTTACTTTCTTTTCTTTGGCGCCGTCCTTGTCTCTCTCTTTCTCTTTGTGGTGACCAACTATCTTACAGAAACTCTGTATCCACTGTATATATATATTTATCTATGTTGTCATATATTGTTCACTTCACTTTTGCCATTTAACTTATTATACTGAATAAAGATGTTGCCTTTTTGCACAGTAATTGGATTTGTTGGTTCTTTTGTACAAACCATGGCTTACATATATCCCTCTTTAATGTCGCATTTAAATGTTGGACGCCCGAGTCCCTAGACTAATTCGGGGGTCGTAACACCTTGAAATTTAGTGTTATAATAAATTGATGGTGATGCCGTTGTCACGGGTCAGGGTGTCACTGGTTCTTCTCTTTGGTTTTTGATGGTCGTGTGATTTGAGCAATGTGCGCACAATCTCAAGCAGATCTCCCAAACCTGTCCCTATATATTCCCTGCTGTGTCTAGCCCTTGTTATTAGTTTATCACTATTCGTGTTGCGTGGATGTTTCACGTCTGTGCTCTCATTCATGTGTTTTGCTTCTGTGACTTGTTACAGGAGTTTGTAACAAGGCAATGTCACTTGCTGGACTCGGGCACGTCTTCAGTCGGTCGTCTTGCTTTCGTTTCCTCTTGGTGATCTCCTCAATCTGTGTGTCCTGTTGACTGTTCAAGACTGTTGCAGTTTGTTCACTGCAATTGAGTCCTCCATTTATCTGAAGCCTGACAGAATCAACTGACTATAAGATGGACTTAGCGGATGAACTTGAGATGCATCGAGCCATTGCCCAACAGGGCGTTCTTTTAGGACGGTACAAGGAAGAACTTACGGCTTCTCATCAGGCCATCTCGGAGATGTCCCGTCAGCTAGCCGGGATTACTCAGCAGCTCGAACAGCTTCAGAACAACCCTCCCATGGCCCACAATGCATCACTTCTGAGGTGGCCGTTCCAGACCTTGCCTTAATCCACCTGCTGTTTACTCAGGTGAGCCATAATTCATGTCCAGGGTGGCTTTCGTCATCATTCACCTTGCAGGTCTCGCAGGAGTAGGGAACGGCCATGTGAGACAATGAGCATGATTGCTCCAGATCCTGAAGTGCGAGTTTCACCCACGGTCGGTTCCTTTCTTGGGTTTAGCCCAAAGGCATCTGAATGGATCCTGCCAAGGTCAAAGCGGTTGCTGATTGGCCCACCCCAAATAGTTATAAGGCGGTCCAGCGATTTCTAGGGTTTACCAATTTTTACAGGCGATTCATTCAGAGTTTAAGTCAGGTAGCCCTGCTGCTGACGACTCTCACCTCCACACAAATGCGCTTCTGTTGGTCGACGCAGACTCAGGAGGCTTATTTTGTACAGAAAATAAAAGTATGAAAACTTGTTTCACTTCTGTAGATCCATCTAACGACACTGCACAATGCACAAACAAGCTGTTCAGGGAGTGAAGACCACTGCATCATTCAGGTGAGAAGGTGGAAAAGGAAGAAGATGGTTTAAGCAAAGCCACTAGAAGGCAAGCCTGAAACCTTTAGCCATAAAAGCGTAACTGTTAAAGCTAACACTCCGGCTCTGTTGCTAACACAGCTGTCGGACACACTCCGTCGGTACGCAGGGAAGAAAACAAGAGGCCGTTTTTTGAATGGAGGATGAAATATCAAAGGAGGAGAGGCTCCTCTACGATGAATAAACAGTTTTGTGAGGAAATAGTTAATCATTTATTGAATCAACAGCCTGTTCGCTATTCTTCAACATGTTTTACACTAAACAATACTTTCGTTGAGATCTATATGTAGGTTTTACCTTGATAAAAATTAAATTTTTTAAGAGAAGGTGGAGTTGGGAATGTCGCGACAGGAAGGGCTCATTTACGGCATTACCACCTATTGTCTATTGTCTAAAGAAAATAAGTAATGTTGATTTATAATATCGGGTTTTACCAATTATAATAAGACTTGAATGACTGCCATGCACGATGATGCTGATATAATGCATATAATGAATAAAGATAAAATTTATAATTTAATTATAAATATTGTATTATATTGCTGTTTAGTGAAAAATAATGATGTGTTCTCTCTATGGCTTCCAGGTTTCCACAAAGGAATTAGACTTGAATTTTAATGATTTATGACTGCTGTGTATGCCTAATAATGATCGCGCAAATATTGCAGACCTACTGTACATTTACTAGTGATATAAAACCTAATATAGAGCATTTATTCACAAGACCAACGTGCTAATCCACAATAAACTTATAACGTAAACTATAACTGACTATCATAAAACTCAGTCACTGACGTATATGATAGGCTGAGGTGCCTAAGATAATAGTACTAGATAATATCTGGTTTAAGTGGTATAATTTTTTTTATTTCCTTCACTAGTGGGTCTTATTTTTGATACAGTTCACTTATACAGTGCCTTGCAAAAGTATTCATACCCTATTTTTTTCACATCAATCCACACCCCAGAATGACAAAGCAAGGGCCAGATTTGTAATAATTTAATAATTTATTTAAAAGCAAAAAGTTACATAATTAAATTGTATAAGTATGGAGTATGGAATGTACATTGGTGTGAAAAACTTCAAGTTTAACACATTTTAGCTTCAGGCTGCAACAAGACAAAATGTCTCTGTTTAATGTGTAGGGACTGTTTATGTTAGAGTTTGAACTCTCTCTGGTAAAGAAGGCTATGATATTATTTGTCAGCCCAACTCAGGGCCACAAGAGGACGCTGTAGGTGCACACAGTCTTTCCATGCAACATGGACTTTTTCTCATTGTGTTCCAGAATTATGTTTGTTAGCATGTGTTAGACAGCAAGCATCAGTAACTTCCACAATACTTTTGCCACTATAAACACTATTTGCATACGGTGACAAATTTGATATCACTATTGATATATTATATGAATGGAGGGTAAAGGCTCCTCTAGCTGCATGCTTTGATTTTGATTTTTTTTTTTCAAAATAAACTTTTATCACTTCACCTTCATTTCAATGAATTTTGCTAAATCAATATTGAATTATTCTTTCTTACTAAATATAATTGTGAGCATGCACATGACATTTAACACTATACTAAGTTTTTGCAATTCTTATACCTGTGTGTCAATAACTTCCATTTTTAAAATAGCAAGTAAATAAGTAAATGTGTAAACACTGAACTCACATGATTTATATATATATATATATATATATATAGTAAACGCATATAGACAATTTCACTCAATTATTTACTATTGACTTTATTTATAAGAGGAAAACAGCCATCTAGAATTATCATGTCATCATCATTATTTTCACGGAGAACAGAGGCGTCCATAGAACAGAATGGCATTGGAGGGATTATGCCGGATGAAGAAAAGGAATGGGTGGTCTGCGTTAAACATCACTGGAAAGGAACGTATTGCTACGACGGCGCCGGTGGCTGCAGCCGCTTCGGTTCCTTCCTCGTTGACTTCAACAAAGGCTTTATGGATCACCTTCGACACTACCAGGTCCTTGTTGGAGGACATGCCTGAAAGATTCACCTTCTTCTCGTCAAACACATCCTCCATTCCCATGCTGATCAGAAGACTCTTCATGTCATATTTTTCCTCCATCTTGAATCTGGGCAGAGACACTTCAACCTCTTGTTGACGCATGTTGCTGGTTTTGGTCCACTGCATGAACTTCTCGTAGGTCAGGGCCTTTTCAATCTGGATAACACAGTCATGTTAATGTATGTTTTACATAAACATTTTATACACTGTAAAAAAAAAAGTTGGATTAACTTAAAAAAGTAAGTTACCTGGTTGCCTTAAAATTTTGAGTTGTTCATTGAAATAAAAAATTTGAGTTAATACAATAAAGGAGATTGGTTTAATAAATAGAAACTCAAAATATTATGTTGTCTGAACTACATTATCTAAGTTGATTTGACAAAATATAAAAAGTTGTGAAAACAAATCATCAAAATTAATTTTTACAGTGAATGTTTCTTAAAACCATATGAATCTAACATGAATACAAAGTACTTATGTATTTGCCATTAACCATGTAATGAAACAACACATCAAATACATGCTTAAAAAGAAATATTCTTTATTGGCAGCAATGGTTCCTTTAACATCCACCTTTTCATTCAACACAAGGTTCTTTATTGTGGGAAAAGGTTCTTTAGATTTTTAACTTCACACTAAGAAGAAAATTGTTATTTTAAGAACTGATCACAGAAAGGTTATTTGGGGAACCAAAATGTTTTTTCTATACACTCTTAAAAATATAAGTTCATTATTTGCATTGATGGTTCCATGAAGAACCTTTAGCATTCATGGAATCGGTCCATTGCACAACATGTTCAACATATTATTCACAGTAAGAAAAAAAAAATGGTTCTTGAAAGAAACCAAAATGGCTCTTCCATTGCATCACTGTATAATCATCCCTCTAGGAGTCCATTTTTAAGAGTGTTTACAAGCAGAATCTGTGCTGTCTCACCTTCTGAAGGCCAGTGGTGTCGTCTTCCATCTCGTTAGGAAGGATGATCAACATACTGAGATTCTTCCCGACATACGGCAGCTCCAGAACCTGACTGTTGATCTCTGGGATGAAGGCCAGAGGAAACTGCGCCTTTTGATTCATCATCTTCACTGGCTTAGCTAGATTCTACCAATTATCAATAGAAACGCATTATAACCTCTCATATTTCCTGACTGTTACTGCACAAACTATTTAAAATGTGGCAGAAAAAAAAAGAGCATGAAATCTCACGTTGTTCAGCTTAAACTGCCCATCTCTGGTGGTTTCTTTTGGGAATTTCTTCTCCCAGTTTCCCTTGAAGTAGATGGCGTTCACCAAGACTAGTCTCGTCATCCCATCGATGGCTCCCTTTGGCAACAAGTCCTTGATCTTCTCTAAAATACAAATGGACATTTGAACTGGTTGGATATATCAACTCAAGAACCCACGAAGCCAAACATGGCCAATGAAAAAACATTTTTGCTGAATCTAAAGTGCTGCAAAAACATGAAATAATTTTTATTTGTAAGAGTGTAGAATAAGTTTCAAAATGAGAAAAAGTTTATGCTGGATTTCACCTTGTGTCTTTGTCTCCACCCATTTGTTGATGTTGACGCGAGCAATCTCTGATTTGTTCTTGAAGTCCACCTTCTCCAGTCCGGCTTCATAGTAGCTTTTTGCGTCATTGAGGAATTTCTGTAACACAGCAAATCGATTGAGGTGCAAATGATAATAGAGCTGCAAACATTTCCAGAACCTTGCCCTTTAATAACATGAGCAAACCGAGGATTATTTGGTTCGAGTCTTACCTCAACAAACTGGTAGGATTGCTCTCCGTAGAGGCGGTTGGCAAGACTCAACACATACGGGACTCCTGGTTTGTTCAGCTCACTCATGAACTTCTTGAAGCTGCAATGAATTTGGTCCTCGGTTTTTTGTCCAGGTACCGGCTGAGTAGGACATTTCTGTTTGCATCAACAATATCAATCAGCTGCATTAAAAATAGCAAGATCAACCGAAAAAACACTACAGCAAATACAGCTGCATTACAATAATTAAGTCATGAGGTTATAGTGTTTCATGTAAATACTCATTCTGAACCTTGAGTTCGGCAGGTATCTCAATCTTCTGAGTTTGTTGCGTCATTTGGGGTTCATGTTGACCCTTGACGCCACATGTTATCTGGGGCTTTTGGGTTTGTTGATGAGGTGCTGGAGTCGCGGCTTCAAGTTTGGGAGTTTTGATAAAGCCCAAGACCTGCACAGCATTATTGTGGGTAGAATTAATAAAGATAACCTCACTATTCTGATCACTTCAATATCTATTGTGAATGCTCTGCTCAGATAGTTTAAAACACTGAACATGATGCATCAAACACATCCAAGCCTCGTTTTACTCCATACACGTTGCATCTTCAATTCAAATGACACAGACTGAGCTTTAATTCACAACTGAAACTGTAACAACCATGAGCATAATGAGCATATTTTTCAGTGTCCTGGCCTTTAAGTGAAACTGCAACATTAGACTATGTTGGGATTGTCTCTACATGCACAAATCTCATCATCACAGAAAAAAGAATCACGCATCAGTGCAGGATTGTGGCAACATTCTAAATGGAATCTAGAATCCTGGCTTGAATTCCATTTGAATAAATGCAGAATTTCAACACAACAAATATTAATAATCATTGTTTGATACATTCCATGTATAAAAATCTGTCCTTTTGTTTTAAGGAAAAACGACTGTCCATAAAACATACTATAAGAGTGAGATCACCTTAATCATCTGAGCTGCTGTGTTTCCTCTTGCACCGAGCGACACCATGGCCAGAGCCGAGGAGATGCTGACAGGAGAGTAGAACACATTTCCTGATGCGTTTCTTCCGCTGATCTCCTTGAACAGGTCGAGGGAGAACCGTGTGTTTGCAGCAGACAAAGCCTCCATATTCACAAGCTGAGCAAGAAATAGTAGTTTGAATATCAGCAGATTTAAAGGTGGACATATCTTCTTCATCATGACACACAAACAAGTTCTATTCGATCTGTTTTAATCAATAAATGTTTACAATTACTGTTCGGGCAAACTGCAAACATAAAACTACCTCTAAAAGTATTACCTAGAGTACCTGGCAGAAATGATGAAGTTTCCCAGCGTGTCTGAGGTGAATGAATCTCTGCTTATGGGTGTCGTTATAATAAATAATGCCTCACCCTGAAACGCCCAGGCTTAAATCTGAATTCAGCCCTTCTGTTAGACTGAAACAGTTTCTGTAATTTATATTACCTACTGACAATTTGAGTGACATGCATCATTTACGCTTCAATACAGTCTGTAACTTTTGTACTGTTCATTGAACATAGAGTAGTGAGATCGGTTGTGTTCATTTGATCTGACTGCTCTATTGTCATTGCATAGTTATTATAAAAAAAGTAATAATTTCACACTTTTTGAATCTGACTTGATTAGAAATTATGCATAATTAAATTTTATGACCACAAGTGATATTTACCTTGATCACAATTAGAAACTTTTCACTGACTATTGTTTGGTAAACAAACAAACAAACAGAGCATTAATAGGGGAAAAGTGTTGGTGGAAAGGACACTAAAACTACAGATTAATGGAATTTGAAAATTAGTAAAAATAAATTATGAAGGTATGTTTTAATGAGAGTTTTTATCTGACAATAACAGTTAAATAACAGTTTTGATGATTCCTGCTGAAGGATCCACTCTTTGCTTCATTTTTTTTTCACTGGACATTAAGTGGAAACCCAACACAGAACTTCAAAAATAAAATAAAAATAAAAGTACAGAACATATGTTGTAATTAACATGTAATTACGTTTGTTTTTTTCCCACTGTAACCCTATACAACAGACCTGCAACCCAATGTTCAGCCATGAATCACTATAAATTAATATGTTTCATATGAATTCAAAAACATGATTCATATGGATTAAAGGATCACGAATATTAATCTCTTCAGTTTCTCCAGTCACTTTCCCCACATTTAAACAGCATTTTCTTTTCAGGATGTCATACATAAGAATTGTGTTCTGAAGTAAAAAAAAAGTTGAAATAAATTAAATCAAATAAACAGAGTCATCTTGGGTGTTTCTGTAAGGTCACTTTTAGGTGTGCAAACATGATGTTGTCATTGCTTAACCGGATCTGTGCCAATAGCTTTGATTTAAAGCCAAAGAGTTCAAATTTTGAAGTTACAAAACGTTCTTTGTTTTCAAGCTTTTCTTTAGCCATGCCGCTCTCCTTAGCTCTGATTGTAAAGTTTTATCAGATGACATAAACATCATCATTCAGAGATGATGATCAGGATCAGGCTCAAACGGGCAAACAATGATATCAAGGCTGTCAAATGTAATTCTTCTGATATATGATATATGATATAGATCTTGTTGGTGCCTATAAGTCATCCTCAATCCTGTCAGTGAAAGGTTTTAATACACACTATGTGTACAATTATGTTGCACTGTAAAAAATTTTACTTAAGAAAATTATGGTAACAATATTACACATAATATTTTTGAGCAGTTAAGGCTTGATTTCTTTCATGGAATCTACTTGAATAAATCATGTAAAATCCCCTTAATTATTTAGTCTATGATACAATGAATTTAATATTTTTAGTGAAATAAGCTTTTTTATTTTAAGTTAAAGAGTGATTGAAATTAACCTGTTTACATTTGACTTGAGATATATTGCATTATTAAAATACTGTATGCCGTGCACTAGCACAGCACCAAACGTGTTACTGATATCATTATTGCACAGTTTTTGCTCAACAATCAAGAAACATGCTTTAAAGTATCAATACTCGCAGTTATTCACAACCCTACAATAAGCCCTACTCTTCTGCACAATGGTAATGATCAAAACTTCAACATAATAGAAACTCTTTCAAATGTCAAACTGAACATTAAACATTAACAGATGTTTCCCTTTACTCAAAAACACATAAAATAACACTTAATTTCAATATTTCCTCTCCATTGCCAGCCATGTGCAAACCATGCTGGGAACTAACAATGGTGTCTCTAAATTAAACCGCATAATTGAGCTAATTCTCTTAAAATAAACTGGTAGCCTTTTTTCCTTCATTTTATCAGCTTAATCGCCTCAATTCAAGCCTCAAAATTGTGTATGTTTTCTTAAAAAAATTAGTCTCTTGGTTTTATAAGTGAAATATTCTCAATATTTTCTATACAACACTTAACCTCAATTTTCTTAATAAAATATACACAACATTTTTTAATTATCAACTTAAATTTTTTAATGAAAATTACAAGACCCATGATTCATATTTTACAGTGTGGGTTTGTATGGCTCCTCCTGTAAACTATCATGGCCCCAATTAGTTTGCACACACCCCTGTCTGAAGACTTAATGACTACATTGTACGTTAGAGGTTAATTTGCAATTATACTTCAAACAAACGGTGAGAGAATGGTCATGTTTGTGTAAACAGATCATTTAAAGTAGTCAAGCTGGGTTTTTGGAACAACTGGTTTGTACCAACATGCAAATGAAAGTTTTCATGCAGATGACTTGATTATTGGATGTTCACAGTTGCCTGGACTGTTGTTGTGATTGGTTGATCTGGGTGCGACAGAAGAAGGATTTGGTTCCCAGGCATGAATAGCCGTGCCAGAGCCCTCTGAATAATGGAAACTACTGAAACTCAATGCAGCACATCAAGAGCGCTTGTTCTCAGAGAGATCTGCCAGTTCTGCATGTGATGCGAGTCTCTCTGAAATACAGGGTTTCTTACTCATGCTACTTAAAAGTTACAACCTCAGTGGTTTCAAGCCTTAATCTGGTTTGCATTTAAAGAAAATGTTGCTTAAGTAACTTAAGGCATTGAAACGGTTTAAGCTGCAGGTTCAAACATACGTCTTTAGATTTAGTTGTGTCAATAAATCTAAAGGATGTGCATCTAAACAGTAAACTGAAAAGCTATAAACTGTAGTTTAAAGGGATCGGCATCTGTTCCAAAGGTAAATGACACCTGAAAAGCATAAATTTTTAATAATGTCTGTCTCCATATATTGCGTTGGATACTTCAGATCAGGTTAACAAGAAACAAGCTACAGGAAACTAATGTGTCAGGTGAAATTACACAACAAACATTATCATTCTGGTAGCTGGACTCTATGCGCAGGCCCTTATAGTAATCATGAAAGCGCAGGTTAGCGACCCCCTGAAAACACACAAACACACACAACTTTAAACAACCCTCGGTCTGATCACCGCTTTCTTTTTTTCAGATGTTTGTCTATTTATTCGTGGCCATTGATATTTTAAAATTAAAAGGGATGAATCTCACTAAAACATGCCCTGGTCACATTTTATGCTATTAAAAAATGCCAATACAAAAAGGAGACAGAAATAAAGTATTTTGCATAAAGAAAAGGCACTTTTAGGGCCAATAAGATTTTTTTTTTTTTTTTTTGCATCGTGACATTATTTTAAAGATTTACCCCAAATTCTCTTTTCTGTAAAGTGAAGAAAAAACCCTAATTATATTTATTATCTTTTATTTATATTGTTTCATATTTCTGTATCATGATACCATTGTTATACTGTCTTTAATTTGATTAAAATAAATCAATTTATTATAGTAAAATAATTGGTGTTATTTTAGTTTGATTCATTATTTGTAATTTTATGATGTGCGTTGGCAGTTTTTTAAAGTTAATTCTATTTCAGTTTTAATTTTCATCATTTTAGTACTTCAACTTTTTTAATTTACATTTTTTTAATTTAAATGTTTTCATGTAATATTTATGTTTTGCAGTATTCAGCTTTATTTCAATTAATAAAAATAATAAAAATCAGGGATTACAAAAAAAAGTGAGGAAAAACTCACACCTTCTCATTTGTTGTTGATGTCACTTCTGCTGGTGTGTGTGTGTGTGTGTGTGTATGTGTGTGTGTGTGTGTGTGTGTGTGTATGTGTGTGTGTGTGTGTGTGTGTGTGTGTGTGTGTGTGTGTGTGTGTGTGTGTGTGTGTGTGTGTGTGTGTGTGTATTTACAAATCTGACACACATTCTAATAAAGGTACAATAAACAGTGTTAGTGATGTTGTCGCTTGATATCCAATGCAAAAGTCCTCAAATGAAAGTTTAGAAACGCTGCATTTACAATTATGAGAATTTGAGGAGAATGCGCTTAATTGTTATAATTCTTTTGTTTAAGCTATATTCTCTTTTAATACTTTATTTTATTTTCAGGGTGAAATAGGCTATAACCTGGGCATGTTCACCTGTCGAGGTTTGTGTCTGTGTTTCCTTTTTTGGTGTTTTTAAAGAACAATTATTGAATAGTCTTTTGAATAATAATAATATAATAAATAGCACATTGTAACAACCAAAGATCTGACCTTATTGGTGTCTATATTTGTTCATTCTGCAGGGTTAATGTTACATGGCCCGCTCTTCTTAAAGTAGCCAACAATGAAGGCTCAACTATTAGCGGAGCTGCTTGAAATATTCAGTAGGAAACCCACACCTGTTTCCAGGTAACCGATGCTGGGCTTCTGAGCGTGTGTGTGTGTGCGTGTGTGTTTGCGTTCACCTCTGCATCTGCCCCTTTCATCTGCTTCACACTGAACTCAAGGACTCGACTGGCAGCCCGAACTTTCTTTTCATTCAAAGTGTCCGCATAAAGACAATGAGGAGAAGCTTGTTTTCATTTTGCACTGAAAACTGATTGTCTTTTACAGATGGAACAGGAATATTGTTAGAGATTTAGATCTAAACTAAGGCTGGGTGGCTTAGAGATACCTTGGATTGTTTTTGTGCACATCTGAGGAGTTTTTGAAGGTGTCCGTCATGAATCCCATGTGGAAAGTCTATAAGAGTAAAGTCATGAAGACCATCAACCCAGATATGGACAAGGAACCGGTGGACGAGGTACAGAACACAGCAGTCAGATATGAGTGAACATGCACTCATATTTAGGCCTACATTCAAGATATGTATTATGTATTTGAATTGCATTGTCCAAATTGCATCCATTTGGATTACAGCGTTTTAACGTAATAAAATAATAAACTTAATGCGACTCATATTTGTCAGTAATACTTGGATGAAATGGGTAAGATTTGTGCACTCAAAAGTAATTTAACTATTTGCATCTATTTGGTTTTATTCACATCATCATATTTGAAAAATGCATTTATTCATATAACTGTGAAAACAATTACATTTTTTCAGTTAAAAACTATGAACATGGTTAAAATACGGTCACAAAATGTCTTAATCAAACACTTCAAGTGCATTGAGTGACAAAACTAAAAGATAAAATAAGACCAGCTATATGAATTGCATCAATTATCAGTTTATTCTTGTGGATTCTTGTTTGATTATAGACAGTTTTTCCCTCGGTTCCTGCACTATATGTTGAGTGGCTGAGCATGTGTTCTTAAAGAACTAATGAATGCATTTCTGAGTTTTTGGATGCATTTGAATATTTGAAACATTCTTTCACGTATCTGATCAGGGGAAACCTTGCCCCGCTTTTCAAAGGCCCTGTAATGGGATCTATGGAGTCAGTGATAGGAATAGGATGTTATTCCAGGCGTTGACTGGAGACGGATAACGTACTCTGGGTGTGTTGGACTTGTTGGCAGATTCCCCAGTTCTCGCCTGTCTGTGAAACCTCTCGCCTACCAGTGTGAACTTGCATAGTCTGCTACAACACACAACAATGCCAACAGATTACAGCATCGTATTCAAGATACACATCGGATGCATGCTTTTATTTTCTTTCAGCGCTGACTCTTACATGCATAAAGTAAATGCATGATGGGAGTTGCTCCAAATTCATAAGAGTAATTTAATGTATTGTATTGAATGTATTGTTTGCTGGTCTTAGGCATGTTTCCACTGGTCAAGCTGGAGTTTGATGGAGTTTGACATTTTTGTTCATCCTTGCATTAAACTCGTCATGGAGTAATAAAGATTAGGCACATGCATTTAAAAATAAAGTAATGATAAATCATTTACAACAAATACTGCAAAATTCCATAAAAAATAAGAATAGTCAATTTATTTCATGACTTTAAAAGGACCTTGGTGTAGTTTCACTAAACACCACAATAGTTAATTCATGTATATGTAAGCTCTGTAATAAGTGGTAATAAGTGCTACTTCTACCTGATTGATTTAACGCATAAAAATGAGTTTTGTTGGTATAAATCAATGTATTTAGGTGGATTCAATAATGTTAAGTCATATTTTTTAACTAGAATTAAAAAAAAGTCAGTTTAGTGATGATTCAGTTGAAGATCATTATTTTTAATTGAGCTAATTTCATCTTTAAAGAAGTTCTGCAGAAAACAGTGATGTCATCGCCCAGCTCTGTTCAATTCATATACAAAGTGTTAGAGTCAGTGTACAGTCCGATCAATATTATTACTGAATATTAGTGTCCCCTTTATAACTTTGTCTTTGATTAATATTTGTCTGTGAAGGTCTGTGATGTGTCTGAAGATATAATACCTATCCAGACTGATGAAGGACCCAGTGCAATGACACAGCTGGCAAAGAGAGTAAGTTTTATTAAATACATAAAAACAAATCTACTGTACACTGTAATCAAACACATGTGCAGGGTAAGGTAATATTTGTCCACAAACATAAAAAATTTGTCCCACAATTTTTTTTTAATGAATTAGAGTACGTATGTCACACTTCAGGACATTTCATGTCAACAGTAGACACACTGATGTTTGTTGGTTTGAGTGTGTGAATGTGTGTGTGTTCCTCCTCAGATGCAGGGAGCCGGAGCGAAGGGTTGGAAAAGTGTTTCGTCTCTGTTCACTCAGGATGATGAACACCAACTCCTGGAGGCAGAGAACCAGCCGGTAGCAGATCAGTGAGTGTCACCGTGAAAAGCCTTGAAAAGCCTGTTTTATTCACTAATTGTTCTGTATTAAAACTGCTTGCAGCAGACAGGAAAAATACAAGTACCATTTCACAGTTACACAAGAGCTAAAAATGGCCAAACATATTACTTTTTTTGTGTGTGTGATTTATGCTACTATATTTTTTCAAAGAAGTCTCTTCTGCTCGCCAAGGCTGCATTTATTTGATCAAAAATACAGTAAAGGCAGTAATATTGTGAAATATTAATACAATTTAAAGTAGCTGTGTTCTATTGAAATATGTTGTAAAATTTAATTGATTCCTGTGATGCAACGATTACTTTTCAGCATCATTACTCCAGTCTTCAGTGTCCTTTTAATATGCTGATTTACTGCTCAGGAAACATTTCTGATTATTATCACCCAGCAAACAATTTTGCTTTTAAAAGAGGTCTAATAGCCGAAACACACGTCTATGCTGAAACAAGGCAACATTTGGGCTGTCATTGAAAATTTACTAGCCCAGTAATAGATGCACAGGCTACGCATAGAACATGTCAAAGAAATGAAACCAAACACCTTGTACTCACTGTTGGCTTAGCCTACATGATGGAATATCATACATCTCGCAAGTTATTTTGGTTAAAACGACAGAAAGAACGGCTAGAAGTGTGTTACTCATAGCCGGACTATAGGCTATCGGGTCTAGCCTATAGTTAACCTAGTTGTGAGCAATCTAGCTGAGCAATGTTGAAATCAATTTTGTATAAACTGTGATACTTTTTTTTCAGGATTATTTGATGAAAGTTCAAAAGAACAGCATTTATTTTTAACCTTATAAATCCCTTTACTGTCCATTTTGATTTATTTAATGCATCCTCGCTGAAAATAAGGGCTCAATTTCTCTGAACGGTAGTGGTTATGTTTCTTGCAAAAACCTTTATTTAATCAGAAAAAAAGTAATTGCGAGCTGCTACTGTATGTTGTTTCCTTTATCGTCCATGATACAGTCCGTTGGCAGTGAAGCCGGAGGAGCCTCCACGACCCAACAAGCGAAACACTGGATTCTGGGATAACTTTTCGACTAAGTGGCACCAGGCAGCAGCGATGAAGCAAGCGGAGGCCGAGGAGGCCGGAGGAGACGGCAGACAGGAGGAGGAGGAGGACGAGGAGAGAGCCGAAGACGGGGGACACCAGGGAGAGGAGGAGGAGGGAGATGGAGGCGCGGGGAACAGCTTCTCCAAGTACAGCACACTCGCAGGAGGGAGTGAAGACACAACGGCCTTCAAGTGGAACTTTGTCACCAGCAAACTGGCTGAGCTGAAGACCAAGAGCATGGCCAAGAGCAACTAGCCAACGGTGGTAGAGAACTAGAGAAGGGTTATCACAGTTCAGACCTCAGGGGCCACAGTGCTTCACTCGAGCCTTATCGCACAGATGTGATCGCATTTCACCCGTTTAAAAGCATCGACCGTGACCGACACTGTGGCCTCTTCTGGCCTGGACTGGTTGGCATTCGTGTGGGAACTGCCGGTTATGGGAAACTCGCACAAACTCTGTTATTAAAGGTGATGTGTGTAACTTTTTTTGTGAATCTGCGGCAGAAATTGCATGCTTCACCTTTAACAAACACTGTAAAACATCAGGAAAATTATGAGAGTTAAGTAGCCTACTAATATCTGAAGCATGTAGATGAACAGTTTATTTAACTTGATGAAAAAAATAAAGTTATAGCCCACAAATAAGTCAAATTTAAGCTTATATAACAACTATTTTTTTTTGTCAAGTGAAATCAGTTCCCTACAAGCAAGGTTAAGCACAATAACACCCTAGAAACTGTTTATTTTAAATAATCATTATTTTTGCAAATCCATGTGGTTGAGCATAAATTACACACTTCACTTAAAAAAGCAACACTGTACATTTAATTATAGGAATGAAGTATATACTGTAGCAGGGAATGATGTCATAATGTGAATAAAACAAATAAATAAATAAAAATCCTCAGATTTATTTTCATTAATTTATGTAAAGGGCATAAATCAATTCCTTACAAGTAAAAGATTCAGAGCAATAATATAAAGGCCATCATCAAGATGAAATGTGAAAAACCTAGTGGAACAATCTCACCTCAAGAAAAGAGTAGGCCTGTATTAAATTATTGATTTTGCTATTTTATATAATATCATGTATAGAACACTTTTTGTGTAGGCCTATTGTATGTTTAGCAATGCAATTGATAAAGATGGGGAATCTATAATTTTATTTTATTTCATTGGGTGAAGGTTTACAGAATATGTGTCCGGTGTATGCAGTGATCTGTCTGTTTCATAATGTTTCATAACTCCTGAAGTCCAATGTGATAAGTGTATTTACACAATATCTCAAAGGTGCTTTGTGTCTGCTTGTCTGTTCAAAGTTTGCTCTCACATTGATTGGTTGATTTTTCCTGCTTTGATGTTTTATTTTATGGTACAATAAAGTTCTAATGCAAAAATATGTAATGAGGTTTTAATGTATTTATGACTAGGTGTTATGTTTTCTAGTATGTTACCAGCAGTGAACAGCAGGAGTCAGTGCAGGACATAGAAACCAAAGTGTTTATCCAGGTCACTAAAAAGAACCGGTTCAAAAGAACGATTCGCTCACGAACCGAACATCACCAAAGCTTGTTGCTGAGATGGTTTAGCTATAAACAGAAGCTATTCCATTCTGCCAGAAAGCATGGGTTTTATTCACACACTCACGAGGTCTGCACAACGTTTTTTCAAAGCATTTGACCTAGTCAAACCACCTTAAAAATCATAATAAATGAATGGGGCCTCCTTCGAACAATAACGTTGGGGTAAGTAAACAGAATATTTCTATCATTTTGTTTATGACAGTGTTTCTCTATTTGTATTGTACACCTAGTATTTTGGTGTAAACTGTTAAATAGCAGCACATTCAATGCTCTGTGCTTCATTCATGACTCCATTAGCTCACTTATTGTCTCTGAATCTGAGGCTGATGAATGCAGATCCATGAGACAGACTTAACCTCCTGTTTTTATTGTCTGACAGTAATATAACCCGCTCTAAGTCTGTCATAACATATGGCTCAATGCAGGATCTGGATAGTTTATGGCCTCCAGGTATGCTTTTCTCATACAGGTGTTGTGTGAGAAGAGTTTGCAGGCGTGCACCAATAACTCATGACAGCACACACAGATAGAGCTAATGGCAACCGAAGTGATATGAATCTGGGTGGATTTACTTTCAGTTTTAAAGAAATCGCCCAAATGATGTCTGTGTTCATGGTAACACTTAAAATGTAGAACTTTGTGTCTGTAACAAATGCAGCAAGTATGAACAAAAACATGTGATTTTATGAATTCAGTGATTTTATGGCATAAAACGGATAGGTAATTTGAAGAAGATTATGACCTGTTTTATAATACATCATCTCTACAGTATATCCTGCACTGCATTATGGAACTGAAACCAATAGAGTATCGTGTGTCTGGAATGGATAGATCTTGTGAAAATAAAAATTTGGACCATATTTTGTTTAATTGATTTAATGACAATTACACAAATGACAATCTCTTATGAAAAAAAAAAAAAATCCTATAATATATTATCCAAATTTTATTTGTTGTACAACATTTATGCAGATTATAAAAATAATATTTTAAAAAACAAAAATTATTTAAAAAAATAATTAAATTAAGCATATTATTATTATTAATAAAAAATAAGCTTTTTGTTTATGCAAAATATTGCATTCATTGCAATTTATGCATTTGTTATTTTTCTTTTTGATTTTAGACGAAATAGGCATGCATTTCCTTTCATTCAGCCGAGTTTGTTGACGTCTCAGTCTTTTGTGAGGTAAGGCATCACCATGAGTGAAATTATAAGACACCCATATAATAAAACGCATACCAGCTCAGCCCAGACTTTAGTCATCGGCACGTAAAACAGACAGTCATGCCTGTTAGCACCTGTGTGTGACAGCGGCTCGTGACTCATCTGAGCAGGCAACAGGTCCATCTGGAAGATCAGCGCACAAACACATGCATATGCCTTTACCTTACAAACACAGAGCCGCCTGAGGCCAGGTGTAGTTTCCCATGATACAGAGACACACACAGACACAAATACAATTACTACGGTGAACAAATGTTAGCTGTGACAGAGGAAGTGTTGACCTCCTCACCTGAGCTTCTTCTCTGATGTGGCTCAATTGCCCATTTGTGATCGTTTGATGTCTGAGTGAAAGGCAACTGGACTATACTCTTTAGTGGCTTTCCTTTTAAATAAGCTGTGATTTTTTTTTTTTTTTAGGGAATAGCTGAACGTGGGAAGAAAATGTGTTGGTTATTTATGCAGCCTAGCCTGCAGGCCACAGGAGACGCTTCCTGAGAAACTCTCAGCTGTACTTTTCTGCTTGTTCATAGATTTCAAGAGATTCCCGGCACTTTCATCCCCCCATATAATATACAAGCATAATGCTTACAGAAATTTTAGAAGTGTGGGGAAAGTAAAATAGCCTGGAGATGTTCATGCATATACTTGCATGAATCAAAAATAAATTGACATTTTCATGTTAAAAGAAAGTACATTACAAGAGGGAAAATTGGTTCTGAATTAATTTTTTTGCCAATTGTAACGTTATTACATGGATTAAAGGCCCATTCACACCAAGAACCATAACTATATTACTGTGCACTGCACACCAACAAATGATAACATTCTATTTATTAAAAGCACGAGTTTTGTCGTCTCTTTGATCAGCTGGAAAAGATTGTTCGGAAAGTGATGCATTATCGTTTCTCTTTTCCATTATTGTTATAGTTGTGGTTCTAAAACTTTTAGAACTTTTTGGATTTTTAGTAATATATTTTTATCTTTAAAGTTATCGACCTTGATGCGAACGAGCCTTAAGACTAAGTTATTTACATAAATGAAGAGAGGAAGTTATAGTCTGAAGAACAACTTGTGAAAGTGCGAGTTGGCACAAACATGTCCTGGAGAAATAAAATTCTTCTGAAGCCTCTGCTTCTCTGGAAAATGTGACCTAGTTTACGTGGGCGCTGACATTGTTTCAAATTGATTTCTCTGTATGTTATTAGTCAATTTTTCTGTCATGGCCGTCAGGCTCAGGATGACGCTTGAAGGGAAGTGAATGGGAATCATGAGAGGCAGCTTTTCCCCCATGACACTCATTCACAAATCAATATTGATTTTTTTTATTTGTGCATTGCCCATAAACATGAATGTTGATGTGCTCTTATACTTCCATGTGCGCTTAGACCTGAAACATGTGAAACATGTCAGTGTTGTTTTTGTTAACTAAAACTAAGTTTCAGTCATTAAAGTAAGGCTGAAATAAAATACAATTATATTAGATGGAAAAACTCAAACCTGGAAACTGAAATAGGCTAAATCATTTTGAGTGGAAGTACTAAAATAACTAGAAGTAAATTATTAAAAATTAAAAATATAAATACTATAATAGTACATAAATAATACTGTAACATTTGTACACGTGCTTAAAGCTATGAGATTTTGTGCATCGTGAATTGTTGCATTGTCTGAATTACCTGAAGGGTGCAATAGTGAGATTTAAATTAAATTCTCTTCTTCTATCGGTTTTCTTTTACAGGTCAACTGCTGTCATAGCAGAACAACAGTAGAGCAGGAGAATCTTACTGATGGCATTTTCATTTTTGTGCTAAGCATGTTTAAGGCCTTACATGTGATCAGGTACAGGAATTGTTGCATGTGTTAAAGTTTGTTGTGTGTTTGTTTATTGTATTTCAGGATGAGAGTGTGTCTTTGACCCTTCTCCCCACTGCTTCAAATCCACGCTGGTGTCCATTTACTGTTTCTACAGCTGTTTGGGATGTTGTCTTTACTTTGCACCCGTGCTGCTAATATAGCTTCAAATCCCCTTCCCCCGTTTCCTACAATCCTCTAAGAGTCCAAATGAGTCCTAGTACAGCATGAGTCTCACTAGTGACAAGACTAGTGGCCATTTCTATAACACCAAAGGATAAAACTGAACAATAATCCTAAACCAGAGACAGAAATAAACTTTCCCCCTTAAATTGATGGCAGAGGCGTTCTATTACCATAATAAGGGCACATTTTGCTAGCCTTTTTAAATGCAGGTGTCATTTTTCCTATACATGTATTCAATAAATGCAGTTTATAATAAGACATGATAGTGCTGATACCAATCAAATCTTCACTGGCATTCATAAATCCTCTCCGTGGCCTGATAGGATAGTAAAGTGTCCATCATATGTGCACTTCATATGTCTGGAACTATTAGGTCATCTGGAGACCTGTTGCTTACTCTTTTATAAATACTGTGAATTCAGACATACTTCTTTTGTCACATACAGTTTTTCGCCTATACTTTATACTGTGTGTTGATTCGAAATGCAGTTGTTCTGTTGTGGCTTTGTTTGGAATTTTTTTTGTTGGCAAAATAGTCATTTATTTATGAACTTTAACATTATTTATTACCATTACATGTATTTTGGGTCAAATATGGACAAATTCAAACATTGGGTTAAAAATATAATTAAAAAATGTAACCCAATGGCTGGGTTTGTCCATATTTTACCCAAAATTGGGTTAAAACAACCCAGAATTTTTTAGAGATGACGATTCTAAAAGGAGGACAATGGCTTGGCATTGGATATGGGATTTGCGAACCAGACTGTCCAACCTAAAACGTGTCGGATGGCCATGCTAGACAGGACTAAAAGACTTCTTTATGCTTATATACACCGTACTTGGCAGTGCCTGGCGCTCACGGTCTTAAACAGAGGGAAGATCTCAACTATCTGCCTCTATTTTCACCGTGATCTGCTCAGGGTCAAACATGCCCTCCTGTCCGGCCTGTCAGCAACAAGTCATTACAAACCGAGTTCCTCATGACATTCCTGTGGACGTAAGCTCTGTTTGAGGAGCCAGCCTGTGCGTGTTTGCAAGCGTGTTAGGGTTACTTTGATATGAAAATCACCCTAGGATGTTTATTTAAAAAAGTTAGAAGACAGTTCACATCTGATATACTCACTAGAAATCGCCATAATTAGCCATTGTGTCCAGGTGTCTGACAAAGGCCCCGCTCACGCCTCAGGTGACAGCAGCTCGTTGTTTGTGTCCTAGACGGATTAGATTGAGATAACAGGTCTTTTTCTCAATGTGACTGGTATGATTGACTTTGAGCTTTTAAGTGTTTGTGGTGTTTTCCCCCACAGGGTAACTGACCCTGAAGTAATACACACAGAGCTCAGTTTAGCTGTTCAAAGGCGGCTCATTTTACTTGAATAACCCTTAGAGACCAAATGCAGTCCTAAATATTTTCTCTCTTTTTCTCTAACAACATAAATTCTAACAATTATACGTTATACCTCAAATGTGACATTTGAAGCTGTTGAATTCTTTAAAAACATAAAACGAGGGATGCTGTCAAGCTGACCAGAGTTAAATACAAGGATGTAAATGTATGTGCTTGAACAGTATTTATAGCCTACCTTATATAGAAACTACATTTAAAAAAAACAGCAGCAATTGGAAATTCATGTTTGAAGTATTTAGCTGTAACTTATGTTGTACGTGAAACGTGAAGGTGTCTTCAAGAAGTAATGTTAACCTCTTACATAATAAATGAAGATTATATAAGCTCTATTAGTAGGCTATAATATTTCTCAGTGAGCTGGTATGGGGGTTATGACAACAAATGTAGGTATTCTGTAAAACGGGTTACGTCACTTCTGGTTCAGGTCTTTAGAGCCTTTTTTACTCAAGATACCTTTAAAGGAGCGAGCAAAGATCAGCATTACCAATGTCCGTCACATGTAGAGTGATATCTAAAAGTTTGTGTTTATTTTTCAGCAAAGTTCTAAATCTACATGTCTATTAATGACTGTAATGTCATAATATAATATATACATATACACTCACCGGCCACTTTATTAGGTACCCCATGCTAGTAACGGGTTGGACCCCCTTTTGCCTTCAGAACTGCCTCAGTTCTTCGTGGCATAGATTCAACAAGGTGCTGGAAGCATTCCTCAGGGAGTTTGGTCCATATTGACATGATGGCATCACACAGTTGCCGCAGATTTGTCGGCTGCACATCCATGATGCGAATCTCCCGTTCCACCACATCCCAAAGATGCTCTATTGGATTGAGATCTGGTGACTGTGGAGGCCATTTGAGTACAGCGAACTCATTGTCATGTTCAAGAAACCAGTCTGAGATGATTCCAGCTTTATGACATGGCGCATTATCCTGCTGAAAGTAGCCATCAGAAGTTGGGTACATTGTGGTCATAAAGGGATGGACATGGTCAGCAACAATACTCAGGTAGGCTGTGGCGTTGCAACGATGCTCAATTGGTACCAAGGGGCCCAAAGAGTGCCAAGAAAATATTCCCCACACCATGATACCACCACCACCAGCCTGAACCGTTGATACAAGGCAGGATGGATCCATGCTTTCATGTTGTAGACGCCAAATTCTGACCCTACCATCCGAATGTCGCAGCAGAAATCGAGACTCATCAGACCAGGCAACGTTTTTCCAATCTTCTATTGTCCAATTTCGATGAGCTTGTGCAAATTGTAGCCTCAGTTTCCTGTTCTTAGCTGAAAGGAGTGGCACCCGGTGTGGTCTTCTGCTGCTGTAGCCCATCTGCCTCAAAGTTCGACGTACTGTGCGTTCAGAGATGCTCTTCTGCCCACCTTGGTTGTAACGGGTGGTTATTTGAGTCACTGTTGCCCTTCTATCAGCTCGAACCAGTCTGGCCATTCTCCTCTGACCTCTGGCATCAACAAGGCATTTCCGCCCACAGAACTGCCGCTCACTGGATGTTTTTTCTTTTTCGGACCATTCTCTGTAAACCCTAGAGATGGTTGTGCGTGAAAATCCCAGTAGATTAGGAGTTTCTGAAATACTCAGACCAGCCCTTCTGGCACCAACAATCATGCCACGTTCAAAGTCACTCAAATCACCTTTCTTCCCCATACTGATGCTCGGTTTGAACTGCAGGAGATTGTCTTGACCATGTCTACATGCCTAAATGCACTGAGTTGCCGCCATGTGATTGGCTGCTTAGAAATTAAGTGTTAACGAGCAGTTGGACAGGTGTACCTAATAAAGTGGCCGGTGAGTGTATATTTATATGGCTTTACCATATTTTTTGTAAGTTTTTTGTTGCCAATATGAAATATTTTCAGATTTTAACCTGCTGTTTTATGTCGCTATAAACCCACAATATGTTACATAATTATTATTAATTTCATTGTTATTAATTATTAGGTAAACTATTTAGCTATTTGTTTTAAACGACTTTGCTACAATAGACCTGTGATGGTTAAAGACAGCTGGTTCTTAGACATACACAATCATGTACATATTTCCATATAGACTATTAGGTGTGTCGTGCAAACTAATTTCAAAACTATGAAAAAAGCAAAGCCTCATTTCTCTTCAGGATTTGGTTGCAATGAATTATTACTCAGACTGCTAATGAATTCCTGCAAGCTTGTTGCTTAGTGCCTACATATAGGCTTGATTCAAAGAACAATGTTATATTAAACTCTATATTTAAATGTAAGCATGCATTAACCAAGTGAGATTTTTAAAATTATGTTTCTTAAAAGCACAGTTATCATGCATATATTTTGGTATACCTTCATTATGGAGCATGTGATGTCTTAAAATACAGGCAGATCACTAGGTTTTGGAATAAAGCTGATGTCTATCTCATTATGCAGGGCAAATGGACCACATTTTGCAGAGCACCTGTTTCGCCCTGTAGCTGCCACAGTTGAAAGGTAAAATCTCATTCATCATGGCCCAAATGGCACCGTGACTCCATTATACAAATCTAAACATGTTCTGATTGTGATAAAGCGTGTTGCTCTAGCTGTCTGCCATCGGGGGGGGGGGATGTTTGAAGCTCTGCGCTGTGGCGGAGGGACGTACTTCTGTGTCACGCTGACCAGGGTTAAATACAGAACTGCTCACCCCAAAAACTGTGGGCGAGGTCACACCCCAACGAGTCTTTGATGCGTCTTTTCTCATTTGAGCGCTACGGACGCTGCGAGTGCAGGCAGGGACACACATGTGCACACAAACAAACACAGATGGTCTTTTCCCTTGGAAAACATATGGACTTTTTCCAGGTCTTGGAGCTAAAGTGGCTAATTCCCCCTATCTCCTGTCCATCTGATTTAACCTTTCCAGAAGTACCTGATCCCCGGTGAAAAACCCTTAAAGCCCAGCGTGACCGGCCTCTAGACTGTGGGAACTGCACTGTTGACTCTTGCCACATAAAAACTGCTTGGAATTACAGAGAGAAGGACAACCAGATGTAAATAAGCCGGAAGTCCAGCTGCCCATCACTGCCCAGTGCTTTATAATCAAACTCAGCAGACTTTGAGGTCAGGAGGAATGGGCGATAGCATTTATTTTCTTTTTCATCCCATTCCATGTACTATGAAGGCTGACATCGCTTTATATATTGAATAAGTGTACTTATTTTAAATTGAAAGTTTAATGATTTTGAAAATTGGAAATTAAATCCATTTAACATTTAAAAAACCATTAAGAATATAAATTGATTATTGTAACATTGTAATGGAATATTTTTTAACTACTTATGATATATTATAAGATTCTACTTTGATGCTTGATATGCACAAATTGTCATGCTAAATAAATAACAGCAGAAAAATAACCTCACAATTCTTTATCTGTTTTGTGATATACAATTTTTTTTTTTATTCATTAAGCACACATTAAATTGACCAAAAGTGACATTTATAATGTTGCAAAATATTTTTTTTATCTCAAATAAAGGCTGTTCTTTTGAACAGCATATTTATTAGCATGATTTCTGAAGGATCATGTGACTGAAGACTGGAGTAATGGCAGGGATGTTTTGGATGTTCATTTTTGACCAACAATGAGACCAGCTTCACTCGCTGTCTCCTCGTGGAAAGATGAAGTAGGCTCTTTTTCTCCTTCTCTCTCAATCGTTTTATTGAACTTTGTGCACTCACCGCATGTTAATAAACTCTCACGCGCAAAGAAAATGGCAGCGTAGGCCACGCACATCATGTTAATCAAACCAATAAGTTTGAAAACAGCCATTTTACCGTCCACAGCATTGGTCAGACATGTAAATGATGCGTCAGCCCCTCAGGGCCCCTCGTGACTGCGCCACTGGCCTGAAAGCTCTTTTACCAAGATGCCTTTTCAATCACCATCATTATACATGAAACATTTGCACACATGTTTTGAGAAAAAAAGCAAATCTGACTTGAAACAGTTTGGAAAAGAAGGCGGCATGACATTTGAAATAATGTGTTCATGGTTCATACACTTGAAAACGTATAGTGCGTTGAACATGGAATAAACACGGCACAGCTGTTGGCCTGATGTTCCTCCTGGTTTTCCTCAATGAAACTCGATCAGTTTCTCCAGCGCCGGCAGCACTCGATCACAGACCTGCACCTCCGTCTGCCTGGTAGCAGAGAGCACTCATTTTTTACAATCAGGGATCATATTGATTCACACAAAACATGGAACACAGTAATGTGATGGATTTATTTGTAATGAAATGTCCTTGTTAATTTGCATGGAGAGCTTATACACAAACTTTAACAAGATGGCAGTGGGTCGCTTGTACAGAGACGTTAAGCGTCACGTTACTGTCGAGACCTTTTACCCTCAATAACATGAGTCTGTATCTTACTCACTGTAGACTCT